>JAPXFY010000026.1:57985187-58005187 GCA_030674185.1 Monoplex corrugatus
AAACTGGAAATGAAACTGAAACTCACTTTTACTCTGTGACCATAGATTGCTACACCAGTGAAAACCAAGTAAGACACCGAGCTATGTCCTCATTAACTTGTTGATTTGAGCATTTATTAATTTACTATCCTAGTGTCGAAATTGTATAATGATGGAGGCCATAAACGCTCTGGAATCAGTGTTAAACGCAGGCAAAATACTTTTTATTCGCCAGACAGTTCACATTGGTCTACTACTTGCAGGATTTCTTCTATCATGTGCTTGGTTTCGTTTCTCTTTTACATGTCTTTTAGGGAATGATCATACCACCTTACAAAGCTCTTGACTGGTTCTTCTGTCACTGTTGGAATGATCTGGATGACTATAGTAAACGTTACTGTTTCTGTGCTTATTTGTTCCACGCTAGAGGCTCTGTGATTTGTTTTGTTTGAAACTCATCCTGGTTAAGGCAACTGGCTCGTCTTACTGCTTCTGTACTTTATGTTTTTCATTGACATTTGTGAAGAAGACTGTTTTCATCCATTTCGTCTAAGTGATGCCTCGCTCTGGGGTCTGGAATGTTTTCCTGAAGTGCTGTTGCAGAGCTTCGCTGTCCACTGTGAATGTCATGGACACTGGCTACTCGAATAGTTTCCTGGCAAACTGGTAAAAATCTTTAAAAAAACAGACTTTTACTCCTTTTCTTCCTTTCTGATTTTATTTTGCTGAGGGCACTGTGGACCGCTTTGAGGTGTTTCCATATTTTCTCTAACCTCGCTTCTCAAGTCCAGACACAGGTTTCATTTGTTTCATGAGATTCTCTTTTTCCTTCTGGATGTTAGCCATCTCTCGTTAACGTTTATGTTTTAAGGAGTGCTTTGTCCTTGGGCTGTTTCACACCATAGGCGTTTCTGAAGATTGTATACACACACACTATCTCTGAATGTGGTCAGTTGTGGTCCAGTGCGCTGTCAGTTTGTGTTTCAGGATTCTGTCAGTTTGTGTTCCATGTTGTAGACACATAAGAATCCCATTCGTTCTGTATTCATAATCCTTTCTGATTTTCTACTCGTTCACGAGTTGGCACCGATATACTGAATGGCTGTGCTGCTCAACTCATAAGGCAAAACTCATTCCTGAAGGCTAGATTATTTGTCCAACATGTGCATGTGCTGGATTCCACAAATCAGAGGTTTGTTAAAACAGATCGAGCACGTAAGGTAAAGCAGGTTACAAAACTGTACCCGTTAATCATAAAATGTAAATAATTCCATACTTATAATGTTTGCAAACTTCACTATTTGTAGGAAAATGACAATGTCTCAAACCTGTTCACTACTTTTGGCGTTTTTAACCATTTCATAAAATATGTATGGTTTCATTGTGTCAGACTAGAGGTGTTTCCATCGACTCACATATAAACTGCTTTGAAAAGAATGTGATTCAGTTAACAATAAATGGCAAACAGTCGGAGTTTGATGTAAAGTCAAACAGCAGTCACAAACTACCTGTAACGTGTGTACAGTTGCAAGCAGACAATCGGAAATCTTCAACAACTAACGTGAAATGCATTTGTGTTGAAATATGTAACATTGGAATTCTGTGCAGTAATATTGATTTTTCTTGAACAAAGCACAATAGGAAACGGACTACAATTACCGCACATTATCATTTATTTGATTCAATAACAATGTTAATTATAGGTATTCTTCTCTCTGAACTTGAGTAGATACAATTATTTATAATTGTAGTTTCTCCCTAAAGCAATTTTTTTTTCTGTTATCCGTCTGTACACACACACACACACACACACACACACACACACACACACACACACATACACACACACACACACACATACTCACACACACGCACTACACATGCACACACATACGCACACACATAAACACACAAACACACACACACACACATACACAGGTGCGCGCGCACAAACGCACACACACACGCACACGCGCGTGCATCTGAAGGGTTTTTATTTTCTGCACAAAGAACATGAGTGTATGTTTCCGGAGAACACCATTCCGCGCAGCAGCATATCAGTCTTCACATGCTGTTTGTCTGTCTGTCTGTCTGTCTGTCTGTTCTGTACAAAGACACACACACACATACACAAACACACACACACTGATGCACACGCACGCGTGCGCGCGTGCGCATGCACGTATACCATTTATATACATGTCTCACCACACACACACACACACACACACACACACACACACACACACACACACACACACACACACACACACACATACAGGAACTCATACATTGTTATTTCCAGTGCACAAAACACGAAGGATCCTGCATGGTTAGGACGAAGGCAGACTGGCCCTATATCTTTGTCTCTGTCATCCAGGAACTTAACATAACAACATGGACAGAACTGTAACGTGCGATGGCCTTTGCTCGGTTTGGTCTACGGGGCAGGCCTGCAAGTTTATGTCCGCTTGGAAATTGACGGTAGACACGGGCAAACATTCCCACAATGAACACATTGACTTTTAATGGACAGCCCACGACCGTTATTCTTTGATACAGTGGAAGATACAGTACTTGTTAAACTTCTTTTGGTAGCATTCATTATTGAATACATCAAAAGTGCTGCCACCTTTACAAGTAAAACAGTTGTTTTGTCAATCACACACGTATCTAGCCTTGTGTGCACGACAACTTCAAACGGAGCGATTGTATTGTCGTCAAACTGTGAGGGTTTAATGACTGTCTTTCAGTGTGCATGGACCTTGCTTCGTGTCACTGAATGCATTTGCTTTGATGGTTAGTACTCTGTTGTGGTGGTTCTGGATAGGGTTCTTGTTCTCTCTGTAACCGTTCAGCAAGTGACTGACAGTTTTTATACAGAAAACCACATCTAGCTCTGGGTACTATAGGTGTGTAGCTGTGCATTACACTCAAGTGGCTGCAGTCTTGCTTTCACCACAAAGCTGATAAGTGCGTCATTCAGGTGTAGGTTGGTCAGGTGGTAGGAGTACAGGGAGTACTTGACGTTGTCGATGCTTGCCAAACACGTGAACAAACATACACACGAACGCACGTGCGCACCACACATGCACGTACGTACACATACCCATACTTACACGCACACACACACACATACACAAACAAACACACACACAAATACACACACAAACACATACATACACATTGAACACACACACACACACACACACACACACTGAACACACACACACACACATACACACACTGAACACACACACACGCACACACACCACACACACACACACACACACACACACACACACACACACACACACACACACACACACACACACACTGAAAACAGATAAACTGTGTCACTAGATAAATGTCAGTTTTGTCAGCTGTATTTCCTATGGTTGTATGATACTAATCGTATCGAGTAATTTCAGAAGCGTTGCTGTTGAATTGTGTCATGCTTTGTTACACATGTTGGCGCAATCAACACGTGCAAAAAAACATTCATCCGTCACACAACCGCAAGCTCTCCTTTCAACCACTGGCACTAAACAGATCACGATATATTTTTTTTTACGTTTATTTCTACAAACTCTCACACATCATACACACAACATACAACATTCACATCCACGCACCTTCATATTAACTCTTTCTCTCCTCCCTCATTTTCTCCTCCTTCTTCGTCTCCTTCTTCGTCTCCTGCTCCTCTTTTTCCTTCTCCTTCTTCATCTCCTACTCCTTCTTCGTCTCCTGCTCCTCTTTTTCCTTCTCCTTCTTCGTCTCCTTCTTCATCTCCTGCTCCTCTTTTTCCTTCTCCTTCTTCGTCTCCTACTCCCTCTTCATGTCCTTTTTCTTCGTATCCTCCTCCTTCTTCGACTCCTGCTTCCTCGTTTCCTTCTTTTTCATCTCCTTATTCCTCGTCTCCTTCTTCGTTTTCTCCTCCTTCTTCGACTCCTTATTCCTAGTCTCCTTTTTTGTCTCCTCCTCCTTTGTCTTCTTCTTCCTTGTCTCCTTCTTCTTCTCCTTCTTTTCCTTTCTCTACTTTTTTCTTTCTTCTTCTTCTTCTCTTTCTTCTCTTTCTTCTTCTTTCTCTTCTACTTCGACTTCTTTTTTCTTCTTCTCCTTTTTCTTTCTCATCTTCTTTTTCTTCTTCTCCTTTTTGCCTTCTTCTTTTTCTCCTTTTTCTTTCTCGTCGTTTTCTTCTTTTTTTTCCATTTTCTTTCTCGCCTTCATTTTTTTGTTTGTTTTCATTTTCTTTTCCTTCTCCTTTTTCTTATTCTTCTTTTCCAGTTCCTTTTCCAAAGGTGGTTTTTGGCAAACTGTCCAATAAACCCAGTCTACTTTTAGTTTCCAACTTGGTTGAATTGTTTTTCAAAAACTTAATCATACCACACATGCACACACAAAATTTCCTTCCGCACGCAACATAAAAACACGTGCATACATCACCCCATACACACGACACACACACACAAAAAAAACATGTGCACGTATCACCCTGTGCACATGACACCCCCCAACCCAGGGAATACATTTTTTGGGGTCAAAGACTAGAAAAAAATTTCGAAACTAAGCCAACAAATATTTCAAAATTAGCAAAAGATAAAAAGATATTGTTTTATAATTATGACAGCCAAGATAATAAGTACTTAACCAGCACCAAATAACCAAATACAAAACGATTGATTACGAAATATTTGCCACTGGTAAATAGATAAAGCCTATAAAGTAGTATGCACCATGAAGAAAATATCAAACAGTTAATCAAAAGTTCATAATTCCCTTCCAGAAATGATATTTCAAAAATTCATTCATAACCGCACTCTAAAAATTGTCAAATCTTAGGATCCGTTTTTTACAACAGAATGAAATACCTCATGTATTTTTTGCGATGATCCATTCACACATTAAGCACCAAAGAAACCTCACTAGATTTGTACAAAATCCAAAGAAAAATGATATCAGAATCACTCACATATTCTGAAAAAGGAGCAAAAAGGAAATATCATCAAAGTGCCAGCTACATTCATGACTAACTCCAAACTCTTGAATGTCATATATTCAAAATCATAATGAACAATAAAGTGATCATGTTACACCCCAAACAAACCATGGGCACAAAACCTGTGCCTCCTCAAGTCACACAGATTAAAAATTCTCGACTCTCATAACTTTAATACAAAAAGCATCACACTCTTTGTCTACATGAGAATTCTATATTTATCATTAGGATGAAACACGAACCAGTAACCAACACGTTCACACCCTTAAGAAAACAATCAAAATTATTTCTCACATTCTTAGGTCTGAAATGAAGTCTGACGTAACTGCATTCGTATGTCAAAATTAACATCAGTGGACTATGATGCTATGTCATATGTCAGCTACCCATTCCCTCGAGAGGAAATCTGCACATTTCTTTCATTATATCCAAAGTGAACTGTGTCCCACAATCCAAGAGGACTTCCTTTGGCAAACCCATGCAACTGAAAACGGTTACCAAATCTTCTGCAACCGAGATTGTGTCCTACTTTTTGAGTAGTATGGCTTTGGGATTGCAAGTGGCTACATCCACAATGGTAAGCACGTACCTGTAGCCTACTAGATACATTGCATGGAACAAATGTTCCTCCCTGACCCCCGTGCACAGTTGCTACCCCAGGTAAGTTACCTAGTATCAAATCAGTGACTGGTTCTTCATGACACAGGCCAGAAGTGTACCTGTGAAATAGGGAGTTGAGACTTCAATGTTTGCTACAGGAAATCTTTCAATTCTGCCTCTGAACGAATGGCATGTCAGTGTTTCACCTGTGTACTGCTCTGGTTGCACCAGAGACTTCTTGACCCCTGCTGTACAGCCTGTATCTCTCAGAAGAATAGTATCATACCTGTTCACACTGCATTTCTCCATGCACAATCCAG
The DNA here is from genome assembly GCA_030674185.1 of Monoplex corrugatus. NCBI lineage: Eukaryota > Metazoa > Mollusca > Gastropoda > Littorinimorpha > Ranellidae > Monoplex > Monoplex corrugatus. The sequence goes on from JAPXFY010000026.1 coordinate 57,991,089, forward strand.
CAGTAGATGCCTGTGAAACTAAGGTCTGATGCCCCTCCAGCTGTGTAATATTATTGTCACTCACCCCATGCTAAGCTACTACTGCCCTTACATTTTCATCATCAACCTGTAAGGCTATATTTGTATTTGAACAAATGTAAGGACAAGTGTTTCTTTTGTGAAACACACATCCACAGTGCCAGCAAGAAGTGTCTGCATTGGGCCAGTTTTGTTGTTTTTGTTCACTGGTATGTGATTTACTCATAGCTACAGGAGAACGTGGGGTGGGGGCAAAGTTTTGTCTCTCACCAGGGTTAGGAGGTCTGGAATGGGATTGTTCTGAATATCCACTATAACCAAAATGGTTTGTCTGAGGGCCATACGTCCTCTATTGAGGTGTTGCATTTCCAAAACGAGGAGATGGATTTGCAAAACGAGGAGATGGTTTCTGAAAACGAGGTGGTGGAGTACCATACCCACTGCGACCAAAGTTACGGACAAACTGCTTTTTATTTGGCGAATACACAGAGACATTCGCGTCAAAAACAGAAAAATCACCTTTTTGGGCAGTGTTTTCTTCTGGATGAACAACTCAGTATTGATCCGAGGCCCAGCACATTTCTTCTGAAGTATGAATTTCTCTTTCACACAAAAAGACAGCGAGATCTTTACTGACACTTTGTAAAAGTTGCTCCTTCAAAAGGAGATCATGAAGACTATCAAAATTTTTGTCAGTTTGCGACAATTCAATCCATTGATCCAAATAATTGGAAGTTCTTATTAGGAATGATGGGAAAGATTCACCCTTCTCAGGACGGACTGCATGGAATCTATCATGGCAACCATCGGCAGTGCACTGACATTTTTTCAAAAGTTCTTCTCTCAAGTGGTCCCATGTAAGTCCTTCTTTAACCGCAAGGGTATGGTATAGTACTAATGCACTTCCCTTAAAAAGTGACGCGGCGTATAAAGTCCATTTTTCCCAAGGCCAACTGCAAGAAGTCACTTGACTCTCGAAACGAAAAAGAAACGAATCTATATCGCCCCAATGTTCGTCAAACGGAGGAAGTTTGGGGATATCAGAAGACTTGGGCTGAGAGCTACTGGAAGAAGTTTCAGAGGGCGAATACGTGTTTTCTTTTTGGAATTTTAGCCTCTCTAATTCTATCTCTGCTTCTAATTCCAGTTGACGCAACTTAAAGCTATGTTCCTTCATTTCTTTTTCATGTGATCACCACAATTCAGCTACTGACAACTGCCTAGTTCTTTCTACCCATCTAACTTCAGCCCTTCCATCTGACCACTCTGCAATTCTCTGTTCTCTTGACATTTCTCCTCCTTCCCGTACCACGCGCACAGTGACTCAACGCAATCTCAAATCTATTGACCTCTCCACATTTTCATCTGATGCCTCCCGCCTCCTTTCTGAAAAGTCACATAACCTTGCCAATGAATTCTATACTAATCCACCATCTTCTGGACACTCATGCTCCAGCCACAACCCATCTTTTAACTGACCGCTCCCCTACCCCCTGGCTCACTCATGAGATTGCCTGTGCAAAACGTGCCCGCCGCAGAGCAGAGCGCCGCTGGCACAAATCCAAACTCACTGTACATAGGCAACTTTTCCAAGCCTCTAAAACAAAAGTATCCACCCTCATTGCATCTGCAAAAACAAGCTATTTCCAAACCAAAATCCTGAATGCTTCTTCTTCAAGAGAACTCTTTACAACCATGAATCATCTCCTTGGCACACGAAAAGATTTACCTCTCCCAACAAAACACACAAATGAAGAACTCCCATCTGTATTCTCCAAGTATTTCATCACCAAAATACAAACTCTTCGTGACAGGCTTGACAGGACATCCTGTCAACCATACCCACCTGACCCTTCCTTCTCTGGCACACCTCTTACTACTTTTACCCCAGTCTCACAAGAAGAAATTCTCAACAAAATCAGATCCATGTCATTCAAAACCTGTGAACTGGATCCTCTTCCAGGTTCTCTCTACTCTGACCGTCTCCCTACTCTCCTCCCATTCATCTCTGACATCATCAACACTTCTCTTCAAACTGGAACTGTCCCAGATTCTTTCAAGTCTGCTATTGTTCACCCTCTCCTCAAAAAATACAATTTAGACCGAAATGAACTGACAAATTACCGGCCTATCTCTAATCTCTCTTTCTTGTCAAAACTCATCGAAAAAGTTGTCTCCTATCAGCAGCTGAACTCTCACCTGTCTGCCAACAATCTTCTCAATCCTTTCCAGTCAGCCTACCGCCAGTGCCATAGCACTGAAACTGCCCTGCTACACATTCTCAACAATCTCCTCCTTGCAACTGATACTGGCAAAGTCTCTCTCCTCACACTCCTTGATCTGTCTGCAGCCTTTGATACCATTGATCGTGGTATTCTCCTTTCTAGACTTCATCATACTTTTGGCATCTCTGACATTGCTCTCTCCTGGTTCACTTCATATCTATCAAACAGAAAACAAACTGTTCTCATTAATGGCACTTACTCTCAACCTGCATACCTGACCTGTGGTGTTCCACAAGGATCTGTCCTTGGCCCTGTTCTTTTCACTCTTTACACCTCCCCCCTGTTCACCATCATCAACTCCCACTCTATAAAACACCACTTCTATGCTGATGACACCCAACTTCTAGACAGTGACACACCAGACAATATACAGCGCCTCTTGACTCGCACCACTGAGTGTTACTCGGACTTTAAGAACTGGATGAGTTCAACAAACTTCAGCTTAATGACGACAAGACAGAAGCTATCCTCATTGGCACCCGTCAGAAACTTTCTCAGCTGCCTCCTCTTTCTCTCCCACTATGTAACACATCAGTCCCAATTTCTGATTCAGCTAAAAACCTTGGTGTCTGCATTGACTCTACCCTCTCCATGAACAACTTTGTTTCTCAAACTGCCACCTCCATCGTATAAGCCTGATCAGGAAGTATCTCTCTGTTGAAACAACTGCAAAACTCATTCTCTCCTTCATAATGTCTCGCATTGACTATTGCAATTTACTCCTGTCTGGTCTTCCTGCCTCCACCATTCACATCCTGCAGCAATTCAAAACAATGCTGCATGCCTTATACTAAAAAAGAAAAAAGCTGACCACATATCTCCTCTCCTGGCACAACTTCACTGGCTCCCTGTATCAAAGTGCATACAGTACAAACTAGACACCATGTGCTACAAAAGCCTCAATAACGCAACCCCCGATTACCTGTCAAGCCTACTTGAGATCTATGTTCCTTCACATACCCTCCACTCTGCCTCCGATCCTCTGACTTTTCGCTTTCCACGCACTAAGCTCAATACCTATGGTCCACGAGCCTTCTCTGTTTCTGGTCCACTTTCCTGGAACAAACTTCCTCTCTCTGTCCGTCAGCAACCTACATTTGTCTCCTTCAAGTCCGCTCTCAAAACTCACCTTTTCTCCTCTGCATAAAATCCTGACCTCACTCAATCCCCTCTGCAGCCTGTCTCCACTCGAAGGGGAATCACATTGTAATACATGTATATAATTGTATAGGTAGAAAGAAACTCTAGGGAGAGCTAGACAACAGAAGGTCTTCAGAGAAGTAACCCCCTTTAGACAAGTGTTTCGGCCCTGAATTCCTTACACTCTCGGGGGGCCGGGCCACATCCAGGTCATGACTCCTGGATGCCCTTCTGCTGTTGTCTATTTTTTTTTTTTTTTCCCACGCCGGGGATCGAACCTGGGCGATTCTGCGCTTCAGAACTGCGGTACGCGGTTTTACCAATGTGCTAACGGGGCACACATCATCTGTAGGGAATTTAATCCTTATGAAGTTCACTTTTTTGGTTCCTCCTTGCCCAGATCCAGCTTGAGCTCCTTTCTGCTGCCTCTGCCATCGCTTTAAGGGCTCTAGTCCTCTTCTTCCCAGAAATGGCGAGTTGTTTCATGAGATCATAAGCGGAGGTGCCCACAAACCCTCTTGCCCCGACCTCTATGGCGAAGATTTTGACCCGCAGACCTGCTTTCTTCAGGGTGCTGGCAAGACCGGCGTATTTTTCGGTCTTGTAGATATGTGCTTCTTCCATTCTGCTTTCGTATGGCACAGTAAGTTCTATCAGAATCACTTGTTTCGAGGAGTCAGAGTGGAGAGCGATGTCTGGTCTCATGCCTGTCTTGCTGATGACATCTGGGTAATTTCTCCACTCTGGGAGGTCTGCTGTACACTCCCAGTCGACTGCTCCATCCAGAAGACCCTTTGGCAATGTGCTGGTTGTCATAGCCCTTTCGGGCCAGACCTGTTTCCCTCCTGCTTTGTAGAACGTTGTCATAGCAATTGGTGCGTTTGGGGTCATGGTTTTTTCGCTAACCACATCTGTGATCACTTTCAGAACTTGGTTGTGCCTCCATGTATACCTTCCTTGGGCTAGCGCTACTTTGCAAGAGCTTAGGACATGTTCCACTGTTTGTTTCTTCTGACAGAGCGGACATGCTGGGTCGTCTGCTTTCCCCCATTTCACTAAGTTTGCATTCGAGGGGAGCAGGTCATATACAGATCTGAGGAGGAAGCTTATCCTTAGAGGAGCCATGTGCCACATATCGTTCCAGCTGAGACTTCTTTGGAGTGCACTGTCCCATGTTGTCCATTGCCCCTGTTGACCTTGCTGGACTGCCTTCTGCACTCTTTTGACATCTTCTTCTTCCTTCAACTCCTGTATGATCATGTCTCTTTTTTCCTTCCCTTTGGCTTTGGACCACCACTGCATTTTTGTTGCTCCCAGTCCCTGTCTGTTGGTTTGCGTGTGTCCAATTATTTCTTTGATGCTGAGGTTTCTCTTGGCATTGTTTACAGCCTCTTGGACTTTCCACTTTCTGCCAGTTCTCAGCTTTGGATGAACTGCTCTCACGATATTGTCCTCCGATTCCTCCAGCATGCTCAACAGTCTTGCTTTTCCAACTTTGTATTCCTCCACTATGGATTTCAGAGGTAGCTTCAGCATTGCTTGACGACAGTAGAATGCAACATCAGTGAGACCAGGTGGGACACCGAGCCATTTTCTTGTGTATTTGTTGATTTTGGCTTCCATTGCTTCGACTGTGCTGGTGCAAATGTCATAGATTAGCAGTGGCCACAACAGCTTTGGTATCAGCATGAACTGTAGACACCAGACTTTGTATTTGCCTGGCAGTCCGCAGTTATCTATTTTCTTCAGGCCTTCTTCTGCTGTTTGCTTGGTTTCACATCCCCTTTGTGTGTCTTTCAGGGAGTCATCATACCATCTTCCGAGACTTTTTACTGGCTCTTCTGTCACAGTGGGGATGGCTTGGTTGGCTACCATGAATTTGACTGAATCTGCCACTTTTCCTTTTCGCAGTGAGAGACTTCGGGATTTCTTAGGTTTGAACCTCATTCTTGAAGAGGCCACCAGCTCATCCAGCTGCTTTATGATTTGGTGTGTCTCTTCCTCATCCGTGGACAAGACTGTTGTGTCATCCATGAAAGCTTTCAGAGGAGGCATCTGGTATCCATCTCCCAGATTCACTGGACCTGAACTCTTCATTGCAGCTTTCAAGATGACTTCCATTGCCAACACGAACAGTATGGGAGAGATTGCACAGCCCATTGCAATGCCCACCTCTAGGTCTATCCAGTCCGTGGTGTATTCTTTGGTAGAGAACCGCATTGAGAACCCTTGGAAATACTTCCTCAGCATTGTTCGGATGTTTTCTGGGATGTGATACATTTCAAGAGCCAGCTGGATCATATCGTGTGGAACTGATCCATATGCATTCGCCAGATCAAGCCAAACTACGTCAATGTCTCTCTTCTCTGTTCTTGCTTTTTGGATGGCATCCCAAATCAACGTGGCATGTTCCAAGCATCCAGGCATTCCTGGTATGCCTCCCTTTTGGACTGACATATCCAGATACTTGTTTTCAGTCAGGTATTTTGTCAATCTTGCTGCCATAACAGAGAAGAAGATTTTCCCCTCGACGTTCAGAAGTGATATTGGCCTGAACTGATTGATGCTGCTGGAGTTCTGCTCCTTCGGAATGTACACTCCTTCAGCTCTCATCCATTGGTCGCTGATCTTCTGGTTCCTCCATGCTGATCGAATCATCTTGTGGAGCCACTCGAGCACTTTTGGGCATTTCTTGTAGAGCAGGTATGGTATTCCGTTTGGTCCAGGTGCTGACTTGGCTCTGGCTTTCTTTACTACGTTCTTCACTTCATCCAGTGTTGGTGGTTTGTTATTGAATTTTCCTTCTGGCGCTGCAGGCCAAACCAGATTTTGGATTTCAAGTGGTGCCTCGCGCTGAGAATCGGAATATGTTTCCCTGAGATGCTGCTCTAGGGTTTCCTTGCCCACTGTGAGAGTCCCTGATTTGGGTTGTTCAAACAGCTTTCTTGCAAAGTCAAAGGGATCTTTGAAGAAACGATCTTGAGTCTTCTTCTTTTTGCTCTTTCTTCGCCTTGCTGATTCCACTTTGCTGAGAGCATTGTGTTTGGCCTTCAGATCTTTCCAGAGTTCCAGGAGCCCTTGCTTCTCGAATTCTGAGGCAGTTTTCATTCGCTTTTTAAGCTTCCTTTTCTCCCTCCGGATGCTCTCCATCTGTTGCTGTCTTCTGGATTTCTGGGGAGGCGTTTTTGTCTTTGGCTGCTTCACTCCATAAGTGTCCCTGCAGATAGAGTATATGATGTCTCCGTATGTGTCAAGTTTGTGTTCCAGCGTACTGTTCCCTATTAGCGCATTCAGCTTAAGGACAAGTTCCTCATCTAATTTCTCCCATTGTTCTTTTGCACCGGCAGGCGGCAAATTGAGTTTTCCATGTTTGGCGTTAAGAGCTTGTGCAAAATCCGCATCAGAACCGTCAGCGTGGATGTCCTTGGCACTATGGTTTAATTCCTGGCCTTGGTCATCCAACGTCTCACCTGCTATTGCAGTGCGCTGCTGCTGGTTCGTATGTGTCTTCAAACAGCCCATTTTTGTCCTGTGGATCTTCATGCCGCGTTTGGTGGTGAATCTCCTTCCACACGCACACGGAAATTCCAACTGGTCATTAATCATGGTCCGTTGTGCGTTTCCAGTCGTGATGGAGTCAGTGCCGATGGATTCATCATTCTCTCCCCCTTTCGGTGAATCCTGGGAGCATCTTTCATTTGGAAAACTCGTGGCATGTTATCAAAGGCAAGGTGGGAAGCCAACCCACAAAGCCCGCAGGTCTAGTCTTTCCCAGTGTCCTTCGGTCTTTCCCGAATGTCCTCCGAACTATTCCCGGAAGTCAATGGACTGACCATGTGCAGGTAGAAAGAAACTCTAGGGAGAGCTAGACAACAGAAGGTCTTCAGAGAAGTAACCCCCTTTAGACAAGTGTTTCGGCCCTGAATTCCTTACACTCTCGGGGGCCGGGCCACATCCAGGTCATGACTCCTGGATGCCCTTCTGCTGTTGTCTATTTTTTTTTTTTTTTCCCACGCCGGGGATCGAACCTGGGCGATTCTGCGCTTCAGAACTGCGGTACGCGGTTTTACCAATGTGCTAACGGGGCACACATCATCTGTAGGGAATTTAATCCTTATGAAGTTCACTTTTTTGGTTCCTCCTTGCCCAGATCCAGCTTGAGCTCCTTTCTGCTGCCTCTGCCATCGCTTTAAGGGCTCTAGTCCTCTTCTTCCCAGAAATGGCGAGTTGTTTCATGAGATCATAAGCGGAGGTGCCCACAAACCCTCTTGCCCCGACCTCTATGGCGAAGATTTTGACCCGCAGACCTGCTTTCTTCAGGGTGCTGGCAAGACCGGCGTATTTTTCGGTCTTGTAGATATGTGCTTCTTCCATTCTGCTTTCGTATGTATGTATGTATATAATATGCATATGCATATGTATATAATATGCTCTCTATAATTTTCCATTGCTTTTATTCTTTCTCCCCATTTTAGCCGTGTGCGTGTGCGTGTGTGTGTGTGTGTGTGTGTGTGTGTGTGTGTGTGTGTGTGTGTGTGTGTGTGTGTGTGTGTGCGTGTGTGTGTGCGTGCGTGCATGTGTGTCTGTTTTAGCGCTTAGATCTGATTTTATCAAGATTTTGCACTATACAAATAAAATATTGTATTGTATTGTATTGTATTGTATTGTATTGTATTGTATTGTATTGTATTGTATGTTCTCTTTGTTTTTCCTCATATTCTTTTTGTTCTTCATTTTCCTCTCTTTCTTTCTGTCTTTCTATTTCCTTCATTTCTTTTTCGTGTTCTCTTTGTTTTTCCTCATATTCTCTTTGGTTTTCATTTTCCTCTCTCTCTGTCTGTCTTTCTTAAACTTCTCTTTGTTTCTGGCACTCATCACGCTCAACACATTGTTGTATATAATTACTGACTTATTCCCCAGAGTTGCAAGCACTGAGCTTGTTCAAAATATTTATCAAAATTATCCATTTTTACTATCTGGGGGAAACAAGATTGTCAAAAAGAAAAATAAATGTCAAAGTAAAGTAAGCAAAACACACACACAAAAAAAACCCACACACACGAACTCCAAGTTCTTTTATGATAAAAGTTAAAGCACAATGAATGAAGCAAACAGTAGCTTTGCAACGATCACCATTTTGAAAGAACTCAGTATTCAATCAAATAACTGCATAAAATTATACTAATGAAACACTTGTCAGAGAGGGTACAAATCAAAATTTAACCCCTTTTCCTGTGAGGGGGTACAAATCCCAATCCTTCACCAGTGTACACAAACCAAAATCTAAACAATGTCTTATTTCAGGGAGTTAAATCAAAATTTATCCTATCCTTAAGGAAGGGTCACCACTGTCATGCCTCGTTACACATATTGACGCAATCAACACATGCAAAAAGCATTCGTCGTCACGCAACAGCATGCTCTCCTTTCAACCACTGGCACTAAACAGATCGCGATATTGTTTTTACATTTATTTCTACAAACTCTCACATCACACATACAACATACAACATTCACACCCATGCACAATCATATTAACTCTTTCTCTCCTCCTTTGTTTTCTACTCCTTCTTCGTCTCCTTCTTCGTTTCCTGCTCCTTTTTGTTTTCCTTCTTCTTTGTCTCCTACTCCCTCTTCATCTCCTTTTTCTTCGTATCCTCCTCCTTCTTCGTCTTCTTCTTTGATCTCCTTCTTCTCCTTCTCCTTTTTCCACTTTTTTCTTTCTTCTTCTTCTTCTCTTTCTTCTTCTTTCTCTTCTACTTCGACTTCTTTTTTCTTCTTCTTCTTTTTCTTTCTCACCTTCTTTTTCTTCTTCTTTTTCTTTCTCACCTTCTTTTTCTTTCTCACCTTCTTTTTCTTTCTCACCTTCTTTTTCTTTCTCACCTTCTTTTTCTGCTTCTTTTTCTTTCTCACCTTCTTTTTCTTTCTCACCTTCTTTTTCTTTCTCACCTTCTTTTTCTTCTTCTTTTTCTTTCTCACCTTCTTTTTCTTTCTCACCTTCTTTTTCTTTCTCACCTTCTTTTTCTTTCTCACCTTCTTTTTCTTCTTCTTTTTCTTTCTCACCTTCTTTTTCTTTCTCACCTTCTTTTTCTTTCTCACCTTCTTTTTCTTCTTCTTTTTCTTTCTCACCTTCTTTTTCTTTCTCACCTTCTTTCTCACCTTCTTTTTCTTTCTCACCTTCTTTTTCTTTCTCACCTTCTTTCTCACCTTCTTTTTCTTTCTCACCTTCTTTTTCTTCTTCTTTTTCTTTCTCACCTTCTTTTTCTTCTTCTTTTTCTTTCTCACCTTCTTTTTCTTCTTCTTTTTCTTTCTCACCTTCTTTTTCTTCTTCTTTTTCTTTCTCACCTTCTTTTTCTTTCTCACCTTCTTTTTCTTCTTCTTTTTCTTTCTCACCTTCTTTTTCTTTCTCACCTTCTTTTTCTTTCTCACCTTCTTTTTCTTTCTCACCTTCTTTCTCACCTTCTTTTTCTTTCTCACCTTCTTTCTCACCTTCTTTTTCTTTCTCACCTTCTTTTTCTGCTTCTTTTTCTTTCTTGCCATTTTCTTCTTTTTTTTCCTTTATCTTTCTCGCCTTCCTTATTTTTTTTTCGTTTTCCTTTTCTTTTCCTTCTCCTTTTTCTTATTCTTCTTCTCCAGTTCCTTTTCCGAAGGCGGTTTTTGGCGAACTGTCCAGTAAACCCAGTCCACTTTTAGTTTCCAACTTGGGTAAACTGTTTTTCAAAAACTCAATCTTACCACACATGCACACGTGCATACATCACCCCATACACACGACACAAAAAAACATGTGCAGGTATCACCCTGTGCACATGACAAGTTGCTGATGACGATTGTTGCTGCCTACACAATGCTATCTGCACAGCTATTGGTGATTACCTCTTAGTATAGCAAAGGTCAACAGGTCTTGTGTCGACTTTGAATATGACTGCATTCTATCCAGTTCCATGTCTAACTGAAAGGATTCCTACCAAAAGATAATTGCGGGTTATACAGCACCCAGTCTTTTGACAGGATTCCTACCAAAAATGAACACCACAACAACACTTTTATATGAACACCACAACAACACCTTTATATGAACACCACAACAACACTTTTATATGAACACCACAACAACACCTTTATATGAACACCACAACAACACTTTTATATGAACACCACAACAACACCTTTATATGAACACCACAACAACACCTTTATATGAACACCACAACAACACCTTTATATGAACACCACAACAACACCTTTATATGAACACCACAACAACACCTTTATATAAACACCACAACAACACCTCATAGATGCAGCATGCATACGCAAAAGACAGTAAAACAGGCCGTGTACTGTGAGAATGTTAAAAGAATAAGCTAGTCACACCTCGTGGTGTGGTCTGACTGAGAGCTGTAGGTGTTGTGTGTGGAGTAAGTCACAATCAGGTGTGAGTAATCAACAAGATCAGGTGATGCAATCAGCAGTAAGGTAAGACTGATTGGAGGAACTAGTGACGTGGAGACGTGTGACTTGTTTTACATTGTTTGTAAACTGCGTTCCCTTTGATCAGGCCCACGTGTGATACTCAGGCTGCACACACACACACACACACACACACACACACACACACACACACACACACACACACACACACACACACACACATACACACACATACACACACGCACACACACAAACGCGCGCGCCCTTGCATGCGCACAGCACAGAAAGAGAAAGAGACAGACAGACAGACAGACAGAGACAGAAAAACAGACAGACAGAGACAAACAGACAAACCACCAGCCAGCCAGACAGACAGACGGACAGACAGACAGACGGACAGACAGACAAACAGACAGACAGAGACAGAAAAACAGAGAGATAGAGACAAACAGACAGACCACCAGCCAGCCAGCCAGCCAGCCAGACAAACAGACAGACAGACAGACAGACAGACAGACAGAGAGCTTGCTCACTCATTGAAAAGAATAAAAGAATTCTTGACCGCTCTCTCTCTCTCTCTCTTTCTCTCTCTCTCTCTCTCTCTCTCTCTCTCTCTCACACACACACACACACACACACACACACACACACACACACACACACACACACATGTCACGACGTCCTTGAACTCAACAGCTACAGTTCAATGCAATACCATTCATGTCTAAACGTGATGTGATCAAGGTCGACACAGGATCGGCTCACTATAGGAGTGGTCTGATATGGCTAACTGACTTTCATTGACACATTTTTTGATCGATTTGGTTGCTTTTTACGTCGACACCTACCTCAGGTGATATGGCCGACGGGGATAACCATCCCAGGGAAGTGGGGGAAGGGGGACTTATCTAATCCTACACTGACACCACCAGAACAACAATGATGTTAAGATGGGACAGTGAGAAGGCCAGTTTATCTAATCCTATACTGACACCACCAGAACAACAATGATGTTAAGATGGGACAGTGAGAAGGCCAGTTTTAATGTAGCGCACCCGGGATTCGAACCTACAAGCATTAGCGTTGCTACAACCATGGGCTCAACAAGACTACAGGTCTGGAGTTCCATCCAGCCGGCAACATAAGAACTAACATGTGAACTTGTCACCGTGGTGAAGTGGTTAGCACAACGAACCACTGACGGGAAGATGGTATGTTTGAATCCCCATCAGTCTTTTCAAAAATTTATTGTGCTTTTTTTACTGCTCTAACCGGCTCTTACCCACATTTGAGCGTGCTATGGGCTCCTTGGAAACACTGGGACCACACAGTCGAGTCTCATCCACTTCACGGATGCTTTCATTGAGGGTGTTGCTCAAATCTTCTGTCCAAAGTCGCAGGTGTCTGTATCTCTCGGGCCTGGTTGTGGCCGGGCTATGTTATGATAGTAAGCGTAGAGTACAGCCCTGTCACAAACTCTCGATCCTAGATGGAACTCTGTAGCGTTCATGATTATCATCCTCATCGTCATCATCTTCATTATCATCATCATCACATTGTAAAAACTGTGCCAGCTTCTGTGGCTGATAATTAAGGTGGTGTAGAAAATGGGATAAAAAAAATAAGCAACACACACACACACACACACACACACACACACACACACACACACACACACACACACACACACGCACACACACAATAAAAAAAAAAAACAATACCCATGGCCCCGTTCACCATGCCAAAGGAATGAATGAACAAACACAATATGGCAGCTATATCACTACACAGACAGACAAACAGACAGACAGACAGACAGACAGACAAGCACACTAATAAACACCAAACAATACCCATGGCCCCGTTCAGCATGCCAAAGTAATGAATGAACAAACACACACGCCTGGTCAAACGTAAAAGAATGAATCACTTGACGTCACCACAGGTCAACCCCGCGTGCAAGGTCAAGGTCACGTCGAGCACCAGCCGTACACTGGCGTTAGGGAAAGCAACAGGAACATGTATGTATCCCAGCATTCTTCATGAATTATTCACAGCCATTGAAATGTCGACAGGTGCCTACGGCAGCCAACTCGGTAAGATGCCAAGCTTCCTGTCATAGAGTCCCGCGTTCGATTCTGCCTCGATTCCTACCACCTTATGCGTAAGGGTGGAGATTTTTCTCATCTCTCAAATCAATATTATATAGAATATGTGAGCAAACCAGTTAGGATGCCTTAACCTGTGTTTCTAAGTAATCCAAAACAAGTGTGACTGCCCGCGTTCAAGCAAACAGGAACCAGAAAAAAACACGAATAACGAATCAGAACGTGTATTTAATACAACCAGACAAGACAGGCGCAAATTTTCGGCCAACTCGCCTTTGTCAAGCGTGAGATCACAAACGAACAAATACCAAATACAAAAATCAGGAGAAAAGGACTGAAACTTCCCTGCTGCTTCGTTTAGCGGGGCGGGGAGGGAGGGAAGAAGGGAAAAAATGGACGAAGCAGCAGGGAAGTTTCAGTCCTTTTCTTCTAATTTTTGAATTTGGTGTTTGTTCATTTGTGATCTTACGTTTACATTTGGCAAAGGCCAGTTGGCCGAAATTTTGCGCCTGTCTTGTCTGGTTGTATCAAATACGCGTTCTTATTCTTTTTTCGTGTTTTTTTTTCTGGTTAATGTTTCTAAATGTTCCGATTTTCAAAACTGTTATTGTTGTAGTTGTTTAAAACCCAGCCGACTACGCAGAGCCGTATCAGGGCTATAACCATTTCAAAGGTACACCATACCAGACTGGAAAAATGCACACAAAATAAATAAAGAATAAATAAATAAACAAATAAACAAATAAATAAAGAATAAATAAATAAATAAATGAATAAATAAATAGAATAAATAAATAAATAGATAAATCAAATCAAATCAAATCAAATCAAAACAGAAAGAAAACTGAACACAAACGGAAACATATCTGAATACACTAAAACATACATATAACAATAAGCCCAAAATTACCTAAAATTGCTTCTACAAATGACATTTCCTTAGAGCCAGAAATGCACATAACACATGTACGAGTGTATGTGCGTTGTTTTGGTCATATCATGCAGGCGATATGTTGTGCCAAGCAAGATCGAACCCTGGACCTTCAAATTTAGAAGTCTGACACCCAATCCGCTTGACCAGAAAATCCAACTAAAATAACATGAACATTGTCTC
>JAPXFY010000026.1:58012687-58015187 GCA_030674185.1 Monoplex corrugatus
GGACCGATTGGTTTGATAGGTCCACTGGCCTGTTGGCTGTCTATCTTAATGTTTCCATCATTCTGGTGGTGTCAGCTTACTGTTTGATAGGTCCACTGGCCTGTTGGCTGTCCATCTTAATGTTTCCATCATTCTGGTGCTGTCAGCTTACTGTTTGATAGGTCCACTGGCCTGTTGGCTGTCCATCTTAATGTTTCCATCATTCTGCTGGTGTCGGCTTACTGTTTGATAGGTCCACTGACCTGTTGGCTGTCCATATTAATGTTTCCATCATTCTGGTGGTGTCAGCTTACTGTTTCATAGGTCCACTGGCCTGTTGGCTGTCCATATTAATGTCTCCATCATTCTGGTGGTGTCAGCTTACTGTTTGATAGGTCCACTGGCCTATTGGCTGCCCGTCTTAATGTTTCCATCATTCTGGTGGTGTCAGCTTACTGTTTGATAGGTCCACTGGCCTGTTGGCTGTCCATCTTAATGTTTAAATCATTGTGGTGGTGTCAGCTTACTGTTTGATAGGTCCACTGGCCTGTTCGCTGCCCATTTTAATGTTTCCATCATTCTGGTGGTGTCAGCTTACTGTTCCATAGGTCCACTGGCCTGTTGGCTGTCCATCTTAATGTTTCCATCAATCTGGTGGTGTCAGCTAAATGTTTCATAGGTCCACTGGCCTGTTGGCTGTCCATCTTAATGTTTCCATCAATCTGGTGGTGTCAGCTTACTGTTTCATAGGTCCACTTGCCTGTTGGCTGCCCGTCTTAATGTTTCCATCATTCTGGGGGTGTCAGCTAACTGTTTCATAGGTCCACTGGCCTGTTGGCTGCCCATCTTGATGTTTCCATCATTCTGGTGGTGTCAGCTTACTGTTTCATAGGTCCACTTGTCTGTTGGCTGCCCATCTTGATGTTTCCATCATTCTGGTGGTGTCAGCTTACTGTTCCATAGAACCACTGGCCTGTTGGCTGCCCATCTTAATGTTTCCATCATTCTGGTGGTGTCAGCTAACTGTTTCATAGGTCCACTGGCCTGTTGGCTGTCCATCTTAATGTTTCCATCATTCTGGTGGTGTCAGCTTACTGTTCCATAGGTCCACTGGCCTGTTGGCTGCCCATCTTAATGTTTCCATCATTCTGGTGGTGTCAGCTTACTGTTTCATAGGTCCACTGGTCTGTTGGCTGCCCATCTGAATGTTTCCATCATTCTGGTGGTGTCAGCTTACTGTTTCATAGGTCCACTGGCCTATTGGCTGCCCATCTGAATGTTTCCATCATTCTGGTGGTGTCAGCTTAATGTTTCATAGGTCCACTTGCCTGTTGGCTGTCCATCTGAATGTTTCCATCATTCTGGTGGTGTCAGCTTACTGTTTGATAGGTCCACTGGCCTGTTGGCTGCCCATCTTGATGTTTCCATCATTCTGGTGGTGTCAGCTTACTGTTTTACAGGCCTCTTCTCGCCACCTCCCTATTTCAAGATCTTGGCGCTTAGGGGTTTGTGTAGACTCAGTGAGTCTGACAGATCATTGCTGGGTGGAGCACATATGGAGTCATCCGACTGCGATAAATCCCTCTTGAACATTCCCTAAACAAACTGTAAATTGTGAGGATATTTACAGGTATCGGTGTGTCATCTGCAAAGTGACCACATTGATGGTTTACAGAGAGAGGAAGATCATTAATCATCATCATCATCAGGTGCCCTGCCGCATGGCGTTGGCGACCATGGACTTCCAACCATCTCTATCTCTTGTTGCCCCCAGCATCTCCCCCACCCTCCTCATCCCCAGCCACTCTGCAAGTCCGTCTAGCATTCTCTCCCTGGGTCTACCTGGTGCTCTCTTTCGCTCCAGCTTCCCCGTTGTGACCAGGTGCTCCAAATTCCCCTTCCTCATAAAATGGCCTATAAATGTTGCTTGTCTTTTCCTAATCTTCCTTATGAGTGATCTACTTGTGTCTCATTTGTTTTCTTTGCTGTCCATGGAACTCTAAACATTCTTCTGAGAAACCACGTCTCGGCTGCCTCGATCCTGCTACAACAGTATTGGTTCTATATAACATTCAAGGACTCTCTTTCTGATGTTAATTGATAGGCATTTGTTGGTAAGAATGCTTGTCATCTTCTTGAATGCTGTTTTGGCTTGGCCGATTCTGCCAGCTATTTCCGATGTGCATCTGCCGTCTGATGAAATGACCGTTCCCAGGTATTTGAACTTATTAACCTGTGTCAAGGTTGTGCCATTTGCTGTTATTTTGCATGAGGGAATTTCATGTTTTTTTTACTGATCACCATGACTTCAGTCTTCCTGCTGTTTAGTTCCAACCCCTTACCTTTGCTTTCTATTTCTAGTATGTTCACAAGGTTTTGTAGGTCCCTTTCATTTTCTGCAATTAGCACGGTGTCATCTGCGTACCGAATGTTGTTTATCATTTTCCCTCCAACCTTTAACCCCTTAATATGTAACGAAAACAACAGCAGGCCGAACACAGAACCCTAGGTACTCCATACT
>JAPXFY010000026.1:58025187-58037687 GCA_030674185.1 Monoplex corrugatus
GCATCTGCCATCTGGTGAAATGATCGTTCCCAGGTATTTAAACTTATCAACCTGTCTCAAGGTTGTGCCATTTGCTGTTATTTTGCATGAGGGGATTTCATATTTTTTACTGATCACCATGGTCTCACGTGTGATGTTTCAAAAACATTGAATCCCAGCTCCCAACATCAGAATCTGTGTGTGTGTTTGTGTGTGTGTGTGTGTGTGTGTGTGTGTGTGTGTGTGTGTGTGTGTGTGTGTGTGTGTGTGTGTGTTCTTAATGTTTCCATCATGCTGGTGGTATCAGTTTAACCCTTTGACTCCCGTACCCTGTCCAACAGCATCATTCATCGTCAACCATCCAGTAAAGTAAAAACTTAACCCTTTGACTCCCTCACTCTATCCACCAGTTTCCAACAGAAAGCTGATGGATAGGGTGAGGGAGTCAAAGGGTTAAGTTTTTGCAGTCGGTGGATAAGGTGCGGGAGTCAAAAGGTTAACGTGCCATTGGTCCCTCCTCTCTCCCTCCCTCCCCATCTCTTCCATTTCAGACCTTGCCAGCGCTTAGCGTTTTGCGCAGGCTCAGGGAGTCTGCCAGATAATTGCTGGCAAATTTGGGTGAAGCGCATATAGAATTGTCCGAGTGCGATGAATCCCTCTGAACAACACCCATAGATCATACATACATACTCTGGTATAATTTTCTTTTTTTATTGCTATTATTATTATTTTATTGTTCTTATTATAATTATTATTACTATTATTATTATTATCATTAGTAGTAGAAGTAGTACAGTAGTATCATTATCATACCGATATCATTATCAGAGTCAACACTTATTTCCTTTACTTCCTCACTCTGTACCCCGTGGGGATGCCGGGGGCTCTTTCAGTATAAATAGTATCCCCACCTTCTGGAAATTCTGTGTTAGGCGTTTCCTCTTTTCTCTCACTCTCTTTGTTTCATCCTTGTTCCTTTGCTTTCTGTCATTTCTTCCTATCATTTTCTGCTTTAATGGTCCATCAGCTGTATGTGTTTGATAAAGTACTTTTTCTTAGAATTGATAATTGGGTACATGTATTAAGTGCATTTTAGGCTCCAGGGAGGTGAGATATGCGGAAGCAAGTTTAGGTAATATAGGCCCGTTATTATACATGTTTGGTGTCCTTAGGTGTGCTTAGATTTGTATAAAGGTCTGTTTTTTTAAATCCCCTGTGTGATAAATTGGACGGAGTGGTCAACGCCAAGGGCATATCATTAGATTATGTGCATAAATGCATTAATACGTGTACTTAATTTTCTTTTCTTTTCTTTTTCCTGCTGAAGTTTTGCATGTTTTTAAGCGGTTATAGCTCTGATATGGCTCTACGCAGTCGGCTGGGCTTTAAACAACAATAACATTAACAATAACAACAACACATTTCTTTCACTTCTTCACCCTGTCCACTGGCTTCCTGCAGTGCCAGTCATACTAATGAAACAGAAAGATAAAACTCCTTCGCCCTGTCTTCTTGTATCTCCATATTTGTTACGTATGTGCGTGTTCACATGCGCATGAGTGTAAATAACCACAGAGAGAAAGTGTGTGTGTGTGTGTGTGTGTGTGTGTGGTGTGTGTGTGTGTGTGTGTGTGTGTGTGTGTGTGTGTGTGTGTGTGTGTGTGTGTGTGTGTGTGTGAGTGTGTGTGTGAGTGTGTGTGTGTGTATGTGTGTGTGTGTGTGTGTGTATGTGTACGTCTGTGTGTCTTGTGTGTGTGTGTGTGTTTGTGTGTTGTGTGTGTGTGTCTGTGTGTTGTGTGTGTGTGTGTGTTCTGTGTGTGTGTGTGTGTATGTGTGTGTGCTGTGTTGTGTGGTGTGTGTGTGTGTGCTGGTGTGTGTGTGTGTGTGTGTGTTGTGTGATGTGTGTGTAGCTGTGTGAGCGCTTGTGTACGGCGAGTACGTGTCTCTGCGTGAGCGCGTTATTTTTCCGCAGCGCGAGCGCGCGCCTGCGTGACCGGAAAGTAGTAGGCCTTGTCTCGCACATAACAAATTGGGATCCGCCCTTGTCACTGTCACGATTCGACCCCTCCCTTCCCTTCCACATCCACCATCACCCCCCTTCCCCTGCCCACCCCCCCCCCACCCTTTCCCGCTTATCGCTTATACTGCCGTCCCTCACCAGTCCTTCATTTTTGTTTCACACCTGTTACTACAAAGGTAAGGGGCTGGAACTATACAACAAGAAGACTGAAGTCATGGTGATCAGTAAAAAACATGAAATCCCCTCATGCAAAATAACAGCAAATGGCACAACCTTGAGACTGGTTGATAAGTTTAAATATCTGGGAACAATCATTTCACCAGACGGCAGATGCACATCAGAAATGGCCAGCAGAATCGGCCAAGCCAAAACAGCATTCAAGAAGATGAAAAGCGTTCTTACCAACAATTAACTTCAGGAAGAGAGTTCTTGTTTATTCTTTTGAATTGATTTGGTTTGGTTTGCAGTCTGACGCCTGTGCCTGCCCCAGTTTTCAGTAACTCCATGACAGTGTGCTAATTTTGAACCCTTTCACCCCCGCACCCTATCTACCAGCTGTAAAAACTTAACCTTTTGATTCCCTTACACTCTCCAACAGGTTCCTGCAGGAAGCTGGTGGATAGGGTGAGGGATTCAAAGGGTTAATTTTTTGCTGCGCTAGCATGATTGACAAAGCAGAATGCTGGTGGACAGGATGTGGGAGTCAAAGGGTTAAAATGTATTTTACTATATCTATTATTCACTCATTATTTGTCTTTTGGGGTTGGTTTGGGGAAACAGGTTATTATTTGTATTCGTTTTGTTTTGTGTTGTTTTATCCATTTCTCTTTCGCGGTGGGGTACAGGGATAGGTTTAGTTTCTTTGATTTAATTAAAATGTATTTTTTTACGCTTCTTTCGGGATTGGATAGAGGTGCACGAGAACATAGTGCTGTCAAGATACGTTTGGATATTTGCGTGAGAGAGAAGAAAGGACGTAAGATCTGCATCACCATTATACAAACTACTACCAGGGAAGAATATAATCTCGGGGGAACACAGAACTGGGGAACACAAAGCTGGGGGAATACAGACCTGGGGGAACACAAACCTGGGGGAACACAGACCTGGGGGAACACAGACCTGGGGGAACATAAACCTGGGGGAACATAGACCTGGGGAACATAGACCTAGGGGAACACAGACCTGGGGAACAAGGGGGAACATCGACCTGGGGGAACACAGACCTGGGGGAACACAGGGGGACACAGACCTAGGGGCAACACAGGGGGAACATAGACCTGCGGGCAACACTAGGGGGAAACATAGACCTGGGGGAAACAGGACAAACACAGACCTGGGGGAACAAGTGGGGAACACAGACCTAGGGGAACAACAGGGGAAACACAGACCTGGGGGAACATCGACGGGAACACAGACCTGGGGGAACACAGGGAAACACAGACCTGGGGCAACACAGGGGAAACACAGACCTGGGGAACACAGGGAACACAGACCTGGGGGAACACAGGGGGAACACAGACCTGGGGGAACACAGGAACAGGGGAACAAGACCTGGGGAACACAGAGGGGAACATAGACCTGGGGGAACACAGGGGACATAGACATGAAACCCTGGGGAACACAGGGGGAAACACAGACCTGGGAACACAACCAAACACAGACCTGGGGAACACAGGGAAACACAAGACCTGGGGAACACAGGGGGACAAACACAGACCTGGGGCAACACAGGGGAAAATACAAACCTGGGGCAACACAGGACAACAGACCTGGGGCAACACAGGGAACATAGACCTAGGGGAACACAGGACAAACACAGACCTGGGGGAACACAGGCAAACACAGACCTAGGGCAAAAACAGGCAACACAGACCTGGGCAACACAGGGAAACAAGACCTGGGGCAACACAGGACAAACACAGACCTGGGGCAACACAGGGCAAACACAGACCTAGGGGAACACAGGAAACACAGACCTGGGGCAACACAGGGCAAACAAGACCTGGGGCACAGGCAAACACAGACTGGGCAACACAGGGCAAACACAGACCTGGGGCAACACAGGACAAACACAGACCTGGGGCAACACAGGACAAACACAGACCTGGGAACACAGGGAAACAACAGACCTGGGCAACACAGGACAAACACAGACCTAGGGCAACACAGGACAAACACAGACTAGGGCAACACAGGACAAACACAGACCTGGGCAACACAGGACAAACACAGACCTAGGGCAACACAGGACAAACACAGACCTGGGCAACACAGGACAAACACAGACCTGGGGCAACACAGGACAAACACAGACCTAGGGCAACACAGGACAAACACAGACCTGGGCAACACAGGACAAACACAGACCTGGGCAACACAGGACAAACACAGACCTGGGGCAACACAGGACAAACACAGACCTGGGCAACACAGGACAACACAGACCTGGGCAACACAGGAAACACAGACTGGGGCAACACAGGACAAACACAGACCTGGGGCAACACAGGACAAACACAGACCTGGGCAACACAGGAAAACACAGACCTGGGGCAACACAGGACAAACACAGATCTGGGCAACACAGGACAAACACAGACCTAGGGCAAACACATAGGGCAACACAGACCTGGGCAACACAGGACAAACACAGACCTGGGCAACACAGGACAAACACAGACCTGGGGCAACACAGGACAAACACAGACCTGGGGCAACACAGGGAACAAACACAGACCTGGGGCAACACAGGGGGAACAGACTGGCAAACAGAAACCAGACCTGGCAACACAGGACAAACACAGACCTGGGGCAACACAGGACAAACACAGACCTGGGGCAACACAGGACAAACACAGACCTGGGCAACACAGGGACAAACACAGACCTGGGCAACACAGGACAACACAGACTGGCAACACAGGGGACACAGACTGGGGCAACACAGGACAAACGCAGACCTGAGGCAACACAGGGAAACACAGACCTGGGGCAACACAGGACAAACACAGACCTGGGGCAACACAGGGGGAACACAGACCTGGGGCAACACAGGACAAACACAGACCTGGGGCAACACAGGACAAACACAGACCTGGGGCAACACAGGGGGAACACAGACCTGGGGCAACACAGGGGAACACAGACCTGGGGCAACACAGGACAAACACAGACCTGGGGAACACAGGGACAAACACAGACCTGGGGCAACACAGGGGAACAGAGACCTGGGGCAACACAGGGGAACAAGACCTGGGGCAAACAGGGGGAGCAAGACCTGGGGCAACCAACAGCGGGAACAAGGCAACCAATGGGCAACACAGGGGGAACAGAGACCTGTGGCAACACAGGGGAACAGAGACCTGGGGAACACAGGGGAAAGAGACTGGGGAACACAGGGGAACAGAGACCTGTGGCAACACAGGGGGAACAGAGACCTGGGGGAACACAGGGGGAACAGAGACCTGGGGGAACACAGGGGGAACAGAGACCTGGGGGAACACAGGGTGAACAGAGACCTGTGGCAACACAGGGTGGAACAGAGACCTGGGGGAACACAGGGGGAACAGAGACCTGGGGCAACACAGGGGGAACAGAGACTGTGGGGAACACAGGGGGAACAGAGACCTGGGGGAACACAGGACAGAGACCTGTGGAACACAGGGGAACAGATGATGGGTGTGACAAGGGGAACAGAGACTGGGTGGCCAGGGTGGAAAGAGACTGGTGGAATACAGCGTGGCAGTGGTAGTAGGTGATGATGTGAGTTGTACAAGGACTGTTGTAGTGGCTAGTGGTGTGTGAAGCGTGTGTCGCCAAGATAGCGGTATATATACGTTGTAGATGTGTAGATGATTACGGGTTTGTTTAGTGAGTGTGTGTGTGTGTGTTTGTGTGTGTGTGTGTGTGTGTGTGTGTGTGGTGTGTGCGTGGTGTGTGTGTGTGTGTGTGTGTGTATGCGTGTGTGTGTGTGTGTGTGTGTGTGTGTGTGCGTGCATGCCTGTGTGTGTGTGTGTGGTGCATGTGTGTGTGTGTGTGTGTGCGTGTCGTGCGTGTGTGTGTGTGCGTGCGTGCGTGTGTGTGTGTGTGTATGTTTGTGTCTGTGTGTGTATGTGTGTGGCTATGTGTTTGTGCGTGTGTGTATGTTTGTGTGTGTGTGTGTGTGTCTATGTGTTTGTGTATGTATGTGTGTGTGTGTGTGTGTGTGTGTGTGTGTGTGTGTGTGTGTGTGTGTGTGTGTGTGTGTGTGTGTGAGTGAATGTGAGAGAAAAAAAAGAAAGAGAGCGAGCGAGAGATAGATAGATAGATACATAGAAAGAGAAGAGAGAGTGAGAGAGAGATATATATATATACAGAGAGAGCGAGCGAGCGAGAGTGAGAGAGATATATATATATACAGAGAGAGCGAGCGAGCGAGAGAGAGAGAGAGAAAGAGATACAGAGAGAGACAGAGACAGAGATAGGTAGATCGGTAGAGAGAGACAGACAGAGACAGAGAGACAGACAGACAGAAGAGATAAAGAGAGAGAGATACACAGAGAAAGAGAGAGAGATACAGAGACAGAGAGAGACAGAGACTGATACAGAAGAGACGATACGAGAGACAGGACAGAGCAGAGAAGATAACAGAGAGAGACAGACAGACAGAGAAGAGAAGAGACAGAAGATCAGAGAGACAGAGACGAAGAGAAGAAGAGACGAGACAGACAGAAGAGACAGAACAGAGAAGAGACAGAAGACAGACAGAAGACAGAACAGAGAAAGAACAGAGACAGAGAAGAGACAGAACAGACAGAGATCAGAGACAGAGAGACAGAGAGAACAGAAGAGAAGAGAGACAGACAGAAGAAAGAGACAGAGAGACGAGAGGACAGGACAGAAGAGAAGAGAAGAGAAGGACAGACAGGAGACAGAGAAGGCAGAAGGAGACAGAGCAGAGACAGAGAGAGAGAGGACAGAAGAGAGACAGAGAAGTAAGAGACAGAAGAGAGACAGAGGAAGAACAGAGACAGACAGAGGAGACAGACAGAAGAGCAGAGAGACAGAGACAGAGACAGAACAGAGACAGAGAGCAGAAGAGACGAAGAGACAGAGGCAGAAGAGACAGAACAGAAGAAGAGACAGAGAGAGACAGAACAGAGAGAGACAGAAGAGAGACAAGAGACAGAGACAGAGAGAGAACAGAGAAGACAGGACAGAAGACAGAGACAGAAGACGACAGACAGAGAGAGACAGAAGACAGACAGAGAGCAGAGACAGAGAGAGACAGAAGACAGAGACAGACAGGACAGAAAGACAGAAGACAGAAGAGACAGAGAAGACAGAGAGACAGAGACAGAGAGCAGACAGACAGACAGAGAACAGAGAAGCAGAGAAAGAGAGCAGAAACAGAGACAGAGACAGGACAGAGAAGACAGAAGAAGACGAGACAGAGACAGAGACAGAACAGAAACAGAGAACAGAGAAGAGACAGAAGACAGACAGAAGACAGAAAGAGCAGAAGAGACAGAGACAGAGACAGAGACAGACAGAGAGACAGAGACAGACAGACAGAGACGGAGAAGACAGAAAGAGCAGAAGAGACGAGACAGACAGAGAGACAGAGAAGACAGAGCAGAAGAGACAGGAGGACAGACAGAAGAGACAGGAGACAGACAGAAGAGACAGAGACAGACAGACAGAGAGACAAGAGACAGACAGAGAAGAGACAGAGACAGAGACAGAGACAGAAGAGAAAGAAGAACAGAAGAACAGAACGAGACAGAGAGAGACAGAGAGACAGACAGAAGAGACAGAGACAGAACAGAAAAGAGACAGAAAAAAAGAACAGAGACAGAAGACAGAGACAGAGACAGAGACAGAGACAGAGGAACAGAAGAGAGACAGAGACAGAAACAGAGACAGAACAGAAGAGACAGAGAAGAAGAAACAGAACAGAGACAGAGACAGAGAAGAGACAGAGACAGAGAAACAGAGACAGAGACAGAACAGAACAGAGACAGAGGACAGAGACAGAGACAGAAGAAGAACAGAAACAGACAGACAGAGACAGAGAGCAGAGAGAAACAGAAACAGAGACAGAGACAGAGAGAGACAGAACAGAAGAAGACAGAGACAGAGACAGAGACAGAGAGAGACAGAGACAGAGACAGAGACAGAGACAGAGACAGAGACAGAAACGAGAAACAGAAACAGAGACAGAGACAGAGAGAGGACAGACAGAAGAGACAGAACAGACAGAGACAGAAGAGACAGAAGACAGAACAGAGAACAGAAACAGAAACAGAGACAGAGACAGAGACAGAGAGAGACAGACAGAGAGAGACAGAGAGAGACAGACAGAAGAGACAGACGAGAAACAGAAACAGAAACAGAGACAGAAACAGAGACAGAGACAGAGACAGAGACAGAGACAGAGACAGAGACAGAAACAGAAACAGAAACAGAGAAACAGAACAGAAACAGAAACAGAAGCAGAAACAGAAACAGAACAGAGAACACAGACAGAGACACAGACAGAAACAGAAACAGAGACAGAACAGAAACAGAAACAGAGACAGAAACAGAAACAGAAACAGAAACGACAGACAGAGACAGAGACAGAAACAGAGACAGAGACAGAAACAGAAACAGAAACAGAACAGAAACAAACAGAGACAGAACAGAGACAGAGAAGAACAGAACAGAAACAGAAACAGAGACAGAAACAGAACAGACAGAGACAGAAACAGAAAAAGAAACAGAACAGAACAGAAACAGAACAGAAACAGAACAGAGACACAAACAGAAACAGAAACAGAAACAGAGACAGAGACAGAGAGAGACAGAAACAAACAGAAACAGAACAGAGACAGAGACAGAGCAGAGACAGAGACAGAGACAGAGAACAGAAACAGAAACAGAAACAGAAACAGAAACAGAACAGAAACAGAACAAAACAGAGACACGAGACAGAGACAGAGACAGAGACAGAAACAGAGACAGACAGAAACAGAAACAGAAACAGAGACAGAGACAGAGACAGAAACAGAGACAGAGACAGAGACAGAGACAGAGAGAGAAACAGAAACAGAGACAGAAACAGAGACAGAGACAGAAACAGAAACAGAGACAGAGACAGAGACAGAAACAGAAACAGAAACAGAGACAGAGACAGAGACAGAAACAGAGACAGAGACAGAGACAGAGACAGAGAGAGACAGAAACAGAAACAGAAACAGAAACAGAGACAGAGACAGAGACAGAGAGAGACAGAAACAGAAACAGAAACAGAGACAGAGACAGAGACAGAGAGAGACAGAAACAGAAACAGAGACAGAGACAGAGACAGAGACAGAGAGAGACAGAAACAGAAACAGAAACAGAAACAGAGACAGAGACAGAGACAGAGACAGAGACAGAGAGAGACAGAAACAGAAACAGAAACAGAGACAGAGACAGAGACAGAGACAGAGACAGAGAGAGACAGAAACAGAAACAGAAACAGAGACAGAGACAGAGACAGAGAGAGACAGAAACAGAAACAGAAACAGAGACAGAGACAGAGACAGAGACAGAGAGAGACAGACAGAAGAGACAGAGAGAGACAGAAACAGAAACAGAGACAGAGACAGAGACAGAAACAGAAACAGAGACAGAGAGAGACAGAGACAGAGACATAGACAGAAACAGAGACAAAGACAGAGACAGAGACAGAGACAGAGACAGAAACAGAAACAGAGACAGAGAGAGACAGAGAGAGACAGAGACAGAGACAGAGACAAAGACAGAGACAGAGACAGAGACAGAAACAGAAACAGAAACAGAGACAATGACAGAGACAGAGACAGACAGAGTGTGAGGTCGAGGTCCAGGAGAGGAGGTGGGAGAATCAATACATGGGTTTTTCCCTTGGTTGTTATAACACAAGGCCCACACGTATTAGCCAGGACTAACAGACAAAGGTCCACGGACGTCAGTAACCCCCACGTCCCCCATATACTGCGTACATTCCACACATAAACACCTGCTGTTAACACCTGCTGTTAACCACAGCACAGCAAAAAAAAAAAATTAATAATAATAATAAAATAAAAGTATAAAATATTGACAGCAGCTGTGAAATAAACGAATAGCAAAGAAAGAAATAGAAGAAAACCCTCACACACTCACACACATACAGACTTACACACACGCGCGCGCGTGCGCACACACCCACACAGCATGCATGCACATACACAATGTATACACACGCGCGCGCGCACGCACGCACACACACAATATACACGTACACGCGCACACACCAACACATACACACGCAAATACACAAACACGCACGCATACACACACATACACACCCATACACATTCATACACACACAGACACACACACATACACACTCACGCACACACACTCCACACACACACACACACACATACACTCACGCACACACACACACACACAAATACACACACGCACACATACACACACACACACACACACATACACACACACACACACACACACACACACATACACACACACACACACACACAAGTACCCGTCTGATATCACTCATAGTGAAAAGACGTTAAATCAAAGAACGAACACACAAGTACTCATTTTCATGAGTGCGTGCGTGCGTGCGCGTGTGTGTGTAAGTCTGTATGTGTGTGCCGTCTAATATCACTTATAGTGACAAGACGTTAAATCAAAGAACGAACGAACTCATTTTCATACCTACGTCGCCATATATACTTCTACAACAACAACAACAACAACAACAACAACAACAACAAGTGCAGGTGTCACTGTTTCATTTCATGTTACCAGTTTCGTTTCCTTTCGTCTGATAATTCCTAGTAATCACTGTGACCCTGAAAAAAACATATTCTTGCATTTTCATAAACTGACTGTTGTATTTAAAAAAAAAACTGGAGAGATTGTTAGAATGATTTGGTTATTTGAATTGATTGTTACATGTAAAAGGGGGATAACTGAATGATTTGGTTATTTCAATTGATTGTTACATGTAAAAGGGGGATAACTGAATGATTTGGTTATTTGATTTGATTGTTACATGTAACAGGGGGATAACTAATGATTTAGTTATTTGAATTGATTGTTACATGTAACAGGGGGATAACTAATGATTTAGTTATTTGAATTGATTGTTACATGTAACAGGGGGATAACTAATGATTTAGTTATTTGATTTGATTGTTACATGTAACAGGGGGATAACTGAATGATTTAGTTATTTGAATTGATTGTTACATGTAACAGGGGGATAACTAATGATTTAGTTATTTGAATTGATTGTTACATGTAACAGGGGATAACTGAATGATTTAGTTATTTGAATTGATTGTTACATGTAACAGGGGGATAACTAATGATTTAGTTATTTGAATTGATTGTTACATGTAACAGGGGGATAACTAATGATTTAGTTATTTGAATTGATTGTTACATGTAAAAGGGGGATAACTGAATAATTTAGTTATTTGAATTGATTGTTACATGTAACAGGGGGATAACTAATGATTTAGTTATTTGAATTGATTGTTACATGTAACAGGGGGATAACTGAATGATTTAGTTATTTGAATTGATTGTTACATGTAACAGGGGATAACTGAATGATTTAGTTATTTGAATTGATTGTTACATGTAACAGGGGGATAACTAATGATTTAGTTATTTGAATTGATTGTTACATGTAACAGGGGATAACTAATGATTTAGTTATTTGAATTGATTGTTACATGTAAAAGGGGGATAACTGAATAATTTAGTTATTTGAATTGATTGTTACATGTAACAGGGGGATAACTAATGATTTAGTTATTTGAATTGATTGTTACATGTAACAGGGGGATAACTGAATGATATAGTTATTTGAATTGATTGTTACATGTAACAGGGGGATAACTGAATGATTTAGTTATTTGAATTGATTGTTACATGTAACAGGGGGATAACTGAATGATTTAGTTATTTGAATTGATTGTTACATGTAACAGGGGGATAACTAATGATTTAGTTATTTGAATTGATTGTTACATGTAACAGGGGGATAACTGAATGATTTAGTTATTTGAATTGATTGTTACGTGTAAAAGGGGGATAACTAATGATTTAGTTATTTGAATTGATTGTTACATGTAACAGGGGGATAACTAATGATTTAGTTATTTGAATTGATTGTTACATGTAACAGGGGGATAACTGAATGATTTAGTTATTTGAATTGATTGTTACATGTAACATGGGGATAACTGATGATTTAGTTATTTGAATTGATTGTTACATGTAACAGGGGGAATAACTGAATGATTTGGTTATTTGATTTGATTGTTACATGTAACAGGGGGATAACTGAATGATTTAGTTATTTGAATTGATTGTTACATGTAAAAGGGGGATAACTAATGATTTAGTTATTTGAATTGATTGTTACATGTAACAGGGGATAACTAATGATTTGGTTATTTGAATTGATTGTTACATGTAACAG
>JAPXFY010000026.1:58042687-58045187 GCA_030674185.1 Monoplex corrugatus
CAACATTCTTCTTAGAAACCAATCCATGTGTGCTCTATCCAAATCTATGGCAATTATCTGGAATACTCCTTGAGCCTGCGCAAAACGCTAAGGGATAGCATGGTCTTGAAATGGGGGGTGGAGGGGGGAGAAACCTACGACACACTAAACTGACACCACCAGAATGATGGAAACATTACGATAGACGGTGAAACAGACCAGTTGTTAACACTTTAACTCCAGCACCATGTCCACCAACATCCTGCATTGTCAACCATGCTAGCAAAGCAAAAACTTAACCCTTTGACTCCCTCATCCTATCCACCAGCTTCCTGAGGGAGTCAACGGGTTGACCCTTTGTGGGCTGGAGTGAACTTGAGACATTAGATCTTGAGTCAACATGTATATCAGAAGAACCAAACAGGTTGTGTGGTTTTTCGTAATAATTCTCGAAAAGCCAGGATACGTTGAACAGGTTTTAAAATCATCGTCATCGTCATCGTCATTGTCATCGTCATCATCATCATCATCATCATCATCATCATCATCATCATCATCATCATCATCATCATCATCATCATCATCATCATCAATCAATCATCAATCATCATCATCAACATCAATCAATCATCAATCATCATCATCAACAACATCATCAACAACAACAACAACAACAACAACAACAACAACAACAACTGTCACACTGTTTTAGAACTGGAATGACGTCAGGACATGATAGCCGGCCCCACCCTTTCCACTCCATAGCATCACACATGACAGTGTCTCCACTGGATCACACACACACACACACACACACACACACACACACACACACACACACACACACACACACACACACACACACACGCACGCACACACGGATTCATACACACACATACACACACACACACACACATACACACATGACCGCACACACACACACACACACACACACACACACACACACACACACACTCACACGCACGCACACGCACACATTACACACACACACATACACACACACACACACATACACACACACATACACACATACACACATACACACACACATACACACACTCACACACACACATACAAACACACACACATACACACACACACACATACACACACACATACACAAACACACACACACACACACACACAACAAACAACACACACACACACACACACACACACACACACACACACACACACACACACACACATACGGAGCTAAAAAAAGGCAACAGCAAAGACATCGATACTATCACATTACACCAAATGCAGACTACACTGATAGAAAACTTTAAGTGTTACTATTTCAACAATCAGGTAGTCGGCAACACAGCGATATCCAATGACCACGGACACAGTGGTATGAATTACCTGTATGGATTTGACATCTCTAAGCTTCTTGAGGACTTTGGAATTTGGACTTTGGAGTTTGATCAAGCGGGGCGGGGGTGGGGGGGGGGGTGGGGCATTGATCGCACTCTCACAATTCCATATGCGCTCCCACCAAACTTACCTGCAATTATGTGGCAATGTACCTGAGCCTGCACAAAACCTTTAGCGCTGGTATGGTTTTGAAATGGGATAGGGTGGGTGGGGGTGGGGGTTGTCAGGAGAAGAGACCTGTCACCAGAATAATGGAAACTTTAACCCTTTGACTCCAGGACTCCAGCACCTGGTCTGCCAGCATCTTGAATTGCCCACCATGCTAGCAAAAACACAAACAAAAAAACAAAACAAAAACAAAAAACTTAACACTTTAATTCCCTTACCCTATCCACTTGCTTCCTTCAGGAAGCTGGTGGACAGTGTCAGAGAGTCAAAGGGTTAAGTTTTTTTCCATTTGGTGGATAGGGTGAGAGAGTCAAATGGTTAAGTGTTTTGCAGTTGGTGGATAGGGTGAGACAATCAAAGGGTTAAACTTTTCCAGTTGGTAGATAGGGTGAGAGAGTCAAAGGGTTAAGTTTTTCCAGTTGGTAGATAGGGTGAGAGAGTCAAAGGGTTAAGTTTTTCCAGTTGGTAGATAGGGTGAGAGAGTCAAAGGGTTAAGTTTTTCCAGTTGGTGGATAGGGTGAGAGTCAAAGGGTTAAGTTTTTCCAGTTGGTAGATAGGGTGAGACAATCAAAGGGTTAAACTTTTCCAGTTGGTAGATAGGGTGAGAGAGTCAAAGGGTTAAGTTTTTCCAGTTGGTAGATAGGGTGAGATAATCAAAGGGTTAAACTTTTCCAGTTGGTAGATAGGGTGAGAGAGTCAAAGGGTTAAGTTTTTCCAGTTGGTAGATAGGTGAGAGAGTCAAAGGGTTAAGTTTTTCCTGTTGGTGGATAGGGTGAGAGAGTCAAAGGGTTAAGTTTTTCCTGTTGGTGGATAGGGTGAGAGAGTCAAAGGGTTAAGTTTTTCCTGTTGGTGGATAGGGTGAGAGAGTCAAAGGGTTAAGTTTTTCCAGTTGGTAGATAGGGTGAGAGAGTCAAAGGGTTAAGTTTTTCCTGTTGGTAGATAGGGTGAGAGA
>JAPXFY010000026.1:58067687-58070187 GCA_030674185.1 Monoplex corrugatus
CCAACAACAACCAACCAACCAACCAACCAACCAACCAAAACAACCAACCAACAACCCAACAACCACCAACCAACCAACCAAAACAACCAACCAACCAACCAACCAACCAAACAACCAACCAACCAGCCAGCCAACCAACCAACCAACCAGCCAACCAGCCAACCAACCAACCAACCAACCAACCAACCAGCCAGCCAACAACCAACCAACCAACCAAACAACCAACCAACCAGCCAGCCAACCAACCAACCAACCAACCAACCAACCAGCCAGCCAACAACAACCAACCAAACCAACCAGCCAGCCAGCCAGCCAACCAACCAACCAGCCAACCAACCAACCAACCAAAGAACCAACCAACCAACCAACCAGCCAGCCAGCCGACCATCCAACCAACCAACCAACCAACCAAACAACCAACAAAGAACCAACCAACCAACCAACCAACCAACCAGCCAGCCAACCAGCCAACCAACCAAGCAAACAACCAACCAGCCAGCCAACCAACCACAACCAACCAACCAACCAACCAACACCAGCCAGCCAACCAACCAACCAACTACCAAAAAGCCAACAACCAGCCAGCCAACCAACCAACCCAACCAACCAACCAACCAACCAGTCAACCAACCAACCTACCAAAGAACCAACCAACCAACCAACCAACAACAACCAACCAACCAACAGCCAGTCAGCCAGCCAGCCGACCATCCAACCAACCAACCAACCAACCAACCAAACAACCAACCAAAGAACCAACCAAAGAACCAACCAACCAACCAACCAACCAACCAACCAGCCAGCCAACCAACCAACCAGCCAACCACAACCAACCAACCAACCAACCAACGCCAGCCAACCAACCAACCAACCTACCAACCAACCAACCAGCCAGCCAACCAACCAACCAACAACCAGCCAACCAACCAACCAACCAAAGAACCAACCAACCAACCAACCAACCAGCCAGCCAGCCAGCCAGCCAGCCAACCATCCAACCAACCAACCAACCAACCAACCAAACAACCAACCAAACAACCAACCAAAGAACCAACTGACCCACCAACCAGCCAGCCAGCCAACCAACCAACCAACCAACCAAACAACCAAGCAACCAACCAACCAACCAACCAACCAGCCAGCCAGCCGACCAACCAACCAACCAACCAACCATCCAACCAAACAACCAAACAAACAAACAAACAAACCAATCAAAACAAAAGGAAAGCAAAAATCCTAAATTTCTACTTCTCAAAGTCATTGTGACCTCGAACATGCATCATATGGAATATATCTTGAGACCCAAAACCCAAAACGAGTAACTGTACACTGTATTTTCAAAATGTAAAAGTCACAGCCATTTTCAGTCCTTTTCTCCCACTGGACGAAGCAGCAGGAAAATGTTAGTCTTTTTCCCTCATTTTTGTATTTGGTGTTTGTTCGGTTGTGATCCTACGTTTACACTTGACAAAGCCCAGTTGGCCGAAAATTTGCGCCTGTCTTGTCTGGTTGTATTAAATACGCGTTCTGATTCTATTTTCGTGGTTTTAATGGTTCCTGTCTACCAGGTCCTCGTGTGAAGCTGTTGTATAGAGTGAACAAGTGACAGGGTTCTTCTTCTGCCTTCAAGTTTTCTGAGACCAATATGAAACATAGTCTAGGTAGGGCCTCAGGACCTGGCCAGCTCTTGGATTTATGTGCAGGCTTAAAGCTTGTGCCATGATCACCATACACATGGCATCTGTGACGTTAGCGCATATGGAATTCGTTAGATCCTAGATCTGATGTCTCGAGTTTAATCCTCAATAACCTGGCCTGTTGGCTGCCCATCTTAATGTTTCCATCATTCTGGTGGTGTCAGCTTACTGTTTCATAGGTCCACTGGTCTGTTGGCTGTCCGTCTTAATGTTTCCATCATTGTGGTGATGTCAGCTTACTGTTTGATAGGTCCACTGGTCTGTTGGCTGTCCGTCTTAATGTTTCCATCATTCTGGTGGTGTCAGCTTACTGTTTGATAGGTCCACTGGCCTGTTGGCTGTCCATCTTAATGTTTCCATCATTCTGGTGGTGTCAGCTTACTGTTTGATAGGTCCACTGGCCTGTTGGCTGCCTGTCTTAATGTTTCCATCATTCTGGTGGTGTCAGCTTACTGTTTGATAGGTCCACTGGCTTGTTGGCTGCCCATCTTAATGTTTCCATCATTCTGGTGGTGTCAGCTTACTGTTTTATAGGTCCACTGACCTGTTGGCTGCCCATCTGAATGTGTCCATCATTCTGGTGGTGTCAGCTTACTGTTTGATAGGTCCACTGGCCTGTTGGCTGCCCATCTTAATGTTTCCATCATTCTGGTGGTGTCAGCTTACTGTTTGATAGGTCCACTGGCCTGTTGGCTGCCATCTGAATGTTTCCATCATTCTGGTGGTGTCAGCTTACTGTTTGATAGGTCCACTGGCCTGTTGGATGCCCATCTTAATGTTTCCATCATTCTGGTGGTGTCAGC
>JAPXFY010000026.1:58075187-58080187 GCA_030674185.1 Monoplex corrugatus
GAAACATTTCGTTTAAAGGTTATGAAATAAGTTAACCCTTTGACTCCCACACTCTATCCACTAACTGCAAAAACTTAACCCCCGTAGGAAGATGGTGGATAAGGTGAGGTTGTCAAAGGGTTAAGTTTTTGCTTTGCTAGCATGGCTGACACTGCAGGATGCTGGTAGACAGGGCTGGGAGTCAAAGGGTTAAGATTTTGCTTTGCTAGCATGAGCTGACAATGCAGGATGCTGGTAGACAGGGTGGGAGTCAAAGGGTTAAGAGTTTGCTTTGCTAGCATGGTGACAATTCAGGATGCTGGTAGGGCAGGGTGGGCAGTCAGAGGGTTAAAAACATTCCCGCATTCCTAAAGCCACCGTCCCTCATTACTAAAAATTGGTATTGTATGAATTGTGCAAGGTTGTTGTTTATTAAAAAATACGTTTTTTACTTTTTTTTACATTTTGTGTTACGGTATGTTTCTCGGATGTTCGTATGCAAGTTGTTTTACTCACACTGCACAGCGGATTTTTCGCTGCACACTGTATTTTCGGTGTGAGTGTATGCTGGGTGTTTTCATGTTTCCATAAAGCAGTCACTGTCATAAGCTCCTGGACTATTAACGTGCATATTCAAACATTTTTATATCTGCATAAGTTAAAATACCTCGGAACCATCAGACGGCAGATACACATCAGAAATAGCTGGCAGATTCGGCCAAGCCAAAACAGCATTCAAGAAGATGACAAGCATTCTTACCAACCAGTGCCTATCAGTTAACATCAGGAAGAGAGTTCTTGAATGTTATATAGAACCAATACTGTTGTACGGTTGTAAGGCGTGGACAGTCAACAAGCAAAGCCAGAACAAGATTGAGGCAGCCGAGATGAGGTTTCTAAGAAGAATGTTGAGAGTTCCATGGACAGCAAAGAAAACAAACGAGACAGTCTTAATGGAGGCAGACACAAGTAGATCATTCATAAGGAAGATTAGGAAAAGGCAGGCAACATTCATATGCCATTTTATGAGGAAAGGGAAATTGGAACACCTGGTCACCACGGGAAAGCTGGAGGGAAGGAGAGCACCAGGTAGACCCAGGGAGATGATACTAGACGGACTAGCAGTGTGGCTGAAGACGAGGAGGTTGGAGAAGATACTTAAGACAAGAGATAGAGACAGATGGAAGTCCATAATCGCCAACACCATGTGGCAAGGCACCTGATGATGATGATGTTGTCTGCATGCGTGTACAGACAAAGAGGATTTAGGCACTTGGCAGGTGTGTACAGGTGTGGGGAAATCTCCACTGTTTGGGAGGTGGGAGGTGTGGTTAATACAAAAATCAGGAGGGAGGTACCAGGCAGGATCGAACCCCAGACCTTCCGATAGGTAGTCTGAAGTCTTACCCACTTGACTGCTACCCCCGTCGTCTCTGTCAGTGTCTGTGTCAGTGTCATTGTCATTATCATTGTTATGTCATTATCATCGTCATTGTCGGTGTCACTGTCATTGTTATTGTCATTGTCATCACCATTATCACCGTCATTATCATAGTCATTATCATTGTCGTTGTGATTATCATTGTCACTGTTATTTTCATTGTCATTGTCATTATCATTGTCATTGTCATCGTCATTGCCATAGTCATTGTCACTGTCATTGCCATTGTCATGATTATTGTTATTATCATTGACATTGTTATTATCATAGTTATTGTCATTGTCATTGTTATTGTCATTGTCACTGTCGTTATCATTTTCATTGTTATTATCATTGTCATTGTCATTGTTATTGTCAATGTCATAATCATTGTCATTGTCATTGTCATTGTTATGGTCATAGTGTCATTGTCAGTGTCATAGCCATTGTCATTGTTATTGTCATTGTCACTGTCGTTATGATTGTTATTGCTATCATTGTCATTGTTATTATCATTGTTGTTGTCATTATCATTGTCACTGTCATTGTTATTATCATTGTTATTGTCATAGTGTCATTGTCAGTGTCATAGCCATTGACAGTGTCAGTGTCATAGTCATGATCATTGTCATTGTCAGTCATTGGCATAGTCATAGTCATTATCATTGTTATGTCATCATCATCGTCATTGTCAGTGTCACTGTCATTGCTATTGTCATTGTCATTACCATTATCACTCTCATCAATGTTACTTTCATTGTCATTATCATTGTCTTTATCATTGTCATTGTTATTATCATTGTCATCGTCATTGTCATTATCATTGTCATTGTTATTATCATTGTCATTGTTATTGTCGTTAACATCGTCATTGTCATTATCATTGTCATTATCATTGTCATTGTTATTATCATTGTCATTGTTATTGTCGTTAACATCGTCATTGTCATTATCATTGTCATTGTTATTATCATTGTCATTGTTATTGTCGTTAACATCGTCATTGTCATTATCATTGCCATTGTCATCGTCATAGTCATTGTCACTGTCATTGCCATTGTCATAATTATTGCTATTATCATTGTCATTGTCATTGTTATTGTCATTGTCACTGTCGTTATCATTTTCATCGTTATTATCATTGTCATTGTTATTGTCAATGTCATAATCATTGTCATTGTCATTGTTATGGTCATAGTGTCATTGCCAGTGTCATAGCCATTGTCAGTGTCAGTGTCATAGTCATAATCATCGTCATTGTCTGACTGTCTGTCTTTCTGTTTGTCTATCTACACACATCTCACACATCTAACTTTTTCTCACACTCTTCCCCGATTCGATCGATCTACGACCTACCACGACATTTTTTTTTTCTTTTCATTTTTTTACAAGACAGCTCAGGCGAGGGAAAAACTAGCACACGCCATCGATTATCCTCTCCAGTCTTGACGTCAAACAACCTGTCGGCGGCAGCAGCAGCAGCAGCAGCAGCAGCACAGAAGCTGAACTCTGTGAGGGGGCAAAGGAACCATGAGGGGGTGGGGTGTGGGTGTGGGGAGCAACGTAGGCGTAGGAGGAGTGTCACGAGAGACAAAGACAAAGACGATGACAATGACAGTGACACTGACAATGACACTTTATTTTCTATCGGTCCAGGTCGTTAGCAAGACGGCAGTTTACAACACTTTGCCCTTGTTAATCTACGTGTATCTGCGTAGAATAAGAAATACTAGAAAAGAGATACGTCGTTAGATCAATAAATAGAAGTCATTATATGATAACGAAATCAAAGATTAACAGAGTTTGTTGTCGTTTGAGAGAGGGGGAGAGAGAGGGGGGAGAGGGAGAGAGAGAGGAAGAGAGAGAGGGAGAGAGAGAGACGGGGAGAGAGAGAGAGAGGCAGAGGTGGAGAAAGAGAGAGGTAGAGAGAGAGAGAGGGAGAGAGAGAGAGAGGGAGAGAAAGATAGAGAAAGAGGGAGGGAGAGAGAGAAAGGAAGAGGGAGGGAGGGAGAGACAGAGAGAGAGGGGGGAAAAAGAGAGAGAGACAGACGGACAGACAGATAGGCAGACAGACACACACACAGAGACAGACAAACGGGCAGAGAGACAGACAGACAGTCAGACAGAGACAGAAATAGAGACAGACAGACAGAGACAGACAGAAACAGACAGACAGACAGAAACAGAGACAGAGTGGGGGGGGGAGGAGGGAGGGAAGCAAGAAAAAGTGGAGGGTGAGGGTGAAGGTGTGAGGCGGAAGACAAAGGAAACAGGAACAGAGGTCAATATGTGTGTGTGGGAGAACGTGATTGTCATAGAAAGGTAGGTAACTCGGCACGCACATTGCAGTGATGTCCCTTCTATCACGTGGGGGCGACAGAAGACATGGCCAAGTGTACCATGTACAAAATCCTCTGACCACCAAGCATGCTTACATTGTGTGTGTGTGTGTGTGTGTGCGTGCGTGTGTGTATGTGTGTGTGTGTATTTAGGTGTGTGTGTGTGTGTGTGTGTATGTGTGTGTGTGTGTGTGTATGTGAGCGCGTGCATGTGTGTGTGTGTGTGTGTGTATGTGTGTTCGTGTGTATGTGAGCGCGTGCATGTGCGCGCATGTGTGTGTGCGTGCGTATGTGTGTGTGTGTGTATGTGTGTGTGTGTGTGTGTGTGTGTATGCATGTGTGTGCATGCGTATGTATGTAGGCGTGAGTGAGTACGTGCATGTATGTGCATGAGCGTGTATATGTGTCCGTGCGTGCGTGCGTGCGGGCGTGTGTGTGGTGTGTGTGTGGTGTGTGTGTGTGTGCATGTGTGTGTGTGTGTGTGCGCGCGCGCGCATGTGTGTGTGTGTGTGCGTGTGTGTGTGTGTGTGTGTGTATGTGTGTGTTTGTGTGTGTGTGTGTGTGCATGCGTATGTATGTAGGCGTGAGTGGGTGCATGTATGTGTGTGTGCGTGTATATGTGTCCATGCGTGTGTGTGTGTGTGTGTGTGTGTGTGTGTGTGTGTGTGTGTGTGTGTGTGTGTGTGTGTGTGTGTGTGTGTGTGTGTGTGTGAGTGTGAGATCACAGGGTGCGGGAGCGATCGATAGTCGTACCAAGAAGTGGGCGGGAAGAGCGCAAAAAGTAGGTCACGTTGATTATCGATTTCTGTCTTCTGCACGCGCTGTCTATTTCTAGGTCAGGTCGCTTGCTGCTTGCTTCCTTAGCTTGCTAGCTAGCTAGCTAGCTTGGTACTTAACCTTTTGACTCCCGCACCATATCCACCATTCGGGAATCCGACAAAAACGTCGG
This sequence comes from Monoplex corrugatus, assembly GCA_030674185.1. Classification (NCBI taxonomy): domain Eukaryota; kingdom Metazoa; phylum Mollusca; class Gastropoda; order Littorinimorpha; family Ranellidae; genus Monoplex; species Monoplex corrugatus. The sequence goes on from JAPXFY010000026.1 coordinate 58,079,875, forward strand.
TATCTCACAATGCAACCAAAAAATGTTTGAAGGCTTCTTTGAGCAGCATTCTTATAGCTAGTCCTCCGTTTCCTCTGAGAGTGGTAGGAATTTAAACTCAACAAAACAGAATCATATCCATCAAAAAACTGCTAAAACTTAACCCTTTGACTATCTCACCCTTTTCATCAGCTTCCTGCAGGAAGTTCACTCTTTGACTCCCCCAGCCTGTGATAGGGTGAGGGAATCAAATGGTTCAGATTTTGTTTTGCTAGCATGGTTGGCAATGCAGGAAGCTGGTGGACAGGGTGCGGAAGTCAAAGGGTTAAGTTTT
>JAPXFY010000026.1:58085187-58090187 GCA_030674185.1 Monoplex corrugatus
TCTGGTAGATAGGGTGAGGGAGTAAAACGTGTTAAGTGCAGAATCTGGTAGATAGGGTGAGGGAGTAATACGCGTTAAGTGCAGAAGCTGGCAGATAGTATGAGGGAGTAAAACGTGTTAAGTGCAGAATCTGGTAGATAGGGTGAGGAAGTAAGACGTGTTAAGTGCAGAATCTGGTAGATAGGGTGAGGGAGTAAAACGTGTTAAATGCAGAATCTGGTAGATAGGGTGAGGGAGTAAAACGCGTTAAATGCAGGAAGCTGGTAGATAGGGTGAGGAAGTAAAACGTGTTAAATGCAGGAAGCTGGTAGATAGGGTGAGGAAGTAAAACGTGTTAAGTGCAGAATCTGGTAGATAGGGTGAGGAAGTAAAACGTGTTAAATGCAGGAAGCTGGTAGATAGGGTGAGGAAGTAAAACGTGTTAAGTGCAGAAGCTGGTAGATAGGGTGAAGGAGTAAAACGTGTTAAGTGCAGGAAGCTGGTAGATAGGGTGAGGAAGTAAAACGTGTTAAGTGCAGGAAGCTGGCAGATAGGGTGAGGGAGTAAAACGTGTTAAGTGCAGGAAGCTGGCAGATAGGGTGAGGGAGTAAAACGTGTTAAGTGCAGAAGCTGGTAGATAGGGTGAGGAAGTAAAACGTGTTAAGTGCAGAATCTGGTAGATAGGGTGAGGAAGTAAGACGTTTTAAATGCAGAATCTGGTAGATAGGGTGAGGGAGTAAAACGTGTTAAATGCATCAAGCTGGTAGATAGGGTGAGGAAGTAAAACGTGTTAAATGCAGGAAGCTGGTAGATAGGGTGAGGGAGTAAAACGTGTTAAGTGCAGAATCTGGTAGATAGGGTGAGGGAGTAAAACGTGTTAAATGCAGGAAGCTGGTAGATAGGGTGAGGGAGTAAAACGTGTTAAATGCAGGAAGCTGGTAGATAGGGTGAGGAAGTAAAACGTGTTAAGTGCAGAATCTGGTAGATAGGGTGAGGAGTAAAACGTGTTAATTGCAGAATCTGATAGATAGGATGAGGAAGTAAGACGTGTTAAATGCAGAATCTGGTAGATAGGGTGAGGGAGTAAAACGTGTTAAATGCAGGAAGCTGGTAGATAGGGTGAGGAAGTAAAACGTGTTAAGTGCAGAAGCTGGCAGATAGGGTGAGGGAGTAAAACGTGTTAAGTGCAGAATCTGGTAGATAGGGTGAGGGAGTAAAACGTGTTAAGTGCAGGAAGCTGGTAGATAGGGTGAGGGAGTAAAACGTGTTAAGTGCAGGAAGCTGGAAGATAGGTGAGGGAGTAAAACGTGTTAAGTGCAGGAAGCTGGTAGATAGGGTGAGGGAGTAAAACGTGTTAAGTGCAGGAAGCTGGCAGATAGGGTGAGGGAGTAAAACGTGTTAAGTGCAGGAAGCTGGTAGATAGGGTGAGGGAGTAAAACGTGTTAAGTGCAGAAGCTGGTAGATAGGGTGAGGAAGTAAAACGTGTTAAGTGCAGAATCTGGTAGATTAGGATGAGGAAGTAAGACGTGTTAAATGCAGAATCTGGTAGATAGGATGAGGAAGTAAAACGTGTTAAATGCAGAATCTGGTAGATAGGGTGAGGAAGTAAGACGTGTTAAATGCAGAATCTGGTAGATAGGGTGAGGAGTAAAACGTGTTAAATGCAGGAAGCTGTAGATAGGGTGAGGAAGTAAAACGTGTTAAGTGCAGGAAGCTGGTAGATAGGGTGAGGGAGTAAAACGTGTTAAATGCAGAATCTGGTAGATAGGGTGAGGGAGTAAAACGTGTTAAATGCAGAATCTGGTAGATAGGGTGAGGGAGTAAAACGTGTTAAGTGCAGAATCTGGTGGATAGGGTGAGGAAGTAAAACGTGTTAAATGCAGAAGCTGGTAGATAGGGTGAGGGAGTAAAACGTGTTAATGCAGGAAGCTGGTAGATAGGGTGAGGAAGTAAAACGTGTTAAATGCAGGAACTGGTAGATAGGGTGAGGGAGTAAAACGTGTTAAATGCAGGAATCTGGTAGATAGGGTGAGGAAGTAAAACGTGTTAAGTGCAGAATCTGGTAGATAGGGTGAGGGAGTAAAACGTGTTAAATGCAGGATGCTGGTAGATAGGGTGAGGGAGTAAAACGTGTTAAGTGCAGAATCTGGTAGATAGGGTGAGGGAGTAAAACGTGTTAAATACAGAATCTGTAGATAGGGTGAGGAAGTAAAACGTGTTCAATGCAGAATCTGGTAGATAGGGTGAGGAAGTAAAACGTGTTAAGTGCAGAATCTGGTAGATAGGGTGAGGAAGTAAAACGTGTTAAATGCAGGAAGCTGGTAGATAGGGTGAGGAAGTAAAACGTGTTAAATGCAGAATCTGGTAGATAGGGTGAGGGAGTAAAACGTGTTAATGCATCAAGCTGGTAGATAGGGTGAGGGAAGTAAAACGTGTTAAATGCAGGAAGCTGTTAGATAGGGTGAGGGAGTAAAACGTGTTAAGTGCAGAATCTGGTAGATAGGGTGAGCGAGTAAAACGTGTTAAGTGCAGGAAGCTGGTAGATAGGGTGAGGGAGTAAAACGTGTTAAATGCAGGAAGCTGGTAGATAGGGTGAGGGAGTAAAACGTGTTAAGTGCAGAATCTGGTAGATAGGGTGATGAAGTAAAACGTGTTAATGCAGAATCTGTAGATAGGATGAGGGAAGTAAACGTGTTAAATGCAGAATCTGGTAGATAGGGTGAGGGAGTAAAACGTGTTAAATGCAGGAAGCTGGTAGATAGGGTGAGGAGTAAAACGTGTTAAGTGCAGGAAGCTGGAGATAGGGTGAGGAGTAAAACGTGTTAAGTGCAGAATCTGGTAGATAGGGTGAGGGAGTAAAACGTGTTAAGTGCAGAAGCTGGTAGATAGGGTGAGGGAGTAAAACGTGTTAAGTGCAGGAAGCTGGTAGATAGGGTGAGGGAAGTAAAACGTGTTAAGTGCAGGAAGCTGGTAGATAGGGTGAGGGAGTAAAACGTGTTAAGTGCAGGAAGCTGGTAGATAGGGTGAGGGAGTAAAACGTGTTAAAGTGCAGAATCTGGTAGATAGGGTGAGGGAGTAAGACGTGTTAAATGCAGAATCTGGTAGATAGGGTGAGGGAGTAAAACGTGTTAAATGCAGGAAGCTGGTAGATAGGGTGAGGAAGTAAAACGTGTTAAGTGCAGGAAGCTGGCAGATAGGGTGAGGGAGTAAAACGTGTTAAGTGCAGAATCTGGTAGATAGGGTGAGGGAGTAAAACGTGTTAAGTGCAGGAAGCTGGTAGATAGGGTGAGGGAGTAAAACGTGTTAAGTGCAGGAAGCTGGCAGATAGGGTGAGGGAGTAAAACGTGTTAAGTGCAGGAAGCTGGTAGATAGGGTGAGGGAGTAAAACGTGTTAAGTGCAGGAAGCTGGCAGATAGGGTGAGGGAGTAAAACGTGTTAAGTGCAGGAAGCTGGTAGATAGGGTGAGGGAGTAAAACGTGTTAAGTGCAGAAGCTGGTAGATAGGGTGAGGAAGTAAAACGTGTTAAGTGCAGAATCTGTTAGATAGGGTGAGGAAGTAAGACGTGTTAAATGCAGAATCTGGTAGATAGGGTGAGGGAGTAAAACGTGTTAAATGCAGGAAGCTGGTAGATAGGGTGAGGAAGTAAAACGTGTTAAGTGCAGGAAGCTGGCAGATAGGGTGAGGGAGTAAAACGTGTTAAATGCAGAATCTGGTAGATAGGGTGAGGGAGTAAAACGTGTTAAGTGCAGAATCTGGTGGATAGGGTGAGGAAGTAAAACGTGTTAAATGCAGAAGCTGGTAGATAGGGTGAGGGAGTAAAACGTGTTAAATGCAGAATCTGGTAGATAGGGTGAGGGAGTAAAACGTGTTAAATGCAGGAAGCTGGTAGATAGGGTGAGGAAGTAAAACGTGTTAAATGCAGGAAGCTGGTAGATAGGGTGAGGGAGTAAAACGTGTTAAATGCAGGAAGCTGGTAGATAGGGTGAGGAAGTAAAACGTGTTAAGTGCAGAATCTGGTAGATAGGGTGAGGGAGTAAAACGTGTTAAATGCAGGATGCTGGTAGATAGGGTGAGGAAGTAAAACGTGTTAAATACAGAATCTGATAGATAGGGTGAGGAAGTAAAACGTGTTCAATGCAGAATCTGGTAGATAGGGTGAGGAAGTAAAACGTGTTAAGTGCAGAATCTGGTAGATAGGGTGAGGAAGTAAAACGTGTTAAGTGCAGGAAGCTGGTAGATAGGGTGAGGAAGTAAAACGTGTTCAATGCAGAATCTGGTAGATAGGGTGAGGAAGTAAAACGTGTTAAGTGCAGAATCTGGTAGATAGGGTGAGGAAGTAAAACGTGTTCAATGCAGAATCTGGTAGATAGGGTGAGGGAGTAAAACGTGTTAAGTGCAGAATCTGGTAGATAGGGTGAGGAAGTAAAACGTGTTAAATGCAGGAAGCTGGTAGATAGGGTGAGGAAGTAAAACGTGTTAAATGCAGAATCTGGTAGATAGGGTGAGGGAGTAAAACGTGTTAAATGCATCAAGCTGGTAGATAGGGTGAGGAAGTAAAACGTGTTAAATGCAGGAAGCTGGTAGATAGGGTGAGGGAGTAAAACGTGTTAAGTGCAGAATCTGGTAGATAGGGTGAGGGAGTAAAACGTGTTAAATGCAGGAAGCTGGTAGATAGGGTGAGGAAGTAAAACGTGTTAAGTGCAGAATCTGGTAGATAGGGTGAGGGAGTAAAACGCGTTAAGTGCAGAATCTGGTAGATAGGGTGAGGGAGTAAAACGTGTTAAATGCAGGAAGCTGGTAGATAGGGTGAGGAAGTAAAACGTGTTAAGTGTAGAATCTGGTAGATAGGGTGAGGGAGTAAAACGTGTTAAATGCAGCTGCTGGTAGATAGGGTGAGGAAGTAAAACGTGTTAAATGCAGAATCTGGTAGATAGGGTGAGGAAGTAAAACGTGTTAAATGCAGGAAGCTGGTAGATAGGGTGAGGAAGTAAGACGTGTTAAATGCAGAATCTGGTAGATAG
>JAPXFY010000026.1:58095187-58097687 GCA_030674185.1 Monoplex corrugatus
CAGATATAGGAGAACTGTTTTTGTACTTGGTGAGTGTCAGATATAGGAGAACTGTTTTTGTACTTGGTGAGTGTCAGATATAGGAGAACTGTTTTTGTACTTGGTGAGTGTCAGATATAGGAGAACTATTTTTGTACATGGTGAGTGACAGATATAGGAGAATTGTTTTTGTACTTGGTGAGTGACAGATATAGGAGAACTATTTTTGTACTTGGTGAGTGACAGATATAGGAGAACTATTTTTGTACTTGGTGAGTGACAGATATAGGAGAACTATTTTTGTACTTGGTGAGTGACAGATAAAGGAAAACTATTTTTGTACTTGGTGAGTGACAGATATAGGAGAATTATTTTTGTACTTGGTGAGTGACAGATAAAGGAGAACTATTTTTGTACTTGGTGAGTGACAGATACAGGAGAACTATTTTTGTACTTGGTGAGTGTCAGATATAGCAGAACTATTTTTCTACTTGGTGAGTGTCAGATATAGGAGAACTATTTTTGTATGTGGTGAGTGTCAGATATAGCAGAACTATTTTTCTACTTGGTGAGTGTCAGATATAGGAGAACTATTCTTGTATGTGGTGAGTGACAGATATAAGAGAACTATTCTTGTATGTGGTGAGTGTCAGATATAGGAGAACTATTCTTGTATGTGGTGAGTGTCAGATACAGGAAAACTATTCTTGTATGTGGTGAGTGTCAGATATAGGAAAACTATTCTTGTATGTGGTGAGTATCAGATACAGGAAAACTATTCTTGTATGTGGTGAGTGTCAGATATAGGAGAACTATTCTTGTATGTGGTGAGTGTCAGATACAGGAAAACTATTCTTGTATGTGGTGAGTGTCAGATACAGGAAAACTATTCTTGTATGTGGTGAGTGTCAGATATAGGAGAACTATTCTTGTATGTGGTGAGTGTCAGATACAGGAAAACTATTCTTGTATGTGGTGAGTGTCAGATATAGGAGAACTATTCTTGTATGTGGTGAGTGTCAGATACAGGAAAGCTATTCTTGTATGTGGTGAGTGTCAGATACAGGAAAACTATTCTTGTATGTGGTGAGTGTCAGATATAGGAGAACTATTCTTGTATGTGGTGAGTGTCAGATACAGGAAAACTATTCTTGTATGTGGTGAGTGTCAGATACAGGAAAACTATTCTTGTATGTGGTGAGTGTCAGATACAGGAAAACTATTCTTGTATGTGGTGAGTGTCAGATACAGGAAAACTATTCTTGTATGTGGTGAGTGTCAGATATAGGAGAACTATTCTTGTATGTGGTGAGTGTCAGATATAGGAGAACTATTCTTGTATGTGGTGAGTGTCAGATACAGGAAAACTATTCTTGTATGTGGTGAGCGACAGATATAGGAGAACTATTCTTGTATTTTGTGAGCGACAGATATAGGAGAACTATTCTTGTATTTTGTGAGCGACAGATATAGGAGAACTATTCTTGTATTTTGTGAGCGACAGATATAGGAGAACTATTTTTGTATGTGGTGAGCGACAGATACAGGAAAACTATTTTTGTATGTGGTGAGCGACAGATATAGGAGAACTATTCTTATATTTTGTGAGCGACAGATATAGGAGAACTATTCTTGTATTTTGTGAGCGACAGATATAGGAGAACTATTTTTGTATGTGGTGAGCGACAGATACAGGAAAACTATTTTTGTATGTGGTGAGCGACAGATACAGGAAAACTATTTTTGTATGTGGTGAGCGACAGATACAGGAAAACTATTTTTGTATGTGGTGAGCGACAGATACAGGAAAACTATTTTTGTATGTGGTGAGCGACAGATACAGGAAAACTATTTTTGTATGTGGTGAGCGACAGATACAGGAAAACTATTTTTGTATGTGGTGAGCGACAGATACAGGAAAACTATTTTTGTATGTGGTGAGCGACAGATACAGGAAAACTATTTTTGTATGTGGTGAGCGACAGATGTAGGAGAACTATTTTTGTATTAGTGTGATCATGGTGTCCTCCCCACACACTTCGAGAGGGAGGGAGGGAGAAGAAAGACAGAGAGACAGAGACAGAAAGCGAGAGACAGAGACAAGAGAAAGCAGAGTTAGAGTAAGGGCGAAGAAAGACAGCGAGAAAGAGAGAGAGACAGAGGGAGGAGAGAGTGAGTGAAAATGAGAGAGAGACAGAGACAGAGACGGAAAGACAGAGAGAGAGAGACAGACAGACAGTCAGACAGAGACACAGAGAGAGACAGACAGACACAGAGACAAACAGACAGACAGACAGATAGACAAACAGACAGACAGACAGACAGAAACAGAGAGACACAGAGAGACAGAAAAAGGCCTTTCAAACCTAATGCTCTAAAGAGACTATGTACCTCAACTCAAACATAAGACCAATAAATAACATACGAAACCAGATCAACAGCTTGGTGGGCCTACAGGAACAGCTTGTGTCTGACGGAGTTAAGAGTCTGCTATTCACTGCACTCGGACAATTCCATCTGC
>JAPXFY010000026.1:58117687-58136741 GCA_030674185.1 Monoplex corrugatus
CATACAGTGAGACAGACAGACAGACAGACAGACAGACAGACAGAAACAAAGGAGTGGTAAGACAGACACACCAGAAGAATGCCTCATTCAAAGATATCGGTCTGACATGTTGACATAGTCTGCAATCTGAGGCATACCAGTTAGAGGTGCAGATAGAGATAGAGCGGGAGAGAGGGAAAGAGAGGGGGAGAGAGTGAGACAGACAACATGACACAGGAAGGAGAGAGGAGAGAGAGAGGGAGAGAGTGAGACAGACAAACAGTGACAGAGGAAGGGAGAGAGAGAGAAGAAGAGGGGAGAGAGTGAGACAGACAAACAGTGACAAGGAAGGGAAAAGGAGAGAGAGAGGGAGAGAGGAGACAGACAAACAGTGACAGAGAAAGGAGAGCAGAGAGGGAAAGGTGAGACAGACAAACAGTGACAGAGAAAGGGAGAGAGAGAGAGAGAGGGAGAGAGTGAGACAGACAAACAGTGACAGAGGAAGGGAGAGAGTGAGACAGAACAGGGAGAGGAGAGAGAGAAGACAGACAAACAGTGACAGAGAAGGAAGAGAGAGGGGGAGAGAGTGAGACAGACAAACAGTACAGAGAAGGGAGAGGAAGAGGGGAAGAGTGAGACAGACAAACAGTGACAGAGGAAGGAGAGGGAGAGAGACGAGAGAGGAGGGGGAGAGAAGGGAGAGAGAGAGAAGGAAAGGAAGAAGGAGAGGGAGAGAGGAGAGAGGAGAGGAGAAGAAGAGAAAGAGGAGGAGAGAGAGAGGAGAGGAGAGAAGAGAGAGAGAAGAGGAGAGAGAGAGAGAGAGCGAGAAGAGAGAGAGGAGAGAAGAAATGAGAGAGAGGAGAGAGAGGAGAGAGAGAGGAGGGGGAGAGAAGAGAGAGAGGAGAGAGGGAGAGAGAGGAGAGAGGAGAGAGGAGGGAGGGGAGAGAGAGAGAGAGAGGAAGGAGAGGAGAGGGAGAGAGGGAGAAGAGAGGAGAGAGAAACGAGGAGAGGAGGAGAGGGAGAGAGAGAGGAGAAAACGAGGGAGAGGAGAGAGAGAGGAGAGAAGGCAGAGAGAGGAAGAGAGAGAGAGAGGAGTGAGAGGAGGAGAGAGAGAGAGAGAGAGAGGGAGGGAGAGAGAGAGAAGAGAAGGACAGAGGAAAGAGAGGGGAGAGAGAGAGAGAGGAAGAGGACGAGAAGGAGGAGAGAGAGAGAGGGAGGGAGAGAGGAGAAGGAAGGAGAGGAAGGAGGAGAGAGAGAGGAGGAGAGAGAGAGAGAGGAGGAGAAGAGAGGGGAGAGGGAGGAGAGAGAGGGGGGGGGAAGGAGAGAGGGAAGACAGAGAGGAGAGAAGGGGAGAGGAGAGGGAGGGGAGAGAGGGGAGAAAGGAAGAGGAGGAGAGAGAGGAGGAGGAGAAGGAGGAGAAGGAAGACGAGGAGAGAGAGGGAGAGAGAGAGAGAAGGGGAAGAGAGGAGAAGAAGGTGAGGAGGGAGAGAGAGAGAGAGGAGAGGGGGGGAGAGAGGGACAGACAAGTAGAGGAAGGAGAGAGGAGGAGAGAGAGGAGGGGGGGGAGAGAAGAGGAAAAGGAGAGAGGAGAGAGAGAGAGGGGAGAGAGGAGAGAGAGAGAAAGGAGGGAGAGGAAGAGAGAGGGGGAGAAAGAGAGGAGAGAGAAGAGGAGGAAGAGAGAAGAGAAGAGGGAAGAGAGAGAGAGAAGAAGAGAGAAGAGAAGGAGAGAGAGGAAGGAGAGGAGAGAGAAAGGAGAGGAAGAGAGAGAGAGAGGGAGAGAAAAGAAGAAGAAGGGAGAGAGGAGAGAGGAGGGAGAGAGGAGAAGAGAGAGAAGAGGAGAGAGAGGGGGAGGGAGAGAGAGGAGAGACAGAGAAGGAAGAGGAAGAGAGGGAGAGAGAGGAGGAGACAGAAAAAGGACAGAGGAAGGAGGGAAGAGAGAGGGGGAGGGGAAGGAGAGAGAGAGAGGAGAGGAAGAGAGGAGGAAGAGAGAGAGAGGAGGGAGGAGAGGGAGAAGAGAGGAGAGAGAGGAGAGAGAGAGAGGAAGAGAGAGGAGAGGAGGAGAGAGGAAGAGGGAGGAGAGAGAAAAAGGAAGGAGGAGAGAGAGAAGAGGGAGACAGAAAAGGAGAGGAGAAGGGAGGAGAGAAGAGAGAGAAGAAAGGAGAAAGAGGGGAGAGAGAAGGGGAGAGGAGGAGGAGGGGAAGGGAGGAGAGGAGGAAGGGAAGGAGGAGAGGAGGGAGAAGAAAGGAGAGAGAGGGAGAGAGAAGAGAGGGAAGAGAAGAGGAGGAAGAGAGAGGAGAGAGGAGAGAGAAAGAACAGGAGGAGAGGAGGGGAGAGAGAGAGAAGGAAGGAAGGAGGAGAGGAGGGAGAGAGAGGAGAGGGGAAGAGGGAAGAAGAGAGGAGGAGAGAGAGAGAGAGAGAGAGAGAGAAGAAGGAAAGGGGAAGGAGACGAGGAAGGAGAGAGAGAGAGAGAGAGAGAGAGAGAAGAGGAGGAGGGGAGGAGAGAGAAGAAGGAGAGAGGAGGGGAGAGAAAGAGAGAGAGAGGAGAGGAAGAAAAGGAGAGAGAGGAGGAGAGAGAAGAGAGGACAGGAGGGAGAGAGAGGAAGGAGAGAAGAGAGAGAGAGAGAGGGAAGAGAGAAGAAGGGAGGAGAGAAGAGAGGGAGAGAGAGAGAGAGGAGGAGGGGAGGGGGAGAGGAAGAGAAGGAGGGGGAGAGAGAAGGGGAGAAGAGAGAAAAGAAGGAGGGAAGAGGAGGAGAGAGGAGGAGGGGAGAGAGAGGAGAAAGAGAGGAGAGGAGAGAAGAGAGAGGAGAAGAGAGAGAGAGAGAGAGAGGAAGAGAAGGGGAGAGAGGAGGAGAGGAGAGAGAGGAGAAGGGAAGGAAGGAGGGAGGAGGAGGGAGGAGAGAGAGAACGAAAAGAGAAGAGAGGAGAGGAGAGGAGAGGAGGAGAGAGAGGAAGAGACAGGAGGGAGAGAGAGAGAGAGGAGAGGAGAGGAGAGAGAGAGGAGAGAGAGAGAAGAGGAAGGACGGGAGAGAGAGAGGGAGAGAGAGAGAGGAGAGGAGAGAGATGGAAGAGAGAAGAGAGAGAGGAGAGAGAGAGAGGAGAGAGAGGAGAGATGGAGAGAAGGAGGGTGAGAGAGAGAGAGAGAGGAGAGGAGAGGAAAGAGAAGGAGGAGAGAGAGAGAGAGAGAGGAGAGAGATGGAAAGAGACAGGACGGGCAGAGAGAGAGAGAAGAAGAGAGAGAGATGAGAGGAGAGGGGAGAGGAGAAGAGAAGGAGGAGAGAGAGAGAAGAGAGAGAGGAGAGAGAGGAGAGAGAGGAGAGGAGAGAGAGAGAGAGAGAGGAGAAGAGGAGAGAGAGAGAGAGAAGGAGACGAGAGAGAGAGAGAGAGAGAGGAGAGAGGGAGAGAGAAGAGAAGAGAGGGAGAGAGAGAGAGAGAGAGAGGAGAGAGAGAGAGAAGAGAGAGAAGAGACCAGGAGGAGAGGGAGAGAGAAGAGGAGGAGAGAAGAGAGAGAGAGAAGAGAGAGAGAGAAGGGAAGAGGAGAGGAGAGGAGGAGGAGAGAGAGGAGAGAGAGAGGAGAGGAGGAAAGAAGAGAGGAAGAGAGCTCTCTCTCCTCTCCCTCTTCCCCTTTCCTCTCATCCTCTCTCTCTCTCTTCTTCCCTCCTCACTCTCTCTTCTTCTATCCTTTTTTTTTTTTTTTTTTCCTTCTCTCTCTCTCCTCTCTTCTCTCTCTCTCCTCTCTCTTCTCTTCCTCTTCTCTCTCTCCTCTCTCTCTCCTCTCTCTCCCTCTTCTCTCCTCTTCTCCTCTCTCTCTCTCTCCTCTCTCTATCTCTTTCTTCCTTTCCTCTCTCTCACCTCTCCTTTCTCTTCTCATCCCTCTTCTCTCTCTCTCTTCTCTCTCCTCTCTCTCCTCTCTCTCCTCTCTTCTCTGCTCTCTCTCTCTCCTCTCTCCTTCTCCTCTCCCTCTTCCTCTCTCTCCTTTCCTCCACTCTCCTCTCTCTTCCTCCCTCTCTTTCTCTCTCCTCTCTCTCTCTCCTCTCTCTCTCCTCTCTCTTCCCTCTTCCTCTCTCCTCCTCTCTCCTCTCGTCTCTCTCTCTTCCTCTCTCTTCTCTCCTCTCATCTCTCTTCCCCTCTCCTCTTCCTCTTCTCTCTCTCTCTCTCTCCTCCTTTCTCTCTCTCCTTCTCTCCCTCTCTCTCCCTCTTTCCTCTCTCTCTCTCTTCTCCCTCTCCTCTCTTCCTCTCTCTCTCTCTCTCACTCTCTCTTCTCTCTCTCTCCTTCTCTCCTCTCTCTCTCTCCTTCTCTCTCTTCTCCTCTTCTCTCCTCTCTCTCTCTTCTCTCTCCTCTCTCTCTGTCTCTCCTCTTCCTCCTCTCTCTTCTCCTCCTCTTCCTCCTCTCTTCCTTCTCTCCTCTTTTCTCCTCTCCTCTCTCCCTTCTCCCTCTCTCTTCTCTCCCTCTCTCTTCCTCTCTCTCCTCCTCTTCCCTCTCTTCTCTCTTCCTCTCTCCTCTCTCTCCTCTCTCCCCTCTCCTCCCTCTCTCCTTCTCTCTCTCTCCTCTCTCCTCTCCTTCTCTTCTCCTCTCCCCCTCTCCTCCTCTCCTCTCTCTCTGTCTCTCTCTCTTCTCCCCTTCCTCCTCTCCTCTCCTCCCTCTCTCTCTCCTCTCCTCTCCTTCTTCTCTCTCTCCTCCCTCTCTCCCTCTCTCTGTCCTTTCTCACTCTCTCTGTCCCTTTCTCACTCTCTCTGTCCTTTCCTCACTCTCTCTCTGTCCCTTTCTCACTCTCTCTGTCCCTTTCTCATTCTCTCTGTCCCTTTCTCACTCTCTCTGTCCCTTTCTCACTCTCTCTGTCCCTTTCCATCTCTCTGTCCTTCTATCTCTGTCCTTTCTCACCTCTCTGTCCCTTTCTCATCTCTCTGTCCCTTTCTCACTCTCTCTGTCCCTTTCTCACTCTCTCTGTCCCTTTCTCACTCTCTCTGTCCCTTTCTCATTCTCTCTGTCTCCTTTCTCACTACTCTCTGTTCCTTTCTCACTCTCTCTGTCCCTTTCTCATTCTCTCTGTTCCTTTCTCACTCTCTCTGTTCCTTTCTCACTCTCTCTGTCCCTTTCTCACTCTCTCTGTCCTTTCTCACTCTCTCTGTTCCTTTCTCACTCTCTCTGTTCCTTTCTCACTCTCTCTGTCCCTTTCTCATTCTCTCTGTTCCTTTCTCACTCTCTCTGTTCCTTTCTCACTCTCTCTGTTCCTTTCTCACTCTCTCTGTTCCTTTCTCACTCTCTCTGTTCCTTTCTCACTCTCTCTGTTCTTTCCTCATCTTCTCTCTGTTCTCCTCTTCTCCCTTCTCACTCTCTCTGTTCCTTTCTCACTCTCTCTGTTCCTTTCTCACTCTCTCTGTCCCTTTCTCACTCTCTCTTCCCTTTCTCACTTCTCTTCTCCCTTTCTCCACTCCTCTATCCTTTCTCACACTCTCTACTCCCTTTCTCACTCTTCTATCTCTTTCTCACTCTCTCTTCCCTTTCTCACACTCTCTTCCCTTTCTCAACTCTCTATCTCTTTCTCACACTCTCTATCCCTTTTCACTCTTTCTATCTCTTTCTCACTCTCTCTGTCCCTTTCTCACTCTCTCTATCTCTTTCTCACACTCTCTCCTCTCTCCCTTTCTCACTCTTCTTCTCCCTTTCTCACTCTCTCTATCCCTTTCTCACACTCTCTCTCTCCCTTTCTCACTCTTTCTATCTCCTTTCTCACTCTCTCTCTCCCTTTCTCACACTCTTCTATCTCCTCTTCTCACTCTTTCTATCTCCCTTTCTCACTCTCTCTCTCCCTTTCTCACACTCTCTATCTCTTTCTCACACTCTCTATCTCTTTCTCACTCTCTCTATCTCTTTTCTCACTCTCTCTCTCCCTTTCTCACTCTCTCTATCTCTTTCTCACTCTCTCTCTCCCTTTCTCACTCTCTCTCTCTCCCTTTCTCACCTCTCTCTCTCTCCCTTTCTCACACTCTCTATCCCTTTCTCACTCCTTCTATCTCTTTCTCACTCTCTCTCTCCCTTTCTCACACTCTCTATCTCTTTCTCACACTCTCCATCTCTTTCTCACTCTCTCTTCTCCCTTTCTCACACTCTCTATCTCTTTCTCACACTCTCTATCTTCTCTTCTCACACTCTCTATCCCTTTCTCACTCTCTCTCTCCCTTTCGCACCTCTCTCTATCTCTTTCTCACACTCTCCATCTCTTTCTCACACTCTCCATCTCTTTCTCACTCTCTCTGTCCCTTTCTCACTCTCCTCTCTCCCTTTCTCACTCTCTCTCTCCCTTTCTCACTCTCTCTATCTCTTTCTCACATTCTCTATCCCTTTCTCACTATCTCTCTCCCTTTCTCACTCTCTCTGTCCCTTTCTCACTCTCTCTGTCCCTTTCTCACTCTCTCTGTCCCTTTCTCACTCTCTCTGTCCCTTTCTCACACTCTCTATCCCTTTCTCACACTCTCTCTTCTCCCTTTCTCACTCTTTCTATCTCTTTCTCACTCTCTCTCTCCCTTTCTCACTCTCTCTGTCCCTTTCTCACTCTCTCTGTCCCTTTCTCACTCTCTCTGTCCCTTTCTCACTCTCTCTATCTCTTTCTCACTCTTTCTATCTCTTTCTCACTCTCTCTCTCCCTTTCTCACTCTCTCTGTCCCTTTCTCACTCTCTCTCTCCCTTTCTCACTCTCTCTGTCCCTTTCTCACTCTCTCTATCTCTTTCTCACTCTCTCTGTCTCTTTCTCACTCTCTCTGTCTCTTTCTCACTCTCTCTGTCTCTTTCTCACTCTCTGTCCCTTTCTCACTCTCTCTGTCCCTTTCTCACTCTCTCTATCCCTTTCTCACTCTCTGTCCCTTTCTCACTCTCTCTGTCCCTTTCTCACTCTCTCTCTCTCCCTTTCTCACTCTCTCTGTCCCTTTCTCACTCTCTCTCTCTCCCTTTCTCACTGTCTCTCTCCCTTTCTCACTCTCTCTCTCTCTGTCTGTCTCTTTCTCGATCTCTCTGTTCCTTTCTTCTCTTCTAAGTTTGTACCCAGCTGAACTCTAAACAGAGAGGTAAGATAAAAGCAAACATACAAACAAACAAACAAACAAAAACCCACATGTTAATCACAAGACCAGCAAGGGATGGGTTGATGGGATGACTTGATAATGAACTATCAATAGAAAGACGTACAGATAATTCCGCTCTCTACAAACCCTCCCTTTACTCTGCCCACCCCCCCCCCCCGTCCACCCCCCCTCCCCCCCCAGTCCGCCCCCCTCCCCTCGCACTCCTTCTTTTGGATCAAACATAAAGATCGACGACTCCCTGGATGCCAGAGCTGTCTTTGGTGTACGTAATTAAATGCAGGTTGGGTGATCAGAGGGGGGGGGGGGGGGGGGCGCCAGGTCGTTATCACCTCTTCCCACACTGCCGACCTTGGCTTCATCCGCTGCTCTACTCTTGCATCGAATACACATATAGTCCCACCATAGCTCCTTTTTCTGATCTGTGTGTGTGTGTGGAGGGGGGGGGTGAGTTAGTGTGTGTGTGTGTGTTTGTGTGTGTGTGAGTGTGCCTGTGTGTGTGTGTGTGAGTTTGTGTGGTGTGTGTGTTGTGTGTGTGTGTGTGTGTGTGGTTGTCAGTGTGTCTTTGTTAGGGTTATGAGTTAGTGGTGTGTGTGTGTGTGTTGTGTTAGTGTGTGTGTGTGTGTGTGTGTGTGTGTTAGTGTGTCTTTGTTAGGGTTATGAGTTAGTGTGTTGTGTGTGTTGTGTGTGTGTGTGTGTGTGTGTGTGTGTGTGTGTGTGTGTGTGTTAGTGTATCTTTGTTAGGGTGTATGAGTTAGTGTGTGTGTGTGTGTGTGTGTGTGTGTGTGTGTGTGTGTGTGTGTGTGTGTGTGTGCCTATGTGTGTGTGTGTCTGTGTATGTGTGTGAGTTGGTGTGTGTGTGTTTGTGTGTGCGTGTCTGTGTCTGTGTGTGTCGTGTGTTATTGTGTTAGTGTGTGTGTGTGTGTGTGTGTGTGTGTGTGTTAGTATCAGTGTTAATGTGTGCGTGTGTTTGTGTGTGTGTGTGTGTGTGTGTGTGTGTGTTTGCGTATGTGTGTGTGTGTGTTAGTGTGTGGTGTGTGGTGTGTGTGTGTGTGTTAGTGAGTCTTTGTTAGTGTGTGTGAGTTAGTGTGTGTGTGTATGTGTGTGTGTTAGTGTGTTAGTGTGTTTGTTAGTGTGTCTTTGTGAGTGTGTGTGACTTAGCTCGTGTGTGTGTGTGTGTGTGTGTGTTAGTGTATTAGTGTGTGTGTGTGTGTGTGTGTGTGTGTGTGTGTGTGTGTGTGTGTGTGTGTGTGTATGTGTGTGTTAGTATAAGTGTTAATGTGTGCGTGTGTGTTTGCGTGTGTGTATGTATCTGTGTTAGGTGTTAGCATTTGTGGTATGTGTGTGTGTGTGTGTATGTGTGTTAGCGTGTGTGTATGTGTCTGTGTTAATGCTAGTGTTAGTGTGGTGTGTGCGCGTGTGTGCGTGTGTGTGTTAGCGTGTGTGTATGTGTCTGTGTTAGTGTATGGTGTGTGTGTGTGTGTGTGTGTGTGTGTGTGTGTGTGTGTGTGTGTGTGTGTGTGTGATAGCGTTACTGTTAGTGTGTGTGTGTGTGTGTTAGTTTAAGTGTTAATGTGTGCGTGTGTGTGTTTGCGTGTGTGTATGTGTCTGTGTTAGTGTGTGTGGTGTGTGTATGTGTGTGTGTGTGTGTGTGTGTCAAAGTTAGTGTGCGTGTATGGTGTTGTGAGTTTTGTGTGTGTGTGGTGTGTGTGTGTGTGTGGTGTGGTTTGGTGTGTGTGTGTGTGTGTGAGTCTGTGTGTATGTTAGTGTGTGTATGTATTAGTGTGTGTGAGTGTATGTTATGTGTGTATGTATTAGTGTGTGTGTGTGTGTGTGTGTGTAGTGTGTTAGTGTTAGTGTGTGTGTATGTATGTGTACGTATTAGTGTGTTAGTGTATGTGCGTATATGTGTGTGTGTGTGTGTGTGCGCGCGCGTGTGTGTGTGTATGCGACAAATTTTGACAAACATGCAATACTATGTGTGCGGTCTTATAGCGCACATGCTGAGAATAATGATAGGTTATGTAATGATGATTTTGATGAGGGGTATGGCACGATAAGGAGGGGGGGGGGTGCTATTTGCCTGATAAAATAATTTCCTGTATCCTCTTCCTACTCAGAAACACGGAATCTCAATAAACTTAAGCCTACATCCGCTTTCACTGGTGGAAATAATGCGACACTTTGCTTTCAACAATTAATTAAACATAAAACCAGTTTAAATCAATATACAGGGGGGTGCAAAAGTAGGTATACATTTATGAAAAAAGTAAACACGTACAATATTCATTGCATTTATTATACAAACAAATGAATATTGCATATACATGTAATAACAAGCACAGCCTTAATCCTTCAGATACTCAAACTGCTTGCCGTCGGAATTCACACACTCCTCTAATCGAGAGCGCAATTAAGCATTATAATAATGATGTGATACTGTATACCTACTTTTGCACCCCCACCCCCACCCCACCCCCTGTATATATATATATACATAGGAATATTTTGTCAAAACTACTAACATAGAAATGGACAAATAATGCTTCTTGTTTGTACATTACGTAGAAATATTATTTTTGTGTATTCTCCAAACAAAATACGAGGTAGTGTTTTTCTTTAACGTCTTGTTAATACATTTTTGATACAGTGCAAAGGTCAACATACAGACAAGCACGTGACAGTAACAGAAATATACATTGCTGTAATCATCACGCACAACTTTGAAATTTCACAGAATTCCAAGACAGGCATAAGAATCTAGTGTGTAAGTATTGAACATCCGTTGGAAGGTCTGAGGATCAATATGTAGACACCTCCGCCCTATCTATCTATCTGTCTATATTTATCTATCTATCTATCTATCTATCTATCTATCTATCTATCTATCTATCTATCTATCTATTCTATCTTCTATCTATCTATCACTATCTATCTATCTTCTATCTATCTATTTCTCATCTTATTCACTATCTATCTATCTATCTATCTTATCTATCTACTCTTATCTATCTATCTATCTTCTATCTATCTCATCTCTGTCTATTACTATCTATTACTATCTATTCTATCTATCTATCTATCTACTTCTATTCTATCTACTTATCTATCTATCTATTATCTATCTATCTATCTATCTATTCTATCTATCTCTATCTATCTATCTACTCTATCTATCTATCTATCTATCTATCTATCTATCTTCTATTCTATATCTATCTATCTATCTATCTATCTATCTATCTATCTATTATCTATCTCTATCTATCTATTTATCTATCTTCTTATTATCTATCTATCTATCTTTCTATCTTCTATCTCTATCTATCTATTATCTATCTTCTATCTATCTATCTGCCTATCTATCTATATATTTCTTCTCTATCTCTATCTATTTATTCTATTTCATTTTCTATCTATCTGTCTATCTACTATCTACCTATCTATCTACCTATCGATCTACCTACCTATCTATCTATCTGTCTTACCTATCTATCTATCTACTATCTATCTACCTATCTATCTATCTGTCTACCTATATATCTATCTATTACCTATCTATCTACCTATCTATCTACCTATCTATCTATCTGTCTACCTATCTATCTATCTATCTACCTATCTATATCTACCTATCTATCTACCTATCTATCTACCTATCTACCTATCTACCCATCTATCTATATGTTCATATATACATATATATATATATATATATATATATATATGGGTTTATGTGCAGGCTTAAGGCTTGTGCCATGATCACTTTGGATCTTCTCCATCACATGGCATCTGTGACGTTAGTGCATATGGAATTCATTCCGAGCGCAGAGACTTCATCTTGAGAAATTGAAACTGAAACTGAAACTGAAATTGTCTGTTGTATACGTTTGACAAAAGCCAGTTGACCAAAAATTTTGCGCCCAGCTTGCTTTGGTTATATTAACCCTTTGACTCCCGCACTCTGTCTTGAATGTTATATAGAACCGATAATGTTATACGGGTGTGAGGCGTGGACAGTCAACAAACAAAGCCAGAACAAGATCGAGGCAGCCGAGATGTGGTTTCTAAGAAGGATGTTGAGAGTTCCATGGACAGCAAAGAAAACAAACGAGACAGTCTTGATGGAGGCAGACACAAGTAGATCATTCAAAAGGAAGATTATGAAAAGACAGGCAACATTTATAGGCCATTTTATGAGGAAAGGGGAATTGGAGCACCTGGTCACAACAGGAAAGTTGGAGGGAAAGAGAGCACCAGGTAGACCCAGGGAGAAGATATTGGACGGACTTGCAGTGTGGCTGAAGACAGAGAAGGTGGAAGAGGTGCTAGAGGCAACAAGAGATAGAAACAGATGGAAGGCCATGATCGCCAACGCCATGTGGCAAGGCACCTGATGATGATGATGATGATGATGATGATGATGATGATGATGATGATGATGATGATGATGATGATGATGATGATGATGATGATGATGATGACGATGATGATGATGATGATGATGATGATGTGTGTGACAACAGCCAGTTGATCTACAATTTTGTGCCCGTCTTGCTTCGTTATATTAACCCTTTGACTCCCGCACTCTGCCCACCACCATCCTGCAGTGTCAACCATGGTAGCAAAGCAAAAATGTAACCCTTTGGAAGCTGGTGGATAGGGTGAGGGAGTCAGAAGGTTAATTTTTTGCAGTTGATGGATAGAGTTTTTATTTTTTTTAGTTATCTTTTTTTGTTGATTGATTGATTTGGTTCAGTTTTTACGTCGACATTCACCTCAGGTGATATGGCCGACGGGGATAACCACCAGAACAACAATGATGTTAAGATGGGACAGTGAGATGGCCAAATTTTAATATAGCGCACTCCGGAATTCGAACCCAGAACCTTGGATAGGGTGCGGGAGGCAAAGGATTAAATACTCGTTCTGTTTTTTGTTTTTTTTTCTGGTTTGTAAAAAAGATATTAGGGGGTGGATGAAGAAATCGAGACTACTTGATGGCCCCTAAAGAACATGACAAGATAAAGGGCGAATTTCGCAATTGTCTCATATTGTATGGAGCATGGCACCATAGGCTGGTCATAACTCATGTTGAAGTGGTGACACAATGGTGGTGGTAGGGGTTTTTGTGTTGTTGGTGTTTGTGGTGTTGTGTTGGTGTTGTGTTGGTGTTGTGTTGGTGTTGTGTTGGTGTTATGTTGGTGTTGGTGTTGTTGTGTGTTGGTGTTTTGGTGTTGTGTGTTTGTTGGTGTGTGTGTTGGTGTTGTGTTGTGTGTTGTGTGGTTGGTTGTTGGTGTTGGTGTTGTGTTGTGTTGGTGTTGGTGGTGTTGTTGGTGTTGATGTTGGTGTGTGTTGGTGTTGTGTTGGTGTTGTGTTGGTGTTGTGTTGGTGTTGTGTTGGTGTGTTTGGTTGTGGTTGGTGTTTGTTGTGTGTGTTGGTGTTGTGTGTTTGTGTTGGTGTTGTGTTGGTGTTGTGTTGTGTTGTGTTGTGTTTGGTGTTGTGTTGGTGTTGTGGTTGGTGTTTGTGTTGGTGTTGTGTTGGTGTTATGTTGGTGTTGTGTTGGTGTTTGTGTTGTGTTGGTGTTGTGTTGTGTTGGTGTTGTGGTTGGTGTTGTGTTGTGGTGTTGTGTTGGTGTTTGTGTTGGTGTTGTTTGTTGGTGTTGTGTTGGTGTTGTGTTGGTGTTGTGTTGGTGTTGTGTTGGTGTTGTGTTGGTGTTTGTGGTGTTGTGTTGGTGGTTGTGGTGTTGTTGGTGTTTGTGTTGGTGTTGGTGTTGTGTTGGTGTTGTGTTGGTGTTGTGTTGGGTGTTGGTTGGTGTTGTGTTGGTGTTGTGTTGGTGTTTGTTGGTGTTGTGTGTGTTTGTGTTGGTGTGTTGTGTTGTGTGTGTTGTGTTGGTGTTGTGTTGGTGTTTGTTGGTGTTGTGTTGGTGTTTGTTGGTGTTGTGTTGGTGTTTGTTGGTGTTGTGTTGGTGTTGTGTTGGTGTTGTGTTGGTGGTGTTTGTTGGTGTTGTGTTGGTGTTGGTGTGTGGTTTGTGTTGTGTTGGTGTGTGTTGGTGTTGTGTTGGTGTTTGTGTTTGTGTTGGTGTTGTGTTGGTGTTTGTTGGTTGTGTTGTTGGTGTTGTGTTGGTGTTTGTTGGTGTTGTGTTGTGTTGGTGTTGTGTTGGTGTGTTTGGTGTTGTGTTGTGTTGTGTTGGTGTTGTGTTGGTGTTGTGTTGGTGTTTGTTGTGTTGGTGTTGGTTTGGTGTTTGTTGTGTTGTGTTGTTGTTTGTGTTGGTGTTGTGTTGGTGGTGTTGGTGTTGTGTGTTGTGTTGTGTGTGTGTGTTGTGTTTGTTGGTGTTGGTGTTGTGTTTGTTGGTGTTTGTTGGTGTTGTTGTGTGTTGTGTTGTGTTGTGTTGTGTTGTGTGGTGTTGTGTGTGTTGGTGTGTTGGTGTTGTGTGGTGTTGTGTTGGTGTTGTGTGTGTGTGTTGTGTGGTGTGTGTTGGTGTTGTGTTGTGTTGGTGTTGTTGGTGTTGTGTTGGTGTTATGTGTGTGTGTGGTTGGTGTTGGTGGTGTTTGTGGTGTTGTGTTGGTGTTTGTTGGTGTTGGTGTTGTGTTGGGTGGTGGGTGTTTGGGTTTTGTGGTGTTGTGGTTTGTGGTGTGTTGTGTTGGTGTTGTGTGGGTTTGTTGGTGTTGTGTTGGTGTTGGTGGTGTTGTGGGTGTTGTGTTGGTGTTGTGTGGTGTTTGTGGTGTTGTGTGTGTTGGTGTGTTGTTGTGTTGTGTTGGTTGTGTTGGTGTTGTGTGGTGTTGTGTTGGTGTTGTGTTGTGTTGGTGTTGTGTTGGGTTGGTTGGTGTTGTGGGTGTTGTGTGTTGTGGTTGGTGTTGTGTTGGTGTTGTGTTGGTGTTGTGTTGGTGTTTGTGTTGTTGGTGTTGTGTTGGTGTTGTGTTGGTGTTGTGTTGTTGTGGGTGTTGTTGGTGTTGTGTTGTGTTGTGTTGGTGTTGTGTGTGTTGTGTTGTGTTGGTGTTGTGTTGGTGTTGTGTTGTGTTGGTGGTGTTGTGTTGGTGTTGTGTGTGTGTGTTGTGTTGGTGTTGTGTTGGTGTTGTGTTGGTGTTGTGTTGGTGTTTGTGTGTTGTGTTGGTGTTGTGTTGGTGTTGTTTGTGTGTGTTGTGTTGGTGTTGTGTTGGTGTTTGTTGGTGTTGTGTTGGTTGGTGTTGTGTTGGTGTTGTGTTGGTGTTTGTTGGTGTTGTGTTGGTGTTTGTTGGTGTTGTGTTGGTGTTGTGTGTGTTGTGTTGTGTTGGTGTTGTGTTGGTGTTGTGTTGGTGTTGTGTTGGTGTTTGTTGGTGTTGTGTTGTGTTGGTGTTTGTTGGTGTTGTGTTGTGTTGTGTTGTGTTGTGTTGTGTTGTTGTTGGTGTTGTGTTGGTGTTGTGTGGTGGTGTTGGTGTTATGTTGGGTTGTGTTGGTGTTGTGTTGGTGTTGTGTTGTGTTGTGTTGTGTTGGTGTTGTGTTGGTGTTGTGTTGTGGGTTTGTGTTGTTGTGTTTGTTGGTGTTGTGTTGGTGTTTGTTGGTGTTGTTGGTGTTGTGTTGGTGTTGTGTTGGTGTTGTGTGTGTGTTGTGTTGTGTTGGTGTTGTGTTGGTGTTGTTGGTGTTGTGTTGGTGTTGTGTTGGTGTTGGTTGTGTTGTGTTGGTGTTGTGTTGTGTTGGTGTTGTGTTGGTGTTTGTTGGTGTTGTGTTGTGGTGTTGTGTTGGTGTTGTGTTGGTGTTGTGTTGGTGTTGTGTTGGTGTTGTGTTGTGTTGGTGTTTGTTGGTGTTGTGTTGGTGTTGTTGGTGTGTGTTGTGTTGGTGTTTGTGGTGTTGTGTTGGTGTTGTGTTGGTGTTGTGTTGGTGTTGTGTTGGTGTTGTGTTGTGTTGTTGGTGTTGTGTTGGTTTTTTGGTGTTGGTTGTGTTGGTGTTGTGTGGGTTTGTGTGTTGGTGTGTTTGTGTTTGTGTTGGTGTTGTGTTGTTGTGTTGGTGTTGTGTTTGTGTTGGTGTTGTTGGTTTTGTGTTGGGTTTGTGTGGTGTTGTTGTGTTGTGTTGTTTGGTGGTTGTGTTGGTGTGTGGTGTTGGTGTTATGTTGGTGTTTGTTGGTGTTGGTTTGTTGGGGGTTATTGTGTGTTGGTGTTTGTGGGGTTTGTTGGGGTGTGTTGGTGTATGTTGGTGTTTGTTGGTGTGTGTGTTTGGTGTTGTGTGTTGGTGTTTTTTGGTGTTGTGTTGGTTTTGTTTTGGTGTTTTTTTTTTGGTTTGTTGTGTGGTTTTTTTGGGTGTTTGTTGGTTTTTTTGGGGGTTTTGGTTTTTGTTTTGGTGGGTTTTGGGGTTTTTTTTGGGTTTTTTTGTTGTTTTTGTTTGGGTTTTTTTTGGTTTTGTGTTTTGGTGTTTGTTGGTGTTGTTTTTTTTGTTTGGTGTTTTGTTTGGTGTTATGTCATTGACTTTGGTTGAAAATTTGCTTTTTAAAGTGGGTTTTTACGGGTTTCTGGTGTGTGTGTGTGTTGTGTGTGTTTTGTGTGGTGTGTGTGTGTGTGGGGTGTGTGTTGTGTGTGTGTGTGTGGTGGTGCGTGCGCCTATCCTTTGTGTGGTGTATGAGTGTGTGTTTGTGTTTGTGTCCTTTTGTTCTGTGGGGTTGCGTGGTGTGTGTTTGTGTCCGTATGTGTGTGGGGTGGTTATGTGTGTGTGTGTGTGTGAGTGTGTGCTGTTTGTGGTGTGTGTGGGGGTGTGTGTGTGGTTGGCGTGTGTGTAGGGGGTGTGTGTGTCTGTGTCTGTGTCTGTGTAGTGGTGTGGGGGTTTATGTGGTGTGTGTCTGTGTGTGGGTTTGTGGTGTGTGTATTGTGTGTGTATGTTGTTTTTGGGTTTTTGTGTTGTTTGTGTTGTGGGGGTTTTTGTGGTGTTGTGTGTGTGTGTGTGGGTGTGTGTTTTGGGGTTGTGGGGTTTGGGGAAAGAAGGGAAAAAGTGAGTTGGCAAACCCAAAGAGGTGTTGAGTGTTGACGTGTTCGGAAAGGTGTGGTGGAGACAAACGACCTTTTTGCGTGCTGGCCAAATCCTGACCACACATAACTCCACATCCACACACACACACACACACAAAAACACACACACACACACACAAACACAAAAAAAACCCAAAAAACCCACAGAGACATACACACACACACAATACACCCCAAACATACAGGAAGACACAGAGAGAGGACAGAGAAGAACAGACACAGGGGAGAGAGACAAAACCCCACACACACAACACACAATACACACATACACACACACACACAAAACACACACCACAACAGAAAGAGAGAGAGACGGGGGGAGAACGGGGAAAAAGAGACACACAAAAAGACCACCACACAAGACACCACACAACACACACAGACACAACACAAGACACCACACCCCACACACCACGCGGCGCGCGGCACAAAAAACACACACACAAAAACCCACAACAAAAGCGAGACCACACCAAATCCACACAACAGAGAACACACACACACCCCACTCAACATACACACAACACACACACACACGTACACACACACCACGTACACACACACAAAAACACACACACACACGTACACAACACACAACACAACACACACCACACACGTACACCCCACACACATACCACACCCACACACACACACACCCCACACACCCACAACCAACACCACACCCCATGTTACCCTGCTTTCCCTTTTGAAAAATAAACAAACAATACTAAAGGGTTTCGACCCTTTCTGAAATTTTTCTCTTTTATAAAAAAAAGATAATACAATAATGATGATAACTGCATATTTATATGGGCGCCAAAATGTTGACAATTTAAATCAAAGCTCACCCACACACCAGACACCGCTTGCCATTGAACAGACCACGTTCAACACTGGGGAAAAAAGTTTTTTAAAAGGCAGTTGCAAATTCATTGTCGGGAAAAAGTTGTTTTTTTTAAATGGATTTACAACAAAAAAAAAAAAGAAGAAAACAACAAAACAAACACAACACAACAAAAAACACAACAACAACAAAAACACAAAACAAAACACAACAACAAAAAAAACAAACACAACAAACAGCAACACAGCAAACAAAAAACACAACAACAAAAACAACACAACAACAACAACAACAAACCCCCAAACAACAAAAAAAAACAACAACAACAACAAAAACAACAACAACACAACAACATAACAAAAAACAAAAACAACAAACATAACAACAACAACAAAAACAACAACAACAACAAAACAAATGTTCTATTTTACACACCCCATGATTCATTGTAAACATCCAGCATTTGAGAAACTAAAAACAATACAGCTCGTTATAAAAAAGAGAAGGGAAAAAAAACCCCCATTTACCGAACAAACAACATTTATAAATGAAAAAAAAAACCTCCCTCAATATGACGATACAAGCGCATTTATAGGACATTTTTGCACAAGAGAAATTAGAGCATCTAACCCAACAGGAAACTAGGGAAAAAGAGCACCGGGTAGACCTAGGGAGAAAATTTTGGACGGACTTGATGGGGTGGGGACAGAGAGGGTGGGGTTTAAACTTGCAGCGACAAGGGATAGATTCGTAAGGGCCTGATCCCCCAAGACCATCAGCAGGGCTTTTGAATGACGATGATGAAATTTAAAGACACCACCACCAACCCCCCCCCTTGTGGTCAAGAGGACCAGACAAATGTATATATTTTTACAGCCATGTCGCTTTTGTAAAATTTGGAGCGACAAAGACATGGCTGACTACAATTCCTGACTAAACCATGGCGTGGTGTAGTGGTTTGCGCAACGGGGCTGCCAACTGGAAGGGTTTTGGGTTCGAATCCCCACCGTCCCCTTAAAAAAATTCATTAAAAGGGTTTTTCGGGTTTTTTGATTGATTGATTGATTGATTGATTTGTTTGATTTGACTTGGTTTGATTGATTGATTATTGTTGATTATTGATGTTGATTGATTGATTGATTTGTTGATTGGTTTTGGTTGGTTGGTTGGTTATTGGGTTTGGGTTTGGGTTTATTTTTGGGTTTTTGAATGATTGATTTATTGAATTATGATTGATTGATTGATTGTTTATTTGGTTGATTGTTGTTGTTGATTGATTTATTGTTTTGTTATTTGGGTTTTTGGGTTATTTTTGATTGATTTATTTATTTTTGTTATTTGATTTTTGTTTGGGTTTTGGTTTTGATTTTGATTGGGTTGGTTTATTTATTGTTGATTGGTTGGGTTTGGTTTTTGATTGATTTTTTGATTGGGTTGATTGATTTTGTTTATTGATTGGTTGGTTTATTTACATTTTTTATTGAGTCTTCATTCGTTGGCTGGGTTTGGGTTTGGGTTTGGGTTTACTGATTTATTTATTTACTATCTATTTATTTTATTTATTTTTTTTATTTTTTATCTATTCATCATCATTTATTTTTACTTACACTACAGATGAGACATACAATGTAGCCTCGTTGTTCCAATGACTAAACCAAAGAACATACAACCCCTACGCTACCTTGACCCTCCAGATTTTGGGCCCAAAACATAAGGCACCGTGCACTGCAGGTTACAGGGGTTTTAGCCATCATCATTTTTGGGTCTTCCCCATCACAAACAAACCCTCCGTGATCAGTGGTATTAAACTATTCCGGATGTGTGTGGGGAGCTCACTGTCTTGAGAAATGCCCTGACCAAAAAGGAGCAAGTGGGGTGTTAAACTGTGGGACGGGGAAAAGCTGTTGTAAAAAAACCACTTCCTCTCTGCTAAACCATACCTGAACAAAAACCTTTCTCTCTGCAAAAACCAAAACTGAAACAAAAACCTTTTTCCTGCCCAAACCTAACACTGAAACAAAGAAACCTTTTTCTCGCAAACCATAACCTGAAAAAAGAAACCCTTTTTCTTGTAAACCCTAACCGAAAAAAGAAAATTTCTCTGCTAAAACCCCCTGAAAAAAGAACCCTTTTTCCTGCTAACCTAAAACCGAAACAAAGAACC
>JAPXFY010000026.1:58136841-58146841 GCA_030674185.1 Monoplex corrugatus
CATATAGTCCCCCCATAGCTCCTTTTCTGATCTGTGTGTGTGTGTGGAGGGGGGGGGTTGAGTTAGTGTGTGTGTGTGTGTTTGTGTGTGTGTGAGTGTGCCTGTGTGTGTGTGTGTGTGTGAGTTTGTGTGTGTGTGGTTAGTGTGTGTGTTGTGTGTGTGTGGTGTGTGTGTCAGTGTGTCTTTGTTAGGGTTATGAGTTAGTGCGTGTGTGTGTGTGTTGTGTGTGTTAGTGTGTGTGTGTGTGTGTGTGTGTGTTAGTGTGTCTTTGTTAGGGTTATGTAGTTGAGTGTGTGTGTGTGTGTGTGTGTGTGTTGTGTGTGTGGTGTTGTGTTAGTGTATCTTGTTAGGGTGTATGAGTTAGTGTGTGTGTGTGTGTGTGTGTGTGTGTGTGGTGTGTGTGTGTGTGTTGTGTGTGTGTGCCTATGTGTGTGTGTTTCTGTGTATGTGTGTGAGTTGGGTGTGTGTGTGTTTGTGTGTGCGTGTCTGTGTCTGTGTGTGTCGTGTGTTATTGTGTTAGTGTGTGTGTGTGTGTGTGTGTGTGTGTTAGTATCAGTGTTAATGTGTGCGTGTGTTTGTGTGTGTGTGTGTGTGTGTGTGTGTGTGTTTGCGTATGTGTGTGTGTGTGGTTAGTTGTGTGGTGGTGTGTGTGTGTGTGTGTGTGTTAGTGAGTCTTTGTTAGTGTGTGTGAGTTAGTGTGTGTGTGTATGTGTGTGTGTTAGTGTGTTAGTGTGTTTGTTAGTGTGTCTTTGTGAGTGTGTGTGACTTAGCTCGTGTGTGTGTGTGTGTGTGTGTGTTAGTGTATTGTGTGTGTGTGTGTGTGTGTGTGTGTGTGTGTGTGTGTGTGTGTGTGTGTGTGTGTATGTGTGTGTTAGTATAAGTGTTAATGTGTGCGTGTGTGTTTGCGTGTGTGTATGTGTCTGTGTTAGGTGTTAGCATTTTGTGTATGTGTGTGTGTGTGTGTATGTGTGTTAGCGTTGGTGTGTATGTTGTCTGTGTTAATGCTAGTGTTAGTGTGGTGTGTGCGCGTGTGTGCGTGTGTGTGTTAGCAGTGTGTGTATGTGTCTGTGTTAGTGTATGGTGTGGTGTGTGTGTGTGTGTGTGTGTGTGTGTGTGTGTGTGTGTGTGTGTGTGTGTGTGATAGCGTTACTGTTAGTGTGTGTGTGTGTGTTAGTTTAAGTGTTAATGTGTGCGTGTGTGTGTTTGCGTGTGTGTATGTGTCTGTGTTAGTGTGTGTGGTGTGTGTATGTGTGTGTGTGTGTGTGTGTGTCAAGTTAGTGTGCGTGTATGGTGTTGTGAGTTTGTGTGTGTGTGTGTGTGTGTGTGTGTGTGGTGTGGTGTGTGTGTGTGTGTGTGTGTGTGTGTGAGTCTGTGTGTATGTTAGTGTGTGTATGTATTAGTGTGTGTGTGAGTGTATGTTAGTTGTTGTATGTATTAGTGTGTGTGTGTGTGTGTGTGTGTAGTGTGTTAGTGTTAGTGTGTGTGTATGTATGTGTACGTATTAGTGTGTTAGTGTATGTGCGTATATGTGTGTGTGTGTGTGTTGTGCGCGCGCGTGTGTGTGTGTATGCGACAAATTTTGACAAACATGCAAATACTATGTGTGCGGTCTTATAGCGCACATGCTGAGAATATATGATAGGTTATGTAATGATGATTTTGATGAGGGGTATGGCACGATAAGGAGGGGGGGGGGTGCTATTTGCCTGATAAAATAATTTCCTGTATCCTCTTCCTACTCAGAAAACGGATATCTATCTATCTAATCTATTTTCCTTCTTTTTTCTATCTTCTATCTATTTTCCATTATCTATCTATTAATCTATCTCTCTATCTTTCTTATCTATTACTTTTTTATCTATCTATCAAATCTATCTTCTATCTTCTTCTTCTTCTTCTCTCTATCTATCTTCTATCTATCTCCCATTATTATTTTTAATCAAATCTTCTATCTATCTACTCAACCTACTATCTTCTATCTATCTAACTATTATCTATCTATCTATTTTCCTTCTTCTACCAAAAATTTTGCGCCTAGCTTGCTTTGGTTATATTAACCCTTTGACTCCCGCACTCTGTCTTGAATGTTATATAGAAACCGATAATGTTATACGGGGTTTTGAGGCGTGGACAGTCAACAAACAAAGCCAGAACAAGATCGAGGCAGCCGAGATGTGGTTTCTAAAAAGGATGTTGAGATTTCATGGCAGCAAAGAAAACAAAAAAAAACAGTCTTGATGGAGGCGACAAAAATTTGTCATTAAAAAGGAAGATTATAAAAAAAAAACGGCAAATTTATGGGCCCATTTTTTGAGGAAAAAGGGGAAATTGGAGAAAGGGTACAACGGAAAGTTGGGGGGAAAGAGACCAGGTAGCCCCAGGGGAAATATTGGACGGATTGAGTGTGGCGAAGCAGGAAGGTGGAAGGGTGCTAAGGCAACAAGAGTTTGAAACGATGGAAGGCCATGATCCCAACGCCATGGGGCAAGGCACCTGATGAGTTGGATGTTGTGATGTTGTGTGATGATGATGATGATGATGGATGATATGTGATGATGATGTGATGATGATGTGACGGAGGGATGATGTGATGATAGAGTGTGTGAAAACGCCAGTTGTCTACAATTTTTTGTGCCCGTCTGCTTCGTTTATTAACCCTTTGACCCCCGACTCTGCCCCCACCATCCTGCGTGTCAACCTGGTAGCAAGCAAAAATGTAACCTTTGGAAACTGGTGGGGTGGGTGAGGGAGTCAGAAAGGTTTTAAATTTTTTTCAGTTGATGGATAGAGTTTTTTTTTTTTTGTTATCTTTTTTTGGGGGATTGATTGTTTTGGTTTAGTTTTTACGTCGACTTTACCCCGGGATATGGCCGACGGGGTAACACCAGAACAACAATGATGTTAAGTGGGACAGTGGATGGCCAAATTTTAATATAGCGCACCCGGAATTCGAACCCAGAACCTTTGGATGGGTGCGGGAGGCAAAGGATTAAATATCGTTCTGTTTTTGTTTTTTTTTCGGGTTTGAAAAAAAGTATTAGGGGGTGGTGAAGAAATGGGCTACTTGAGGGCCCCCTAAAAAACTGACAAGTAAAGGGCAAATTTTCGCAATTGTTAAAAATTTTTAGGAGAGGCCCATAGGCTGGTCATAACTCATTTTGAATGGTGACACAATGGTGGTGGAGGTGTTGTGTTGGGGGTTTATGTTGGTTTTGGTTTTGGGGTGTTGTTTTGGGTTGTTTTGGTGTTATGTTGGGTTTTGTTGGTGTTGGTGTTGTGTTGGTTTTGTGTTGGGGGGTGTTGTTTGGGGTGGTTTTGTGGGTTTTGTGTTGGTGTTTTTTGGGGGGTTTTATGTTGGGGGGGGTGGGTGGGTTTTTGTTGGTGTTTGGGTGTTGTGGGGGTTTTGTGTTGGGGTTGGTTGGTGTTGGTTTGGGTTATGTTGGTGTTTTTGGTGTTGTGTTGGTGTTTTTTGGGTGTTGTGTTGGTGTTGGTTGGTGTTATGTTGGTTTTGGGTTTTGGTGTTGTTGTGTTGGTTTTGGGGTTGGTGTTTTTTGGTGTTTGGTTGGGTTGTGTGGTGTTTTTTGGGGTTTTGTGTTGGTGTTTGGGGGTTTTGGGGGGGTGTTTGGGTGTTTAGGTTGGGTTATGTTGGTTTTGGGGGGGTTGGTGTTTGTTGGTGTTGGGGTGTGTTGTGTTGGTGTTTTTTGGGTTTGGGGTTGGTGTTGTTTTGGGTGGTGTTGGTTTTGGGTTTTGGGGGTTTTGTTGGGTTGTTTTGGTTTTGTGTTTTTGGGGGGGGGGTTGGTTGGGTTTGGTGGTGTTTTTGGGGTTTTGTTTTGGGTTTTGGGTGGGGGGTTGGGGTTATGTTGGGGGGGTGTTATTTTTGGTTTTTGTGGGTGTTATGTTGGGTTTTGGTTGGTGTTTGTTGGGGTTAGGTGGTTTTTTTTTTTGGTTGGGGGGGGTTTTGGTGGTTTTGGTGTTATTTGGTGTTGGGGGGGGTTTGGGTGGTGTTGGTTGGTTTTTTTTGGGTTGTGTTGGGGGTGGGTTGGGTTGTGTTGGGGGGTTGGGGTGTTGGGGGTTTTGGGTTGGTGTTATGTTGTTTTGGTGTTGGTGTTGTGTTGGTGTTGTGTTGGTGTTTGTTGTGTTGTTTTGGTGTTGTGTTGGGTTTGTTGGTTTGTGTTATTTTGGTGTTATGTTGTTTGGGGTTGGTGTTGGGGGTTTTGTGTTGGGTTGGATGTTGGGTTGGTGGGTTTTGGGTGGGTGTTGGTTGGTGGGTTTGTTGGGTTGTGGGTGTTGTTTTGGGGGTTGTTTGGTGTTGTGTTGGTGGGGGTGGGGGGGGTTGGGGGGGTGTGTTGGGTTGGTGGGTTTGGGTGGGGTTGGTGTTGGGTTGGTGTTTGTTGGTGTTGTGTGGTGTTATGTTGGGGTTGTTTTGGGGTTTTTTGTGTTGTGTTGGTGTGGTGTTGGTGTTGGTTGTGTTGGGGGTTGGGTTTTGGGGGTTTTTTGGTGTTATGTTGGTGTTGTTTTGTGTTGGTTTTTGGGGTTTGGTGTTGGGGGGGGGGTTTTATTTTGGTGTTGTTTTGGGTGTTGGGTTGTTTTGGTGGTTTTGGGTGTTGTGTTGGTGTTGGTTTTTGTGTTGGTGTTGTGTTGGTGTTGTGTTGGTTGGTTTTGTGGGGGGGTGGTTTTGGGTTGTGTTGGTGTTTTGGTTGGTGTTGGTTGTTTTGGTGTTGTTTTGGTGTTGGGGTGTTATTTTGGGTTGTTTTGGTGTTTTTTTGGTTGGTTTTTGTGTTGGGGTTTATTTTGGGGTTTTGTGTTGGTTTTATGGGTGTTTGTTGGTGTTGTGTTGTGTTGGGTTTTGTGTTGGTGTTTGGGGGGTTTTGTGTTGGTGTTAGGGTGTTTTTTGGGGTTTTTTTGGTGTTGGTGTTAGTTGGGTTGGTTTGGTGTTTTTTGGGTGTGTTTTGGGGGGTTTTTGGGGGAGGTTGGGGGATGTTGGTTTTGTGTTGGTGTTTTGTTGGTGTTGGTGGTTTTTATTTTTGGGGTTGTGTTGTGTTGGTGTTGTTTTGGTGAGTGGTGTTGGTGGGTTTGTTGGGGGTTATGTTGGTGTTGGTTGTTTTGGTGGGGGGGTGTTAGGTTGGGGGTTTTTGGGGGTTTGTTGGTTTTTTTATGTGGGGGGTTTTGTGGGTTTGGTTGGGTTTGTTGGTTTTGTGTTGGTTTTGTGTTGGTGTTGTTTGGTGTTGTGTTGGTGTTGTGTTGGTGTTAGTTGGTTTGTGTTGGTTTTGGTGTTATGTTGTGTTGTGTTGGTTTGTGTTGGTGTTATTTTTGGTGTTATTTTGGTGTTGTGTTGTGTTGGTGTTGTTTGGTGTTTGTTGGTTTGGGGTTGGTGTTTGTTGGTGTTGTGTTGGTGTTGTGTTGGTGTTGTGTTGGTGTTGTGTTGGTGTTGTGTTGGTGTTTTTTGGGTTTTGTGGTGTTATGTTGGTGTTATGTTGGTGTTTTTGGTTTTTGTTGGTGTTTTTGGTGTTGTGTTGGTGTTGTTTTGGTTTTGGGTTTTTTGGGTGTTGTGTTTGTGTTGGTGTTGTTTTGGTGTTGTGTTGGTGTTTTTGTTTGGGTGTTGTTTTGGGTGTTGTTTTGGGTGTTGGTTGGTGTTGTTTGTGTTGGTGTTGTGTTTGGTGTTGGTTGGTGTTTTTTTGGGGTTTTGGTTGGTTGGGGTTTTTTGTGGGGGGGGTGTTGTGTTGGTTTTTTTTTTTTGGTTTGTTTGGTGTTGTTTTGGGGTGTTTGTTGTGTTGGTGTTGTTTTGGTGTTGTTTTGGTTTTTGTGTTGGTGTTTTTGTTGGTGTTGTGTTGGGTTATTTTGGTGTTGTGTGGTGTTGTGTTGTGTTGGTGTTGGTTGGTGTTTGTTGGTTTTAAATGTTGGTGTTGTGTTGTTTTGGTGTTGTGTTGGTTTTGTGTTGGTGTTGTTTTTGGTGTTGTGTTGGTGTTTTTTTTGGTGTTGTTTTGGGGGTTTGTGTTGTTTTGGGTTTTGGGTTTTTGGTGTTGTGTTGGTGTTGTTTTGGGTGTTGGGTTGTGTTGGTGTTGTGTTGGGTTGTTTTTGGTGTTTGTTGTGTTGGTTTTGGTTGGTTTTGTGTTGGTGTTGTTTTGGGTTTTGGGTTGTGTTGGGTTTTTTGGGTGTTGTTTTGGGTGTTGTGTTTTTTTGGGTGTTGGTTGGTGTTGTGTTGGTTTGGTTGGTGTTGTTTTGGTGTTGGTTGGTGTTGTGTTGGTGTTATGTTGGTGTTGTTTTTGGTTTGTTTGGTGTTATGTTGGTGTTGTGTTGGTGTTGTGTTGGTTTTGTGTTGGTGTTGTGTTGGTGTTGTGTTGGTGTTATTTTGGTGTTGTGTTGGTGTTTGTGTTGTGTTTGTTGGTGTTGTTTGGTGTTGTGTTGGTGTTTGTTGGTGTTGTGTTGTGTTGTGTTGGTGTTGTGTTGTTTTTTGTTGGGGTTGTGTTGTGTTATGTTGGTGTTGTGTTGTGTTTTTTTGGGTTAGGGTTGGTGTTGTTTTGGGTGTTTGTTGTGTTGTGTTGGTGTTATGTGGTGTTGTGTTGGTGTTTGTTGGTGTTGTGTTGTTTTGGGGGTTGTTTTTGGTGTTATTTTGGTGTTGTGTTGGTGTTGTGTTGGTGTTTTGTTGGTGTTGGTTTTGTGTTGGTGTTGTGTTGGTGTTGGTGTTGTTTGGTGTTATGTTGGTGTTTGTTGGTGTTGTGTTGGTGTTGTGTTGGTTTTGTGTTGGTGTTTGTTGTGTTGGTTGGGTTGGTGTTGGGTTGTGTTGGTGTTGTGTTGGTGTTATGTTGGTTTTGTGTTTGGTGTTGGTGTTATGTTGGTGTTGTGTTGGTGTTATGTTGGGTTGTGTTGGTGTTGGTGTTGGGTTGTTTTGGTGTTGTGTTGGTGTTATGTTGGTGTTTTTGGTTTTGGGTTTTGGGTGTTGGTGTTGTGTTGGTGTTTTTTGGTGTTTTTGGTGTGTGTTGGTGTTGTGTTGGTTGGTTTGTTGGGTTGTGTTGGGTTATGTTGGTGTTTGTTGGTTTTGTTGGTTTTTATGTTGGTGTTGTGTGGGTTGGTGTTGTGTTGTGTTGTTTTTGGTGTTGTGTGGTGTTATGTTGGTGTTGTTTTGGGTGTTTGTTTTGGGGTTTTTTGTTGGTGTTTGTTGGTGTTTGTTGGTGTTTGTTGGTGTTATGTTGGGTTGTTTTGGGTTTGTTGGTGTTGTGTTGGTGTTTGTTGGTGTTATGTTGGTTTGTTGGTGTTTTGTTGGTGTTTTTGGGTTGTTGTGTTGGTGTTGTTTTGGTGTTGTTTTGGTGTTGTGTTGGTTTATGTTGGTGTTGTGTTGGTGTTGGTTTTTGTGTTGGTGTTGTTTTGGTGTTATGTTGGTGTTGTGTTGGTGGGGTTTTTGGTGTTTGTTGGGTTGTGTTGGTTTTGTGTTGGTGTTTGTTGGGTTATGTGGTGTTGTTTTGGGTTGTGTTGGTGTTGTGTTGGTTTTGTGTTGGGTTATGTTGGTGTTATTTTGTGTTGTTTTGGTGTTTGTTGGTGTTGTGTTGGTTTTGTGTTGGTGCTATGTGGTTTTGTTGGTGTTGTTTTGGTGTTATGTTGGTGTTATGTTGTTTTGTTTTGGTGTTGTGTTGGGTTATGTTGTGTTGTGTGGTGTTGTTTTGGGTGTTATGTTGGGTTATGTTGTGTTGTGTTGGTTTGTTTTGGGTTTTGTTTTGGTGTTGTGTTGGTGTTTGTGGTGTTATGTGGTGTTGTTTTTGGGTTTTTGTTGGGTTGTGTTGGTGTTGTGTTGGTGTTGTGTTGGGTTATGTTGGTGTTATGTTGTGTTGGTTTTGGGGGGTTGTGTTGGTTTTGTGTTGGTTTTGGTGTTGTGTTGTGTTGGTTTTTGGGGTTGGTGTTGTGTTGGTGTTATTTTGGGGTGTTATTTGTGTTGGTGTTGGTGTTGTGTTGGGTGTTTGTTGGGTTGTGTTATGTTGGTGTTGGTGTTGTGTTGGTTTTTGGTGTTGTGTTGTGTTGGTTTTGTTTTGGGTGTTGTTGGTGTTGTGTTGGTGTTGTGTTGGTGTTGTGTTGGTTTTGTGTTGTGTTGGTGTTGTGTTGGGTTGTTTGGTGTTGTGTTGGTGTTAGTTGGTGTTGTGTTGGTGTTGTGTTGGTGTTATGTTGGTTTTTTGTGTTGGTTTGTTATGTTGGTGTTGTGTTGGTGTTGTGTTTTTGGGTTTTGTTTTGGTGTTATGTTGGGTTGTGTTGGTGTTGTGTTGTGTTGGTGTTGTGTTGGGGGTTTGTTGGTGTTGTGTTGGTGTTATGTTGGTGTTATGTTGGTGTTGTGTTGTTTTGGTGTTGTTTTGGTGTTATGTTGGTTTTGTTTTTGGTGTTTGTTGGTGTTATGTTGGGTGTTGTTTTGGTGTTATGGTGTTTGGTTGGTGTTTGTTGGTTTTGTGTTGGGTTATGTTGGTTTTATGTTGGTGTTATGTTGGTGTTGTGTTGGTGTTATGTTGGTGTTGTGTTGGTGTTAGTTGGTGTTGTTTTGTGTTGGTGTTGTTTTGGTGTTATGTTGGTGTTGTGTTGGTGTTATGTTGGTGTTATGTGGGTTTTGTGTTGTTTTTGGGTTTTTGTGTTGGTGTTATGTTGGTGTTGTGTTGGTGTTATTTTGGGTGTTATGTTGGTTTTTGGTTGGTGGTTTTGTGTTGGTGTTATGTTGGGTTTGTGTTGGTTTTGTTTTTGGTGTTGTGTTGGTGTTGTGTTGGTTTTGTGTTGGGTTTTTTGGGGTGTTTGTGTTGGGTGTTGGTGTTGTTGTGTTGTTTTGGGTGTTGTGTTGGTGTTATGTTGGTGTTATGTTGGGTTGTTTTGGGTTTTGGGTTGTTGTGTTGGTTTTTTTTGGGTGTTGTGTTGGTGTTTGTTGGTGTTGTGTTGGTGTTGGTTGGTGTTGTGTTGGTGTTGTTTTGGTGTTTGTTGGTGTTTTTTTGGGTTTGTTGGTGTTATGTTGGGTTGTGTTGGTGTTTTGTTGGTGTTGTTTTTTGGTGTGGTTTTTTGGTGTTGGTTGGGTGTTGTGGTTGTGTTGTGTTGGTTTTGTTTTGGGTGTTGTGTTGGTTTGTGTTGGTGTTTTTGTTGGGGTTGTGTTGTTTTGGTGTTTTTTGGGTGTTGTTTTGGGTGTTGTGTTTGGTGTTGTGTTGGTTTTGTGTTGGTGTTTGTTGGTTTTATTTTTGGTGTTGTGTTGGTGTTGGTTGGTGTTGTGTTGTTTTTGGTGTTGTGTTGGTGTTGTGTTGCTTTTGTGTTGGTGTTGTGTTGGTGTTGTGTTGTGTTGGTTTTGTTTTGGTGTTGTGTTGGTGTTGTGTTGGTGTTGTGTTGGTGTTGTTTGGGGTGTTATGTTGGTGTTGGTTAGTGGTTGTTTTGGGTTTTGTTTGTTGGTGTTGTGTTGGTTTTGTTGGTTTTGTGTTGTGTTGGTGTTGTGTTGGTGTTTTTGGGGTTGTGTTGTGTTGGTGTTGTGTTGGTGTTGTGTTGGTGTTGTTTTGGGTTTTGTTTTGTGTTGGGGTGTTGGGTTGTTTTGGGTGTGTGTTGGTGTTGTGTTGTGTTTGGTGTTGTGTTGTGTTGGTGTTGTGTTGGTGTTATGTTGTGTTGGTGTTGTGTTGGTGTTGTGTTGGTGTTGTGTTGGTGTTGTGTTGGTGTTGTGTTGTTTTGTGTTGGTGTTGTGTTGTGTTGTGTTGGTGTTGTGTTGGTGTTGTGTTGGTGTTGTGTTGGTGTTGTGTTGGTGTTGTGTTGTGTTGTGTTGGTGTTGTGTTGTGTTGTGTTGGTGTTGTGTTGGTGTTATGTTGGTGTTATGTTGGTGTTATGTTGGTGTTGTGTTGGTGTTGTGTTGGTGTTATGTTGGTGTTATGTTGGTGTTATGTTGGTGTTATGTTGGTGTTGTGTTGGTGTTATGTTGGTGTTATGTTGGTGTTGTGTTGGTGTTATGTTGGTGTTGTGTTGGTGTTATGTTGGTGTTGTGTTGTGTTGGTGTTGTGTTGGTGTTATG
>JAPXFY010000026.1:58164341-58166841 GCA_030674185.1 Monoplex corrugatus
AGTTCATTGTCTCTCCCTCCTTCCTTTTTTTTTTTTTTTTATCTTTTTTAGTGTGCATTTTTTTTTTCGGATGCGTGCATACGCGTTGCTTTTGCCCTCACTGCGTAGGACATATGTTGCTGCACAGTCCGCGTATTCTGTCTTCGGGGAGGGGTGAGGGGTGTGTGAATACTCTGTGCATGTTTTCATGTTTCCACTGATAGATCAGCCATTGATATGACGTGTAGGATCTTTAACGTGCAAAGGTTTGATATCGTGGTTTGATATACACACGAAGTGGGGCCAGACGGTGCCTGATCTGCACAAATGTTGAGCTGGGAGATGGGAGAACTCTGCTCCACCCTTTACCCTCCAGACGGAGATGTCTGGGCGGATCGAACCCACGACCTTCTGATTTGAAGTCTGACGTGTGTCCACTTGACTGTCATGCCCGTCACTCTGGTGAGGAAATGATCTGTGGTCACTATCAGTGTCCCTGTTGAAAAAGAAGAAGAAGAAGTAGAAGAAGAAGAATTGCGAAGAAGAAGAAGAAGAAGAAGAAGAAGAAGAATTGCGAAGAAGAAGAAGAAGAAGAAGAAGAATTGCGAAGAAGAAGATTGCGAAGAAGCAGAAGAAAAAGAAGAAGAAGAAGAAGAATTGCGAAGAAGAAGAAGAAGAAGAAGAAATTGCGAAGAAGAAGAAGAAGAAGAAGAAGAATTGCGAAGAAGAAGAAGAAGAAGAATTGCGAAGAAGAAGAAGAAGAAGAATTGCGAAGAAGAAGAAGAAGAAGAAGAAGAAGAAGAATTGCGAAGAATTGCGAAGAAGAAGAATTGCGAAGAAGAAGAAGAAGAAGAAGAAGAAGAATTGCGAAGAAGAAGAATTGCGAAGAAGAAGAATTGCGAAGAAGAAGAATTGCGAAGAAGAATTGCGAAGAAGAAGAAGAAGAAGAAGAAGAATTGCGAAGAAGAAGAATTGCGAAGAAGAATTGCGAAGAAGAAGAAGAAGAATTGCGAGAAGAAGAAGAAGAAGAAGAAGAAGAAGAAGAAGAAGAAGAAGAAGAAGAAGAAGAAGAAGAAGAAGAAGAAGAAGAAGAAGAAGAAGTAGAAGAAAAGTAGAAGAAACCGTCTAATATCACTAATAGTGAAAAGACGTTAAATTAAAGAACGAAACGAAAAAGCAGAAGAAGAAGAGGAAGAACAAGAACAACAAGAACAAGAACAAGAAGAACAAGAACAAGAAGAACAAGAAGAACAAGAACAAGAAGAAGAACAAGAAGAACAAGAACAAGAAGAACAAGAACAAGAAGAACAAGAAGAAGAACAAGATGAACAAGAAGAACAAGAAGAAGAACAAGAAGAACAAGAAGAACAAGAACAAGAAGAACAAGAACAAGAACAAGATGAACAAGAAGAAGAACAAGAAGAACAAGAAGAACAACAAGAAGAACAAGAAGAACAACAAGAAGAACAAGAAGAACAACAAGAAGAACAAGATGAACAAGAAGAACAAGAACAAGAAGAACAAGAACAAGAACAAGAAGAACAACAAGAAGAACAAGAAGAACAAGAAGAACAAGAAGAACAAGAAGAAGGCGAAAGAAAGAAGGAAAGAAAGATTTGGTCGTTGTTGGTGATTGCTTTGGTGAATGATAGAAGTTCGAGCCTTGGTTTGATTCTCGAATTAAGATTTGTCGCCTTATAAATATCGCCATCGCCATCATCATCATCATCATCATCATCATCATCATCACTTTTAAACGCCCGTGGCGGATCTCACCTAGAGGGCCCTCGCTGAGTGTGACACCGGTTGCCAGGAATCGCACGTGGGCGGGCCTCCCACAAGAATCGAAGACAGTGACGCTGGTTGTTGTGCCGTCTCTGGTGGCGATGATATAGCTCGCTGGCTGTCTGCCTCTGTCCGCCTTACCTATCGGCCTGCTGGTGGTGCTGGTGGTGCTGGTGGTGGTGGTAGTGCTGGTGATGGTAGTTCCGATGGGGGTCTGGCTTGTAGGATGTTGTTGTTGTCGTCGTCGTGGTAGTGGTGGTCGTTGTTGTTTGTTTGTCCTGCCATGAGTCATTGAGAGTGGGTGGAAAATATCTGGGTGTGTGTGGGGGTGGGGGGTAGGGATATGGGGAGAATGGGATGGAAGAAGGGGGGTGGTGGGGGGTGTGGAAGGGTCAGTTCCATCTGGGACACTGGTTTGGATTTTGTTGTTGTTGTTGTTGTTGTTGTTTCTTTCAATTCGTCGGTCTTTGTCTTCTGTCTGTTTGGTGTTATTGCCCAAAGAGTGTGTTGTTGTTGGTGGTGTTGTTGGTGGTGGTGTTGTGGTTAGTGGTTGTTGTTGTTGGTGGTGGTGGTGGTGGTGGTGGTGTTGGTGTTGTTGTCGTCGTTGTCGTCGTTGTCGTCGTCTTGATTGTGGTTGTATGTATATTTGATGTTTGTTCTTTCGCTTCCTTGTCTATCTATTGTTATTTGTTTGTCCTTTAGTTCGGTTGGTTGGTTGGTTGGTTGGTTGGTTGGT
>JAPXFY010000026.1:58211841-58221841 GCA_030674185.1 Monoplex corrugatus
TTTGTCTGTGTGTGTCTGTGTGTGTTTGTGTGTGTGTAAGTGTGTGTGTGTATAAGTGTGTGAGAGAGCTAGAGAGAGAGAGAGAGAGAGAGAGAGAGAGAGAGAAGAAGAGAGAAAGAGAGAGGAGAGAGAGAGAGAAAATACAGAATGGGGAAAGAGAGAGAGAGTCTTTCTTCTCTTCTTCTTCCTTTTCTCTTTTCTTCTTTTTTTTCTCTTTCTTCTTCTTCTTTTATCTTCTTCTTCTTCTCTCTTCTTTCTCTTCTTCTTCTTCT
Source organism: Monoplex corrugatus (assembly GCA_030674185.1). NCBI lineage: Eukaryota > Metazoa > Mollusca > Gastropoda > Littorinimorpha > Ranellidae > Monoplex > Monoplex corrugatus. The sequence goes on from JAPXFY010000026.1 coordinate 58,212,114, forward strand.
TCTTCTTCTTTTCTTCTTCTTCTTCCTTCTTCTTCTTCTTTTCTTTTCTTCTTCTTTTCTTCTTCTTCTTCTTCTTCCATTCTTCTTCTTCTTCTTCTCTTCTTCTTCTTCTTCTTCTTCTTCTTCTTCTTTCTTTCTTCTTTTTTCCTTCTTCTTCTTTCTTCTTCTTCTTCTTCTTCTTCTTCTTCTTCTTTTCTTTCTTCGCATTTTTTCTTCTTCTTCTTCTTCTTCTTCTTCTTTCTTCTTCTTCTTCTTCGCATTCTTCTTCTTCTTCATCTTCTTCTTCTTCTTCTTCTTCTTCTTTCTTCTTCTTCTTTCTTCTTCATTCTTCTTCTTCTTCTCTTCTTCGCTCTTTCTTCTTCTTGCATTCTTCTTCTTCTTCTTCATTCTTCTTCTTCTTCTTCTTCGCATTCTTTCCTTCTTCTTCATTCTTCTTTTTCTTCTTCTTCGTCATTCTTCTTCTTCTTCTTCTTCTTCCATTCTTCTCTTCGCATTCTTCTTCTTTCGCATTCTTCTTCTTTTCTTCGCATTCTTCTTCTTCTTTCTTCTTCGCATTCTTCTTCTTCCATTCTTCTTCTTCTCGCATTCTTCTTCGCATTCTTCTTCTTTCGCTTCTTCTTCTTCGCATTCTTCTTCTTCTTCTCTTCTTCTTCTTCTTCTTCGCAATTCTTCTCTTCGCATTCTTCTTTCGCATTCTTCTTCTTCTGCTTCTTCTTCGCATTCTTCTTCTTCCTTCTTCTTCTTCTTCTTCGCAATTCTTCTTCTTCCAATCTTCTTCTTCTCTTCTTCTCTTCTCTTCTCTTCTACACAATCATCCACTTCTCCTACTCCATCGACAATCCCATCACTACCGTCACACACACATTAGACACATGCATCTGTCAGTTGGATTTTTGGAGACATCCACAAAGTTTACAATTTTATGTCATGAATAATTCTTATGATCTGTGATCACTTCAGACGTTTGTCCATTATCTGTGATCACTTCAGACAGTATGTCCATTATCTGTGACCCCACTTCAGACAGTATGTCCATTATCTAGTGATCACTTCACAGAACACGTGTACCATTATCTGTGACACTTCAGACAGAATGTCCATTATCTTGTATTACTTCAGACAGTATGCACATTATCTTAATCACTTCAGACAGATATGTCATTATCTGTGATCACTTCAGACAGTATGTCCATTATCTGTGATCACTTCAGACAGTATGTCCATTATCTGTGATCACTTCAGACAGTATGTCCATTATCTGTGATCACTTCAGACAGTATGTCCATTATCTGTGATCACTTCAGACAGTATGTCCATTATCTGTGATCACTTCAGACAGTGTGTCCATTATCTGTGATCACTTCAGACAGTTGGTCCATTATCTGTGATCACTTCAGACAGTGTGTCCATTATCTGTGATCACTTCAGACAGTATGTCCATTATCTGTGATCACTTCAGACAGTATGTCCATTATCTGTGATCACTTCAGACAGTGTGTCCATTATCTGTGATCACTTCAGACAGTATGTCCATTATCTGTGATCACTTCAGACAGTATGTCCATTATCTGTGATCACTTCAGACAGTATGTCCATTATCTGTGATCACTTCAGACAGTATGTCCATTATCTGTGATCACTTCAGACAGTATGTCCATTATCTGTGATCACTTCAGACAGTATGTCCATTGTCTGTGGCGTCTGGAGAACATTTATACGCATAATGATTTATATTTTATATAAATGTGTTGTTCGGTTCAAGGCTAGACCACATCACTGATGGAAAGAATTGTATATTGAAATATGTCATGGGTCGCCTTGAGTTATATATATATATATATATATGTGTGTGTGTGTGTGTGTGTGTGTGTGTGTGTGTGTGTGTGTGTGTGTGTGTGTGTTGTGTGTGTGTATTATCTATCTATCTGTCTATCTATCTATCTATCTATCTATCTATCTATCTATGTACACACATATATATACATATATACATATGCATATACACATATATATACATATATATGTGTGTGTGTACACACACACACGCACACACACACACACACACACACACACACACACACACACACACACACATACATATATACGATGCTGGTGTGAGCCAACGATGATTTTCGAATTATCACGCAGTGTGTAATTTTAGCCAATAAATGGCATCATCAGGATCATATCAATATTCTGAAAATAGAAACAAAACACCTTTTGTTAAGAAAACAGTCAACATGAAATGAGGACAAGCATAAGCATAAACGTGCCTATCAATTAACACCAGAAAGAGAGTCCTTGAATGTGATATAGAACCAATACTGTTGTACGGATGCGAGGCGTGGACAGTCAGCAAACAAAGCCAGAGCAAGATTGAGGCAGCCGAGATGTGGTTTCTCAGAAGAATGTTGAGAGTTCCATGGACAGCAAAGAAAACAAACGAGACAGTCTTGATGGAAGCAGACACAAGTAGATCACTCATAAGGAAGATTAGGAAAAGACAGGCAACATTTATAGGCCATCTTATGAGGAAGGGGGATTTGGAGCACCTGGTCACAACGGGAAAGCTGGAGGGAAAGAGAGCACCAGGTAGACCCGGGGAGAGAATGCTGGACGGACTTGCAGAGTGGCTGGGGATGAGGAGGGTGGGGGAGATGCTAGGAGCAACGAGAGATAGAGACAGATGGAAGTCCATGGTCGCCAACGCCATGCGGCAGGGCACCTGATGATGATGATGATGATGATAAGCATAAACACATACATACATACATGTATGCGTACATAGATAGATAGATAGATAGATAGATAATAAATAGATAGACAGACGGACAGACAGATAGATAGACAGATAGACAGATAGACAGATAGATAGTGTGTGCGCGCACGTGTGTGTGTGTGTCCATGCATGTCGGTGTCTATGGGGTCTGCACGAGCGCAATTGTGCGAGTTTCACAACAGCAATGATGGATGCCTCCGTGCACGCGTGCATGGTATGTATACATATGTACGTATAGTGACAGGAGTGTATGTGTGAATGGCCTTGGCTGGTTTCACTGCCATCCACAACAACCACAGGTTGCCAGCAGCCACTGTCTGCTCTGTGTGACCCAGTCACCTTTCTGCACCGTCAGTATCATAGTGAGGTCAACTTTCACCCTTTCTGCACCGTCAGTATCATAGGTCAACTTTAACCCTTTCTGCACCGTCAGTATCATATTGAGGTCAACTTTCACCCTTTCTGCACCGTCAGTATCATAGTGAGGTCAACTTTAACCCTTTCTGCACCGTCAGTATCATAGTGAGGTCAACTTTCACCCTTTCTGCACCGTCAGTATCATAGGTCAACTTTAACCCTTTCTGCACCGTCAGTATCATAGTGAGGTCAACTTTAACCCTTTCTGCACCGTCAGTATCATAGGTCAACTTTAACCCTTTCTGCACCGTCAGTATCATAGTTAGGTCAACTTTAACCCTTTCTGCACCGTCAGTATCATAGTGAGGTCAACTTTAACCCTTTCTGCACCGTCAGTATCATAGGTCAACTTTAAACCCTTTCTGCACCGTCAGTATCATAGTGAGGTCAACTTTAACCCTTTCTGCACCGTCAGTATCATAGGTCAACTTTAACCCTTTCTGCACCGTCAGTATCATAGTGAGGTCAACTTTCACCCTTTCTGCACCGTCAGTATCATAGTGAGGTCAACATTAACCCTTTCTGCACCGTCAGTATCATAGGTCAACTTTAACCCTTTCTGCACCGTCAGTATCATAGGTCAACTTTAACCCTTTCTGCACCGTCAGTATCATAGTGATGTCAACATTAACCCTTTCTGCACCGTCAGTATCATAGTGAGGTCAACTTTAACCCTTTCTGCACCGTCAGTATCATAATGAGGTCAATTTTAACCCTTTCTGCACCGTCAGTATCATAGTGAGGTCAACGTTAACCCTTTCTGCACCGTCAGTATCATAGGTCAACTTTAACCCTTTCTGCACCGTCAGTATCATAGTGAGGTCAACTTTAACCCTTTCTGCACCGTCAGTATCATAGTGAGGTCAACTTTAACCCTTTCTGCACCGTCAGTATCATAGTTAGGTCAACTTTCACCCTTTCTGCACCGTCAGTATCATAGTGAGGTCAACTTTACCCTTTCTGCACCGTCAGTATCATAGTGAGGTCAACTTTAACCCTTTCTGCACCGTCAGTATCATAGTGAGGTCAACTTTAATCCTTTCTGCACCGTCAGTATCATAGTGAGGTCAACTTTAACCCTTTCTGCACCGTCAGTATCATAGTGAGGTCAACTTTAATCCTTTCTGCACCGTCAGTATCATAGTGAGGTCAACTTTCACCCTTTCTGCACCGTCAGTATCATAGGTCAACTTTAACCCTTTCTGCACCGTCAGTATCATAGTGAGGTCAACTTTCACCCTTTCTGCACCGTCAGTATCATAGGTCAACTTTAACCCTTTCTGCACCGTCAGTATCATAGGTCAACTTTAACCCTTTCTGCACCGTCAGTACATAGGTCAACTTTAATCCTTTCTGCACCGTCAGTATCATAGTCAAACTTAACCCTTTCTGCACCGTCAGTATCATAGTTAGGTCAACTTTAACCCTTTCTGCACCGTCAGTATCATAGGTCAACGTTAACCCTTTCTGCACCGTCAGTCAATATGAGGTCAACTTTAACCCTTTCTGCACCGTCAGTATCATAGTGAGGTCAACTTTAATCCTTTCTGCACCGTCAGTATCATAGTGAGGTCAACTTTAACTCTTTCTGCACCGTCAGTATCATAGTGAGGTCAACTTTAACCCTTTCTGCACCGTCAGTATCATAGTGAGGTCAATTTTAACCCTTTCTGCACCGTCAGTATCATAGTGAGGTCAACGTTAATCCTTTCTGCACCGTCAGTATCATAGTGAGGTCAATTTTAACCCTTTCTGCACCGTCAGTATCATAGTTAGGTCAACTTTCACCCTTTCACCCCCACACCTTATATATCCACCATCTGCAGAAACTTAACCCTTTGACTCCCTCACATTATCGACTAGCTGCAAAAAGCAACCCTTTGACTCCCTCACCCTATCCACCAGCTGCAAAAAACTTAACCCTTTGACTCCCTCACCCTACCCACCAGCTGCGAAAGCTTAACCCTTTGACTCCCTCACCCTATCCACCAGCTGCAAAAAAATTAACCCTTTGACTCCCTCATCCTATCCACCGAGCTTCCTACAGGAAGCTGGTGGATAAGGTGAGGGAGTCAAAGGTATTGTTTTTACTTTTTGCTATTACTGATGACAAGATAAAAGACAACAGTTAAAAACCATGTCCACTGTTAACCTTACAAGTCTAAATGAAATTAATTAACCCTTTGATTCCAGAACCCTATCCACCAACCGCAAAAACTTAACTTTTTGATTCTCTCACCCTATCCACCAGCTTCCTAACAAAGCGAACTGGTGGATAGATGAGAGAATCAGTTAAGATTTTGCTTGCTAGCATGGTTGACATTGCAGGATGCTGGGGACAAGGTGCAGGACTTGAGGGTTAAAGAAAACCAGATTATTCCAGTGTATGCTGATACAATACCTGTATGAAAAATGATATAGACCAGGTAAAACATAGTGTGGGTAGGGCCTATAGGTGATAAATACCTGTATAAAATATAGACTAGTAAACATAGTGTATAGGCCTATAGCTGATACAATACCAGTATAAAATATAGACTAGGTAAAACATAGTGTGGCAGGCCTATAGGCTGATAAAACCGTAAATATAGATAGTAACATGTTGGGCAGGGCCTATAGGCTGATAAAATACCAGTATAAAATATAGACTAGGTAAAACATAGTCTAGGTAGGGCCTTCAGGACCTGGCCAGTTCATGGGTTTATGTGCAGGCATAAGGCTTGTGCCATGATCACCATACACGTGGCACCTGTGACATTAGTGCATATTGGAATTCATTCGAGCGCGGAGACGTCATCTTGAGAAACTGAAACTGAATACTCAGGCGGCGTAAAATCATATCAGGTTAAATCTATTAACCTCTTGTAAAAACGGGAAAACTGCATCAGGAGGGACTCATCATCATCATCATCATCAGGTGCCTTGCCGCATGGCGTTGGCGATTATGGACTTCCATCTGTCTCTATCACTTGTTGCCTCAAGCATCTCTTCCACCTTCTTTGTCCCCAGCCACTCTGCAAGTCCGTCTAGTATCTTCTCCCTGGGTCTACCCGGTGCTCTCCTTCCCTCCAGCTTTCCCGTTGTGACCAGGTGCTCCAAATCCCCCTTCCTCATAAAATGGCTTATAAATGTTGCCTGTCTTTTTCTAATCTTCCTTATGAATGATCTACTTGTGTCTGCCTCCATCAAGACTGTCTCGTTTGTTTTCTTTGCTGTCCATGGAACTCTCAACATTCTTCTTCGAAACCACATCTCGGCTGACTCAATCTTGTTCTGGCTTTGTTTGCAGGAGGGACTAGGCAGATCGAACCCAGGACCTTGTGACTGGGAGTCAGTTTACCCACTGGACCACCGCTCCTAATATTAAACGGTTATATCATAATTCACGTCTGCTTTGTCGCCGTCAGTCGTCTGCAACCCGCCAACGGTGCATTGTGGATTTCACCTCCGTATCGATCGCTTATTCGCTGAGTCAGTGCTGTTGCCTTGTTTATGGCGCTTTCCCACGAACAAAGCCTCGTGCTTCGCTGCTATGGTGCGTGCGTCAGTGGCTCGTGCCGTGTGAAAAAGCTCCGTTCATTGGTTGCTTGCGCTCGGCTTTGTCACGCGCTGTCATGCTGATGAGGTTATTTTTAGATATTTTCTGCTGATGTTCGCGAGATGGTGATCTAAGTTAATTAACTAAACGGGCCTTCTTCGGAACGATGGTTGATACTATTTGCAGTGGGAAGTGGAAGCATTTATTTAGGAATTGTCTGTTAATCTCCTCTCTCTCTCTCCTCCTCTCTCTCTCCTCTCTCTCTCTCTCTCTCTCTCTCTCTCTCTCTCCATTCATGTTGAGTGATAAAGTTCTGAAAATCCTATTCTCTCTCTCTCTCTCTCTTCTCATCTTTGGTGTGTTGTTGTGTGTGTGTGTGTGTGTGTGTGTGTGTGTGTGTGTGTGTGTGTGGTGTGTTGGTGTGTGTGTGTGTGAGTGATGACAGAAACTCCGGGAAATGAAATCTAGTAAACAATTAATTGGAAGGAGAACAAAATCTCCCAACTTGCGTTGTGTTACACATTCCCACCTTTAGACGTTTTTGATTGGTCCGCTGTGCAGACGTCAGCCAGTGTACGCTAATGGGACGTTTCCCTTCGGTGCAGGTGTTCTCTTGGCTCGAGGTTTGGAAACTCCCAGTTGTTTGGTTGTGTGAGTGGCTGCACTTTGGCTAAACCCTAGTCCTATTTTAAGACACGGAAAAATAAAGCGTTGACTGTGAGTGCCACGGTGGGTTTTCACCATACGAAGCCAACAGACTAATGTGTGGGAGCGATCGAGCGATCGAGCGAGAGAGCGAGAGAGAGAGATAGGGAGAAAGAGACAGAGAGAGGGAGAGAAGGGGAGAAAGAGAGAGAGAAGGAGAAAGAGAGAGAGGTAGAAAAAGAGAGAGGAAGAAAGAGAGAGAGAGAGAAAAAGAAGAAAGAGATAGGAAAGAGAGGAGAGAAGAGTGGGAGAGAAGAGAGAGAAGGAGAAAGAGAGAGAGGGGAGAGAAATAGGGGAGAAAGAGAGAGAGAAAGAGAGGGAGAGGGAAAAAGAGAGAGAAAAGAAAGAGAGAAAGACGGAGAGGGGAAGAAATGGGGAGAGAGAAAGAGGGAAAAAGATAGGGAGAGAGAGACAGACAGAGATAGATAGAGAGATAGATAGGAGAGAGAGGAGAGAGAGAGAGAGAGAGAGACAGAGAGAGAGAGAGAGCTGCAATGAAACATTTCTCTAATTCCTAACAGTATGGTTATTAGTACATAAGTCAGCAGACGTATCTGCCGTTTCTCATCTAAGCTGTATGTATTGAGATAACAGAACATAGAATATTGGCAAAGAATGACATTTTAAATAAATTAAGTAGTATGCACAGAGAGAGAGAGAAAGAGAGAGAGAAGAGAGAGAGAGAGAGAATGAGAGACAGACAGAAAGACAGAGAAGAGAGACAGAGACAGAGAGGAGAGAGAGAGAGAAAGAAAATGAGAGACAGACAGAAAGACAGAGAGAGAGAGAGAGAGACACAGAGAGAGAGAGAGAGAGAGAGAGAATGACAGACAGACAGAGAAGAGAGAGAGAGACAGAGAGAGAATGAGAGACAGACAGACAGAGAGAGAGAGACAGAGACAGAGAGGGAGAGAGAGAGAGATAGATAGAATGAGAGACAGACAGAAAGACAGAGAAGAGAGACAGAGAGGGAGAGAGAGAGAGAGAATGAGAGACAGACAGACAGAGAAGAGAGAGAGAGACAGCGAGGGAGAGAGAGAGAATGGGAGACAGACAGACAGAGAAGAGAGACAGAGACAGAGAGGGGGAGAGAGAGAGAGGAGATAGAATGAGAGACAGACAGACAGAGAAGAGAAGAGAGACAGCGAGGGAGAGAGAGAGAGAATGAGAGACAGACAGAAAGACAGAGAAGAGACAGACAGACAGGGAGAGAGAGAGAGAGAATGAGAGACAGACAGACAGAGAAGAGAGAGAGAGACAGCGAGGGAGAGAGAGAGAATGAGAGACAGACAGACAGAGATGAGAGAGTGAGACAGACAGAGAGAGACAGAGACAGAGAGAAAGTGAGAAAGAGGAGAGAGAGAGAGAGAGACAGACAGACAGACAGAGACAGAGACAGAGACAGACAGAGAATGACTGGCGGGGAAATGCATGCATAACGACGTGGTACTTCTTATTATCGGGGCGTGGCCAATTTTCGTGGGGGTTTTGAGCCTTGGTTTTCTTTGTAGTGTCTTTACACCAACCACATGATTTTCTGTAGAAAACGCTACACCCTCTTTCTGTTGAAATAACCAACCCTAATAGTGTTAATCGGGTGGAGTTGTGGGTGGGGTAGTCAAGTGTGTGTGTTTGTGTGTGTGTGTGTGTGTGTGTGTGTGTGTGTGTGTGTGTGTATGTGTGTTCGTTCTTTAATTTAACGTCTGTTCACTATGAGTGATATTAGACGGAGGGGGGGGGGGAATGGAGGATGAGAGGTGGGCGAGTTGCATTGTGGGGAGAGAGGAGACAGAGTAAAAGACATAAATATGTGGGTAAATAGAAAAATGGAACAAGGTCTTAACACTAACAATTAACATTACCAAATGTGAAGGAAAAATTTAACGCGAAAATACTAACTTCATAAAACGTGTGTGTGTGTGTGTGGTGTCTGTGTGTGTGTCTGTGTGTGTGTGTGTGTGTGTGTGTGTGTGTGTGTGTGTCTGTGTGTGTGTGTCTGTCTGTGTGTGTGGTCTGTGTGTGTGTGTGTCTGTGTGTGTGTGTGTCTGTGTGTGTGTCGTGTGTGTGTGTGTGTGTGTGTGTAGGTGGGTGTGTGTGTGTGTGTGTGTGTGTGTGTGTGTGTGTGTGTGTGTGTGTGTGTGTGTGTGGTGTGTGAGTGTGTGTGCTACTTTGAGAGCTGTTATTCCCGTGCACACTCCAATATATATAGAGAGAGATAGACAGATAGATAGAGAGAGAGAGAGGGGGGGGGGAGAGAGAAAGAAAGAGAAAGTCAGAAAGAGAGATTGG
>JAPXFY010000026.1:58231841-58234341 GCA_030674185.1 Monoplex corrugatus
GAGAGGCATACTGAGAGACAGACAAACAGACAGACAGACAGACAGAGACAGGCAGACAGAGAAAGAAAAAGAGAGAGAAAGAAATAGAGACAGAGAGACAAAGATGGAGAGACACGTCTTGTTGAGGCTAATTGTAATGCTGACAATGTTTGTAGGCTGTAGTTATTTGTCTGTGTCTTGTTGAGGCTAATTGTAATACTGACATTGTAGGCTGTAGTTATTTGTCTGTGTCTTGTTGAGGCTAATTGTAATGCTGACATTGTAGGCTATAGTTATTTGTCTGTGTCTTGTTGAGGCTAATTGTAATGCTGACATTGTAGGCTGTAGTTATGTGTCTGTGTCTTGTTGAGGCTAATTGTAATGCTGACATTGTAGGCTGTAGTTATTTGTCTGTCTTGTTGAGGCTAATTGTAATGCTGACATTGTTTGTAGGCTGTAGTTATTTGTCTGTGTCTTGTTGAGGCTAATTGTAATACTGACATTGTAGGCTGTAGTTATTTGTCTGTGTCTTGTTGAGGCTAATTGTAATACTGACATTGTTTGTAGGCTGTAGTTATTTGACTGTGTCTTGTTGAGGCTAATTGTAATGCTGACATTGTAGGCTGCAGTTATTTGTCTGTGTCTTGTTGAGGCTAATTGTAATGCTGACATTGTTTGTAGGCTGTAGTTATTTGTCTGTGTCTTGTTGAGGCTAATTGTAATACTGTCATTGTAGGCTGTAGTTATTTGTCTGTGTCTTGTTGAGGCTAATTGTAATGCTGACATTGTTTGTATGCTGTAGTTATTTGTCTGTGTCTTGTTGAGGCTAATTGCAATACTGACATTGTAGGCTGTAGTTATTTGTCTGTGTCTTGTTGAGGCTAATTGTAATACTGACATTGTAGGCTGTAGTTATTTGTCTGTGTCTTGTTGAGGCTAATTGTAATACTGACATTGTTTGTAGGCTGTAGTTATTTGACTGTGTCTTGTTGAGGCTAATTGTAATGCTGACATTGTAGGCTGTAGTTATTTGTCTGTGTCTTGTTGAGGCTAATTGTAATGCTGACATTGTAGGATGTAGTTATTTGTCTGTGTCTTGTTGAGGCTAATTGTAATGCTGACATTGTAGGCTGTAGTTATTTGTCTGTGTCTTGTTGAGGCTAACTGTAATGTTGACATTGTTTGTAGGCTGTTGTTATTTGTCTGTGTCTTGTTGAGGCTAATTGAAATGCTGACATTGTAGGCTGTAGTTATTTGTCTGTGTCTTGTTGAGGCTAATTGTAATGCTGACATTGTAGGCTGTAGTTATTTGTCTGTGTCTTGTAGAGGATAATTGTAATGCTGACATTGTAGGCTGTAGTTATTTGCCTGTGTCTTGTTGAGGCTAATTGTAATGCTGACATTGTTTGTAGGCTGTAGTTATTTGTCTGTGTCTTGTTGAGGCTAATTGTAATGCTGACATTGTTTGTAGGCTGTAGTTATTTGTCTGTGTCTTGTTGAGGCTAATTGTAATGCTGACATTGTAGGCTGTAGTTATTTGTCTGTGTCTTGTTGAGGCTAATTGTAATACTGACATTGTTTGTAGGCTGTAGTTATTTGTCTGTGTCTTGTTGAGGCTAATTGTAATACTGACATTGTTTGTAGGCTGTAGTTATTTGTCTGTGTCTTGTTGAGGCTAATTGTAATGCTGACATTGTTTGTAGGCTGTAGTTATTTGTCTGTGTCTTGTTGAGGCTAATTGTAATGCTGACATTGTAGGCTGTAGTTATTTGTCTGTGTCTTGTTGAGGCTAATTGTAATGCTGACATTGTAGGCTGTAGTTATTTGTCTGTGTCTTGTTGAGGCTAATTGTAATGCTGACATTGTAGGCTGTAGTTATTTGTCTGTGTCTTGTTGAGGCTAATTGTAATGCTGACATTGTTTGTAGGTTGTAGTTATTTGTCTGTGTCTTGTTGAGGCTAATTATAATGCTGACATTGTAGGCTGTAGTTATTTGTCTGTGTCTTGTTGAGGCTAATTGTAATACTGACATTGTTTGTAGGCTGTAGTTATTTGTCTGTGTCTTGTTGAGGCTAATTGTAATGCTGACATTGTTTGTAGGCTGTAGTTATTTGTCTGTGTCTTGTTGAGGCTAACTGTAAGTCTGACATTGTAGGCTATAGTTATTTGTCTGTGTCTTGTTGAGGCTAATTGTAATACTGACATTGTTTGTAGTCTGTAGTTATTTGTCTGTGTCTTGTTGAGGCTAATTGTAATACTGACATTGTTTGTAGGCTGTAGTTATTTGTCTGTGTCTTGTTGAGGCTAATTGTAATACTGACATTGTTTGTAGGCTGTAGTTATTTGTCTGTGTCTTGTTTAGGCTAATTGTAATGCTGACATTGTTTGTAGGCTGTAGTTATTTGTCTGTGTCTTGTTGAGGCTAATTGTAATGCTGACATTGTAGGCTGTAGTTATTTGTCTGTGTCTTGTTGAGGCTAATTGTAATGCTGACATTGTTTGTAGGCTGTAGTTATTTGTC
>JAPXFY010000026.1:58279341-58284341 GCA_030674185.1 Monoplex corrugatus
GGCCTTCCATCTGTTTCTATCCCTTGTTGCCTCAAGCATATCTTCCACCCTCTCTGTCTTCAGCCACTCTGCAAGTCCGTCCAATATCTTCTCCCTGGGTCTACCTGGTGCTCTCTTTCCCTCCAGCTTTCCTGTTAATGCCATATACATCCTAAGAACTCTCATAGAGAGGTCAGTCGAAAAAAAATAGTGAATGTGAATATGACTTTGAAGCGAAGGAGAGGGGATGGGCGCCACCCTCGTGGTGCTGGCCCAGGGAAAGTTGAGGTCTCTGCCACCTCACTCCCCTACGACCCCAGGGTTATGGCACTATCTAGGTAGGACCTCAGGACCTGGCCAGCTCGCTGGTTTATGTGCAGGCTTAAAATTAAGGCTTGTGCCGTGATCATTCTGGATTTTCTCCATCCCTTGGCACCTGTGACGATAGTGCATATGGAATTCATTAATTAAGTTTGTATGAATTTGTATCCAAATCAAGTGTGACTGCCCGCGTTCAAGCAAACAGGAACCAGTAAAAACACGAAAACAGAACCAGAACGCGTATTTAATACAACAAGACAAGACAGGCGCAAATTTTCGGCCAACTGGTCTTTGTCAAGCGAAAATTTTTGTCTTTTTCTCTCACTGGACGAAGCAGAAGGGAAGTTTTAATCTTGCTCTCCTATTTTTTTTTTTTTTCATTTGGTGTTCATTGGTGATCTTACATTTACGCTTGACAAAGTTTAGTTGCCTGAAAATTTGTGCCTGTCTTGTCTGGTTGTATTAAATACGTGTCCTGGTTTCTATTTTCGTGTTTTTCTGGTTCGTGAATTTGTATACTTAGATAGGGAGTGTTCGCAGAAGCTTAAACCTGTGTAAAGAAGAAGAAGCAGAAAAAGAAGAAAAAGAAGAAAAAGAAGAAGAAGAAGAATGCGAAGACGAAGAAGAGAAAAGAAAAGCAGAAGAAGAAGAAGAAGAAGGAGACAATCTTGACCTCGACCTAACCTTGTTGTGTGATTACAAGTAAATCGTGTCCTCAACCTTGTGCTGTAAGCGACGTATTTAGAATGTCGTTGTTGATAGCAATGTGTTTGTGTCCTTGCACTGTGAACTAGACTGACAGGACTGGATGGTTGGTTGACTGATCCACATACTGCACTACATGTTACAGTACTCATTCAGTGCTATTGCACTCCACATTACAGTACTCAGTGCCCAGTGCACTCCACATTACAGTACTCATTCAGTGCCTAGTGCACTCCACATTACAGTACTCATTCAGTGCCTATTGCACTCCACATTACAGTACTCACTCAGTGCCTATTGCACTCCATATTACAGTACTCATTCAATGCCTAGTGCACTCCACATTACAGTACTCATTCACTGCCTATTGCACTCCACATTACAGTACTCACTCAGTGCCTATTGCACTCCATATTACAGTACTCACTGCCTAGTGCACTCCACATTACAGTACTCATTCACTGCCAAGTGCACTCCACATTACAGTACTCATTCAATGCCTATTCCACTCTACATTACATTACTCACTGCCTAGTGCACTCCACATTACAGTATTCATTCACTGACTAGTGCACTCCACATTACAGTACTCACTGCCTAGTGCACTCCACATTACAGTACTCACTGCCTATTGCACTCCACATTACAGTACTCACTGCCTAGTGCACTCCACATTACAGTACTCACTGCCTAGTGCACTCCACATTACAGTACTCATGCCTAGTGCACTCCACATTACAGTACTCACTGCCTAGTGCACTCCACATTACAGTACTCACTGCCTATTGCACTCCACATTACAGTACTCATTCACTGCCTATTGCACTCCACAACTTACAGTACTCATTCACTGCCTATTGCACTCCACATTACAGTACTCATGCCTAGTGCACTCCACATTACAGTATTCACTACTCAACTGCCTAGTGCACTCCACATTACAGTATTCACTCACTGCCTAGTGCACTCCACATTACAGTACTCAGTGCCTATTGCACTCCACATTACAGTACTCACTGCCTATTGCACTCCACATTACAGCACTCACTGCCTAGTGCACTCCACATTACAGTACTCAGTGCCTAGTGCACTCCACATTACAGTACTCACTGCCTATTGCACTCCACATTACAGTACTCACTGCCTATTGCACTCCACATTACAGACTCACTGCCTATGAGCACTCCACATTACAGTACTCACTGCCTATTGCACTCCACATTACAGTACTCACTGCCTATTGCACTTCCACATATACAGTACTCACTGCCTAGTGCACTCCACATTACAGAAATCACTTGCCTAGTGCACTCCACATTACAATACTCCATTCAGTGCCGATTGCACTCCACATTACAGTACTCACTGCCTAGTGCACTCCACATTACAGAACTCACTGCCTAGTGCACTCCACATTACATATACCTATTCAGTGCCTATTGCACTCCCACATTACAGTACTCACTGCCTAGTGCACTCCACATTACTCAGTATCACTCACTACCTATTGCACTACAAATTACAGTACATCACTGCCTTATGCACTCCACATTACAGTACTCATGGCCTATTGCACTCCACATTACAGTACTCACTGCCTATGCACTCCACATTACAGTACTCTCATTCACTGCCTATTGCACTCCACATTACAGTACTCACTGCCTATTGCACTCCACATTACAGTACTCACTGCCTATTGCACTCCACATTACAGTACTCAGTGCCTATTGCACTCCACATTACAGTACTCACTGCCTAGTGCACTCCACATTACAGTACTCACTGCCTATTGCACTCCACATTACAGTACTCTCACTGCCTATGCACTCCACATTACAGTACTCAGTGCCTATTGCACTCCACATTACAGTACTCACTGCCTAGTGCGCTCCACATTACAGTACTCACTACCATATATGCACTCTACATTACAGTACTCACTGCCTAGTGCACTCCACATTACAGTACTCACTGCCTATGCACTACTCCCATTACAGTACTCATATTCACTGCCTATGCACTCCACATTACAGTACTCACTGCCTATGCACTCCACATTACAGTACTCATACCTATTGCACTCCACATTACAGTACTCATTCACTGCCTATTGCACTCCACATTACAGTACTCACTCAGTACCCACATTGCACTCCACATTACAGTACTCACTGCCTATTGCACTCCAACATTACAGTACTCATTCAGTTGCCTATTGCACTCCACATTACAGTACTCACGCCTATTGCACTCCACATTACAGTACTCACTGCCTATTGCACTCCACATTACTAGTACTCACTGCCTAGTGCACTCCACATTACAGTACTCACTGCCTATTGCACTCCACATTACAGTACTCACTGCCTAGTGCACTCCACATTACAGTACTCACTGCCTATTGCACTCCACATTACAGTACTCATTGCCTAGTGCACTCCACATTACAGTACTCACTGCCTATTGCACTCCACATTACAGTACTCACTGCCTAGTGCACTCCACATTACAGTACTCACTCAAGGCCTAGTGCACTCCACATTACAGTACTCACTGCCTAGTGCACTCCACATTACAGTACTCACTGCCTAGAGCACTCCACATTACAGTACTCACGGGTCCTCCATCAGAGTCATATCTGTAGTCATGTATGTTTTTGTTTTGGTTGGTTGGCTGGTTGGTTGATTGGTTGGTTGCTTGCTTGCTTGGTTGGTTGCCTGGTTGGTTGATTGGTTGGTTGGTTGCTTGCTTGGTTGGTTGGCTGGTTGGTTGATTGGTTGGTTGGTTGCTTGCTTGGTTGGTTGGCTGGTTGGTTGGTTGGTTGGTTGGTTGGTTGGTAGTGGATTTGTTTCTTTCTTTCTTTGGGGATTTGTTTGTTTGTTTGCTTGTTTGTTTGCTTGTTTGTTTGTTTGTTTGTATGCTTTGTTTGTTTGTTTGTTTGTTTGCTTATTTGTTTGTTTGTTTGTATGCTTTGTTTGTTTGTTTGTTTGTTTGCTTGTTTGTTTGTTTGTTTGTTTGCTTGTTTGTTTGTTTGTTTGTATGCTTTGTTTGTTTGTTTGTTTGAATGTTTTGTTTGTTTGAATGCTTTGTTTGTTTGTTTGTTGGTTTGAAAGTTTTGTTTGTTTGTTTGAATGCTTTGTTTGTTTGTTTGTTTGTTTGAATGCTTTGTTTGTTTGTTTGTTTGAATGCTTTGTTTGTTTGTTTGCTTGTTTGTTTGAATGCTTAGTTTGTTTGTTTGTTTGTTTGAATGCTTTGTTTGTTTGTTTGTTTGAATGCTTTGTTTGTTTGTTTGCTTGTTTGTTTGAATGCTTTGTTTGTTTGTTTGTTTGTTTGAATGCTTTGTTTGTTTGTTTGAATGTTTTGTTTGTTTGTTTGCTTGTTTGTTTGTAAGTTTTGTTTGTTTGCTTGCATGTTTGTTTGTTTGTTTGTTTGTATGCTTTGTTTGTTTGCTTGTTTGTTTGTTTGCTTTGTTTGTTTGTTTGCTTGTTTGTTTGTATGCTTTGTTTGTTTGCTTGTTTGTTTGTTTGTTTGAATGCTTTGTTTGTTTGTTTGTTTGAATGTTTTGTTTGTTTGTTTGCTTGTTTGTTTGTAAGTTTTGTTTGTTTGCTTGCATGTTTGTTTGTTTGTATGCTTTGTTTGTTTGCTTGTTTGTTTGAATGTTTTGTTTGTTTGTTTGCTTGTTTGTTTGTATGCTTTGTTTGCTTGCTTGCTTGTTTGTTTGTTTGTTTGTATGCTTTGTTTGCTTGGGGATTTGTTTGCTTCTTTCTTTCTTTCTTTCTTTGGTTGGTTGGTTGGTTGGTTGGTTGGTTGGTTGGTTGGTTGGTTGGTTGGTTGGTTGGTTGGTTGGTTGGTTGGTTGGTTGGCTGTTTGTTTGCTTGCGTTTGTTTGTTTGTTTGTTTGTTTGTTTGTTTGTTTGTTTGTTTGCTTGCTTGTTTGTTTGTGACTATCTTTGGGATTTGTTTCGAACCTGGAGACGTTCTCTCCTGAGAAAC
>JAPXFY010000026.1:58291841-58304864 GCA_030674185.1 Monoplex corrugatus
GGGTGTGGTGGGGGTGTGTTGGTGGGTGGTGGGTGGGGTGGTGGGGTGTGGGGTTGTGGTGTGTGGGGTGGGGGGTGGGTGGGTGTGGGGGGGTGTTGGGGTGGGGGGGGGTGGGGGGGTGGGTGTGTGGTGGGGTGGGTGGGGTGGGGTGGGTGTGGGGTTGGGTGTGTGGGTGTGGTGGTGGGGGTGTGGTGGTGGTTGTGGTGGTGTGGTTGGGGTGTGGTGGGTGGGGTGGGGGGGGTGTGGGTGGGTGGGGGGGGTGGTGGGTGTTGGGTGTGGGTGGGTGTGGTTGGGGGTGGTGTGGGTGTTGGTGTGTGTGGGGGTGGGGGGTTGTGGTGGTGTGGTGTGGGTGTGGTGGTGGTTGATGGTTGTGGTGTGGTGGTGGGGTTGTGTGGTGGTGGGGTGTGGTGTGGGGGTGGGGGTGGGTGTTGGTGGTGGTGTGGTGGTGTGTGGGTGGGGTGGTGTGGGGGTGGGTGGGGGTGTGGTGGGTGGTGGTGGTGTGATGATGATGGGGTGATGGTGATGGATGATTTGTTTGGTGGTTGATGGTGATGATGTTTGATGATGGGGGGTTGATGATGGTGATGATGATGATGGTGGGTGGTGATGTGATGAGGTGGTGATGGTGTGATGTGAGGGGTTGTGTGATGATAGGGATGGTGGTGATGTGATGATGTGGAGTGTGGTGATGATGATGAGGTGTGATGATGGGGGTGTGTTTGGTGGTGTGGTGATTTGATGATGATGGTTGGGGGTGTGTGGGGTGAGGATGGGTGGTGTTTGATGATGATGTGGTGGTGGTGGGGGGAATGATGAATGGTTGTGATGTGGTGGGGGATGGGGGTGATGATGTGGGTGGTGTGTTGGTGATGAGGGTTGGGTGGTGGGTGATGATGATGATGATGGGGTTGGTGGTGATGATGGGGTTGGGGGATTGATGATGATGATGATGGTGGTGGTGTGGGTGATGAATGATGATGTGGGGGAAAGGGTGGTGGGGATGATGTGTGTGAGGTGGTGGGGGTGATGTGGATGGTTGGGGGTGGTGATGATGTGATGAGGTGGTTGAGGGATGATGATAAATATGGGTGGTGTTTTTGGTGAGATGTGGGGGTGTTGTGATGATGTTGGGGTTTGATGATGATGATGATAATAATGATAATACTGATGATGATGATGATAATAATAATAATAATGATGATGCTGCATGAAAACTATACTATGCTGATGATGATGATCATAATGATGATGATGATTAATAATGATCAGAAATAAATACATGAGTGAGTGATTAATTAAACATAATAATGATGATGATGAGTGTCTCATCATGATGATGATGGTGATGATAATAATCATAATGATGATGTGATAATAAATACAGATGATGATGATGATACCGAGGCTAATACATAATCAATAAGTGATGATAATACCAATAACTGGCACTGCTGATGATGCTCATCACTAAGTGATTTGATGATGATGATGCTAATAAGTAATATCTCATGGATGATCTCTCATAATGTATGATCGCTGATGATATAATAATACATTGATGGAGAGTGAATGATAATAAACTAATAACTGATGATAATAATAATACTCAATGCTGATGATGATAATAATGATGATGATGATAATAAGATCGCTGATGATGATGATGCTCATGATACTAACTGATGATGCTGCTGATAACTAATATCATAATTGATGGCGGAGGCATGATGATCATAATTATCATGACTGGATGCATGATACTGCATAATGGCGGATGCCGTGATGCTGCAGACTGGATACTGCATAATAATTGATTGAGTGATGCTGATGATAAATAATAATAGTAATGATTGATGATGATGATGATAAGTATAATAATTATGCTGATGATGATGCATAATGATAAGATGATGCAGAGGCTGATGATGATATGATAATAATGATGATGACGTGCTATCATAATGATGAATGATGATGCTGATCAAAACTGATGATGATGATAATAATAATTAGAATGAATGAGTGATGATGCTGGCTACTAATGCAGCTGATGATGTAAATAGTGTTGCGTGACTACATAATGGATGATGATGAGTGCGTGATGATGATAATAATAATGATGATGCATGAGATGGTGTGATGATCATAATACATGATGATGATGCTGATGATAATATTGATGATGATGATGATGATAATAATGAACTGAAGATGATGATTATAACTAAATGATGATGAATAATAATTGAGGAATGATGGGACATGATGACTGATCAAGTAATGATGATGAATGATGAATGATAATAATGATGACTGATAATAATTGACTGGATTGTTGTGCTGAGATGATGAGGATGATGACTCATGCTGAATAATAATGGATGAGGATAAATAATGAGATGATGATCTAATAATGGATGAATGATAAGTCTGATGATGATGATGATGAGGTGATGAGATGATGATAATAACTACTAATACATGATGCTGATGATGATGCATGATGATGATGATCGTCGAGTGATGATGATATATAATGGATGATGATGATGATGATGATAATACTAACGTGGTGGATGATGATAACTCATGATGAAGATCACACCTAATGATTGGCTGATGCTGCATGATGAGTGATGCAGAGGATGCTGATGATGATAATGATGATGAGGAGTGATGATGATAATCAATAATGATGGAAGTGATGATGATGATGATGATGATGAATAATGAGGATGATGATGATGATACTGAGTGATGAATGATACATAATAATTGATGATGCTGATAATAATAATATATGCGATGAGATCCAAAATAATAATAAAATGATGCATGATGATGAGGATGATGATGATGATGAATGATGATGATGATGATGATGGTATGAGTGATGATGATGATATTGATAATGCTGATGATGATGCTGGATGTAATATGATGATGCAATGATGATGATGATGACTGAGATGCTGATGATGATGATGATGAGATGATGATGATAGATGATAATGATGATGATGATAATGAATGATGATGATGTGATGATGATGATGATAATGATGATGATGATGATGATAAATACAGATGATGATGATGCTGATGATGTGGATGAGTGATGATAATATAACTGATGATGATGATAATAAAGATGATGACTGACTTGATTGGATTATGATCTGAATCATGAGATGATGATGATAATAATAATGATGATGATGCTGGGAAGATGATGATGAGGCATACTGCTGATGATGAGGATGATGATTGCTGATCACTATAATGATGACTGATGCTGGCTGATGATGCGGTATAATCAATAATGATGATGATGAGAGCTGATGATATATGATGATGCTGATGATGATGAATGTATGCTACTAATACTAATACATGATGTGATGGCTCCTAATACTGAGTGCTGATGAATGATGATGATGATGATAATAATAATGATGAATGACAGATAAATACATAATAATGATCGATATGTGCTAATAATAATGATGTGATGGATGATAATCACAATAATGATGACATGATAATAATGAGTGATGCTAATAATAATGATGATGAATAATAATGATATGATGATAATAATAAAGGAAGATGCTAATCATGCTGATGATAATCATGATCGATGATGACGGATGATAATATAATGAATGATGATGATATAATAATGAGATGGATGATAATCGTCATGACTACTGAGCTGGTGGTGCTAACTACTACATCCTCACTGGCTGCTGAGTGACAAATCATGATGAAGATGATGCTTATATAAATAATGTTGATGATGGTGATAAAAATAATAAAAATAATGTGAATGAGATGAATGATGATAATAATGCTGCTGATGATGATTAATAACTAATAATCATGATGCATTGATAATGCTGAGATGATGATATCCAGGATGCATGATGATGATCATAATACTCAATAAATACCACTGCATGCTGATGATGATAATATATAATAATGTGATGATGGATGATAATAACTAATGATACATAATGCTGAGATGATAATAAATAATAATAATAATGATGATGATGATGAAAATTAATAATAATAATAAATGATGCATGAAGATGAGGTGATGATAATAATGATGATGATGGTGATAATAATCATAATAATGATGATGATGATGATGATGCTCAAATCAAAATCAATAATGAAGACAGCTGACATGATAAAATACATCATAAATTATGATGCTGATGATGATGATAATAATGATGATGATGATGATACTACTCATAATAAATAATGAAGATGATGACTGATAATAATACATGATGATGATGAATGCTACTCCTGCTAATGCTGATGATGATAATCATCAAAGATGATGATGATGGATGATAATACTACTAATAATGATGATGATGATGATACTCTCCTCTGCTGCTGCTGATGATAATCATAATAAGAATGATGCTGATGCTGATGATAATAATGATGATGAGGATGATGATACTAATGATGACTGATGATGATGATATAATAGCATAATGATGATGTGACTGATGTAATAATGATGATGCTTCTAATAATAATCATAATGGATGAGTGTGATGATGATAATAATGATGATGATGATAATAATTTAATAATACAGATGATGATAAATAATGGATGATAATTAAGGATGGATCGATGATAACTGTAATACATGATGCGGATGAAATAATAATGATGATGTGCTGCATCATCATATTGATGACTTGATAATAATAATATAATGAGGATGATAATAAATAATGATGATGATGATAATCAATAATGATGACTGATGATGAAATGATGATAATGTATGATAAGATGATGGTGTGATAATCAATAATGGATGATGATGATGATGAATTGCATGATAATAATACTGATGATGTAATATTAATAATCGAATGATGATGACTAATAATAATGATGATGATGTACATACTGTGATAATGAGTGATTGATGATAATGATAATGAAGATGATGATGATAATGATGACTGATGATGGATGATGATAATGAGTGATGACTGATAATGATGATGATAATGATGATGACAGATGATGGATGCTGATTGGATACATGATGCATGTCTGACAAATAATAAAAATGAAGAATGCTATTGATGAATGATGATGGCTTAGATACTGATATGATGATGATGACATGATAATAATAATTATACGTGATGATGATTGTGATCATAAATCTAACGCACTGGCATGATGATGACATGATAATAAATCATAAATCAAAGATGATGATGATGACATAATAATAATAATAATTCTTGATGGCTAAGTAATAATATGAATGATGATTATGATAATAATTATATAAATAATAACTGATGATGATGCTAATATGATGATGATGATGATGATAATCAATAATAATGATGATAATCATAATAAGTAATGATGATGCTGATGACTGAATAATAATAATACATGATGATGATGATGATGATAATTAATAATAATATAATAATGATGTGATGCTAATCTGATGATGATGATAATACTGATGGACTGAGATACATACATAATGATGATGCTGCTGACTGCGGCACCCTAATCATGATGCTGCTATAATTATGGGATGTTGCATAAATACTACTGACTGCTAATAATAAAGATGATGATGATAAATACTGATAATCATGATGTGACTGGACTGATAATATAATAATGATGCTGATGATGATATAATAATCGATGAAGATGATATATTATTCCATAATACTTCACTAATGCTGCTTGATAATAATAACTAATAATGATGAGTGATGATAAAATACATAAATGATGCGGTATGATGATGATGAACTATTGACTGACTGGATGATCATATTATTAATAATGATGATGATGATGCTAATAATGATGATGCTGATTCTTCATAATAATGATAGATAATTAATGATACATAATGATTGATGATTGATGAGTGATACTATTTAATAATAATGATGATGAAGATGATAGATATGATGCTGATGAAAAATAATGCATAATAATGATGATGCTGATGATAATGATAATCATGATGGAGGATGATGATGATGAATGCTGATAATAATAATTCTACATGAGTGAATGGATGATATAATCCTATATTTATAATGATGATTGATAATAATAATAATAATTATTACTGCCTGCTGATACTATTAACTAAGAATGATGAAGCTGCGGATGACATAATATTTAATAATGATGATGTGATACTAATAATAATACTGTTGGTCTTACTACTTACTGATGATGACTGACAGGAAGATAATAATGATTAAATGGAATGATGATGATTCCTAAACTAATACCTAACTGCATCGGTAATCACATAATAATAATGATGCGTGCCTGATGATAAATAATGAAGCAGCTGCTACTCTCCTACATCATCCGCTGATGATGACTTGCTAACTACATGAGTAATAATGATGAGTGCTGGATGATAACTAATAATCATAATGATGCCTGCATGAATGATAATAATCATAATGCTGATGATGACTAATACTATACTGATGATGCACTGCTACTCACCTGCTATCTTAATCCTACATGATGCTGATAATGATAAATAATAACTGATGCTGCTGATGATCACATAATGAAGACTGACTGGAGCATCATACTACATAATAATGACTGATCGATGATAATAATAAAGCGGCTGATTGATGATAATTGCTCACTACATAATCAATAATGCTGAATCAACTATAATCCTGCATGATGATGATGCGACACTAATATAAATGCAGATGATGATGATAATATAAAAATAATGATGAATAGTAATAATCATGATGAAGAGTGGATGATAAGAATCAACATGGATGATGATGACTGATGATAATCCTACTACATAATCCTAATGCATGATCCTCATAATAACCTCATGCTGTATGATGATGATACATATAAATGAAGCAGGACTGATGATAATGATAATTGATAACTAATGATGATGTGGACTGATAATCGATATATCGTACTCATGCTGATCATAATAACTAACTCATGATGATGATGAAACCATAAGATTGCAGATGATGATACGTAATGATGCTGATGATGTGATGAAAATGATAATTAATGGATGGACATGACTGATCGATAATAATAATAACATGAAGATGATGATGATGCAATAATTATACTGATGATGAGGATAATGATAATGATTGATGTGATGATGGATGATAATTAGATATAAGATGATTGATGCTGAAGAAGTAATAATATACTGATCTATGATGAGATGCTGACATAATAATATCATTATGCTGAAGATGAGAGTGATCATGAAATAATGCTTATGATGATGATGATTGCTAATGATAATTAAGATGGCTGCTGGCTGCCCTCCTCCTACTAATGATGATGCTTCACTCCTCATGCACTCACTCTGAGGATGATAATGATAACTAATGATGATGATGATGCTGATAACTATATAAGCTGATGATGAATAAATAATAATAATGACGAGCGGATATACATCATGATGGATGCATGGTTCTAACTAATAAATGATGACGTGATTTGAAAGATAATGATGACGTTTAGCTGTATATAATAATACATGTGTGAGTGGATGATGATGATGACTGATGATAAATGTGCTGATGATGGATGATGATGATAATAATAATGGATGATGATGATCATAAATAATGATGATGATGATGATACTATATTGATGATGATCAATATAATAATAATGATGATTGACATCAATAATAATGGATGATGATGATAATCATAAAGATTGATGATTACATGAAGCTGATAATCGTAATGATAACTGACTGCGTGGTGATGATAATATAAGTGATGGATGAAGATGATGATTGATGATAATACTACTGATGATGCATAATAATAATAATGAAGATGATGATATAATAATGACTGATGGCTGCTGATGATGATACTATAGTGATAATGATGATGATGATAATGATACTGATGATCGATGATGATAATGATGATGCTGATGTTGATGATAATGCTGATGATGATCAATGATGATGCTAAGATCGGATGCTGATGATGATGATGATGATGTTGACTACTGACGATGCTTTGGCCCCACTCTTTCACTTTACACTATAAGGATACTGATAATGATGATGATGATTATGAATATGATACATGACTGCGTGATGATGATGATAATACATTATAATGATGATAGATGGCTGATAATAGAATAATAATGACTAATGATGATGATGATAATAATCATAATGATGTGCTGACATGGCTCATAATCACTTCAATACTGATGATGATAATATGGATAATCATGGATGCACTGATGATGCTAATATAATAATAATAATAATGATGATGATGATGAGTCTAATAATGATGCTGATGAAGATGATCATAATCATTACATGATGATAATAATAATAATCATGACAGCTGAAGATGATGCTGATGCATCAATACTCATACATCAATGATGAAGATGATGATAATATATATATCTCATAATGATGATGACTGATAACTAATGATGATGATTGATATAATGATGATGATGATGATATAATAATAATCATGATGATAATAATATAATGGAATGATGATGATGCCTAATAATGATGAGGATGCAGATAATACGGATACTAATGATGATGATGATGATAATATTACTAATAATGATGATGGTATTGATAATAATGATTTATAATGATGATAATGATAATAATAATGATGATAATAATGATAATCAATGATATTAATGATAATTAATATGGGATGTTGATGATGATAATATATGATGATGTGATGAATAATGATAATAATGATGATGATGATGATAATTTTATTATTTTTTTAAAAAAGTTTTAATAATGATGATGATGATAATAATAATAATAATGATGAATGATGATAATAATAACTGATGATGAGATGATGCTGATGATGATGATCACATAATACTGATGCATGCTTAATCATGGCATGATGACTGATAATACATAACTGCTGCTAATCAATAATGCATGACTGATGATTAATAATGATAATAATGAATGAAGATGATGATAAGAATATGATGCTGATGATGATAATAATAATGTGACTGATGATAAATAATAAGTGATGTTGATGATGTAATACATAATAATGCTGATGATGATGATAATAATCAATGATGGATGATGATAATATGACTAATAATAATAATGATGATGATAATCATAATAATAATAATACTACTAATAATGATAATAATAATTGATGATTGTGTTAATAATACATAATAATGATCGATGATGATGATAATAATGATGCTGATGGGTGATACTGATAATACATAATAATACTGATGTATATAATCATAATCATCAATAATAATGATTAATAATAATGATGATGATGATATAATACATCATAATAATGATGATGAGGATAATAATAATGTGAGTGATGAGTGATAATGATTAATATAATATAATGATGGATGATACTAATACTAATAATGATGATAATAATAATAAAATTGAGGATGATGATAAATAATGATTGGTGATGATGATGATAATACACATATCTAATCTAATTGGGATGAGTGCATGATGATAATGCTAATACTGAAGCAGACTGATTGATCATAATACTACTGATGCTGCTGATAATAATACGATGATGAAGTCATAATAACTGATAATAATACAATCATGATGATGATAAATCCATATAAGTAATGATGATGAGTGATGATCAATAAATGATGATGATGGTGATAATACTCATAATCATGATGCTGAATGATACATAGATAATGGACTGGGATGTGATGATAATGATAATAATAATAATAATGATGAACTAATACACTACTGATGATGCTGCTGCATCATAATAATAATGATGTAATGATGATAATAATATATAATGAGTAGATAATATTAATAATGATGATGATGGTGATAATATACTAACTGATGACTGATGATTGATGTTAATAATAATCTAATCATAATGATGCATAATCAATAACTCAATAATGTTGATGATGCTTGATAAATAATCTGGCTGCTGATGATGATAATGATAACATAATAAATCATGAGTGATGATGATGCTAATAATCCTAATAATGAGATGATGATGATAATAATTATAATGATGATGCTGATAATGATAAAGATGAAGATGAAGATGATGATAATGATCATAATGATGATGATGAATGATGATCATAATAATAATGAAGCAGTGATCGATGACTGATGATAATAATAATAATTATGATGCTGCTGCATGATGATAATGATAATACTGAATGATGATGATGCTGATGATAATGATAATATGATGCATGATGCATGCACCTCATACCTAATATAATGATGAATGCTCATAATACCCTAATACTGTGATGATAATGATAATCATGAGTGATGATGATGATGATAATAATCATAATGATGATGAGTGATAATATAATAATGCATGATGATGACTCACTAATAAGATGATGATGGTTATAATAATACTGATGGCAGATGATGATACTGCTGCGTGAAGATGATGATATTATAATAATGAGGCTGATGATGAATGTATAGATGATGATGATAATGATGCTGAGTGATGATGATGTGATGAATGATGATGATAATCACATAATGATGATGATGATGATACTAATAATGATGATGATGCTGATAATGATGATGATGATGATGATGATGATAATGATGATGATGATGATTGAATGATGTGATTGATGATGATGAATGATAATAATAAATACTGCTGATGATGATAATATAATGGATGATGATGATGATAATAATATTGATGATGCGGATATTCATAATACCTGCTGAGAGATGATGATAATAATAATGATGACGTGATGGATGATGCAAATAATAATAATGATAAGAAGATGCTGATAATAATATATGATGATGATCGGATAATACTAATTCATGATGATGATGATGACATACTATGAGTGATGATTCTGAGACTGCATGATACAGATGATGATCCTGCTGCTGATGATGATGATGCATGATGATGCTGATGCTAATACATAATAATGAGGCTGACTGATAATAATAAATGATGATTGATGATGATAATCAACTATTGATGAGTGATGACTAATACTATATGATGATGATAATACTAAAGATGATGATGATGACTCATCAGATGATGCCTGACTGATGATGCATATCGTAATGATAAGTGAAGCTGGTGATTATAATAATAATGCTGATTATGATGATGATGCTGATATAATAATGATGATTATAATAATAATACGAATGATGGATGATAATAATAATGATGATGATGATTGATGTATGATAATAATAGGTGATATTGATGATGGAAGATAATGCTAATTGATGGATGATGATGATAATTGATGATGATGATGATTGATTGATAACATGATGATGCATGATCATGATGATGATAAATGATGATGAGCTGCTGAATGAAGGATGA
The DNA here is from genome assembly GCA_030674185.1 of Monoplex corrugatus. NCBI lineage: Eukaryota > Metazoa > Mollusca > Gastropoda > Littorinimorpha > Ranellidae > Monoplex > Monoplex corrugatus. The sequence continues at coordinate 58,303,356 of JAPXFY010000026.1, forward strand.
TGAATGATAATGCGTGATGATGCACACATACATAATCATGATCATGATAATGATGATGCATGATGATGAATAATGATTAATGCTGGCATGATGATGATGGAAAATAATTCTAATGATGATGAGGGTGATAATAATAATAATGGATAATAGATGATGATGATAATATAACTAATAATGATGATGATGATGATAATAATAATATAATGAGTGATGATATAATGCATAATTAATGATGATGGCTGATGATCAATATAAGAGACTCATAATAATAATGATGTGACTGAATGATGATACACTAGTGATGATGATTGATGATGATGAATACATCAATAATATACTGATGCTAATAATAACTATCTATGATGCTGATGAGATGCTGCAAATATAATCATAACTGCTGATCGACTGCTGATATCATATAATACATAATAAAGATGATGACAGATAATAATGCTGTGCATAATGATAAGATGATGATAATAATAATACTAATGATGATACCATAATACATAATGATGCTGATGCACTGCTACTAATGATGCTGATGCATAATAATGATAATAGATGTTGATGATGGATGATAATATTAATAATAATGATGACTGATGATAAAATGATATAATAATGATGATAAACTGATAATAAATACATGGAGCTCATAATGCCTCTCATCATGCACATAATAATGATACTCATTAATAGATTGATGAGTGATGACTACTAATGATGACTAATGATGATAATGACTAATACTGACTGAAGGATTGATGATACGATTACATAATCAGATGCTGGATGCATAATAATCATAATAATAAGTAAGAAGATGATAATATAAATGATGATGCTGATGATGATGGGATTGATACATAAACATGATGAATGATAAAATGCTGATGATGAAGGAGAGCGTAATACTCATGATGATACTAATAATGATGATGATGATCATACATGTAAGTAACTGAGATGATCGATGATAATAATAATGATGATTGCTGATGATATACATAAATGACTGATGATGCTCACACTCCTAAAGATGATGATGATGATAATACTAATCATGTGATGATGACTTGATAAAAATCATGGGGATGAGGTGATCAATAATCGATCAATAATAATATGATGCATGATAATAATAATAATAATAACTACCTAATAATGATCTAAGCTAAATGAATGATGATGTAATATAAATCATAATGACTGACAGATGATGATAATACTGAATGATGCTGGTGATCAGTGATAGATAATAATCATTACTGATGATAATAATCCTCATAACATAATAATAATAATGATAATAACTAATGATGATGATGCTAATATAATATCATAATGCTGATGCTGATAATCTAATGATCGTGGATGATGTAATGACTACTCATAAGCACAGATGATGCTAATAACTCATACTACTGTGATCATAAATCACTAAGCTGATGATGGATAACTAACTGTTGATGCTGATGATGAAAAAATAAAAATTTAATGATGTAT
>JAPXFY010000026.1:58304964-58307464 GCA_030674185.1 Monoplex corrugatus
GGTGGTGGTTGTGTGGGGTGGGGGGGTGTGGTGTTGTGTGTGTGGTGGTTTGTGTGTTGTGTGGGGTGGGGTTTTTGGTGTGTGTGTGTGTGTTTTTTGGTGGTGGTGGGGGTGTTTGTGTTGGTTTGTGTGTGGTTGTTGTGGGGTTTTTGGTGGTTTTTTTTGTGTTGGTGGTCTGTGGTGTTGTGTGGTGGTGTGTGTGTTGTGTGTTGGTGTGGGGGTGTGCTGGTGGGTAGTGGGGGTTTTTTTTTCTTTTTTAAAAGTTGTTTTTTTGTTTTGTGTTTTTTGGGTTTTTTTTGTTTTTTTGTTTTTTTTTTTTTATAATTTTTTGTTTTTTTTTTTGTTTGTTGTTGTGTGTTGTTTGTTGTGTTTGTTTGTTGTTTGTTTTTGTTTTTTTGGGGTTTTTGTTTTGTTTTGTTTTGTTTTGTTTGTGTTGAAGATTTTAAAGGGAGATTGGTGGTGGTTGTTGTGTGTTGTGGTGTGGTGTGTGTTTTGGGTTGTGTGTGTGTGTGGGTGTGGTGGTGAGTGGTTTTTGTGTGTGTGTTTTTTGGTGGGGTTGTGTGTGAGGGGGGGTTGTTGGTGTGTGTGTGTGTGTGTTGTGAGGGGTGTTTGTTTTTGTGTGTGTTTTTTATGTGGGTGTGGTGGGGGTGTGGTGTGTGTGGTGGTGGGTTTTGTGTAGGGTGTGTGGGGGGTTTTTTGGGGGTGTGTTGTATTTTTGGGGGTGTGTTTTGATGTTTTTATTGGGGTGTGTGTGTTTTTCTGAGATTGTGGGGGTTCTTGCATATAGGTTTGTGTTTTTGATGAGATATGGGAGTGGTTTGGTATTTTTATTATGGTTGGGTGTAGGGTTGATCATATGATATATTGGTGGAAGGGGGTTAGAATTTGGGGTTTGGGTGATATAACCGAATGTGGGAATAAAATTAAAAAATTTTGATTGGAGGGGGGGGTTGGGGGTGATTGAAGGCCGTGTAAAAGAAAAAAGATGGAATGTGGGAAATGATGAGAGGTTGATTTGGGGGGATTACTGAGGTTATGAGGGAAATGAGGTGGAGATTCGTGGTGGGTTTTTGGTGAGATGATGAGGTGGGAGAATTTTGATGAAGGTTTTTTAGTGGGATGTAATTTTGATGGTGGTGAGGTGAGGAGGAGGTGGGGGTGATGGGGGTGATGATGATGATGGTGGTGTGTTTGATGATGATGATTGGTGTTGGTGGTGATGGTGATGATGAGGGTGTGAGGGTGGTGGATGGTGGTGGTGGTTGATTGATGAGGGGGATGATGATGATGATGGTGGTGGTGGTGGTTGGTGGTGATGATGATGATGATAAAGGGGATGGTGGTTTGTGATGGTGGTGATGTGGTGTGGTGTGATGATGATGGTGGTGTGTGTGAGTGTGATGATGGTGTGTGTGTGATGTGGTGTGGTGTGTGGTGGTGTGTGTGTGGTGGTGGTGGTGGATGTGATGGTGGTGGTGATGATGATGATGGGTGGTGGTGTGTGATGTGTGTGTGGTGTGATGATGATGATGATGTGTGGTGGTGATGTGATGATGGTGGTGTGGTGGGTGATGATGTGTGGTGTGGTGGTGTGATGATTGATGTGGGGTGGTGATGATGATGATGTGTGTGGTGGTGTGTGATGTGTGGTGGTGTGATGTGTGGTGGTGGTGGTGGTGTGATGATGTATGTGGTGGTGGTGGTGATGTGATGATGATGGTGTGGTGTGGTTGTGATGATGATGTGTGTGGTGGTGGTGGTGATGATGATGATGATGGTGGTGGTGGTGGTGATGGATGGATGTGGTGGTGTGTGATGATGTGATGTGTGGTGGTGTGATGATGTGATGATGATGATGGATGATGTGGTGGTGGTGGTGGATGATGATGATGGTGGTGGTGGTGATGATGGTGTGATGTGGTGGTGGTGGTTGATGATTTGATGGATGGTGGTGGTGGTGTGATGATGATGATGTGGTGGTGGTGTGTGATGATGATGGATGATGGTGGGTGGTGGTGGTGATGTGATGATGATGTGGTGGTGGTGGTGTGATGATGATGATGGTGGTGGTGGTGTGATGATGATGTGGTGGTGTGATGATGATGATGGTGGTGGTGGTGGGTGATGATGATGTGGTGTGGTGTGGTGTGATGGTGGTGGTGGTGTAGTGATGGATGGTGATGTGATGGTGGTGGTGATTGATGATGATGGTGTGGTGGTGAGTGGTGGTGGTGATGATGATGAGGTGTGGTGATGTGATGATGATGGTGGTGGTGTGTGATGATGATGATGTGATGTGGTGTGTTGGTGGTGGTGATGGTGATGATGATGATGGATGGTGGGGTGTGTGGTGATGTGATGATGGTGGTGGTGTGTGGTGATGATGATGTGGTGGTGGTGATGATGGTGGTGTGTGGTGTGATGATGTGATGATGTGATGGTGGTGGTGGTGTGATGATGATGATGGTGGTGGTGTGTGGTGATGATGATGGTGGTGGTG
>JAPXFY010000026.1:58319964-58322464 GCA_030674185.1 Monoplex corrugatus
ACAATTTTTTCAGATCTGTGTCTGGTGATGGATACAGGGTGGACATTTTTCACATCTTCCATGTCAACTTGTGTGCAGACCTGCATGTGTCCTCATGGCTCTTGGCGTCTCTCATGTCTTGTGGTACTGTTCTTCTCTCCAACACTGACAGAGGACATCATGTAGGGGCTGCAGGAGGGTGTTCTTGCAGTGCTTCCTGAGGTGTGGGGGCTGCCATCATTACCAGGTGATTTTCCACAGGCCAAGCTGCTGATTGTCTTGCGGAGTTCTTCTAGTGTTGATTTAGTATTTAGCTCCTCCATGATGGGCAGAGGTTTGATGGCACCGAGGGCTGAGGTGGCAACAAAGTTCTCTTTGGAGTATAGCTGTGAGCAGTGTTCCACCCATCTCTCCATCTGCTTGTCTTTGTCTGTGATCACTTCCCCACTGGTGGATCTGAGGGGGAGGGGGGTTGTTCTGCTCTGTTTTGGACCAAGAGCTTTCTTGACGCCCTCGTACATAGCTCTTATTTGCTTGTAGCTGTTGAAGTCTGGATGTTGTTACTGAGCTGTTGCCTGTATTCGCTGGCACATCTTCTTGCTGTCTGCTGCACTTTGTTTCTGGCAGCTCTGAGTGCTTGCAGGGGTTTCTTTCTTGGAGAACGCTTGTATTCAGCACGGGCAGCACGCTTTGCTTCAATAACGGGGGTCATCTCACTGGACTTGGCTTCAAACCAGTCGTTGTACTTGGGGTCTTCCTCCCAAGATAGCTCGGGCTGTTTTCTGAATGGTTCCCGGAGGTGGTCCAGTTTATCAGAGGCAGACTTGTGAGGTGGTCTGTGGACAGAGCATATCTGAGAGACTTGTAAATTCCTCAACTTTCTGTGGATACTGCATCTTGGAGGTGTCAGTGCGAGGCTTCCCCTCTTGTTTGGTAAGGTGGAGCTTCTTAGGTTGCAGCCTGATCTTGCAACATACTAGTGAGTGGTCTGTGTGACAGTCTGCACCATGGTATGTGGGGGTGAGAAGCACCAACTTGAAGATTGCTTGTCTGACAATGACCATGTCCAGCTGGTGCCAATGTTGTGATGGAGGATGTCTCCATGACACCTTGTAATGACGCTTCGTCTGGAAGTAAAAGTTGTCCGCGCACAGGCCGTAATAGGAACAAAGCTCCAGGAGGCACTGCCCATTTTCACTGATCTTGCCAACTCCCAAATGTTCAAGGCAGGAAGGCCAAGAGTCATGATCAGCACCCACTCTGACGTTGAAGTCACCAAGGAGGACAAGGTGTTCTTTGCTATGGATATTCTTGACAGTGTCACTGAGGTTAGCATAGAACTCGTCCTTTGCCTCTGGTGTAGATGTTAGAGTAGGAGCATAGGCGCTAATAAGAGTGACTGGGCCATGAGACGTATGGAGATGGAGATTCAGCAGGCATTCAGATCCCTTGTTACCTCCATCAACCATTTTCAGCATGGAGTTCCTGACTGCAAATCCAACTCCATGTTCTCTGTGCTCCTCAGCACTCTTTCTTTGCCTACAAGAAGGTGTAGTCTTTCTCCTTGAGTGTGCCTGAGTCAGCTAGGCGTGTTTCGTGCAAGGCGGCCATGTCTCCTGTAGTCTCAGGAGCTCGTCGTTGATGACAGCTGTCATTTTTGCATCACTGATGTCTTGGAGGTTCTCTGATAGCTCTAATGTCATTGTACGGACGTTCCAACATCCCATCAAGAATATCCCTAGCGAAGAACACCTTGTCCTCCTTGGTGACTTCAATGCCAGATGGGTGCTGATCTGTTTTATTTTTGGTTTTCTGTTTTGCCTGGTGCAGGTCTTGCAGTCTACTTGTCGGTGTTTTCTCAATCTCCAAACGCCCAATGGACAAAAGGCAGACTGTGGCGGGACATCACCTGTTTGGCTGAGGGCTGCCCAGCTTAGACGTGAGGTACTGTCCAGTGAGATCCGAGAATCTTTCCCACTGTCTGCACAGTGTCAGCAACAGCATCATACTTACGCCCCTCCTATAAAACTGGGAACACTAAAAAGCAACAAAAATTAGCATCATCTACCACCATTCATCATCATCATCATCATCATCAACTGTGCCCCGTCACATGGCGTTGGCGATCATGGCCCTCCACTTGCATCTATCCCTTGTTGCCTCAAGCACATCTTCCACCCTCTCTGTCCTCAGCCACTCTGCAAGTCCGTCCAATATTTTCTCCTTGAGTCTACCTGATGTTCTCTTTCCCTCCAGCTTTCTTGTTGTGACCAGGTGCTACAATTCCCCTTTCCTCATAAAATGGCCTATAAATGTTGCCTGTCTTTTCCTAATCTTCCTAATGAATGATCTACTTGTGTCTGCCTCCATCAAGACTGTCTCGTTTGTTTTCTTTGCTGTCCATGGAACTCTCAACATTCTTCTTAGAAACACATCTCGGCTGCTCAATCTTGTTTCTGGTTTGTTTGTTGACTGTCCACGCCTCGCATCCGTACAACAGTATTGGTTCTATATCACATTC
>JAPXFY010000026.1:58347464-58352464 GCA_030674185.1 Monoplex corrugatus
CCCACCCCTTACCGTCCCGAAGAGAAAGGGGGAAAACCCGTCTCCAGCACAAGACAACATTAAACACAGGTGAGCGAATGTGGCGGGTAGACGTCAGCCAGTCTTTATTGCCAGCCAATCTGCAGTCAGCCAGTCAGCATTGGCCAGCCAAGCAATCTCCAGTCTGTCAGTCATTTATTGGCCAGCCAATCTGCAGTCAGTCAGTCAGCACTGGCCATCCAATCACCAGTCTGTCAGTCATTTATTGGCCAGCCAATCTCCAGTCAGCCAGTCATTATTGGCCAGCCAATCTGCAGTCAGCCAGTCATTATTGGCCAGCCAATCTCTAGTCAGCCAGTCAGCACTGGCCATCCAATCTGCAGTCAGCCAGTCATTATTGGCCGGCCAATCTCTGTCTCACCTGTTGGAGGCGCCACGCTTAGATGCAGCTGTCGAAAGGCGCCGCGTTCAACATTTGACCTTTTTCAAAAACTTGTTAAAAACGAAACTTTAACCCTTTCACTTCTTCATCTCCCCGTCTGGGGGGTAACAGGTGAGGAGATTTTTCCTCCAATCTCCCAGGTTAGCATGTATGCAGACTTGTTAGTGCCTTACTCCGTCCCCCTTCGTGTGTTTAGGTACATACTCACGGTGCTCAGAATGTCAAGTATGTACGTAAGATAAAATATCTTGTAAGTCAGTGTCTGGTTGCTTAGAGAAAAATAAAAACACTCTTTGTGCGTACCCATCGGAGACGGACTATGCAGACTGCAGTAACATCACGCTGCCTGCGCAGTGTGGGTGAAACAACGTGGATGCGCAGTCCGAGAAAATGGAAATGCTTAAAATGAAAAGAAGAGGGAGAGAGAGGGAGAGACAAAGACACAAGCAGAGAGAGAGAGTGAGTGAAGTCAGAGAGAGAGACAGAGACAGAGAGTGAAAGAGAGAGAGTGTGTGAAAGAGAGAGTGAGCAAGAGAGAGAGAGAATGAGAGAGAGAGAGTGAGAGAGAGACGGAGGCAGATAGACAGACGCTTTCCTGTTATGACCAGGTGCTCTAATTTCTTTTTCCTCTTAAAATGGCCTATAAGTGTTGCTTGTCATTTCTTAATCTTCTTTGTTCATGATCTTCTTGTGTCTGCCTCCATCAAGACTGTCTCGTTTGTTTTCTTTGCTGTCCATGGAACTCTCAACATTCTTCTTAGAACCACATTTCAGCTGCCTCAATTTTGTTATGACTTTGCTTGCTGACTGTCCACGCCTCACAACCGTACAACAGTATCTGTTCTATTAAGTGTCAAAATTATCTTCCTAATGTTAATTGATAGGCATAAAATCAGTTCTGTATAATTCTCAAGAACTCTACCTTCCTGGTGTGAACTGATAGACATAATGTCATACAAACCTACCTATGTACCTAGGAGAGGGAGCGTGCATGACCGTTCTTTATCCTGTCTTAAAGGCAGTCATATTTCGTCTTCGGAGTAGTTAAGGAGAGAATTTAGGGAAATAAAAATCAGGTGAATGATCTAGAGGGCAGAATGTGAGGACGGAAAAGAGAGCGTGAGAGGAAAGAGCAACCTTTAAGTACCTACAAGCAAACTAGACAGACCTTGTACTTTCAAAACAGGAAGGTTTGTTCCTTTTCTCACACTGGCAGGAGCAGCAGGGAAGTTTCGCTTTCAGTCTTTTTCTCCTAATTTTTGTACCTGGCGTTTGTTTGTTTGTGATTTTAAGCTAGACAAAGGCCAGTTGGCCGAAAATTTGCGCCTGTCTTGTCTGGTTGTATTCACCCTTTGACTCCTGCACCCTGTTCACCAACTGCAAAAACTTAACCCTTTGATTCCCTCACCCTATCCACCAACTTCCTGCAGGAAACTGGTGGATAGGGTGAGGGAGTCAAAGGGTTAAATTGTTGCTTTTGTTAGCCTGGTTGGCAATACAGGATGCTGGTAGACAGGGTGCGGGAGTCAAAGGGTTAAATACGTGTTCTTATTCTTTTTTCGTTAGTTTTTTTTTTTCCTGGTTCCAGGAGGGTACCGTAATTTGTGAAGCTGTGGTGGAGTAGTGCAAGGGTTAATGTTTCTGGCCCCTTTTTTTCCGGGCAGGCGAGTCAGGTTTGTATTCTTGTGCAGACACCGCGTCTTTTTCCGCCTGTCTCGTTCTATAGAATGCGCGTGGGGGGATGGAAGGGGGGTGAGGGGGTGAGGGGTGAGTGAGGGGTGAGGGGGGGGATGTTAGAGACAGAGAAAAGAGATGATTGGAGTGAAAAGAGTGAGTTGTGTGTGTGTGTGTGTGTGGATGGGTGGGTGGGTGGGGGGTAGTTGGTGTTGGAGGAATAACGGTTGGATTTGGCGTTGATCGGCGTTTGTTGGCTGTCAAGGTGAAGGTTGTGAAGGTTGTCCTCTATGACGCTTTGAGAACTGTTGGTGAGTGAGGTGGTAGAGACTTCTGATTGTTCTGTTCTCAGGGCCAGCGTTGTAAAGGATGGTGCCCAATCTCCTCTCTGTCTGTCTGTCTGTCTCTGTCTGTCTCTGTCTGTCTGTCTCTGTTTCTCTGTCTCTGTCTCTGTCTCTGTCTCTCTCTCCCACCCCCTCTCTCTCTCTCTTTCTGTACACACACAAATACACACACACACACACACACACACTCACATACACACACACACTCATTCACACACACACACACACGCCTGTCTTTTCCGTCTAATATCACTTATAGTGAAAAGACTTAAACCAAAGAACGAACGAACACACACACACACACACACACACACACACACACACACACACACACACACACCACCACACACACGCACGCACCACACACACACACAAACACACAGAGACAAACACACACACAAACACACGCGTGCCACACACACACATTCGAATATCTGTATATGCTTTTACATAGTATCATGATCAAAAATATTACTTCATTTATTTCTTGTCTACTTTTTTTTTTTCGTTTTCCTTTTGCTTATCTTTTCGTTTAACACACACGTGCACGAGCGCGCCTACGCACAAACGCACATGCATGCAAGTACATGCACGCGCACACACACAGACACACACACATATGTACATACACACTCATACACGCGCACAGAGAGAGAGGGGGGGGGAGAGACAGAGACAGAGAGAAAGACAGACAGAGACACAAAGACAGACAGAGACACAAAGACAGAAGAGAGACAGACAGAGAGACAGACAGAGACACAAAGACAGAAGAGAGACAGAGACAGAGAGACAGACAGAGACACAAAGACAGAAGACAGACAGAGACAGAGAGACAGACAGAGACAGAGAGACAGACAGAGACACAAAGACAGAAGAGAGACAGAGAGACAGACAGAGACACAAAGACAGAAGAGAGACAGAGACAGAGAGAGACAGACAGAGACACCAAAGACAGAAGAGACAAGACAGAGAGACAGACAGAGACACAAAGACAGAAGAGAGACAGAAACAGAGAGACAGACAGAGACACAAAGACAGAAGAGAGACAGAGACAGAGAAGACAGAGAACAGAGAGACAGACAGAGACAGAGAGACAGACAGAGACAGAGAGACAGACAGAGACACAAAGACAGAAGAGAGACAGAGACAGAGAGACAGACAGAGACACAAGACAGAAGAGAGCAGAGACGAGAGACAGAGACACAAAGACAGGAAGCAGAGACGGAGACAAAGACAGAAGACAGACAGAGAGACAGACAGAGACACAAAACAAAAGGACAGACAGAGAGACAACAGCAAGGAACGAGGCAGAACAGACAGACAGAGACCACAAAAAGACAGCAAGCAGCGAGACAGAGACAGCAGAGACAGACAGAGACACAAAGACAGAAGAGAGACAGAGACAGAGAGACAGACAGAGACACAAAGACAGAAGACGCAACAGATGAAGACAGACAGAGACAGCAAAGGACAGAAGAGAGGACAGAGACGAGAGATCGAGAGCAGGTAGTACAGGACAAGAGGACAGAGAGGGAGCAGAAGGACAGAGACGACAGGACAGACAGAGCGGAGACAGGACGGAGCAGCAGAGACAGAGAGACAGAGGACAGACAGAGACACAAGACAGAGAGGACAGGACGAGAGACAGAGAACCAAAGACAAGCAAGAGAGAGACAGACAGAGACACAAGACAGAGGAGACAGAGACAGAGAGACAGACAGAGACAGAGAGCAGACAGAGACAGAGAGACCAAAAAGACAGAGAGACACAAGACAGAAGAGAGACACAAAGACAGAAGAGAGACAGAGACAGAGAGACAGACAGAGACACAAAGACAGAAGAGACACAGAGACAGAGAGACAGACAGAGACACAAAGACAGAAGAGAGACATAGAGAGACAGAGAGACAGACAGAGACCAACGACAGAAGATGCAGAGACAGGAGAGACAGACAGAGACACAAAGACAGAGCGACGGAGGACAGAGAGACAGGACAGAGAGAAAGCAGAATCAGTTACATTAATTTGCTTGGACAATTTCCAACTCCCAATTTCAAGTACACTGACCAACAGCGTGTTAAGACACACAGTCAGTCATTTCGACGGTGGACACCAGACTGCAAGTGTGACATGACTCCATAAATTATTACAGCATTGTTCCTTGTCAACCTGACCAGCGTAACAACACCTCCTTCACGAAAATGCTACAGATAAGCTGGGATCATGCGGAATTTAGATTACGCTTGGACTCTGCACCTATCCACCCCTGCAAAAAACTTAACCCTTTGATTCTCACCGGGTGAGGATAAGGGTTAATTTGCTTGTGGCATGGTGATATTGCAGGACGTGGTGGAACAGTGGGAATCAAAGGTTAAGTTTTTGCTTGCTGGGATGGAACATGCAGATGTGGGCAGGGTGAGGGAATCAAAGGGTTAAGTTTTTGTTTTGTTTCGGTGGCATGGTTGATATTGCAGGATGCTGATGGACAGGGTGCGGGAGTCAGTTTCAGTTTCAGTTTCTTAAGATGACGTCTCCCTGGGAATGAATTCCTTATGCACTAAC
>JAPXFY010000026.1:58357464-58379964 GCA_030674185.1 Monoplex corrugatus
GCAGTTGTGGGAGGGAACCAGAAGTATAGAGTTGGTTGTCATCAGAAAAGCTATGATGGGACATAGAGTGAAGTCGCATAATTTCAGAGAGGGGTTTGTGTACAGCACAAATAGGATGGGACCTAAAACAGAGCCTTGGGGCACACCAAACTGGAGGGTAGCGAGTGCAGAGGATGAACAACAGACAGAGACTGTTTGAGTGCGATTGGAAAGGTAGGACTGGAACCAAGACAGAGCGATGTCAGAGATACCGAACACTTTATGGAGACGTGTGAGCATGATAGAATGGTCGATGGTGTCGAATGCAGCCGAGAGATCAAGGAGAGATAGAAGAGAGATTTGATTTTGATCAAGAGCAGTCAGAATATCATTTGCAATTTTTACAAGAGCAGTTTCAGGGCTGTGTCCAGTGCGATAAGCCGACTGATAAGGGTAAGAGAGGTTGTTGGCGGTGATATGATCAGAGATCTGTGCGAGAACAATTTTTTCAAGGACTTTGGATAAGAAAGGTAGGTTGGAAACAGGACGATAGTTTTTGAGGTTATTGGGGTCAAGACTAGGTTTCTTTAAAAGAGGTCTGACCAGGGCAGATTTGAAGGAAAAGGGAAAGATACCAGATGACAGGGAATTGTTGATGACAGTTGTGAAGTGAGGGAGCAAAGTATCTAGGCAGTGTGTTAAGATAGATGCTGGAAGAGGATCAAGCTCACAGGTCTTGATGTCAGAATGGCGGATTACATTGCGGATAGTAGTTTCAGAAGCAGGCTGAAAAGAAATAAGTGGTGTGCCTTGAAACAGAGGGTCGGGAATAGGAGGTTGAGAGATGGGCTGGGAGTCAAGACTGGAACGGATGGACCTAATTTTATCAATGAAAAAATCTGAAAAATGTTGTGCTAGACGGGCAGGGGGAATGCATGATGGGAGAGGAGATTTATCTGATTTGCCAAGGAGGGTATTAGTAACGGAATATAGCTGTTTTGATGTAGAGCATGCAATAATTTTCGCATTGTAAAAGGCAGACTTAGCAGAGTCAACTATAGCATTGACAGTTTTGTTGGCAGCCTGAAAAATCTGTTTATTGATAGTAATGCTGTTCTTCAGCCACCGTCTTTCATGTGCATGTGTGTGTGTGCCAGTGTGTGTGTGAGTGAGTGGGTGAGTGCGTATGTGTATGTGCAAGTGTATGTGAGTGTGTGTGTGTGTGTGTGTGTGAGTGTGTGTGTGTGTGTGTGTGTGTGTGTGTGTGTGTGTGTGTGTGTGTGTGTGTGTGTGTGTGTGTGTGTGTGTGTGTTCTCTTTCTGTCCTTTCTTTTTCCTTTTTTGAGGGGACGAGGAGGGGTACGTTTGCGCAGAGTCAAGAGTCAAATAGGAATTCAAACGTTTAACGTTGTATTTTAATTAACACAAAAAAGCTGCGATTCTGAAAGAGTAACAAGGTTTGTATAGGAACCAGAAAAAACATGAAAGAAGAATACGAACGCGTATTTAAATTATTAATACAACAAAACAAGACAGGCGCGGCGCAAATTTTCGGCCAATGGCCTTTGTCAAGCTTAAGATTACAAACAAACAAACAAACACTAGATAGAAAAAAATTTGAGAAAAAGACTGAAAGGTTTGTATAGACTATCAGGTTTTTCAAAGCAATTCTGAATGAAGAAGGTATGCATATGTAACTTGGGTAAAAAATTAAAAAAAGAAAGAAAAGAAAAAAAATACTACCACAGCTACCACCCAATCAATCAAACAAACCAGTAAGAAATTTGTAGTTTGTTCAAGACAGTTTCATCGCACTCAGGCAAACCCATATGCTCTCCCCACCCAAATCTGCCAGCAATTACTGACCTAGCAGACTCCTTATGTCTGCGGCAAACTCTAGCACTCGCTGGCAAGTCATGGAATGAGTGGGGGGGGGGGGAGGAGGGGAGGGACCCAGGAAACAGTAACAAGTCGACAGCAGCAAAATGATTCAAGCATTAACCCTTTGACTCCTGTCCACCAGCTTTTTGCCTCCAGCACCCTGTCCAACAACATCTTGCATTGTCGACCATGCTAGCAAAGCAAAAACTTAACCCTTTGACTCCCTCACCCTGTCCACCAGCTTCCTGCAGGACAGGTTGAGGGAACTGGTGGATAGGGTGAGGGAGTCAAAGGGTTAAGTTTTTGCAGTTGGTGGATAAGGTGCGGGAGTCAAAGGGTTCAGTTTTTGCAGTTGGTGGATAAGGTGAGGGAGTCAAAGGGTTAAGTTTTTGCAGTTGGTGGGATAAGGTGCGGGAGTCAAAGGGTTAAGTTTTTGCAGTTGGTGGATAAGGTGAGGGAGTCAAAGGGTTAAGTTTTTGCAGTTGGTGGGATAAGGTGAGGGAGACAAAGGGTTAAGTTTTTGCAGTAGTGGGATAAGGTGAGGGAGTCAAAGGGTTAAGTTTTTGCAGTCGGTGGGATAAGGTGCGGGAGTCAAAGGGTTAAGTTTTTGCAGTTGGTGGATAAGGTGAGGGAGTCAAAGGGTTAAGTTTTTGCAGTTGGTGGGATAAGGTGAGGGAGACAAAGGGTTAAGTTTTTGCAGTAGTGGGATAAGGTGAGGGAGTCAAAGGGTTAAGTTTTTGCAGTCGGTGGGATAAGGTGAGGGAGTCAAAGGGTTAAGTTTTTGCAGTAGGTGGATAGGCTGCGGGAGTCAAAGGGTTAAGTTTTTGCAGTAGGTGGATAGGCTGCGGGAGTCAAAGGGTTAAGTTTTTGCAGTAGGTGGATAGGCTGCGGGAGTCAAAGGGTTAAGTTTTTGCGGTTGGTGGGATAAGGTGAGGGCGTCAAAGGGTTAAATTTTTGCAGTAGGTGGATGGAGTGCGGGAGTCAAGGGGTTAAAGATGGGGCAGCAAGACAGGCGGGTTGTTCCATATTTCACACAATATACACAAAGAGGTCAGGTGAGGAGGGAACACAACGCGCAACAGCTTGTCCAGATCGATAAGACTGATGATAAGATGGCGGAATTAGGGGGGGGGGGGGAGGAATGGGGGTATGGGGGGAGGGGAGGGGTAGAGGCTTAGCTGTGTGACGTACTGCCACGGAACGAGCAGGCCTAGGTGGGCGTGGATTTTTCCTGTCTTGTCTTGCCTTGCCTTGCTTTGCTTTCTCTTTCTTGTCTTGTCTTGTCTTGTCTTGCCTTGTTGCCTTGTCTTGTCTTGCTTGTCTTCCTTGCCTTCCTTGTCTTGCCTTGTTGCTTGCTTGTCTTGTCTTTTTGTTGCTTGTTTGTCTTCTGTCTTGTTGTCTTCTTGTCTTGTCTTGTCTTTTTGTTTTGTTTGTCTTGTCTTGCTTGTTTTGTTTTGTTTTGTCTTGTCTTGCTTGTTTTGTTTTGTTTTGTCTTGTCTTGCCTTGTTTTGTTTGTCTTGTCTTGTTTGTTGTTTTGTTTTGTCTTGTCTTGTCTTGTTTTGTTTGTCTTGTTTTGTCTTGTCTTGTCTTGTTTTTCTTGTTTGCTTGTTTTGTTTTGTCTTGCCTGTTTTGTTTTGTTTTGTCTTTGTTTTGTCTTGTTTTGTCTTGTCTTGCCTTGCCTTGCTTGTCTTGTTTGTCTTGTTTGTTGTTTTGTCTTGTCTTGTTTGCCTTGTTTTGTCTTGTCTTGTCTTGCTTGTCTTGTTTGTCTTGCCTTGTTTTGTTTTGTCTTGTCTTGTTTGCTTGTCTTGTCTTGTCTTGTTTTTGTTTTGTCTTGTCTTGTTGTTTTGTTTTGTTTTGTCTTTGTCTTGTCTTGTTTGTTTGTCTTGCTTTTTTGTTTTGTCTTGTCTTGTCTTGTCTTGCTTGTCTTGCTTGTCTTGTCTTGTCTTGTCTTGTCTTGTCTTGTTTTGTTTTGTCTTGTCTTGTCTTGTTTTGTCTTGTCTTGTCTTGTCTTGCTTGTTTTGTTTTGTCTTGTCTTGTCTTGTTGCTTGTCTTGCTTGTCTTGTCTTGTCTTGCTTGTTTTGTCTTGTCTGTCTTGCTTGTCTTGTCCTTGTCTTGCTTTGTTTTGTTTTGTTTGTCTTGCTTGTTTTGTCTTGTCTTGTCTTGCTTGCTTGTTTTGTCTTGTCTTGTCTTGCTTGTTTTGCCTTGTTTTGTTCTTGTTTTGTCTTGTCTTGTCTTGTCTTGTCTTGTTTTGTCTTGTTGTTTGTCTTGTCTTGTTTTGTTTTGTTTTGTCTTGTCTTGTTCTTGTCTTGTCTTGTCTTGTTTTGTCTTTCTTGTTTTGTCTTGTCTTGCCTTGTTTTGTTTTGTTTGTCTTGTCTTGTCTTGTCTTGCCTTGTTTTGCTTTTGTCTTGTCTTGTCTTGTCTTGTCTTGCCTTGTCTTGTTTGTCTTGTTTTGTTTGTTTTGTCTTTTTGCTTGTTTTGTCTTGTCTTGTCTTGCCTTCTTGTTTTGTTTTGTCTTCTTGTCTTGTCTTGCCTTGTCTTGTTTTGTTTTGTTTTGTCTTGTCTTGTCTTGTTTTGTCTTTGTTGTTTGTTTGTCTTGTTTTGTCTTGTCTTGTTGTTGTTTTGTCTTGTCTGTCTTGTCTTGTCTTGCCTTGTTTGTCTGTCTTGTCTTGCCTTGTTTTGTTTTGTTTTGTCTTTTGTCTTGTTTTCTGTTTTTTTGTCTTGTCTTGCTCCTTGCCTTGTCTTGTCTTGCCTTGCCTTGTCTTTTTTGTTTTGTTGTGTTTTGTCTTTGTCTTGTCTTGCCTTGCCTTGCCTTGTCCTTGTCTTGCCTTGTCTTGTTTTGTTTGTTTGTTTTGTTTGTCTTGTCTGCTGCCTTGCCTTGCCTTGCCTTGTCTTGCTTGTCTTGTTTTGTTTTGTTTTGTTTTGTTTTTGTTTGTTTTGTCTTGTCTTGCCTTGTTTTTTTGTTGTTTGTTTGCCTTGCCTTGTCTTGTCTTGTTTTGTTTTGTTTTTGTCTTGTCTTGTCTTGCCTTCTTGTTTTGCTTCCTTGTCTTGTTTTGTTTTGTTTTGTTTTTTGTCTTGCTGCTTGTTGCCTTGCCTTGGCTTGCCTTGCCTTGCCTTGTCCTTCCTTGTCTGCTTGCTTGCTTGCCTTGCCTTGCCTTGCCTTCTGCCTTGTCTTGCCTTGTCCATTGCCTTGCCTTGTCATGCCTTGCCTTGTCCATGCCTTGCCTTGTCCATTGCCTTGCCTTGTCCTGCCTTGCCTTGCCTTGCCTGCCTTGCCTTGCTTGCTTGCTTTGCCTTTGTTTGTCCTGCTTGCTTGCCTTGCCTTGCCTTGCCTTGCCTTGCCTTGCCTTGCCTTGCCTTGCTTGCCTTGTCCATGCCTTGCCTTGCTGACTTGCCTCACTTGCCTTGCCTTGCCTTGCTTGCCTTGCCTTGTCTTGCCTTGTCCTGCCTCCTTGCCTTGCCTTGCCTTGCCTTGCCTCACCTTGCCTTGCCTTGCCTTGCTTGCCTTGTCATGCCTCACCTTGCCTTGCCTTGCTCACCTTGCCTTGACTTGCCTCACTTGCCTTGTCACCTTGCCTTGCCTTGCCTTGCCTTGCCTTGCTTGCCTTGTCCATGCCTTCACCTTGCCTTGCCTTGCCTTGCCTTGCCTCACCTTGCCTTGCCTTGCCTTGTCTTGCCTTGTCCATGCCTCACCTTGCCTTGCCTTGCCTCACCTTGCCTCACCTTGCCTTGCCTTGCCTTGCCTTGCCTTGCCTTGCCTTGCCTTGCCTTGCCTTGCCTTGCCTTGCCTTGCCTTGCCTTGCCTTGCTGCTGCCTTGCCATGCCTTGCCTTGTCTTGCCTTGTCCTGCCTCACCTTGCCTTGCCTTGCCTTGCCTTGCCTCACCTTGCCTTGCTTGCCTTGTCCTTGCCTTGCCATGCCTCCCTTGCCTTGCCTTGCCTCACCTTGCCTCACCTTGCCTTGCCTTGCCTCACCTTGCCTTGCCTTGCCTCACCTTGCCTCACCTCTTGCCTTGCCTTGCCTTGCCTTGCCTTGCCTAGTAGTAGTAGTAGTATCATCATTATTATTATCATCATCAACATCATCATCATTGCTACTATTATCATTATCATCACCATCATTATCATCATCATCATTATTATTATTATTATTTTATCTTTCCACTGTCTTGCTCTATCCACCGTGAATATCCTGCAGCAGGAACCGGGTGTATGCTAGTCGCCATGGTCCGGTGGTTAACGACTGGAAGGGTGTAGGTTCAAATCCCATCACTTGTCAAGATCATTATGGGAGTTGTCTGCCCCGAAACCAGTTCCTACCCAAAGTGTAGCCAGTGAATGAGGCTCACTGAGGGAAAGAGTGGTAACCACACAATGGAGTCATATATCCACTTGACAGATTCGTCATTGACGGTGTTGCCTCAAAGTTCCTGACCAACAGCGCAGGTGTCTGTATCTCTCGGGCCTGGCTGACATCAGGATACGTTATGAATGTAAGCGTGGAGTGCAGACAGCCCTGTCACGCAGTTTCTAAAGTGGAACTCCACAGCATCATGATTATCAGAAGAAAAAAAACACGAAAAAAGAATAAGAACGTGTGTTTAATTTAATACAACAAGACAAAACAAGCACACATTTTCGGACAACTGGCCTTTGTCAAGCGTAAGATCACAAACAAACAAACAAACACCAGATACGAAAATTAGGAGAGAAATACTGAAACTTCCGTCTTGCTCGTCATCCTCATCATAGCATTGTGCAAAATTCTCCCAGCTTCTTTGGCCATTAAAATGGCGTAGAAATGGGACAGAAAGAAAAAGCGGAGGGGAGGTGGGGGAGGGAGCATACATGAAACTTCCTAGCTGAGATGATCCTTAATAAATGGAACCCAGTGTATAATAGTTCCATGGACAACGAAGAAAACAAACGAGACAGTCTTGATGGAGGCAGAGACAAGAAGATCATTGATAAGGAAGATTAGGAAAAGACAGGCAACATCCATAGGCCATTTTATGAGAAAAGGGGAATTGGAGCACCTGGTCACAGCAGGAAAGCTGGAGGGAAAGAGAGCACCAGGTAGACCCAGGGAGAAAATATTGGACGGACTTGCAGAGTGGCTAAAGACAAAGAGAGTGGAAGAGA
Source organism: Monoplex corrugatus (assembly GCA_030674185.1). Classification (NCBI taxonomy): domain Eukaryota; kingdom Metazoa; phylum Mollusca; class Gastropoda; order Littorinimorpha; family Ranellidae; genus Monoplex; species Monoplex corrugatus. Next base: position 58,364,461 of record JAPXFY010000026.1, read on the forward strand.
TGCTTGAGGCAACGAGGGATAGAAACAGATGGAAGGCCATGATGGCCAACGCCATGCGGCAAGGCACTTGATGATGATGATGAGTGTGTAATAGGATGACTATCAGAAAGGATTAATACGTGCATAATTGCAGGCGTTACCTAGCAGTGTACATACGTCATTCACGATACACATAAATGGTATATAAGAACAATAAAGAAACGCTGTGTGCGAGTCGAAAAGATTAGATGGTCAAGCCATTTTGATAATATCACTTTCACTTTCTATACAAAAAAAAAAAAAATGTTTATTGCCGAATATTCAAATTTTGTACTTTTCAAGGTCACTGTGACCCCTGAAGACGCTTGAGTTAAGATCAAACTTTACAGATGTCGAGCACAATGGCAGACTGTGACCACTGTGGAAACAACATTTTGTTTTCAACATTGTCGGAAATTATTGAGAATGTGATGTTCACACACCTTCCTCAAAAATGTCTGATTTTGGACACTTCTTTTCTGTCTGTCTGTCTGTCTGTCTGTCTGTCTGTCTGTCTGTCTGTCTTCTTTCTGTCTTTCTGTCTGTCTGTCTGTCTGTCTGTCTTTCTGTCTGTCTGTCTGTCTGTCTTTCTGTCTGTCTGTCTGTCTGTCTGTCTGTCTGTCTTTCTGTCTGTCTGTCTCTCTGTCTGTCTGTCCGTCTGTCTGTCTGTCTGTCTGTCTGTCTCTCTGTCTGTCTGTCTGTCTGTCTTTCTGTCCGTCTGTCTGTCTTTCTGTCTCTCTGTCTGTCTGTCTGTATGTCTCTCTATCTGTCTGTCTGTCTGTCTTTCTGTCCGTCTGTCTGTCTTTCTGTCTGTCTGTCTGTCTGTCTGTCTTTCTGTCTGTCTGTCTCTATCTGTCTGTCTGTCTGTCTGTCTTTCTGTCTGTCTGTCTCTCTATCTGTCTGTCTGTCTGTCTGTCTGTCTTTCTGTCTGTCTTCTCTCTTCTGTCTGTCTGTCTGTCTGTCTGTCTGTCTGTCTTTCTGTCCGTCTTCTCTGTCTTCTCTGTCTGTCTGTCTGTCTGTCTGCTCTTCTCTGTCTGTCTTCTTTCTGTCTGTCTGTCTGTCTGTCTTTCTGTCTTCTGTCTGTCTGTCTTTTGTCTGTCTGTCTGTCTGTCTGTCTGTCTTTCTGTCTTCTGTTTTTGTTGTTCTGTCTGTCTGTTTTCTGTCTGTCTGTCTGTCTTTCTGTCTAGTCTGTGTCTGTCTTCTGTCTGTCTGTCTGTCTGTCTGTCTGTCTGTTGTCTGTCTGCCTGTCTGTCTGTCTGCCTGTCTGTTGTCCTGTCTGTCTGTCTGTCTGTCTTTGTTGTCTTCTTCTGTCTTTCTATTTTCTCTCTTCTCTCTTTCTTCTCTCTCTCTCTCGCTCTCTTTCTCTCTCTCTCTCTTCTTTCTCTCTCGTGTGTGTTTCTTGTGTGTGTTTGTATGTGTGTTATGTGTGTGTGTGTGCCTGTGTGTGTGTGTGTGTGTGTGTGTGTGGTTGTTTGTGTGTGTGCCTGTGTGTGTGTTTGTGTGTGTGCCTGTGGTGTGGGTGTTGGTGTGTGTGTGTGTGTTGTTTGTGTGTGTGTGTGTGTGTGTGTGTTGTGTCTGTGTGTGCTGTGTGTGTGTTGTGCTTTGTGTGTGTGTAGTGTTTGTGTGGCTTGTGTGTGTGTTTGGTGTTTGTGTGTGGCTGTGTGTGTGCTGTGTGTTTTGTGTTTTGTGTGTGTGTTTGTGTGTGTGTTTGTGTGTGTGTGTGGTGGTGCTGTGTGTTTTGTGTGTCTGTTGTGTCTGTGTGTGTGTCTTTTTTTGTGTGTGTGTCTGTGTGTGTGTCTGTGCTGTTGTGTGTGTGTTGTGTGTGTGCCTGTGTGTGTCTTTGTGTGAGTCCTTATAATATCACATTATGTGGATAGACATTAAATGAAATTGAACACACACACATGCACAAGCACGCACACACACACACACACACACACAAACACACACACAACACACACACACCACAAACACACGCACAAAACACACATAACACACACACAAACACACACATAAACACACACACACAACACACACACAAAACACACAAACAACACACACACACACAAAAACACACACAAACACACACACACACAAACACACACACACAACACACACACACACACAAACACACACACACAACAACACAACACACACAAACACACACACAAACACAACACACACACAGACAACACACAAATACACACAAATACACACACACACACACACGCACACACACAATCCACGTCTGAGCATGATAGGAGCCCCCTACCACCCCACCCTCACCCGCACCACCCCCAATGGCGGCGATCAACAAAATGGACGCATTATTGGAGCGGGGTCAACGTCCTCACTCAATCCCGACTCAAAACTAGGTCAAAGGCAGAGCATCGAACTGGAGAGGTAAGGGACCTGTCCCCTCCTCCTTCACGTCTCACCCCCACCCCACCCCACCTCACCCCATCCACACCCCACACTGCTCAACCCCCCCCCCCCAATTCCATCCTTTACCCACCCACCCACCCACCCTCTCACTCATCCGTCTGGGTCTGTGTGTCTATGTCTCAGCCAGCTTGCCGACGCAGCAAGCTCTACACAGATGGAAACCTGTCCAAAAATGTTCCAACGATACGAGTGACCTCAATCTTTTTTTTTTTTTTTTTTTTTTTTCTTTTCTTTTTACGAGTGTATTCTAGAAGTCTTCATAAGTCTTGCTGCAACAGGTGTGTTGTTCATTTGACAGGGAGTGATAAAATACGGCAATCTTTGTCTCTTCATAAGGAAGATTAGGAAAAGACAGGCAACATTTATAGGCCATTTTATGAGGAAAGGGGGATTTGGAGCACCTGTCACAACGGGAAAGCTGGAGGGAAAGAGAGCACAGGGTAGACCCAGGCCGGGAGAGAATGCTGGACGGACTTGCAGAGTGGCTGGGGATGAGGAGGGTGGGGGAGATGCTAGGGGCAACGAGAGATAGAGATGGTTGGAAGTCCATGGTCGCCAACGCCATGCGGCAGGGCACCTGATGATGATGGTGATGATTCTAGAAGTAAGTCCTTTATATTTTACTTGGACTTTTTCGGTTTTCTGAGTGGTTGGGGTTAAGTTTTTGCAGTTGGTGGACAGGGTCAGGGAGTCAAAGGGTTAAGTTTTTGCAGTTGGTGGACAGGGTGAGGGAGTCAAAGGGTTCAGTTTTTGCTGTTGTGGACAGGGTGAGGGAGTCAAAGGGTTGAGTTTTTGCTGTTGGTGGACAGGGTCAGAGATTCAAAGGGTTGAGTTTTTGCAGTTGGTGGACAGGGTGAGGGAGTCAAAGTGTTAAGTTTTTGCAGTTGGTGGACAGGGTCAGGGAGTCAAAGTGTTAAGTTTTTGCAGTTGGTGGACAGGGTCAGGGAGTCAAAGTGTTAAGTTTTTGCAGTTGATGGACAGGGTCAGGGAGTCAAAGTGTTAAGTTTTTGCAGTTGGTGGACAGGGTCAGGGAGTCAAAGGGTTCAGTTTTTGCAGTTGGTGGACAGGGTGAGGGAGTCAAAGGGTTAAGTTTTTTTGCAGTTTTTGGACAGGGTGAGGGAGTCAAAGGGTTCAGTTTTTTGTAGTTGGTGGATAGAGTGAGGGAGTCAAAGGGTTCAGTTTTTTGCAGTTGGTGGACAGGGTGAGGGAGTCAAAGGGTTCAGTGTTTGCAGTTGGTGGACAGGGTGAGGGAGTCAAAGGGTTCAGTTTTTTGCAGTTGGTGGACAGGGTGAGGGAGTCAAAGGGTTCAGTTTTTGCTGTTGGTGGATAGGGTGAGGGAGTCAAAGGGTTCAGTGTTTGCAGTTGGTGGACAGGGTGCGGGAGTCAAAGGGTTCAGTGTTTGCAGTTGGTGGACAGGGTGAGTGAGTCAAAGGGTTCAGTGTTTGCAGTTGGTGGACAGGGTCAGGGAGTCAAAGGGTTCAGTGTTTGCAGTTGGTGGACAGGGTCAGGGAGTCAAAGGGTTCAGTGTTTGCAGTTGGTGGACAGGGTCAGGGAGTCAAAGGGTTCAGTGTTTGCAGTTGGTGGACAGGGTCAGGGAGTCAAAGGGTTCAGTGTTTGCAGTTGGTGGATAGGGTGAGGGAGTCAAAGGGTTCAGTGTTTGCAGTTGGTGGACAGGGTGAGGGAATCAAAGGGTTCAGTGTTTGCAGTTGGTGGATAGGGTCAGGGAGTCAAAGTGTTAAGTTTTTGCTGTTGGTGGACAGGGTGAGGGAGTCAAAGGGTTCAGTGTTTGCAGTTGGTGGATAGGGTCAGGGAGTCAAAGGGTTCAGTTTTTGCAGTTGGTGGACAGGGTCAGGGAGTCAAAGGGTTCAGTGTTTGCAGTTGGTGGACAGGGTCAGGGAGTCAAAGGGTTCAGTGTTTGCAGTTGGTGGATAGGGTCAGGGAGTCAAAGGGTTCAGTTTTTGCAGTTGGTGGACAGGGTCAGGGAGTCAAAGGGTTCAGTGTTTGCAGTTGGTGGACAGGGTCAGGGAGTCAAAGGGTTCAGTGTTTGCAGTTGGTGGACAGGGTCAGGGAGTCAAAGGGTTCAGTGTTTTGCAGTTGGTGGACAGGGTCAGGGAGTCAAAGGGTTCAGTGTTTGCAGTTGGTGGACAGGGTGAGGGAGTCAAAGGGTTCAGTGTTTGCAGTTGGTGGATAGGGTGAGGGAGTCAAAGGGTTCAGTGTTTGCAGTTGGTGACAGGGTGAGGGATCAAGGGTCAGTGTTTGCAGTTGTGGATAGGGTGAGGAGTCAAAGTGTTAAGTTTTTGCATGTTGGTGGACAGGGTGAGGGAGTCAAAGGGTTCAGTTTTTGCAGTTGGTGGATAGGGTCAGGGAGTCAAAGGGTTCATTTTTGCAGTTGGTGGACAGGGTCAGGGAGTCAAAGGGTTCAGTTTTTGCAGTTGTGGTAGGTCAGGGAGTCAAGGGTCAGTGTTGCAGTTGGTGGATGGGTCAGGAGTCAAAGGGTTCATTTTTGCTGTTGGTGGATAGGGTGAGGGAGTCAAAGGGTTCAGTGTTTGCTGTTGGTGGATAGGGTGAGGGAGTCAAAGGGTTCAGTTTTTGCAGTTGGTGGATAGGGTCAGGGAGTCAAAGGGTTCAGTTTTTGCAGTTGGTGGATAGGGTCAGGGAGTCAAAGGGTTCAGTTTTTGCAGTTGGTGGATAGGTCAGGGAGTCAAAGGGTTAAGTTTTTGCAGTTGGTGGATAGGGTGAGGGAATCAAAGGGTTCAGTTTTTGCAGTTGGTGGATAGGGTCAGGGAGTCAAAGGGTTCAGTGTTTGCAGTTGGTGGACAGGGTCAGGGAGTCAAAGGGTTAACATACTAACAATGATCTCTAACAGAAGACACGTCCCACGTACGTACAAATGATAGAGAACCCAAGAAAACAGCAACAAACAACTGATGCCAGAGCTACTCTATCCACACAAAACCAACATATGACAGTCACCAAAGCAAACTCCTAAAGCAGTCTACAGAGAAGAGGGACGACCAAGGAACAAGGAGAAGACACCAACACGAACATCAAACCACTACAAGAAGCCCACCAGAGAAGAGGAAAGACCTAGGAACAAAGAGAAGACACCATCATAAACAGCGATATCAAAGGGGAGAGAGAAGAAGACAGACAGACAGACAGACAGACAGAGAGAGACAGAGAGAGACAGAGAGAAGAGAGAGAAGAGAGAAAGAGAGAGCGAGCGAGCGAGAGAGAGAGAGAATGCATGCACCATCTCTGTCCATCTAATTTCATCATCTTAGAATTGTATAAAAGATAAATAGCAAGATTCCCTTTACTCTCCCACAAAGCTTTGTGGGAAAAAATGATCTCCAAAAATTAAAAAAATAAAAGAAGAAGCCTCGTGGATCTTGTCTGTAGGTCAACGCCACTATGCACTCATCATCATCATCATCATCATCATCGTCGTCATCATCATCACATCATCCATCATCATCATCATCATCATCGTCGTCGTCGTCATCATCATCATCATCATAATCATCATCATCATCGTCGTCGTCGTCGTCATCATCATCATCATCATCATCATCATCGTCATCGTCATCATCATATTCATCATCATCATCATCATCATCGTCATCATCATCATCATCATCATCATCATCATCATTCGTCATCAAGTGCCTTGCCACATGGCGTTGGCGATCATGGCCTTCCATCTGTTTCTATCCCTTGTTGCCCTAACAGCTCTTCCACCCTCTTGTCTTCAGCCACCCTGCAAGTCCGTCCAATATTTTCTCCCTTGGTCTACCTGGTGCTTTCTTTCCCTCCAGCTTTCCTGTTGTGACCAGGTGCTCCAATTCCCCTTTCCTCATAAAATAGCCTATAAATGTTGCCTGTCTTTTCCTAATCTTCCTTATCAATGATCTTCTTGAGTCTGCCTCCATCAAGACTATGCGCTATTGATAATTAATGCAGCAAAAGTATACGCGAACTCAGGGGATGGATAAGTGGGATGGGACAGACTAGATTTTTTCGCTAGGTACATATGGGCTTACTAACATGACACCACCGCAATGAGGTCGAGAAACGACCTGGGGTACAAAGGTCAAGGAAAGGATTGAGTGACCTCAAAATGTCCGACCTGCTCGGGCGCACCCGGTAGACAAAAATTGCCGTATATCACTCCCTCTCAAATGAATTCCAACACCTATTGCAAGACTTGTGTGTGTGTGTGTGTGTGTGTGTGTGTGTGTGTGTGTGTGTGTGTGTGTGTGTGTGTGTGTGTGTGTGTGTGTGTTGTGTGTGTGTGTTTGTGTGTGTGTGTGGTTTTGTGTGTGTGTTTGTGTCTGTGTGTGTGTATGTATTGTGTCTGTTTTGTGTGTGTGTTGTTGTGTGTGTGTATTGTGTGTGTATCTGTATGAGTGTGTGTAGTTGTGTATGTGTGTGTATCTGTTGGTGTGTGTATGTGGGTATGTGTGTGTAGTGTGTGTCTGTGTGTGTGATTGTGTGTTTGTATGTGTGTGTTGTGTGTGTGTGTGTTGTGTGTGGTGTTGTGTGTGTGAGTGTGTGTGTGTATGTGTATGTGTGTGTATGTGTGTGTTTGTGTGTGTGTGTGCATGTGTGTATGTGTGTGTGTTTTGTGTGTGTGTTGTGTTTGTGTGTGTGTGTGTCTGTGTGTGTGTTTGTGTTGCTGAACACCGATGATGGGAACATAAGATGGCAGCAAGCAGTGACTAAACTAAACTACACCACCAGAATGATGGAAACATTAAGATGGGCAGCCAACACGGCCAGTAGACAACCTAGTCAGCCAAACAGTATAGCCTAGAAAACCACCAGAATGATGGAAACATTAAGATGGGCAGCCAACAGGCCAGTGGACCTATCAAACACTAAGCTAACACCACCAGAATGATGGAAACATCAAGATGGGCAGCCAACAGGCCAGTGGACCTATCAAACAGCTAAGCTGATGCACCAACACCAACCCATTGAAATGATGGAAACATATAAGAAGATGGAACAGTAAGCGCACCACATGAGCTCAAGTGGCAGCAAGGCCAGTGGACCTTAAACAGTAAGCTGACACCACCAGAATGATGGAAACATTAAGAGGACAGCCAACAGGCCATTTTGTAATTTGCAGGGCTGGGGTTGAACTCGAAATATCAGATCTTGAGTCAACGGTTCATAAAAAAAATAAACACACACACACACACACACACACACACACACACACACACACACACACACACACACACACACACACACACACACACACACACACACACACACCACACACACACACACACACACACACAACCGGCCAGCAAAGTGTGTGTACGTTCCAGACTGCAGAATGAGCACAGACTGTCAGATCCTTCTGTCTATTCGTTATGCCATTGGCATGTCGAGCAGCAACGTCAGATCCTCCATTGCTATTTCAGGCCAGCTTCTGCATGGTTATGTAGGTGTATCCCAGGTATGATTCAGGTAACTGAGTTCTCTTTCTACTGTTTGTTACCAAAGTGTTCCTGAATCTTCCTCTTGTTCATCTTCCTTCTGGTGTCTGTTCAGACGTGTCATCACTTTCAGTTTGTTTCTCAAGATGACTCTCCACGCTCGGAACGAATTCCATATGCACCAACGTCACAGGTGCCATGTGTATGGTGATCATGGCACAAGCCTTAAGCCTGCACATAAACCCATGAGCTGGCCAGGTCCGAGGCCCAACCTACACTATGTTTTACCTAGTCTATTTTTTATACAGGTATTTTATCAGCCTATATCTGGAATAACTTGTTTACTAGTTATATTGTATTTAGTATGTATCTACCTTAAAAAGGAACATACGATACATATGTATTTACTAAAGTCTGTAATGTTCCCTACAGATTCTACCCAGCAATGGGCCCTAACTACACAATGTTTATCATGTTTTATACAGGTATTGTATCAGCCTATAGGTCCTACGTACACTATGTTTTACCTAGTCTATATTTTATACAGGTATTTTATCAGCCTATAGGCCCTACGTACACTATGTTTTACCTAGTCTATATTTTATACAGGTATTGTATCAGCCTATAGGCCCTACGTACACTATGTTTTACCTAGTTTATATTTTATACAGGTATTGTATCAGCCTATAGGCCCTACCCACACTATGTTTCACATAGTCTATATTTTATACAGGTATGTTATCAGTCTACCGCTGGAATAATCTTGGTTACATGTAAATGACATGTGTATGTCTGTATCTTACTTCAAAAAAGGAACATATATATAAAGTAAATGAATAAATAATTAAAGGTCTGAATCACAACACAACTAGCTATTCTGTATAAACTCGTCTCACCTGACAGAACCCACCATCCCCACCCCCAGTCAATGCCCAAATGCTCAGCTGTCTATCAACTAGATGAAGACAATGTTTTCTTAATCATAGATAGGTATGTAAGTGAGTTAGTAAGTGAGTGAGTGAGTGAGTGAGTGAGTGAGTGAGTAAGTGAATAAGAAGTGAATAGGTGGGTGAATAATAATTTATACAAACAAAGGAGTATGTAGATAAATAAAAAGGACACAATGTGTCACCAAGGACACACGCTCCACTGTGTCTCGTGAAGGGCAGTCCAGGTGATGTCATCTTGCTGTCTTCAGATGATGATGTGCCCAATCCATCTCTCTGAGCCATTTGATGATGATGGTGTCCATACTGTCTTGGTTGCACTGAGCGTGAGTAGAACTGGTTGGAGATGGTGTTAGATCAGATGATTTGTATGATTCTTCGGAAGTTTTTTTTTGTGTGGGAGGTTAACAGTTTGTTAAGGTCGTTATCCTGCCCAACAGGTGATTATCATGTGATGTGTGTGTGTGTGTGTGTGTGTGTGTGTGTGTGTGTGTGTGTGTGCGTGTGTTGTGTGTGTGTTGTGTTTGTGTGTGTTTGGTGTGTGTGTGTGTGTGTGTGTGTGTGTGTGTGTGTGTGTGTGTGTGTGTGTGTGTGTGTGTTTGTGTGTGTGTGTGTGTTCGTTCGTTCTTTAATTTAACGTCTTTTCACTATAAGTGATATTAGACGGTGTGTGTGTGTGTGTGTGTTTGTGTGTGTGTGTGTGTGTGTGTGTGCGTGTGTTGTGTGTGCGTTGTGTTTGTGTGTGTTTGGTATGTGTGTGTGTGTGTATGTGTGTGTGCATATGTGTGTGTGTATGTGTGTGTGTGTGTGTGTTTGCGTGCGTGTGTTGTGTGTGCATTGTGTTTGTGTGTGTTTGGTGTGTGTGTGTGTGTGTGTGTGTGTGTTGTGTGTGTGTGTTTGTGTGTGTGTGTGCATGTGTATGCATGTGTGTGTGTGTGTGGTGTGTGTGTGTGTGTGTGTGTGGTGTGTGTGTGTGTCTATGTACATGTGTGTACTACGTTACTTTGTACGTGTAATTTAACTTTTTTACTCCCTCACCCCATCCACCAACTGCAAAAACTTCACCCCTTGACTCCCTCACCCTATCCTCCAGCTTCCTGCAGAAAGCTGGTGGATAGGATGAAAGAATCCAAGGGTTAAGTGTTTACTTTTGCTAGCATGGTTGACAAAAAGGGTGTGTATGTTCAAGCACGAGTGAAGGAGAGACAAAGTGATCGTGACTATAAATGTTATATGGTGAGAAAGCTGCGCACAGGAGAGAGAGAGACAAAGAGAGAGACAGTGAGAGAAAGAGACAGACAGACACACAGAGACAGAGACAGAGTGAGAGCGACAGAGAGAGAGAGAGTGACAGAGAGAGAGAAACAGAGGGAGACGCAGAGAGAGAGAAACAGAGAGAGACAAGAGACAAAGAGAGAAAGACACAGAGAGGAGAGAGAGAGAGAGAGAGAGAGAGAGAGAGAGAGAGAGAGAATAAGAAGGAAAGTGGCCAAACATTAAGGTCAAGAGTGACTGAAAAGCTTGTTTGGGTGTGCGCATGTTTTTTTCTCTATCTGGAGTTGAGAAATGAGAAGACTGCACTCAACAACAAGTGCTCGTCAGTGAAGAAACACACACACACACACACACACTCATACACACACACGCACACTCATACACACACACACACAATCATACACACACATACTCTCTCTCTCTCACATATGATAACAAAGAGGAAGGAAATTTCATTTCAACAATTTAATTTTGTCATTTTCATGTCTTGATCAAACCCTCTGTTCAACCAATCAATTTTTTGGCAAAACAAAGACATTGACATCAATATCATAATAATACAGACATGTCAACACCATTCACAATTTTCACCATCAACAATACTCCTTCACTCACTCCCTGTCAAGTTGACCAAATATCCGCACACAGGCCACACATCTCACTCACACTTCACATCAGCAAGTAACAGTTCTGATATCTTGCCAAAACTCTCTCACTCCCTTTATCATTCAGCTGATTTAAGAAGGCGCATTGCACTAAATCCACATTTTTAAATTAATGTAAGAAATGTTATTACTGTAATAATGTAGACCATACATACAAATGTTGTCTGGCACAATTTGACGCAAATCATGTTTTCTTTCCATCTATCATACAGTCCACACAACACACATCTCAATCATCCTTTACATACATGTCAAAGCTTTTCTCAACTAAAGGATCATTGCAATCTTTGCCTGCGAAGGCCTTCGTCTCTGATTACAAAAATGCAATAAATAAATTCTTCTTTAGGATACAGAAGAAGAAAAAAAATCTTTTTGAATAAATTAACAGAGACCATAGGCCTAATAAATATAGGCCTACATTTCTTTCAGACTAGCATCTCTGCCAAGCCCTGCGCTCAGAGTTGGGGTCACTCTGTGTAGGGCCTACACAAAGACAATGTAGGCCTAGGCCTCATAAATATTGACATCAAAGTCCATTTCAGACATAAGACAAACGTGGAATACAATGCCGAAGCATTAATTTTTTTTTTTAAAACACAAAGTCCAATAAAATGGAATGAAAAGTGGCAAAGTGACGAAAGACCTCCACACACACACAGTGCTGAATACCAACACCCCAACAATGTCAGTCAACGAATTCCAAGCAACGAGGCAAAAAATTCATCGAGTCTCACCCACCCACACACCCCGACCCCGACAAGCCGGCTCATGCCCCGGTGGAGAGACAGGGGTGGGGGTGGGGGTGTTGGGGATAGCAACGGACTGGTCAACAAACACCCCCACCCACCCCACCTCTGTTCATGATCTATTGCCATGGAGATGGTATCGATTGAATGCGACCAGTCAGTCGGACTTTCATCAGATTGCCATGGCAGCAAGAAATCAATACTACAACCACCTGCCCTCGACTTGATTAATCAATCTTCTTATTGACTAATCGGACGGGTGATGGTGACCTCGATCTTTTGCTCCCTTTGATAAGCTTGTTAGGGCCACGTACAAATGGCCGACTTTAATATTCCATTTTGTTTTCGGTGTAAAAAAAAAAAAAATCTTCCTTTCTAAATCTGACGAAAAATAAAGAAGAAGAAAAAAAAAGATGCTAAATAAATAAATAATCTCTGGCACCGACAACAGGTCTCGCTATCAAGTTATCACTCCCACACACTCTTCCACCCTCTCAGTCTCGTACGTCACTGATTGCGTCACACAGGCAGACATTGCGTCATACAACACGCCACACACTTCTTTTTTCAACCTCGCCCAACAACCACAACCCTCGCATACTCGGCACACCAATGTCCTTACTACTTGCGCAAGTTACGAGATACACTCTGTAAATAGCTCAGAGATCCTCGATCCGTTTTCTCTACATGTATGTTCAACGAGTACAGACGCTGGCACAATTTGCCCCCCCCCCCCCCCCCCCTCCTCCAAAGATCGAAAACCGTGACTGACGAGAAAAGCCCTCAGCAACAACGCGGGAAGCGCGTGTGTGCCTTTGACCTTTCGACTCAGCCACGCTGTGAAAGGATAGCGGCGTGGCGTGGGGCTTGTTGAGGCCCTGTCAGGGATGGCAAATTATTTCCAACAACTGCTTTTTTTTTTATCAAACACGTGTAAAGATAATCTTTTCCCTGTACAAATTTCCAAGGCAAGCATGGCGCTTGAGGCAGTTATGGAGACATGTTAAATACCGGGGTGGGGGGGGGGGTGGATGAAATACTCTTGATATGATTCACTACATTTCATAAATAAGTGACTCCATTCTTTCACACATGACACAACCCATTCAGAACTCGCACACTGTCCGACTCGTTGCTCACTCACTTGCACACACCAATGGCGTAGTCCCTACTCAAGAATTACAAACTGGTACACAATTATTCCTCGTCGTCTGCTACATTCCATCTTCCAGAACCAGTTAACATGCACACGCACACACAAAAAGGTAGGCCAGCTTGGGTTACAAGTGTCATTATGTAACTAAGGCATTATTGTAAGCTGTGGTAAGTAAGCATGACCCGACACGTCACGGCTTTTCGAGTATTGATTGATCGGTCTTTGGATTGTCACTTGTCGTACGATCGTTTTTTCTTCAATAAATAATCCTCTAATCTCTCAGCTCTTGACACGTACGCACGCACGCACACAAACACACGTACAAACCCAGAATGTCTCGCCCACTCAGTCTGGTACACGTCACAAGTGGAGAGATGTATGCCCCACAAGGACAGAGCGACACCTCTGTGACGTAGTACCATCTGTCACACACTCACAAGCGTTAGGCCACTCACACATTCAGGTCAACACTAAAAGTCACTTGATCTTGCTGTTCGTACACTTGATAGTTACGTCAGTTCACGCACAATTCATCCACACAACCAATTGCCCAATGACCCACACATCTTGCAAGTCCACACTGTTCAATCAACCCCACACATCACCATACAAGTCCACACACATCCGCTCTCTCAGTCTGTGAAATGTCCCTCAGACAGACAGCATCAGAGGTTGGTGCACAGAGTCTAATCCCACTTTCATCTCCTTGGCACAGGTGAGATTCTCCGACAGTTTGTGAGTGGTCACAGACGACAGAATGGACTGACCCACATTTCGGACGGACACGTCTCCGTTAGCGGAGGTACCAGACAGTCCAGAGAAACTGGTGTTGAAGATGTTCACGAGGTTGGAGATCTGCGGAGAGTCACACTGCATGGGCTCGGGAGAAGGAGGAAGAGGAGGTAGTGGTGGTGGTGGCACAGTCCAACGATACCCTGGACTCCACAATACGCACTTTGGGAGCCGACACGTTTTCGTGGTCCCTGTCCATGGCACGTCGTCGTTTGAGCAAACAGCACGAAGATGACCTACTGCCGAAAGGCCTCGTACCGTTGCTGTGCTGGGCCCGACTCCCAGAAGTCGGTCGGCAGGATAGAGCGGGCTTACTGTCTTTGACACTGTCCACAGAGGTTTCGCCCTGAAGCCGTTTCTCACACTCCACAGAAGTAGAAGAGGGGGAAGTAGCGTCCCGACAGGGGGAGGGGGGTGGCGTGTTCTCTTTGTCCTCGCACTCGGCCACCTGCATGCAACTACCAGCTGCGCCGTCGGGGACCGACGCCGTTTCCGGCGAAGGAGTCACGCTTTGAGGAGCGGCCGAGTGGGATGGGGAATGGAATGTAGGTCCCGCAGCACACGTTGTCGATGACGATGATGGTGTACTGTTGACCGATGTACAGGTTTCCGACTCGGACACGGGTTTTTGTTCTTTCATCTCCACACAGGTAGATGGTGATGGTGATGGCGATGAGGGTGGTGGCGGTGTTGGCGCAGCTGCCCGCTGTTTGGTAGCGTTCAAGTGCTGGATCATGTAGGCCGTGCGTGCTTTGTGTAACACGGTGGCCACCAGAAGGTTTTTGTGCAGGTTGATGCCGCCTTTCTGACCACGAGAAGCGGCGATCTTGCCCAAGCTGACAGCGATCAGCCGCTGAGATTCGGGAACATCCATTGTTGCGGTTGCTGCTGCCATTGTTCCAACAAAGCAGACAAATGAATTTGAATTAAAATCACAAGTTTGAAAGGAGCAGTGAGCGTACAGTACAAAATCCCGTTACACGTTAGAAGGCACGTCTGCTCGCCACACTGCCTGTGTCTGCGTCTGAGGCTCTGTGTGGCTGATATCCTGTTTTGAAAGCCGTGACGTCAATCGCCTTAGATGTCAGCCAATGGGAGCGCGCGGGGCTAAATGCGGAGGCGACGTCACGCGGGATGGGCCAATCAGCACATAGGGTGGGAGCGAGCTCGCGCTGGCGTGACCCGGAAAACTAAAAATAGGCCTGACCCGAGTGGTCCAAATAAAGGCAACCACGACATAGTCGTGTGTTGTAGCAACCGTAGCAAAGAAAGAGAGGGAGGGAGTGTGGGGAAAGCGGGCAGCAGGGCTAGACAAGCACTGACGCACACGTTTCACAATGGACAGGAGAGAGGGAGAGACAACGCGGACCGACTGAGTCATGTCGCCACTCGTTGTGTGCGCTGTTTCGACAAGTCCCCCCAACTTGACGAATCATCTCGTGCGAATGACCCCATCACCATTAACGGGATCTGACGGGGACCTACTGACACAACCGACAAAAATCCCACCAGCTTGCACCATACCACGCTGGCATAGTAGGTCCCTGAGATAAACCACGTTAGGAAGGGGGGTGGGGTGGGTGGGTAAGTTAAGTCTGGGAAATTCTTTTAATTTCATCCGCACACGCTCACACAGGGTTTTTACAACAAACCGAATCTGCCGCTTGTGGTAGCATATGACAGACGCGGGAGAGGGTGTGTGTGTGTGTGTGTGTGGAGGGGGGTGTGAAGGAAGGAGCATGGGTGTGGCGGTTTTACAAAACTTCAACTGTCCCGTTTACGAAAGCTAGGGGCCAAGAGAGGGTTATATGTTTCAGTGACGTGTTCGTGCTTTTCCGACATTCCACGCGGGTTTGGGGCTGACATTGGAGTGAATAGAAAAGGCATCGTGAATTGTCAGCACGAACAGAAGACATTCCATTTCCTAAACAGGACACACCAACTCTCCCGCCTGACTAACTTTTGAGATCACAGGACTAGATATTCTGTATTCTAATCTTGTCAACGCCC
>JAPXFY010000026.1:58394964-58407464 GCA_030674185.1 Monoplex corrugatus
CGTCAGATAGAAACACTAAGCTGACACTGAACAGAGAGGAGAGTGAAATGACGTCAGATAGAAACACTAAGCTGACACTGAACAGAGAGGAGAGAGAAATGACGTCAGATAGAAACACTATGCTGACACTGAACAGAGAGGAGAGAGAAATGACGTCAGATAGAAACACTAAGCTGACACTGAACAGAGAGGAGAGTGAAATGACGTCAGATAGAAACACTAAGCTGACACTGAACAGAGAGGAGAGTGAAATGACGTCAGATAGCAACACTAAGCTGACACTGAACACAGAGGAGAGTGAAATGACGTCAGATAGAAACACTAAGCTGACACTGAACAGAGAGGAGAGAGAAATGACGTCAGATAGAAACACTATGCTGACACTGAACAGAGAGGAGAGAGAAATGACGTCAGATAGAAACACTAAGCTGACACTGAATAGAGAAGAGAGAGAGAAATGACGTCAGATAGAAACACTAAGCTGACACTGAACAGAGAGGAGAGAGAAATGACGTCAGATAGAAACACTAAGCTGACACTGAACAGAGAGGAGAGAGAAATGACGTCAGATAGAAACACTAAGCTGACACTGAACAGAGAAGAGAGAGTGAAATGACGTCAGATAGAAACACTAAGCTGACACTGAACAGAGAGGAGAGAGAAATGACGTTAGATAGAAACACTAAGCTGACACTGAACAGAGAGGAGAGAGAAATGACGTCAGATAGAAACACTAAGCTGACACTGAACAGAGAGGAGAGTGAAATGACGTCAGATAGAAACACTAAGCTGACACTGAACAGAGAGGAGAGAGAAATGACGTCAGATAGAAACACTAAGCTGACACTGAACAGAGAAGAGAGAGAAATGACGTCAGATAGAAACACTAAGATGACACTGAACAGAGAGGAGAGTGAAATGACGTCAGATAGAAACACAAAGCTGACACTGAACAGAGAGGAGAGAGAAATGACGTCAGATAGAAACACTAATTGACACTGAACAGAGAGGAGAGTGAAATGACGTCAGATAGAAACACTAAGCTGACACTGAACAGAGAGGAGAGTGAAATGACGTCAGATAGAAACACTAAGTGACACTGAACAGAGAGGAGAGTGAAATGACGTCAGATAGAAACACTAAGCTGACACTGAACAGAGAGGAGAGAGAAATGACGTCAGATAGAAACACTAAGTGACACTGAACAGAGAGGAGAGTGAAATGACGTCAGATAGAAACACTAAGCTGACACTGAACAGAGAGGAGAGTGAAATGACGTCAGATAGAAACAATAAGCTGACACTGAACAGAGAGGAGAGAGAAATGACGTCAGATAGAAACACTAAGCTGACACTGAACAGAGAGGAGAGTGGAAATGACGTTAGAAGGAAACACTAAGCTAACACTGAACAGAGAGGAGAGTGAAATGACGTTAGAAGGAAACACTAAGCTGACACTGAACAGAGAGGAGAGTGAAATGACGTAGAAGGAAACACTAAGCTGACACTGAACAGAGAGGAGAGTGAAATGACGTCAGATAGAAACACTAAGCTGACACTGAACAGAGAGGAGAGAGAAATGACGTCAGATAGAAACACTAAGTGACACTGAACAGAGAGGAGAGTGAAATGACGTCAGATAGAAACACTAAGCTGACACTGAACACAGAGGAGAGTGAAATGACGTCAGATAGAAACACTAAGCTGACGCTGAATAGAGAGGAGAGTGAAATGACGTCAGATAGAAACACTAAGCTGACACTGAATAGAGAGGAGAGTGAAATGACGTCGATAGAAACACTAATCTGACGCTGAATAGAGAGGAGAGTGAAATGACGTTAGAAGGAAACACTAAGCTGACACTGAATAGAGAGGAGAGTGAAATGACGTCAGAAACACTCAGCTAACACTGAACAGAGAGGAGAGTGAAATGACGTCAGAAACACTTAGCTAACACTGAACAGAGAGGAGAGTGAAATGACGTCAGATAGAAACACTAAGCTGACACTGAATAGAGAGGAGAGTGAAATGACGTCAGAAAAACTTAGCTAACACTGAATAGAGAGGAGAGTGAAATGACGTCAGAAACACTTAGCTAACACTGAACAGAGAGGAGAGTGAAATGACGTCAGATAGAAACACAAAGCTAACACTGAATAGAGAGGAGAGTGAAATGACGTCAGACAGAAACACTTAGCTGACACTGAACAGAGAGGAGAGTGAAATAACGTCAGAAGGAAACAGTGACTAAGATGACACCACCAGAATGATGGGAGACAGTAAGATGAGTAACAAACAGTTCTGAATGTTGTGAGCGGGAGTGTGGAACTCAAAATATCACATCTGGAGACTATGCCCCAATCAACACAGTAAGCCGCCCCTCCTTAAAGTTCCCTTTTATTGACTTCATGTTTTGTAGCTGTGTGTGTGTTTTCACTCATAAGAAGATTAGGAAAAGACAGGCAACATTTATAGGCCATTTTATGAGGAAGGGGGATTTGGAGCACCTGGTCACAACGGGAAACCGGGAGGGAAGGAGAGCACCGGGTAGACCCAGGGAGAAAATACTGGATGGACTTGCAGAGTGACTGGGGACGAGGCGGGTGGGGGAGATGCTAGGGGGAATGAGAGATAGAGACAGATGGAGGTCCATGATCGCCAATGCCATGTGGCAGGGCACCTGATGATGATGATGGTGGTGGTGGTGGTGGTGGTGATGGTGGTGGTCAGTGGTTGTGGTGGTGATGGTGATGATGGTGGTGGTGGCGGTGGCGGTGATGATGATGATGGTGATGGTGATGGTGATAATGATAATGGTGATGGTAATGGTGATGATGATGATGATGATGGTGATGGTGATGAATATGATGGTGATGGTGATAATGGTGATGATGATTTTCGTATTCCCGTACTCTGAGTACGTCAGCTGCCAGTGACGACGATGTTGATGATTATGATGACGACGATGACGACGATGACGACGATGATGATATCTGTATTCATGTATTCTGAGTACATCGACCTGCCAGTAATGATGATGACGATAATGATGAGAAGGAGGTGGAGGATAACGATGACAATGGTGTGTATTTCTGTGTCCTGAATACACTGACCCTCCATGCACTGTTACTTCCGTCACCAAGTTCACCAGCTTAACTTGTATTTTCTGTTTTTCAACATCACTTCCGGTCCGGTGTCAACTTCCTGCAGAGTCACTTCCGGTCTCAGTGGTCTGTTCAGTGACGTTCCACTTCCTGTCTCTCCCTTTTCCTTCAGCGGTGCTACCTGCCTGCTTGCAGCCAATCACTGTCTGTTTCCTGTTTAAGGTGTGTGTGTGTGTATGTGTGTGGTGAGAGAGAGAGAGAGAGAGAGAGAAAGAAAGAAGAGGGAGCGGTGGTGGTAGCGAAGGTTCGTGGGTGGTTGAAAGACTACGTGTGTGTATTTGTGCGGGGGTGGCAGAGGAGAGGATAGTTCCGTTGTGCGTATGTGTGTGTGTGTGACGATAATTTCGTTTACATAGCGCGAACCGCCTGTGTCAAAAGCGTACACATTGCACTTTACAGGGATAGAATATTACTTGACATTTTTTCTTGCAAGTAAAAGCAGACACTGACAAAACATGACATGAAAACAAATATAAGGTACCATAATAACCAACAACAAAAAGGAGCCAATGACACGAAAACAAATATAAGGTGCCATAATAACCAACAACAAAAAGGAGCCAATGACACGAAAACAAATATAAGGTACCATAATAACCAACAACAAAAAGGAGCCAATGACACGAAAACAAATATAAGGTACCATAATAACCAACAACAAAAGGAGCCAATGACACGAAAACAAATATAAGGTACCATAATAACCAACAAACAATAAGGAGCCACACAATGGACACGAAAACAAATATAAGGTACCATAATAACCAACAACAAAAGGAGCCAATGACACGAAAACAAATATAAGGTACCATAATAACCAACAACAATAAGGAGCCAATGACACGAAAACAAATATAAGGTACCATAATAACCAACAAACAAACAAAAAGGAACCACAGTAACATATACATGTACATTAAGAACTATAATATAAAGAAGAGCAAAATGATATAAGTGAATACTAGTATTCACAGATACACAGGTTGGGGGTGGGGGAGATGCTAGGGGCAACGAGAGATAGAGGCAGATGGAAGTCCATGATCGCCAACGCCATGCGGCAGGGCACCTGATGATGATGATGACAGATACACAAGTAATGCGCACGTGCACACGCACGCACACACACACACACAGACATACAGGATGTTGAGCTAGGGTACATGCATACTGTTATTTGTGTGACCCCTCACCCAAGTTAAATCCTCTCTCTGCAGGCACGCTTTGTTTGACGGCTGACAAACCACACAACTACACATGAACACTGTTGATACTTTTAACGATACACAATGTATGAAAATTGTACAAACCAGAGTGAGAAAGACGCATACAAAGAGAGAGAGAGAGAGGGAGAGAGGGAGAGGGAGAGAGGGAGAGGGAGAGAGGGAGAGGGAGAGAGGGAGAGACAGACAGACAGAGAGAGACGGAGAGACAGAGAGAGAGAGACAGACAGACAGACAGACAGACAGACAGAGTGTGTTTGTGTGTGTGTTGTGTGTGTGTGTGTGTGTGTGTGTGTGTGTGTGTGTGTGTGTGTGTGTGTGTGTTCGTTCGTTTCCTTGATTTAACGTCTTTTCACTATAAGTGATATTAGACGGAGGTGTGTGTGTGTGTGTGGTGTGTGTGTGTGTGTGTGTGTGTGTGTGTGTGTGTGTGTGTGTGTGTGTGTGTGTGTGTGTGTGTGTGTGTGTGTGTGTGTGTGTGTGTTTGTGTGTGTGTGTGTGTGTGTGTGTGTGTGTGTGTATGTGTGTGTTTTGTAATTAGTTTGTTGGTCGGTTGAGCTGTTGTTTTCTTCTTTTTCTTTCTCCTCCCCCCCCCCCCCCCAAAAAAAAAGAAAACAAAAACAAAACAAACAAAAAAACCTTCGTAGGCTGCGATTCTCACGTGACGTGCACTAGACATGCAATTAAGGATATGTTCGAGTTTTAAGTGTATGATGGGGGAGTGTGTTGTGTTGTGTGATGTGGTGTGTGTTGTGTGTGTGTGTGTGTGTGTGTGTGTGTGTATGTGTGGTGTGTGTGTGTGTGTGTGTGTGTGTATGTGTGTGTGTGTGTGTGTGTGTGTTGTGTGTGTTGTGTGTGTGTGTTGTGTGTTTGTGTGTGTGTGTATGTGTGTGTGTGTGTGTGTATGTGTGTGTGTGTGTATGTGTGTTGTGTGTTGTGTGTGTTTGTGTGTGTGTGTGTGTGTTGTGTGTTTTGTGTGTATTGTGTGTGTGTAGTGTGTTGTGTGTTGTGTTTGTGTGTTGTGTTGTGTGTGTGTGTTTGTGTGTGTGTGTGGTGTGTGTGTGTATGTGTGTGTTTGTGTGTGTGTGTGTAGTGTGTATTGTGTGTGTGTGTGTGTTTGTGTGTATGTATGTGTGTGTGTGTGTGTGTGTGTTTGTGTGTGTGTGTGTGTGTGTTGTGTGTGTGTGTGTTGTGTGTGTATGTGTGTGTGTGGTGTGTGTTTGTGTGTATGTGTGTGTGTGTGTGTGTGTATGTTGTGTTGTGTGTGTGTGTAGTGTGTGGTATGTGTGTATGTGTGTGTGTGTGTAGTGTGTGTGTGTATGTGTGTGTGTGGTGTGGTGTATGTGTGTTTTGTGTGTGTGTGTGTGTATGTGTGTGTATGTGTGTGTATGTGTGTGTATGGTGTATGTGTGTATGTGTGTGTGTGTGTGTGTGTGTGTGTGTGTGTGTGTGTGTGTGTGTGTGTGTGTGTGTGGTGTTATACACACGAAAGGAGTTGAGATAACAGCAGCTAGGTTTGCAGTTCACGTTGACCTGAGAGATGGGGAAAATCTCTACTCTTTGCCCACCAGGTGGGAAATATCCAAGAAGGATTGAACCCCACACCTTCTGATTGTAAACCGAACATCTTCCCACTGAACTACCGCCACCCTCGTTTTGATCGAATTTGAAGTACAGTCATCATCATCATCAGGTGCCCTGCCGCATGGCGTTGGCGATCATGGACCTCCATCTGTCTCTATCTCTTGTTGCCCCTAACATCTCCCCCACCCTCCTCATCCCCAGCCACTCTGCAAGTCCGTCCAGCATTTTCTCTCCTGGGTCTACCCGGTGCTCTCTTTCCCTCCAGATTTCCCGTTGTAACCGGGTGCTCCAAATCCCCTTTCCTCATAAAATGGCCTACAAATGTTGCTTGTCTTTTCCTAATCTTCCTTATGAGTGACCTACTTGTGTCTGCCTCCATCAAGACTGTCTCGTTTGTTTTTTTTGCTGTCCATGGAACTCTCAACATTCTTCTGAGAAACCACATCTCGGCTGCCTCAATCTTGTCTCTCAACATTCTTCTGAGAAACCACATCTCGGCTGCCTCAATCTTGTCTCTCAACATTCTTCTCAGAAACCACATCTCGGCTGCCTCAATCTTGTCTCTCAACATTCTTCTGAGAAACCACATCTCGGCTGCCTCAATCTTGTCTCTCAACATTCTTCTCAGAAACCACATCTCGGCTGCCTCAATCTTGTTCTGAAGTACAGTAAGAAAAAGAAAAAAGAAATTAAAAAAAAATGTTTTACTGTGAACTGAGAGTGCGTGAAACCACACAGCCATTGACAAGATGGAAAGCACAGTATAACAATGTCATTAGTTGTTTCCTGTTACCAGTGACACATAGTTTATGGAGACTGGTATGATGTACGGCAGTGTGCCTGTATGCATTCAGTTGTTGGTTTCAGTCGTGAATTACTCCTACTGATGTGTACAAACCCGCTGTTTCTGGTGAAACATCGTATATGACACACTAAACTGGGAAATCGACAAAACCAGGAAATATATATTTAAAAGGAGGTTGTGCAATACCCTGGTCAAGGTCAGTGTGTGTGTGCGTGTGTGTGTGTGTGTGTGTGTTGTGTGTGTGTGTGTGTGTTGTGTGTGTTGTGTTGTGTGTGTGTGTGTGTTTGAGTGTGTGTGTGGTGTGTGTGTGTGTTGTGTATGTGTGTGTGTGTGAAAGGGTGTGTGTATGTGTGTGTGTGTGTTGTGTATTGTGTTGTGTGTGTGATGGTGTGTGTGCATGTAGTGTGTGTTGTGTGTATGTGTCAGTGTGTGTATGTGTGTGATGTGTGTGTATGTGTGTGTGTGTGTGTGGTGAGTGTGTGTAGTGTGGTGTGTGTTGTGTGTGTGTTGTGTGGTGATGTGTGGTGTTTGTGGTGTGTTGTGTGTGTGTGTGTGCATGGTGTGTGTATGTGTGTGTGTGTGTGTGTGTGTAGTGATGTGTGTTGTGTGTGTGTGTGTGTGGTGTGAGTGAGTGTGAGTGTGTGTGTGTGGGTGTGTTGTGTGTGTGTGTGAGTGTATGTGTGTGTGTGTGTGTGTGTGAGTGTTTCTTTCTTTCTTTCTTTCTTTGCTTGCTTATTTACTGGCTTGCTTGTTGTTTGTTTACTTGCTTGCTTGCTTGCTTTTTTGTTTTGTTGTTGTTGCTGTTACTTTTTTGTTTCCTTTGTTTTATTTTGCTTTGTTTTGTTTTTTAAACGAATGTAGTTTTGATTTACAGAATTTCCTTCTTCATTGTGTAGGAATAGGCTGAACAGGCCTACGTGATTTGGGAATACCCGATTCAGTGCTTCCTTTATCACAAATGTAACTGAAAGAGGACATTAGTAGACGGAAAACCCGATTTGTTTTTGTTTTTTTTTTTTTTTTTTTTTTCTTTTTTCCTTATCATTAACAAAAATATAAATGGAATATATCATTTTGAAAACCTTTTTTTTTCAGCCAAACATTTGATAAAGTTTAACCCTTCTATTCCTTCACCCTACCTGCCAGCAAAGCAAACACTTAACCTTTTCACTCCCTCACCCTATCCGTCACCTTCCTGCAGGAAGCTGGTGGATAGGGTGAGGGAGTAAAAGGGTTAAGTTTTCCAGCTTATGGACAGGCTGCAGGAGTCATGTATGTATGTATGTATGTATGTATGTATGTATGTATGTATGTATGTATGTATGTATGTGTATGTGTATGTATGTATGTATGTGTATATGTATGTATGTGTATGTTGTATATGTATGTATGTGTGTATGTGTATGTATGTATGTATGTGTATGTGTATGTATGTATGTATGTATGTGTATGTGTATGTATGTATGTATGTATGTGTATATGTATGTATGTTGTATGTATGTATGTATGTATGTATGTGTATGTATGTATGTATGTGTATGTATGTATGTATGTGTATTGTATGTATGTATGTATGTGTATGTATGTATGTATGTGTGTATTATGTATGTATGTATGTATTATGTGTATGTATGTATGTATGTGTATTGTATGTATGTATGTATGTATGTATGTATGTAGATGTATGTATGTATGTATGCATGTATGTATGCATGTATGTATGTATGTATGTATCTATGTATGTGATGTGTATGTATTTATGTATGTAT
This sequence comes from Monoplex corrugatus, assembly GCA_030674185.1. NCBI lineage: Eukaryota > Metazoa > Mollusca > Gastropoda > Littorinimorpha > Ranellidae > Monoplex > Monoplex corrugatus. The sequence goes on from JAPXFY010000026.1 coordinate 58,403,506, forward strand.
GAATGTATGTATGTGTGTGTATGTATGTATGTATGTATGTATGTATGTATGTATGTATGTATGTATATATATATGTATGTATGCATGTATGTATGTATGTATGCATGTATGTTTATGTATGTATGTAGTATGTATGTACTGTGTATATGTATGTATGTATGTATGTATGTATGTATGTATGTATGAATGTATGTATGTATGTATGTATGTATGCATGTATGTATGAATGCATGTATGTATGTATGTATGATGTATGTATGTATGTGGATGGATGGATGGATGTATGAATGTATTAGTATGATGGATGGATGGATGGATGGATGGATGTGAATGATGTATGTATGATGAATGTATGGATGGATGGATGGATGGATGATTGTATGTGTGTATGTATGTATGGTATGGATGGATGGATGGATGGATGAATGTATGTATGTATGAATGTATGTATGTATGTATGGATGGATGGATGGATGGATGGATGGATGTTTGTATGTATGTATGTATGGATGGATGGATGGATGGATGGATGGATGGATGGATTGGATGGATGGATGGATATTTTGTTTTGATTTAACGTCTTTTCACTATGAGTGAGATAAAACAGGATATGGTCGCTGCACATCTGGATGCCACCATCTCCCTCCAGGCCGCTCTGTCTTGACTTTGTGGACAATTTCTTAAATATTTAGGACCACTGATGTTGGTTATGTCTTGCTATATGAGATTAGAGGTCTGTCTTCATTCCTTTTTGCCAACTGTTTTCCTTGAAAGATGGTTGTCACGAGGTCCGTGTTCTTGTTGCGTGACACATGGCCAATGTATTTTTGGAATCCCTATCAGCTCGTCACAATCATAGTAAGATACTTACAACCATAACCGACTCCTTTCCCAGGATGAAGTACGAGATGCTGTGGGCTCGTTGGGAAATCTGTCACCACACAGTCCAGCCTCATCCACTTCACGGATGCGTCACTGAGAATGTTGATCAAATCCCCTGACACCGCAGGTAGACCTTTGTATCCGTCGGGCCTGGTTGTCGCCATTGTTTCTTATGATGGTAAGCATAGAGCACGGTCCTGTCAGGCATTCTGGATAGAACTCCATAGCGTTATAATTATCATCCCCATCGTCGTCGTTACCATCGTCGTCATCATCATCATCATCATCCCCATCGTCGTCATCATAGTCATCATCTTCATCATCATCCCAATCGTCATGATCATCGTCATCATCGTCATTATCATAGTCATTATTGTCGTCGTCATCATCGTCGTCGTCGTCGTCGTCGTCGTCATTATCGTCATCATTCCATCGTCATTATTATCCCCTTCGTCGTCGTCATCACCATCATCGTCATCGTCATCCCCATCGTCGTCGTCCTCCTCCCATCATCATCATCATCATCATCATCGTCGTCGTCCTCATCGTCATCATCATCATCCCCATCGTCGTCGTCATCAATATCATCATCGTCGTCATCATCATCATCCCCATCGTCGTCGTCATCATCATCATCATCATCATCATCATCATCATCATCATCCCAGTCGTCGGCGTCGTCATCACCATCATCATCATTATCATCCCCATCGTCGTCGTCGTCGTCGTCGTCATCATCAACATCCCCATCGTCGTCGTCGTCGTCGTCGTCGTCATCATCATCATCCCCATCGTCGTCGTCGTCACAATCACATACATCATCCATCATCCATTCACCATCACTTCCACTCACCACCATCATCCATCATCCACCACCCACCACCACATCATCATCATCATCATCACATCAACAACACATCATCATCAATCATCATCATCACATCATCATACATCATCATCATCATCATCATCATCATCATCATCATCATCATCATCAATCATCATCACATCATCTACCATCATCATCATCATCCTCACATCCCATCATCATCATCATCACATCACCATCCCATCACCATCACATCCATCATGACCTCATCATCATCATCATCCAATCATCATCACTCATCATCACCATATCACCATCATCACCATCATCACCATCACCATACAACATCATCATCACCACCTCACCATCATCATCATCACCATATCACTCATCATCCAACCATCATCACATCATCATCACCATTCATCACATCATCATCACATCATCACTCATACATCATCATCATCATCATCATCACCATCATCACACCATCATCACATCACTCATCATCATCAACATCATCATCATACATCCTCATCATACATCACTCCACCATCACATCACCATCCATCATACATCTCATCATCATCATCAACCCATCACCACTCACCATTATCACCATCATCATCACTCACATAACATCACATCCATCACATCATCACATCATCAACAATACACCATTCATCACCACATCACATTCATCACCATCCACCATCATCCATCATCATCATCATCATCACCACCATCACCATCATATCATCACTCCATCATCCACCATCTCATCATCATCTCATCATCTCATTATCATATCATACATCACATCATCATCATCACTCACCTCATCACATTATCACATCCATCAATCACTATCATCACTCCATTCACATTCATCACCATCACTCATCACCATCATCATCACCCATCATCATCACTCATCATCACATATCCATCCATCATCATCATCATCCCCAAATTTCACTCACATCTCACCACACATCATCATCACAATACCATCATCAATCACATCATCCACTCATCACCACTCATCATCACTCATCATCCCACATCATCACCATCGCCATCCATCATCACATCATCCATCACATCATCCTCATCTCAATCATCATCACTCATCACTCATCATCATCCATCATCCATCACACATCCATCATCATCATCATCATCATCATCATCACATCATAACATCATCACCATCATCATCACCATCATCATCCATCATCATCATCATCATCATCACCATCATCATCATCACACATCACCACCACCATCATCACATCATCATCATCATCATCATCATCATCACCATCATCATCATCACTCACCATACATCACACATCAATCCATCATCATAACATCCATCATCATCATCATCATCCATCATCTCATCATCATCATCACATCATCACCACATCACATCATCATCATCATCATCCACATCATCACCATCATCACACCATCTCACATCATCACACATCATCACCATCACCACATCACATCATCACCATCACATCATATCATCATCATCATCACTCATCATCATCACATCACATCATCATCATCATCATCATCCATCATCATCACCATCATCACATCATCATCATCATCATCATCATCACCATCATCATCACATCATCAATCACCATCACCCACCCATCATCACATCACTCACATCATCCATCCATCATCATCATCCCATCAATCACATCATCCATCATCACACACCATCACATCATCACATCATCACTCACATCATCCATCATCACCTCATCACATCCCATCAACCATTCCATCATACCATCACATCATCATCATCATAACCATCATCATCATCATCATCATCATCATCATCTATCCATCCACATTATCACATCATCAATCATACCATCATCATCATCAATCCATCATCCCATCACCATCATCATCATCATCCATCACACATCATCATCATCATCATCATACCATCATACATCATCATCATCACTCATCATCATCATCATACATCATCATCATCACTACTCATCATCATCACACATCATCACATCATCACCTCATCACCACCATCACCATCACCATCATCATCATCATCACCATCACCATCATCATCACCATCATCATCACCATCATCATCACCATCATCATCGCCATCATCATCACCACCACCACCACCATCATCATCATCACCATCATCATCATCATCACCATCACCATCATCATCACCATCATCATC
>JAPXFY010000026.1:58427464-58432464 GCA_030674185.1 Monoplex corrugatus
TCTCCTCTCTCTCCTCCCTATCTCTCTCTCTCTTCCTCTCTCCTCTCTCTCTCCTCTCCTCTCTCTCACTCTCTCTATCACTCCTGTCTCTTCACTCTCTCTATCACTCTCTCTATCACTCTCCTCTCTCTCACTCTCTCTATCACTCTCTCTATCACTCTCTCTATCACCTCTCTATCACCTTCTACACTCCTCTCTCCCTCTCACTCTCTCTATCACTCTCTCTCTATCACTCTTCTCTGTCACTCTCTCTATCACTCTCTCTCTCTACTCACTATCACCTCTCTCTATCACTCCCCATTCTCTACACTCTCTCTATCACTCTCTCTATCACTCTCTCTACTCTCTCACACTCTCTCTCATCACTCCTCTCTATCATCTCTCTTTTATCACTCTCTATCACTCTCTCTATCACTCTCTCTATCACCTCACTCTCTCATCACCCCTCTATCACTCCTCTCTATCCACTCTCTCTATCACTCTCTCTATCACTCTCTCCTATCACTCTCTCTATCACTCTCTCTCTGTCACTCTCTCTATCTCTATCACTCTCTCTGTGTTTATCTGTCTCTTGTTTCCAAAAGCCAGCTACTGACATAATTTCACAGGATCTTTAACGTGCATACGTGTTCTCCGTCAATCTGCACACGGTAAAGGTTCAGGAACTAAGAGATGTGCACCACACACGTTGATCAGGGGGATGGGAAAACTGTCCACACGTTACCCACCGGGTGGAGCTGTCTGGGCGGATTGAACTCAGGACCTTCCTGATAGGAACTCTCACCCACGTGACCACCACGCCTGGCAGTCAGGAATTCAGTCACTGGCTCAGACAATGTCGGTATGGCAGGAATTTTAGGGTGGTGTAGTCATCATCATTGTCATGTGCCATGCCGCAAGACGTTGGCGATCATGGCCCTCTATACGAATCTATCTCTTGTAACTGCAGGTATAATTTTATCTTCTACCTTTTTGTCCCCACCTACTGTACAACTCTGTCTGATGTATTTTCTCCCTGGGTCGACCTGCTGCCCTTTTTCAAAACCTCTAGCTTTTCTGTTGCAACTCATCATCATCATCAAGTGCCTTGCCACATGGCGTTGGCGATCATGGCCTTCCATCTATTTCTATCTCTTGTTTCCTCAAGCACATCTTCCATCCTCTCTGTCCTCAGCCACTCTGCAAGTCCGTCCAGTATTTTCTCCCTGGGTCTACCTGGTGCTCTCTTTCCTTCCAGCTTTCTTGTTGTGACCAGGTGCTCTAATTCCCCTTTCCTCATAAAATGGCCTGTAAATGTTGACTAACTTTTCCTAATATTCCTTATCAATGATCTTCTTCTGTCTGCCTCCATCAAGACTGTCTCGTTTGTTTTCTTTGCTGTCCATGGAACTCTCAACATTCTTCTTAAAAACCACATCTCGGCTGCCTCAATCTTGTTCTGGCTTTGTTTGTTGACTGTCCACGCCTCACAACCGTATAACATTATCGGTTCTATATAACATTCAAGAACTCTCTTCCTGATGTTAATCCACCCACTGTACAAATCTAGTATTTTCTCCCTAGGTCTACCTGGTGCCCTTTTCCGAAACCTATTGCTTTTCTGTAGCGACTAGATGCTCAAATCTCCATTACCGCATAAAATGTCCTATAAATGTGGCTTGTCTTTTTCTGTTCTTCTTCATTAATGTTCTTTTTGTGTTTGTTTCTTTCAAGACTCTCTCATTTGTTTTCTTTGCTATCAATGGAATTGGACGGAGTGGTCAGCGCCAGGGGCATCTCCTTACATTATGTGCGTGAAAGCAATGATAGGTGCGCTTAATTTTTTTCCCGTTTCTTTCTTACTGCAGTGTTTTGTCAGTTTTGAAACGTTTATAGCCCTGATATGGCTGTACGCAGTCGGCTGGGCTTTAAACAAAAATGACAACGCCAGCGGCATTTCCTTAGATTATGTGCACGAATGCATTGACATGTGTACTCAATTTGCTTTTCTTTTTATCGACATGTGTACTCAATTTTTGTTTTTATTGACATGTGTACTCAATTTTCTTTTTATTGACATGTGTACTCAATTTTCTTTTTATTGACATGTGTACTCAATTTTTGTTTTTATTGACATGTGTACTCAATTTTCTTTTTATTGACATGTGTACTCTATTTTCTTTTTATTGACATGTGTACTCTATTTTCTTTTTATTGACATGTGTACTCTATTTTCTTTTTATTGACATGTGTACTCTATTTTCTTTTTATTGACATGTGTACTCTATTTTCTTTTTATTGACATGTGTACTCTATTTTCTTTACTTTTTATTGACATGTGTACTCTATTTTCTTTTTATTGACATGTGTACTCTATTTTCTTTTTATTGACATGTGTACTCTATTTTCTTTACTTTCTATTGACATGTGTACTCTATTTTCTTTTTATCGACATGTGTACTCTATTTTCTTTTTATCGACATGTGTACTCTATTTTCTTTTTATTGACATGTGTACTCTATTTTCTTTTTATCGACATGTGTACTCTATTTTCTTTTTATCGACATGTGCACTCAATTTTCTTTACTTTTTATTGACATGTGTACTCTATTTTCTTTTCTTTTTATCGACATGTGTACTCTATTTTCTTTACTTTTTATCGACATGTGTACTCTATTTTCTTTACTTTTTATCGACATGTGTACTCTATTTTCTTTTTATCGACATGTGTACTCTATTTTCTTTTCTTTTTATCGACATGTGTACTCTATTTTCTTTTCTTTTTATCGACATGTGTACTCTATTTTCTTTTTATCGACATGTGTACTCTATTTTCTTTTCTTTTTATCGACATGTGTACTCTATTTTCTTTTTATCGACATGTGTACTCTATTTTTCTTTTCTTTTATCGACATGTGTACTCTATTTTCTTTTCATCGACATGTGTACTCTATTTTCTTTTCTTTTTATCGACATGTGTACTCTATTTTCTTTTTATTGACATGTATACTCTATTTTCTTTTTATCGACATGTGTACTCTATTTTCTTTTTATCGACATGTGTACTCTATTTTCTTTTCTTTTTATCGACATGTGTACTCTATTTTCTTTTTATTGACATGTATACTCTATTTTATTTTCTTTTTATCGACATGTGTACTCTATTTTCTTTACTTTTTATTGACATGTGTACTCTATTTTCTTTTCTTTTTATCGACATGTGTACTCTATTTTCTTTTCTTTTTATCGACATGTGTACTCTATTTTCTTTTTATCGACATGTGTACTCTATTTTCTTTTTATCGACATGTGTACTCTATTTTCTTTTTATCGACATGTGTACTCAATTTTCTTTACTTTTTATTGATATGTGTACTCAATTTACTTTTTATCGACATGTGTACTCAATTTTCTCGTCCAAACCATCCAGGCGCTGTATAACACTGCCAGCAGCGCAGTTCTCCTCAACAACCAGATAGGGGACTACTTCAAGACCACAGTTGGAGTCCGTCAAGGCTGCCTACTCCTCTCCCGTGCTGTTCAATCTCTTCCTGGAGAACATCATGCGTGAAGCCCTCCATGACTTCCACTCCACTGTCTCCATCGGAGGAAGAACCATCAACAACCTGAGGTTCGCAGATGACATCGACCTGATGGGAGGCAGCAACGAAGAACTACAAGACCTGACCATGAGACTGGAAGAAAGTGCAGGTGCACACGGAATGGAAGTGAGCACAGAAAAAAGCAAAGTCCTGGTCAACAGCACAACCAACACCCATGCTGAAATCTACATGAACGGGCAACAGCTTGAAGAAGTGGACGCTTTCAAATACCTTGGCGCCACTCTCACCAAAGACGGTCGCTCTACAACAGAAATCAAGACCAGACTAGCGATCGCAACAGCAGCAATGGTAAAGCTAAACAAGATCTGGAAGAGCAGAGAGATCGGCTTTCCATCGAAGATGAAGCTGTACAAGTCCCTGGTGCTCCCCATCCTGCTGTATGGATGCGAGAGCTGGACCATGACAGCAGAGACCACCAAGAGAATCCAGACGTTTGAAACTAAATGCTTCAGGCACTTGCTCGGGATCTCTTGGCAAGATCGGAAGACAAACGACTTTGTGTGGAGCCAAATAACAACACTCGCAGGCCCACAAGAACCCCTCCTGGCAACAGTCAAGAACAGGAAGCTGTCGTGGTTCGGGCATGTCACACGCCACAACTCACTGCCCAAAACGGTCCTCCAGGGTACACTGGGAGGCGGCAGACGAAGGGGACGACAAGCCAAATGCTGGATGGACAACATCAAAGAATGGACCAGGTTGGATGGCCCCACGCTGGTGCGACAGGCGGAGGACAGGACCGGTTGGCGACGGCTGGCTTCAAGAGTGTCTCTCATCTCTCCTCTACGCCCATCACGGGCAGGAGAATGATGATGATGATGATGTACTCAATTTGCTTTTCTGTTTATTCACATGTGTACTCAATTTGCTTTTCTGTTTATTCACATATGTACTCAATTTGCTTTTTATTGAGATGTGTACTCAATTTTCTTTTTATTGACATGTGTGCTCTATTTGCTTTTTATTGACATGTGTAGTCAACATGTGTACTCTATTTGCTTTTTATTGACATGTGTAGTCAACATGTGTACTCAGCTTGCTTTTTATTGACATGTGTAGTCAACATGTGTACTCTATTTGCTTTTTATTGACATGTGTAGTCAACATGTGTACTCAGCTTGCTTTTTATTGACATGTGTAGTCAACATGTGTACTCTATTTGCTTTTTATTGACATGTGTAGTCAACATGTGTACTCTATTTGCTTTTTATTGACATGTGTAGTCAACATGTGTACTCTATTTGCTTTTTATTGACATGTGTAGTCAACATGTGTACTCAGCTTGCTTTTTATTGACATGTGTAGTCAACATGTGTACTCTATTTGCTTTTTATTGACATGTGTAGTCAACATGTGTACTCTATTTGCTTTTTATTGACATGTGTAGTCAACATGTGT
>JAPXFY010000026.1:58459964-58462464 GCA_030674185.1 Monoplex corrugatus
ATCCTCTGACTTTTCGCTTTCCACGCACTAAGCTCAATACCTATGGTCCACGAGCCTTCTCTGTTTCTGGTCCACTCTCCTGGAACAAACTTCCTCTCTCAGTCCGTCAGCAACCTACTTTTGTCTCCTTCAAGTCCGCTCTCAAAACTCACCTTTTCTCCTCCGCATAAAATCCTAACCCCCCTCTGCAGCCTGTCTCCGCTCGGAGGGAATCACATGGTTATAATATATAATTGTATATGCTATGCTCTCTATAATTTTCCATTGCTTTTATTCTTGCTTTTATTGCTTTTATTCTTTCTCCCCATTTATAGCCATGCGTGTGTGTGTGTGTGTATGTGTGTGTGTGTGTGTGCGTGCGTGTGTGTGCGTGCGTGCGTGCGTGCGTGCTTGCGTGTGTGTCTGCTTCAGCGCTTAGATTTGATTTTATCAAGATTTTGCGCTATATAAATATTGTAATTATTATTATTATTATTATTATTGTGAGTGTGTGTGTGTTTGTATTTGTGTGTGTGTTTGTGTTCGTTCTTTAATTTAACGTCTTTTCACTATAAGGGATATTAGACGGGGGAGGGGGGGGAGGGGAAATTAAAAAAAAAAAAAAAAAAGTGAACAAATAAAATGTAGAACGATAGTTGGACGGGTTGGATTTGGGCAGAGGGAAGACAGAGGAAAAAGACATTAGCAGGTGGGGGAACAGTAAAATGGAACGAGAACTTAACACTAACAATTAACTTCAATAACGTGAAGGGAAATTGTAACTCTAAAATACAAACCGAATAAAGTTAAAGTAATGCATTAACAGGACTGTGAACTAATGATTCTGAAATTCTAACTAACAACGTTTGATCTGATGTAATTTTCTGGAAATGATTTTCAGAATACTTTTCTTGAGTAAACATTTTCGGTAAAAAAGAACGTAGCATTTTGCAGTAGAATAAACAGTGAAACAGTGTGAACTGTTCGCCGCAAATACACTTGACATTTTTACAATATTTTGTTCTCAATGCGTTTAGCTGAATACGAAAACAAACAGCAACAATCGATCTCAAATGATACATAGAAAAACACTGCAATTTTTTACATACATTTTGAACGGTAAGTTTTATCATTTGTTGTGACACAAACTGTTCATCTGAATGTTCAAGAAATCGAGTCCATGAGGCTGATTCGAGCAAGTTGCAAGCTTCTTTTACGGAGGTATGAACATGTAATTCTATAGCATTATCAGCATTCTGGGCGCCTTGCTTAGCTGCTCTGTCAACTACTTCGTTGCCGTGAAGACCAACATGAGAAGGCACCCAGCATAAACTGATATCTGTACCTTTGACCCTTAAACGATGTATAAGATGATTTGCCTCAGTAATTAAATCAGGTCTTGTGTCGGCATTAAAAGACCGTAAGGCATATAATACAGATTTTGAGTCAACAAAGAGAACTACTTTGAAAGACATGGGTTTAAGATTTACTAGATAATGCAATGCTTGATTAATAGCGACTAATTCCGCTGTAAAGATCGATAAGTTTGCCCCAACGAAAAATGACTTTTTTATCTTAAATTTTGGAACATAAAATGCTGCTCCAGCACATTTATTTTCTAAGACTGATCCATCGGTAAAAATGTGAAGGTGGGTACGGTATTTTTCATCGATGTGTTCTCTTGCTGTGGATATCGAAATGTTGACGTTTTCAGATTTCTTAGCGTCTGTATAATCAATATCAAAAGAGGCTTATTGCATTTCACATGTAGGGATAGGCGTTGTTGATGGTGTCTCAGCTATTTCATCCATATTTATGTTAGACTGTTTGACCAAGTCAGATATGTAAGTTGAAACAGTCATTTGTGATGAAATGCTTTTTGCTCGCTTTGGAAAGTCAACATCAGACCTGATTTTAATTTCCTTACTCACAAAATTGTCCGTTTGTGAAGTAGTTCTAACTGCAAATTTTGCTGTCGCTAGCTCACGATAGTTGTTCAGAGGCAGAATTCCAGCAACTTTTACGTTTCCAGATTAGAGGCATGAGTAGGGACACCTAGAGCAATTTTAATACTTTTGCAGTCTAAGCTTTGTATCTTCTTTAATAAATATTTTGGTGCACTGAAAAACACTTCTTGCGCATAGGATAATTTAGATCGTACAAGTGCTGTTGATAGATGAATTAGTATGTTCGTATCCATTCCCCAAGGTAATCGGCTTATTATCTTTAGAAAATTTAGGGCTTTTCTTGCTTTTGTTGAAATATAATCAAAATGGACATTCCAGTTTAATTTCGATGTCATAAAGACTCCCAGAAATTTTACAACCTGTTTGTAATGTAACACTTCACCAAGCAATCTGAAAGTAGGCAAGTTACTTAAAGTACCACCAGAATTAAATAGCATCATGTTAGTTTTTTCCGCTGACAACGACAGACCATTTTCTAACATATAGTTTCCAAGATTATCAAGATCAGATTGATACAATTTCCTAATGTAATTCTGTGCTCTCTGTGGAGTTGT
>JAPXFY010000026.1:58467464-58469964 GCA_030674185.1 Monoplex corrugatus
CAAGAACAACAGAACAAGAACAAGAAAACAAGAACAAGAACAAGAACAAGAACAAGAACAAGCAAGAAGACAAGAACAAGAACAACAAGAACAAGAAACAAGAAAACAGAGAACAACAGAACAAGAACAAGAACAAAAGAAACAAGAACAAGAACAAAGAACAAGAACAACAAGAACAAAACAAGAAACAAGAAAAGACAGAACAACAGAGAAAGAACGAAGAACAAGAACAAGAAGAACAAGAAAGAACAAGAACAAGAACAACAAGAACAAAAGAAAAGAAGAACAAGAACAAGAACAGAAAGAACAAGAAAAGAACAAAAAAGAACAAGAACAAGAAAGAACAGAAGAAAAGAAGAGAAGAAAGAAAGAACAAGAAAAAAAGAAAAGAACAGAAAGAAAAAAGAAAGAAAGAACAGAAGAAAAGAACAGAAAAGAAAGAAGAAGAGAAGAAGAAAAGAAAAGAAAAGACAAAAGAAGAAGAAAGAAAGAAAAGAAAGAAGAAAGAAGAAAAGAAAGAAAAAGAAAGAAAGAAGAAAGAAAGAAAAAAAAGAAGAAGAGAAGAAAGAAAGAAAGAAGAAAAAGAAGAAAGAAAAAAGAAAGAAGAAGAGAAGAAGAAGAAAAGAAAGAAAGAAAGAAAGAAGAAAGAAAGAAAAAAGAAAGAAAGAAAAGAAAGAAAAGAAGAAGAAGAAAGAAAGAAAGAAGAAGAAAGAAAGAAGAGAAAGAAAAGAAAGAGAAGAAGAAAGAAGAAAGAAAGAAAAGAAGAGAAGAAAAGAAAAGAAAGAAAAAAGAAGAAAGAAAGAAAGAAGAAAGAAGAAGAAAGAAAAGAAGAAAGAAGAAGAAAGAAAGAAAGAAAGAAAGAAAGAAGAAAGAAGAAGAAAGAAGAAGAAAGAAAAGAAGAAGAAGAAGAAGAAAAGAAAGAAAGAAAGAAGAAGAAGAAGAAAAGAAAAGAAAGAAGAAGAAAGAAAGAAAGAAGAAAAAGAAGAAAGAAGAAAGAAAGAAAGAAGAGAAAGAAGAAAGAAGAGAAGAGAAGAAAGAAAGAAAGAAGAAGAAAAGAAGAAAGAAAGAAAGAAAGAGAAGAAGAAGAAAGAAGAAGAAAGAAAGAAGAAGAAGAAGATAAGGAGTAGGAGGAGGAGGAGGAACAACAACAAAAACAACAATAACAACAACAACAACAATAACAACAGGACATTATAATAAAACCCTTACTGGTGTGCACTTACATCAAACTACTCCATGTAGAGCTGTACCTTCTGACCCGCGCACGCCAAATATCCCACGGCATTTAAAAAAGATGAAGAGCAGGGCATTACCCGGCTGTCCTGGTAATAAACATGTGACAGACAGGTTGGTTTCCCTGGTAATAAACATGTGACAGACAGGTTGACTTCCCTGGTAATAAACATGTGACAGACAGGTTGACTTCCCTGGAAATAAACATGTGACAGACAGGTTGATTTCCCTGGTAATAAACATGTGACACACAGGTTGACTTCCCTGGTAATAAACATGTGACAGACAGGTTGACTTCCCTGGTAATAAACATGTGACAGACAGGTTGACTTCCCTGGTAATAAACATGTGACACACAGGTTGACTTTCCTGGTAATAAACATGTGACAGGTTGACTTCCCTGGTAATAAACATGTGACAGACAGGTTGACTTCCCTGGTAATAAACATGTGACAGGTTGACTTCCCTGGTAATAAACATGTGACAGGTTGACTTCCCTGGTAATAAACATGTGACAGGTTGACTTCCCTGGTAATAAACATGTGACAGACAGGTTGACTTCCCTGGTAATAAACATGTGACAGGTTGACTTTCCTGGTAATAAACATGTGACAGAGAGGTTGATTTCCCTGGTAATAAACATGTGACAGACAGGTTGACTTCCCTGGTAATAAACATGTGACAGGTTGACTTCCCTGGTAATAAACATGTGACAGACAGGTTGATTTCCCTGGTAATAAACATGTGACAGACAGGTTGACTTCCCTGGTAATAAACATGTGACAGGTTGACTTCCCTGGTAATAAACATGTGACAGGTTGACTTCCCTGGTAATAAACATGTGACAGGTTGACTTCCCTGGTAATAAACATGTGACAGACAGGTTGACTTTCCTGGTAATAAACATGTGACAGACAGGTTGATTTCCTTGGTAATAAACATGTGACAGGTTGACTTCCCTGGTAATAAACATGTGACAGACAGGTTGACTTCCCTGGTAATAAACATGTGACAGACAGGTTGACTTCCCTGGTAATAAACATGTGACACACAGGTTGACTTCCCTGGTAATAAACATGTGACAGACAGGTTGACTTCCCTGGTAATAAACATGTGACAGATAGGTTGACTTCCCTGGTAATAAACATGTGACACACAGGTTGACTTCCCTGGTAATAAACATGTGACACACAGGTTGACTTCCCTGGTAATAAACATGTGACAGACAGGTTGACTTCCCTGGTAATAAACATGTGACACACAGGTT
>JAPXFY010000026.1:58484964-58487464 GCA_030674185.1 Monoplex corrugatus
GTTTACTGATTCCATTGTTGTTATCATTATGTTTATGTGAGTTTAGTGGTTCCATTGTTGTTATCATCATGTTTATGTGTGTTTACTGATTCCTTTGTTTGTTATCATGTTTATGTGAGTTTATTGATTCCTTTGTTGTTATCATCATTATCATGTTTATGTGAGTTTACTGGTTCCTTTGTTGTTATCATGTTTATGTGTGTTTACTGATTCCTTTGTTGTTATCATTATGTTTATGTGAGTTTACTGATTCCTTTGTTGCTATCATTATGTTTATGTGAGTTTACTGATTCCTTTGTTGCTATCATTATGTTTATGTGAGTTTACTGCTTCCTTGTTGCTATCATTATGTTTATGTGAGTTTACTGATTCCTTTGTTGCTATCATCATGTTTATGTGAATTTACTGATTCCTTTGTTGTTATCATTATGTTTATGTGTGTTTACTGATTCCATTGTTGTTATCATCATGTTTATGTGAGTTTACTGATTCCATTGTTGTTATCATCATGTTTATGTGAGTTTACTGATTCCATTGTTGTTATCATCATGTTTATGTGTGTTTACTGGTTCCATTGTTGTTATCATCATGTTTATGTGAGTTTACTGATTCCATTGTTGTTATCATCATGTTTATGTGAGTTTACTGATTCCATTGTTGTTATCATCATGTTTATGTGTGTTTACTGGTTCCATTGTTGTTATCATCATGTTTATGTGAGTTTACTGATTCCATTGTTGTTATCATCATGTTTATGTGAGTTTACTGATTCCATTGTTGTTTATCATTATGTTTATGTGAGTTTACTGATTCCATTGTTGTTATCATCATGTTTATGTGAGTTTACTGATTCCATTGTTGTTATCATCATGTTTATGTGAGTTTACTGATTCCATTGTTGTTATCATCATGTTTATGTGAGTTTACTGATTCCATTGTTGTTATCATTATGTTTATGTGAGTTTACTGATTCCATTGTTGTTATCATCATGTTTATGTGAGTTTACTGATTCCTTTGTTGTTATCATTATGTTTATGTGAGTTTACTGTTCCTATTGTTGTTTATCATTATGTTTATGTGAGTTTACTGATTCCATTGTTGTTATCATTATGTTTATGTGAGTTTAGTGGTTCCATTGTTGTTTATCATCATGTTTATGTGAGTTTACTGATTCCATTTGTTGTTTATCATTATGTTTATGTGAGTTTAGTGGTTCCATTGTTGTTATCATCCATGTTTATGTGAGTTTACTGATTCCATTGTTGTTTTATCATTATGTTTATGTGAGTTTACTGTTCCTTTGTTGTTATCATATGTTTATGTGAGTTTACTGGTTCCTTTGTTGTTTATCATTATGTTTATGTGAGTTTACTGATTCCTTTGTTGTTATCATTATGTTTATGTGAGTTTACTGATTCCATTATTGTTATCATTATGTTTATGTGAGTTTACTGATTCCTTTGTTGTTATCATCATTTTTATGTGAGTTTACTGGTTCCTTTGTTGTTATCATCATCATGTTTATGTGAGTTTACTGGTTCCTTTGTTGTTATTATTATGTTTATGTGAGTTTACTGATTCCTTTGTTGTTCATTATGTTTATGTGAGTTTACTGTTCCTTTGTTGTTATCATCATGTTTATGTGAGTTTACTGATTCCTTTGTTGTTACATCATCATGTTTATGTGAGTTTACTGGTTCCTTTGTTGTTATCATCATGTTTATGTGAGTTTACTGATTCCTTTGTTGTATCATTATGTTTATGTGAGTTTACTGGTTCCTTTGTTGTTATCATCATGTTTATGTGAGTTTACTGATTCCTTTGTTGTTATCATGTTATTATGTGAGTTTACTGATTCCTTTGTTGTTATCATATATGTTTATGTGAGTTTACTGGTTCCTTTGTTGTTATCATTCATGTTTATGTGAGTTTACTGATTCCTTTGTTGTTATATCATTATGTTTATGTGAGTTTACTGGTTCCTTTGTTGTTATATCATATATGTTTATGTGAGTTTACTGATTCCTTTGTTGTTATCATTATGTTTATGTGAGTTTATGTGGTTCCTTTGTTGTTATCATTGTTTATGTGAGTTTACTGATTCCTTTGTTTTATCATATATATGTTTATGTGAGTTTACTGTTCCTTTGTTGTTATCATCATTGTTATGTGAGTTTACTGTTCCTTTGTTGTTATCATTATATTTTATGTGAGTTTACTGGTTCCATTGTTGTTATCATTATGTTTATGTGAGTTTACTGATTCCATTGTTGTTATCATTATGTTTATGTGAGTTTAGTGGTTCCATTGTTGTTATCATCATGTTTATGTGAGTTTACTGATTCCATTGTTGTTATCATTATGTTTATGTGAGTTTAGTGTTCCATTGTTGTTATCATCATGTTTATGTGAGTTTACTGATTCCATTGTTGTTTATCATTATGTTTATGTGAGTTTACTGGTTCCTTTGTTGTTATCATGTTTATGTGAGTTTACTGG
>JAPXFY010000026.1:58504964-58507464 GCA_030674185.1 Monoplex corrugatus
CCACACACACACAACACACACACACACAACACACACAAACACACACACACACACACAACAACAACACACACACACACCACACACACACACACACAAACACACACACACAAACACACACACACACACACACACACAAACACACACCACACACACACACACACACACACACACACACACAACACACACACACACACACACACACACACACCACACACACATAAACACACAATATCGTGCATATTTTGTTTGTTTGTTTGTTTGATAGGTTTGTTTTTTGTTTAGGTTTGGTTTTTGTTTGTTTATTTGTTTGTTTGTTTGTTTGTTTGTTTGTTTGTTTGTTTGTTTGTTTGTTTGTTTTTTTGTTGTGTGTGTCTGTGTGTGTGTGTGTGTGTGTGTGTGTGTGTGTGTGTGTGTGTTTTTGGTCTATTTTTTGTTATAGTTTTGTTTTTTGTTGTTGTTGTTGTTTTTGTTTTTGCTCTGCCTAGCTCTCCCACCCAGAGCAGAACGTGTTTATGGGTTCATTGGGAAGACGATAACCACTCAGTCAAGTTTCACTGGCTTTCCTGTTTGTCTGTACGAGGTTGCACAGGTGCAAATGACATCTGTGAAACTGTATATGTGTGTGTGTGTGTGTGTGTGTGTGTGTGTGTGTGTGTGTGTGTGTGTGTGTGTGTGTGTGTGTGTGTGTGTGTGTGTGTGGTATGTGTGTGCGTGTGTGGTATGTGTGTGTGTGTGTGTGTGTGTGCGTATGTGAGTGTGTGTGTGTGTTGTGTGTGTGTGAGCGTGTGTATGTGTATGTGTGTTTGTATGTGTGTGTGTTGTGTGTGTGTGTGTTGTGTGTGTTGTGTGTGTGTGTGTGTGTGTGTGTGTGTATGTGTGTGTGTGTGTGTGTGTGTGTGTGTGTGTGTGTGTGTGTGTGTGTGTGTTGTGTGTGTGTGTGTGTGTGTGTGTGTGTGTGTGTGCGGTCGTCAGTTTACCCAGCTGTGAATCGGTGGCTGATGTTTCTTCAATGTGGGGGAAAGTTAAACTTGCGCGGGAAAAGACAAGGGCATTGCCCTCATAATGCTGCCATGCACCCCAGCCCCCCCCCCCCAGCCCTTCCCCCAGCCCTCCCCCCCCCCAGCCTCAGAACAGTTAAGGTCTCTACCACCTCACTCCCCTTCGACTTCAGGGTTTATAGGACAACTTTTTTTTTTATCTTTTACCTATTTTACTTTTCAGATTGTAGCTCAGTTTCCTGACCAACACGGCAGGTGTCTGTATCTCTCAGGCCTGGTTGATGCCAGGGTATGTTACGAAAGTAAACGCATAGTACGCATGGAGCTTGGTTTATCGTCTCGTCCCGCGAAAGACTAGCATTCAGAGCTAGAAACAGCGCTCAAGATCATGTGGAAGATGGGAGCAACCGAGCAAACAGACAAACAAAAAGTCACTGTCCCACCAGAAGACTCAAACCCTGGTTTCTCTCATCCTAGACATGTCTCTCAACCACTTTGGCCACACACTCCAGCTTTCTATTTGTGATTAGGTGCTCTAATTTCTCTTGCCTCATAAAGTGTCCTATATATGTTGCTTGTCCTAATCTTCTTCATTAATGATCTTCTTGTGTCTGCCTCCTTCAAGATTGTCTCGTTTGTTTTGTTGTTGTTGTTTGTTTTGTTTTGTTTTTGTTGGGGGAGGGGAGTTCTGTCCATGGGGGACTCTTAACATTCTTCTTAGAATATAATCAAAGGACATAACTCTTGAGAATTATCTCCCATGTTGTATTGAACACAAAACCGATATATTGTATGTATTTCTCTCCTCTCTCATAGTTGTGTCTAGGGTAGTTGCAGAGTATAAAGGTAGGCTTGGGCGCTCCTTTTTTGAGGAGTGTTCTGAGCTTACTGTTTTTGTACTTTGTATCTGCTTCTATGCTAGCTGAATGGGTAGCGCAAACTGTGTTAGATTTGAGAAGAACATGGGAGATAATTCTCAAGAGTGATGTCCTTTGATTATATTATAAAAATTCTCCCTGCTTCCCTCTTATTTCTTTGGTATTCTTCTTAGAAACCACATTTCAGCTGCTTCAATCTTGTTCTGGCTTTGCGTGTTGACTGTCCACGCCTCACAACCGTACAACATTATCGGTTCCACATAACACTGAAGAACTCTCTTCCTGATGTTAATTGATAGGCATTTGTTGGTAAGAATGCTTTTCATCTTCTTGAATGCTATTTCAGCCTGGCCGATTCTGCTGGCTATTTCGTTTCTAATGTGTATCTACTGGGCTTTGAAAGAGGGAAAGAAGGTAACAGAAGGAAAGAAGGTAACAGAAGGAAAGAAGGTAACAGAAGGAAAGAAGGTAACAGAAGGAAAGAAGGTAACAGAGGGAAAGGAAAGAAGGTAACAGAGGGAAAGGAAAGAAGGTAACAGAAGGAAAGAAGGTAACAGAAGGAAAGAAGGTAACACAGGGAAAGAAGGTAACAGAAGGAAAGAAGGTAACAGAGGGAAAGGAAAG
>JAPXFY010000026.1:58514964-58517464 GCA_030674185.1 Monoplex corrugatus
ACAGACACAGAAAGAGAGAGAGAGACAGGCAGACAGACACAGAAAGGAAGAGAGGACAGGCAGACAGACACAGAAAGAGAAGAGAGACAGACAGACAGACACAGAAAGAGAAGAGACAGACAGACAGACACAGAAAGAGAAGAGAGAGACAGGCAGGACAGACACAGAAAGAGAAGAGACAGGACAGACAGACACAGAAAGAGAGAGAGAGACAGACAGACAGACACAGAAAGAGAAGAGAGACAGGCAGACAGACAGACACAGAAAGAGAAGAGAGTCAGGCAGACAGACACAGAAAGAGAAGAGATAGACAGACAGACAGACACAGAAAGAGAAGAGAGAGACAGGCAGACAGACACAGAAAGAGAGAGACAGACAGACAGACACAGAAAGAGAAAGAGAGACAGACAGACAGACACAGAAAGAGAAGAGAGACAGACAGACAGACACAGAAAGAGAAGAGAGAGACAGACAGACAGACCAAGAAAGAGAAGAGAGACAGACAGACAGGACACAGAAAGAGAAGAGAGAGACAGGACAGACAGACACAGAAAGAGAAGAGAGACAGACAGACAGACAGACACAGAAAGAGAAAGAGAGAGACAGGCAGACAGACACAGAAAGAGAAGAGAGAGACGGGCAGACAGACACAGAAAGAGAAGAGAGACAGGCAGACAGACACAGAAAGAGAAGAGAGAGCAGACAGACAAAGACACAGAAAGAGAAGAGAGAGACAGACAGACAGACACAGAAAGAGAAGAGAGAGACAGACAGAAAGAGAAGAGACAGCAGACAGACAGAAAGAGAAGAGGACAGACAGACAGACACAGAAAGAGAAAAGAGAGACAGGCAGACAGACACAGAAAGAGAAGAGAGAGACAGGCAGACAGACACAGAAAGAGAAAAGAGAGACAGGGCACAGACAGACACAGAAAGAGAAAAGAGAGACAGGCAGACAGACACAGAAAGAGAAGAGAGACAGACAGACAGACACAGAAAGAGAAAGAGAGACAGACAGACAGACACAGAAAGAGAAAGACAGACAGACAGACACAGAAAGAGAAAGAGAGACAGACAGACAGACACAGAAAGAGAAGAGAGAGACAGACAGACAGACACAGAAAGAGAAAGAGAGACAGACAGACAGACACAGAAAGAGAAAGAGAGGCAGACAGACAGACACAGAAAGAGAAAGAGAGACAGACAGACAGACACAGAAAGAGAAGAGAGACAGACAGACAGACACAGAAAGAGAAGAGAGACAGGCAGACAGACACAGAAAGAGAAGAGAGGACAGGCAGACAGACACAGAAAGAGAAGAGAGACAGACAGACAGACACAGAAAGAGAAGAGAGACAGACAGACAGACACAGAAAGAGAAGAGAGACAGACAGACAGACACAGAAAGAGAAGAGAGACAGGCAGACAGACACAGAAAGAGAAGAGAGAGACAGGCAGACAGACACAGAAAGAGAAGAGAGAGACAGACAGACAGACACAGAAAGAGAAAGAGAGACAGGCAGACAACACAGAAAGAGAAGAGAGAGACAGACAGGACAGAGCACAGAAAGAGAAGAGAGAGACAGGACAGACGGACGACAGAAAGAAAGAGAGAGAACAGGCAGACAGACAGAAAGAGAAGAGAGGACAGGAAGACACAGACTGAGAAAAAAGACAAAGACAGACAGACGGACGGACAGACATAACTTAGGATAAACAAGCAGACAGACAGACAGACAGAGAGAGACAAAGTAAAAACACGTCAATAATGAATACATTCACATACAAGGATGCACGGTCAAACAAAGACATCCAGAAAACAATAACGTCAAACCTTCTAACAATCACACTTTACACGCGCGCACACACACACACACACACACCACACACAAACACATACACACACATACGTACACACACATGCACACACATGCGCGCGCGCACGCACACACACACACACAACACACACCACACGACACACACACACATACAACACACACGACACACAACACACACACGCACGCACACACACATACAACAACATACAACACCACACACACACACACACACACACACATCACACACACATACAACACCATACACACACACACACACACACACACCCCATACACACATACACACACACATAACACACACAACACACATACACACAACACAACAACACACACACACACACCACATACACACACACACACACACACACACAACACACACACAAACACACACAATACACATACACAACACACACACCAACACACACACACACAACAAACACACACACTACACAACTACTCTCCTCACAATCACAACACACATACACACACAGAACACACACACACTATACACACACCTACCTCTCTCCACACACACACACACACACACACACAACACACACACACACCACACACAACACACACAATACAAAATTAGGATCAATACTTCTCAGGGCTACGTGAACTTGGTTCAGCTTCGTCGATAC
>JAPXFY010000026.1:58524964-58527464 GCA_030674185.1 Monoplex corrugatus
AACCAAGCTTTGGGAGATGTACTTGCAGCGACAAAGAATACATTCCTTTGGAGAGTCATGATGGCCAACGCCATGTGGCAGGGGACATGATGATGATGATGGGAGAGAGGACTAAATCACTGTGTGTTCTACATTCAATGGTATAGTTGGCAGCATTGTCGGCCATGTTGTTGCCTTGGACAGCAGTTTGGGCAGTGAGCCACATGAAGGTGACGTCATTTCCTGTACAGATGATTTGGTTAGCCAAGAAGAATGTTGAGAGTTCCATGGACAGCAAAGAAGACAAAGAGACAGTCTTAATGGAGGCAGACACTAGACGATCACTCTTAAAGAAGATTAGGAAAAGACAGGCAACATTTATAGGCCATTGTATTAGGAAAGGGGAATTGGAGCACCTGGTCACAACATGAAAGCTGAAGGGATAGAGAGCACCTGGTAGACACTGGGAAAAAATATTGGACGGACTTGCAGAGTGGCTGAAGACAGAGAGGGTGGAAGAGGTGCTTGCAGCAACAAGGGATAGAGAAACAGATGGAAAGCCATGATCGCCAACGCCATGTGTTGGCAAGGCACTTGATGATGATGATGATGATGAAGAAGACAAGGATTTCCGCTTGTAGTTCCAATCTGTTGTTGGATTTGCCAGAGTCGAGGGTTTGTAGGGCAGACTTGGAATCAGATAGGATATTAAGGCCCTCCTCCTTCCCCTCGCCACCACCACACTGTTCCTCCTCCCGTGGAGACGTCAGTGACAGTGTTGCTGGCTATGAGAATGGCCATGAGTTCCACAGTAAAGATGCTGATTCCTGGGTTGTTTTACTTGTCTGGTGATGTGGAGGTGTGACGTTGTCTTGGCTCAACCAGATTCTCCCTCGTTGAGGACTGAGCCATCTGTGAAGATTTGGAGATGGTTGACGAAGCGTTCATTCAGGATTGTTACTGCTGGCATGGAGAGGTAGATCGGATTCTCTTTGTTGGTTGTGTTACGCGGCTTGTTGGCAGAGCCATGAACTCGGGATCTATTAACATGAGTTCAATCCCAGCCCGCAACATTAAAAACTGACCTGTTGGCTGTCCATCTTAATGTGTCCATCATTCTGGTGGTGTCAGCTTACTGTTTGATATGTCCACTGGCCTGTTGGCTGCCCATCTTAATGTTTACATCATTCTGGTGGTGTCAGCTTACTGTTTGATATGTCCACTGGCCTGTTGGCTGCCCATCTTAATGTTCCATCATTCTGGTGGTGTCAGCTTACTGTTTGATATGTCCACTGGCCTGTTGGCTGCCCATCTTAATGTTTACATCATTCTGGTGGTGTCAGCTTACTGTTTCATAGGTCCACTTGTCTGTTGGCTGCCCATCTTAATGGTTCCATCATTCTGGTGGTGTCAGTTTAGTGTTTCATAGATCCACTGGCCTGTTGGCTGCCCATCTTAATGTTTACATCATTCTTGTGGTGTCAGTTTAGTGTTTCATAGGTCCACTGGCCTGTTGGCTGTCCATCTTAATGTTTACATTATTCTGGTGGTGTCAACTTACTGTTTGATAGGTCCACTGGCCTGTTGGCTGCCCATCTTAATGTTTACATCATTCTGGTGGTGTCAGTTTAATGTTTCATAGATCCACTGGCCTGTTGGCTGTCCATCTTAATGTTTCCATCATTCTGGTGGTGTCAGTTTAATGTTTCATAGATCCACTGGCCTGTTGGCTGCCTATCTTAATGTTTCCAGCATTCTTGTGGTGTCAGCTTACTGTTTCATAGGTCCACTGGCCTGTTGGCTGCCCATCTTAATGTTTCCATCATTCTGGTGGTGTCAGCTTACTGTTTGATAGGTCCACTGGCCTGTTGGCTGCCCATCTTAATGTTTCCATCATTCTGGTGGTGTCAGCTTACTGTTTGATAGGTCCACTGGCCTGTTGGCTGCCCATCTTAATGTTTCCATCATTCTGGTGGTGTCAGCTTACTGTTTGATAGGTCCACTGGCCTGTTGGCTGCCCATCTTAATGTTTCCATCATTCTGGTGGTGTCAGCTTACTGTTTGATAGGTCCACTGGCCTGTTGGCTGCCCATCTTAATGTTTCCATCATTCTGGTGGTGTCAGCTTACTGTTTCATAGGTCCACTGGCCTGTTGGCTGCCCATCTTAATGTTTCCATCATTCTGGTGGTGTCAGCTTACTGTTTCATAGGTCCACTGGCCTGTTTGCTGCCCATCTTAATGTTTCCATCATTCTGGTGGTGTCAGCTTACTGTTTCATAGGTCCACTGGCCTGTTTGCTGCCCATCTTAATGTTTACATCATTCTGGTGGTGTCAGCTTACTGTTTCATAGGTCCACTGGCCTGTTTGCTGCCCATCTTAATGTTTACATCATTCTAGTGGTATCAGCTTAATGTTTCATAGGTCCACTGGCCTGTTGGCTGCCCATCTTAATGTTTCCATCATTCTGGTGCTGTCAGTTTAATGTTTCATAGGTCCCTCTTCCCCCTTTCCCCATTTCA
>JAPXFY010000026.1:58539964-58592464 GCA_030674185.1 Monoplex corrugatus
CATCATCATCGTCGTCGTCATCATCATCATCATCATCACCATCACCATCATCACCATCATCATCAATGCCTTGCCACATGGCGTTGGCGATCATGGCCTTCTTTCTGTTTCTATCCTTGTTGCCGCAAGCGCATCTTCCACCCTCTCTGTCTTCAGTCACCCTGCAAGTTCGTCCAATATTTTTTCCCTGAGTCTGCCTGGTGCTCTCTTTACCTTCAGCTTTTCTGTTGTAACCAGGTGCTCCAATTCCCTTTCCTATAAAATGGTCTATAAATGTTGCCTGTCTTTTCCTAATCTTCTTTATCAATGATCTTCTTGTGTCTGCCCCATCAAGACTGTCTCGTTTGTTTTCTTTGCTGTCCATGGAACTCTCAACATCCTTCTAATAAACCATGTTCGGCTGCCTCATCTTGTTCTGGCTTTGCCTGTTGACTGTCCACGCCTCACAACCGTATAACAGTATTGGTTCTATATAACATTCAAGAACTCTCTTCCTGATGTTAATTGATAAGCCTTTGTTGGTAAGAATGCTTTTCATCTTTAGGGTATGACTGGGTAAAAAGAAGGTTTTATGGTTATTTCGACAGACGTTAAGTTTTGAAAGAAGGAGTGTATAGTCAATGTTGACGGAATCCTGATTGAAGGGGAATGAAAGAGTAATATGAAATCCAAAACAAGTGTCACTGCCGCGTTAAAGCAAACAGGAATCAGAAAAGAAAGAAAAAAACACGAAAAAAGAATAAGAACGCGTATTTTATACAAGACAAGACAAGACAAGACAAGACAAGACAAGATGGACGGATATCGTTTGGTACGTCACAAAGTTCAATTCTACATCCTATCTTATTTTGTATCTATATCAATGACTTATCCTTACACATAACATCAAACTCTATTGAATGCCATATGCTTTTTGACGACACCATTCTAAACATCCCCGGGAAACAGATTTCTGAAATCCAAGAAACGTTATAACTGTGTATGAGCCAAGTATCAGAATGGTGTAATGCAAACCATATACACAATCAATAAATACGCGTTCTTATTCTTTCTTCGTGTTTTTTTCTGGTTCCTGGATGAAAGAGTGAATGATCTTCCATGAATTTCGTCATGTGTTTGTGGACATGTCTTTCATGTGGTTTAGAGACCACTGATAATGGTGATATCGGCAATTGTCTGAAGTATATTTATCTCTGTCTTGGGTAAATGGTTTTTTGGTGGTGGTGGTGGTGGTGGTTGGTTGGTTGGTTGGTTGTTGGTTGGTGGTTGGTTGGTTGGTTGGTTGGTTGGTTGGTTTG
Source organism: Monoplex corrugatus (assembly GCA_030674185.1). Taxonomy (NCBI): domain Eukaryota; kingdom Metazoa; phylum Mollusca; class Gastropoda; order Littorinimorpha; family Ranellidae; genus Monoplex; species Monoplex corrugatus. The sequence goes on from JAPXFY010000026.1 coordinate 58,541,263, forward strand.
GTTGGTTGGTTGGTTGGTTGGTTGGTTGGTTGGTCGGTTTGTTTGTTTGTTGGTTGGTTTGTTTTTGAAAATGTTCTGGTCAGTACATAAATTGAATATACATGTTAGAGTTTTAACGATGTGAGGCATGGATAGTTTTAATATTATCGTACATAGTTCATCAAGGCCTGATGATTTCTTACTGCTCATATTGGAGATGTATTTCCCAACACCGTGCTAATTGCAGAAAATGAAAGGACCTACAAAACTTGTGAATATACTAGAAATAGAAAGCAAAGTAGAGGGTTGGAGCTAAATAGCAAGAAGACTGAAGTCATGTAATCAGTAAAAAAAAAACATGAAATCCCTCATGCAAAATAACAGCAAACGGCACAACCTTGAGACAGGTTGATAAGTTTAAATATCTGGAACCCTCATCTCACCAGACGGCAGATGCACATCAGAAATAGCCAGCAGAATCGGCCAAGCCAAAACAACATTCATCAAAAGAAGAATGGTGAGATTCCATGAACAGTATATAAAAAAATGAGACAGTCTTGATGGAGGCAGACACAAGAAGATCATTCATAATGAAGATTAGGAAATGACAGGCAACATTTATAGGCCATTTTATGAGGAAAGGGGAATTGGAGCACCTGGTCCACAGGAAAGCTGGAAGGAAAGAGAGCACCAGGTAGACCCAGGGAAAAAATATGGACGAACTTGCAGAGTGGCTGAGGACGCAGAGAGGGGAAGAGTGCTTGGACAACAAGGGATAGAAACAGATGGAAGGCCATGATCGCCAAACCTCAAGAACAGTGATGAAAGGAATGGTGGATGAATCATTTGTTGTATTATTCTCTTGACAGAACTGATGGGTTCTGTGTTGTACTGATGATAGTGTTTTATCTGTATCAGTCACTTATGTTGTCTGCGACAGATAAGAATGTTCGTTGAAGGCGTGGGGTCCGTTGTTATGGGATGACGTATAATTCGGAGATGAGCCCTTAGTAAATGTGTTTAGATCTCGCCAGATTGCTTCTCTCTCTCTCTCTCTCTCTCTCTCTCTCTCTCTCTCTCTCTCTCTCTCTCTCTCTCTCTCCCTTTTTCTTTTGTTTGTTTGTGTTTTGTTTTTATTAATTCATTAAAGTAAGCTTGAACCAGAAAAAAAAAAAACACGAAAAAAGAATAAGAGCACGCATTTAATACAACAAGACAAGACAGGCACAAATTTTCGGCAAAATGCAAGATCAAAGACAAACAAACACCAGATACAAAAATTAGGAGAGAAAGACTAAAACTTCTTTTTAGATCAAATAAGCTTTCTTTGCATTTCTTGTCGTGTTCTTTACTTGTTTCTAGCTGTTTTTGTATTCTATATATTTTTTCCTTGGCTTTTAATGTGTTTGTGAAACACAGCTTCCATTCTGCTCTTGGTTAGCCAGGGTGGTAATTGGGGTGCTTTACCTGTTTGCCTTTTTGTGAGTGAGAGAAGAGATGCGGAGAGGAGAGAGAGACAGAGAGAGAGAGAGAGAGAAGAGAGAGAGAGAGAGAGAGAGAGAGAGAGAGAGAGAGAGAGAGGAGAGAGAGAGAGAGAGAGAGAGATTTTCGTTGTTTTTCCAATTTTACTTTTGCAACGAGAAATGTGCTGCAGGGGAAAGCACTCTTACGACAACGTCAGGACAACGCAGGAAAATGAATGTTGTGATACCAGTGGTTGGTTTTCGTTGATGTTTCCTTCATTTAAATGAGATAAAGTATACGACAGTGCCATGGCATTAACTGAGAGGTGGGTGACTGATCGCTTGTTCGACATCCTTGGGATTTCAGACAAGTATATAGCCCAGTATTTCATTGGACTTGCCTCCAAATCGAACAGTGCTGATGAATTCGTGCAGAAATTGAAAGAGACGCAGACCGTTGATGTCGACGCCAACTTGATCACATTTGCCAAAGAGCTCTACGACCGAGTAAGACATGATCGTATCTTCCCCTCAGCCTCCACCCTAACTCTCTTTTGTATTTTGTGTGTGTGTTTGTACAGAATGTGTGTAAGCTATGTATGTGTGTGGTTTATTTGTTGTAGTCACAGTGGTGATGGTGTTCAACAGTGGTAGGCCTAATAAAATTCCATTTTTATACAGACCTACATATAGCAAACAGTCCATGCCAAAGCATGCTTTTTGCTCATTACATAGAAATAGATCATACTCCCCTCCCTCCCCCCTCCCCACAAAAAAGGGAGAAATTAATTAAAGAGGGGGATGAGAGGAACCTTCATGGAAGATCGTTCCCTCTTTCATTCACTTCAGTCAGGATTCCGTCAACATCATTCATGCAGCACTGCTCTTTCAAACATAACAAGTTTGTGGTTATCAATGATAAACGATGCAGATTTATCAGGAGTTCTCTTCTTAGACTTTAAGAAAGCGTTTGACCTCATTGACCATCCTTGAAAGCTACATATAATGCAGTATAAACATAGTCATGTACATGTATTAATGCCGTAAACCTATTAGCCTAAGTATGGTTATGGTGGTGGTAGATATAGTGGTTTGTGTGTATAGTATGTATCTCCCGAGGATGAGTTTAGTCCATGTGCATTTTGTGTGTGTATGAAACTTATGTTCAGATTTTTTTTTTAATTGAGTTGAGGGTGAACAAACATGTATTAATGTGTGTGGTGTGTGTGTGTGTGGTAAATGGTAACCTTTATTATTATGAATGATTCTGTGAATGTACAAGAGTGACTCTGTGTGTGTGTGTGTGTGTGTGTGTGTGTGTGTGTGTGTGTGTGTGTGGGTAAATGGTCATATTTATGAAATTATGAAAGATTCTGCTAATATAGTATTGATCTACAAGAGTGACTGTGCATATGTGTATGTATTTGAGTGTGTGTGTGTGTGTGTGTGTGTGTGTGTGTGTGTGTGTGTGTGTGTGTGTGTGTGTGTGTGTCCCCATGCTTGTGACGTTGTGTACAACAGTGTGTGCGTGAGTGTATCTGATGTATGTTTGCAGTAATTACACAACTATTTTGAAACTGAAAATATGGATATGTTTTGCCTAAGCCCAGAACATCCAGTTTTCATTAACAAAATTTCATACTCTGTCATGAACTAATCTAAGATATTACTGATCAGTTCTAAAACATTTCATAACCCAACTTTGAATGACTGATTTTTTTGTGTGATTTTATCACTAACCCATACAAATGCTCAGGATGTGGGGGAAAGTCGGGTAGAAAACGGTCAGTAATGAGTGAGTTAATAAGAATACATTAACAATAACAGTGACAGATATGAATAAGTTGGTATATATGCGCGCGCTACTCTATACTGCTAGAAAGTAAAGTTTCATCTCAATTCATATCATTTCAGTGGGCGTGCTTCTTGAGTGTTTTCATGCTTCCAAAACCACCAGACACTGACATGACTTACACTTACAGGATCTTTAAGTAACATGCATAATTTATGTTCTGCAAACATCAAGGGGCTGTTGGCATCAACAGGTCTGCATACAAGTTAACCTGGAAGATCAGAAAAATCTCCACCTTTTACCCATCATATGACATGATCCAAGCAGGATCAAATCCGGATCTTCTGATTAGAAGTCTGTTTTAATCATTTTAGTATTGATCACACCCTCACTGGAGGAAGAGATAAAGTAGGAATATATACACAGGAGTTCAAAGGATGTAGGTCAACAGTTTCAAGACTTAAAAAGAAGCACTGAGCTTCTGGTGACCAGTGGTAAGAAATATTACAATACACTCATATATTATATACAGTATATATGTATAGTTCATCATTTTATATTATACACTCATGTATATATTTCATCATTTTATATCAGATCTGAATCTGGATGCTTATGCACAACTGAAATAATCAGACGTGATCAGTGTTAGAGTGTATGTGATGGATGTATCATTTTATTTAATGACTGTGTGCAGGTACCACATAAAGGGAAGCAAGTGAAGCAGCTAACATCAGAACAAAGGGAGGCCATTGACCTGGAATATAAGAACAAGACTTACAAACTACTGGACGATGATGATGACGATGACAGTGATGAAGTTGTTCAGCCAGCACCATCCAAGGTAAACAATGTGTGATTGTATCATGTATGTGCAATATTGTCACTTTTACTTTGTTTGATTGATTGATTGATTTGATTCAGTTTTACGTCAGCACCCACCTCAGGTGATATGGCCGACGGGATAACCATCCCAGGAAAATGGGGGCAATGGGGGACTTATCTAATCCTATACTGACACCACCAGAACAACAGTGATGCTAAGATGGGACAGTGAGAAGGCCAGATTTAATGTAGCGCACCCCGGGATTCGAACCCACAACCATTAGCATGTGAATCCGACGCTCAAACCAACTGAGCTACAGAGGCCCGCTAGTTTGTTTATAAAATAGTGTAGTTGTACAATACTGTATGTTTCATTTTGTTCAGGTGTTGTCTACAGGCGTGAGTGAGATGAATTATTATTCACATACTGTCTGTCTGTGTGATTAATCATGCTTACCTGTGTTTGTTGTTTGGTGACACACGAAGAAAAAAATGCTACATTTTGCAAAAGTTTACAGTATGATTAAGTTTAGTTGTTTTGTTAGTTTGTTGATTGATTTGTGTGTATGTGTGTGTAGTGTGTGTGGGTGTGTGTGTGTATGTGTTTGTGTGTTGTTTTTTTGTGTGTGTATGTTTGGTGTGTGTGTGTGTGTGTATGTGTGTGTTTTGGGTGTGTGTTGTGTGTATGTATGTGTGTGTATGTGCATGGGTGCAACTTTTCCGTTTGACGACAGAATCCGTTTTTTCAAAAGAGTCAGAAACGGAAAATCCGTTTTTTGAAAAAGCTTCAACATCAGGGGGGCTATGCATCCCAGACCCCCACACAGGGCGCTGCCGGCCCCTGGACCCCTTTCAGTTTTCTGGCTTTTTCTAAGTTGCACCCTTGTATGTGTTGTGCGTGTATGTGTGAATATATGTATGTGTATGAGTGTGTGTGTCTGTGTATGTGTGTGTCTGTGTCTGTGTGTGCGTGTCTGTGTGTGTGTGTCTGTGTGTCTGTGTGTGTCTGTTCGTTCGTTCTTTGATTTAACGTCTTTTCACTATAAGTGATATTGGATGGTGTGTCTGTGTGTGTGTGTCTGTGTGTGTGCCTGTGTATGTGTCTGTGTGTGTCTGTGTGTGTGTGTGTGTTTGTGTGTGTGTCTGTGTGGTTTTATTTGATTTGATTCCTTTTTTGCATGTGTATGTGTGTCAAGTGTCCACCTTAGGTGATATGGCGGATGGAAATAATTATCCTAGGAAAGGAGGCATATGTGATTCTATACTGACACCACCACAACAACAGTTACATTAATATAGGCAGTAAGAGGTCAGTTTAGTGAGTGCTTTCCAGGTTTGAATCCACCACACTCAGTGGCTTGTAAATCCGATTGGGTTTTATTCTACTGAGCTGCATATACAAAAAAGAAAATAATCCACAGTTGTAACCTCTTTTATGATTACTGAATGTTTTGTGTGTGTGTGTGAAATGCAGAAAGCCAAACTGGAGAAGAAGAAGCGAAATCTTCGCCGTAAGCAAGAGAGCTCAGACAGTAGCGACTCGGAGTCAGAAAAAGACAGGTACTGTATAATAATTGTTGTTTCTGCCTTCATTTGTTTTTTTGTTGTTGTTGTTGTTTTTCGGTATAGGTTTTTCTTGTTTTTTTTCTGTTTTTTTCTGTTTTTCTTTTTTTACATGATACATTATGATGGGCAATCACAAATGAATGCTGCATGAATGTAGATATATCAGTATATGTATATGCTGTATTGATAGATTGACAGACAGACAAACAGATAGACAGACAGATAGATAGGTAGATATCTGTATGTATGTATGTATCACAGGAAGTTACAGTCATAATGGGAGATTTTAACGCTAAAGTGGGACAGGATAGGGTTGGAGGATATATAGTTGGACCTCATGGCCTTGGTACACAAAACGAAAGAGGGGGGAAGCTTGTAGAATGGGCACAGATGAATGAGTTCATAGTAGGAAACACCTGGTTTGAGCAGCCTAACAGAAGAAAATGGACTTGGATGAGTCCAGGAGATAATACCAAAAATCAAATTGACTACATCCTGATTAACAAAAGATTTAGAAATTCTTTACTGTCAGCAAAAACACAACCAGGCGCAGACTGCAACAGTGACCACAATCCGGTAGTGGGAAGGTTTAGGCTGAATTGAGGAAAAGGAAACAGACCAAAAGCAACATCAAACTAAACCTTGGACTCTTGAAGACAGATGAAATGACACGTCAAAAATTTAATGTACATGTTCAAAACAAATTCAGTGCTCTGGAAGACGTTGGTGACAGTGAGGAACAATGGACAAAGTTGAGAAGTTCTATAAATGAAGCTTGTGAGGAAATCCCTAAGGCAAATAGAAAAGCAAAAAAGAGCTGGATGACTAATGAAATTTTGGGCCTGATGGAGAAAAGGAGGAAGGCAAAGAGAAACGAGGAGATATACAGGAAGATAAACAAAGAAATCAGGTATAGGTGCAATGAAGCTAAGGAAGCTTGGCTGAACACAAAATGCAAAGAGATAGAAGAACGACACAAAATGGATCCTCAGGGTATGTACAGACGAATTGAAGAAATTGTTCACAGGAAAAATACATGCACATCAACTGGTTGCTTAAAATCAAAAGATGGCACGCTTATCATGGAAAAAGACAAGGTATTAGACAGATGGGGAGAGTACATTAAAGACCTTTTTGAGGATGACAGAAACAAAGAACACATTATAAAAAAGAACTTAGAAGGACCACCCATAATGAAAGATGAAGTCAGAGCAGCACTGAAAAAGATGAAACCAGAAAAAGCCCCAGGACCAGACAACATTACTACAGAGATGATTGAAGCCCTGGAGGAATTTGGCATAGAAAAAATAAGTCCTCCTAAATGAAATTTATGACACTGGAAAAACCCCCAAAGATATGTCAAAATCAATTTTCATTGCACTTCCAAAGAAGACAGGGGCTATAGAATGCGAACTCCATCGCACAATCAGTTTGATGAGTCATGTAACAAAAATCCTGTTAAGAATAATCATGATGAGGACAAGGAATAGAATCAAAAGAGAAATAGCAGAAGAACAGTGTGGATTTGTGGAGGGGAAAGGAACTATTAATGCCATATACATCCTAAGAACTATCATAGAGAGGTCAGTTGAGATGAATAAGGATTTGTATTTGTGCTTTGTTGACTATACCAAGGCTTTCGATCGGGTACGACATGAAGAATTGATCAACCAACTGGAGAGACTCAATGTCGATGGAAAAGATCTACGAATAATCAGGAATATGTACTGGGAACAAACAGCTGCAATGAGAATAGAAAACAATATAAGCTCTTTTCAAAACATCAAAAGAGGAGTCAGACAGGGTTGTGTTTTGTCACCAGATCTGTTTTCACTATATAGCGAAAACATCATGAGAAACCTAGAAGAAGACCCTGGATTAAAGGTTGGAGGGAAAATGATAAACAACATTCGGTACGCAGATGACACCGCGCTAATTGCAGAAAATGAAAACCTTGTGAATATACTAGAAACAGAAAGCAAAGGTAAGGGGTTGGAACTAAACAGCAGGAAGACTGAAGTCATGGTGATCAGTAAAAAACATGAAATCCTCTCATGTAAAATAACAGCAAATGGCACAACCTTGACACAGGTTAATAAGTTCAAATATCTGGGAACGGTCATTTCATCAGACGGCAGATGCACATCGGAAATAGCTGGCAGAATCGGCCAAGCCAAAACAGCATTCAAGAAGATGACAAGCATTCTTACCAACAAATGCCTATCAATTAACATCAGAAAGAGAGTCCTTGAGTGTTATATAGAACCAATACTGTTGTATGGATGCGAGACGTGGACAGTCAGCAAGCAAAGCCAGAGCAGGATTGAGGCAGCCAAGATGTGGTTTCTCAGAAGAATGTTGAGAGTACCATGGACAGCAAAGAAAACAAACGAGACAGTCTTGATGGAGGCAGACACAAGTTGATCACTGATAAGGAAGATTAGGAAAAGACATGCAACATTTATAGGCCATTTTATGAGGAAGGGGGATTTGGAGCACCTGGTCACAGCAGGAAAGCTGGAGGGAAAGAGAGCACCGGGTAGACCCAGGGAGAGAATGATGGACGGACTTGCAGGGTGGCTGGGGATGAAGAGGGTGGGGGAGATGCTGGGTGCAACGAGAGATAGAGATGGTTGGAAGTCCATGGTCGCCAACGCCATGCGGCAGGGCACCTGATGATGATGATGATGTATGTATATCTATCTGTCTATCTATGTATATCTATATCTCTGTGTGTGTGTGTGTGTGTGTGTGTGTGTTGTATAACTGTTGTTTCTTTATTGTTGCTTTATTGATAGATTGACAGACTGACAAACAGATAGACAGATAGATAGGTAGATATCTGTATGTATGTATGTATATCTATCTATCTGTCTGTATCTCTGTGTGTGTGTGTGTGTGTGTGTGTGTGTGTGTGTGTGTGTGTGTGTGTGTGTGTGTACGCTTGCACATGTGTATGTGTGTGTGTGTGTGCACATATGTGTGTGTGTGTGCGCGCATTTGTGTATGCGTGTGCGTGCGTGCACATATGTGTGTGCACATTCATACTTGCATACATGTGTGCATGTGCGTACGATCACTATTTTTGAATGGCAAGGTCAGACAACAACTTTCACAATGTGACTGTTACAGCAGTTTGACAATAATGTTATCACTGACACAGGGGAGCAGCTGACCAGACAGAGGAGAGCTCGTCAGAGGATGAAATGGACCGCGAGGAGCGCGAAAGAATGATGGACCTGAAGGAGAGAGACGAATTTGCCCAGCGCCTCAAAGACAAGGACAAGGACAAGACGCATAATGTGGCCGAGAAGAAATCTAACACCAGAGTAAGAGCTATGGGTCTTATTAGTGTTGTTCTTTCTTTTTTTGTTTTGTTTCAACCCTTTGACTCCCACACCCTGTCCACCAGCATCCTGCATTGTCAATCATGCTAGCAAAGCAAAAACTTAACCCTTTGACTCCCTCACCCTGTCCACCAGTATCCTGCATTGTCAACCATGCTAGCAAAGCAAACACTTAACCCTTTGACTCCCACACCCTGTCCACCAGCATCCTGCGTTGTCAACCATGCTAGCAAAGCAAAAACTTAACCCTTCGACTCCCTCACCCTGTCCACCAGCATCCTGCATTGTCAACCATTCCAGCAAAGCAAAAACTTAACCCTTCGACTCCCTCACCCTGTCCACCAGCTTCTTGCAGGAAGATGGTGGATAAAGTGAGGGAGTCAAAGGGTTAAGTTTTTGCAGTTGGTGGATAGGGCGCGGGAGTCAAAGAGTTAAGAGTGTTTTCAATATTTAAAAAGTTAATTTTAATATCTAACAATCTCTTTGGGTTGCCGAAGTTGTCAGGGTTTTTTTTTCTTCATTATGAATTGATGGCCCTGTTTGACAGTGTTTGCTACATACATCCTGTTTTTCTGTCTGCTGTCATGTGTTACTTTGTTGTTCATCTTTGATCTTCTTCTGCCTTTCAGTTAACACCTGCCTTTTGTTAACTCAGTTGAGTCGCAGTCTTCAGGGTCATTCCGCCCCCTCAAATCGCAGGATTTTTAGCACATTTTAAAAAAATATAGAAAAACAACCAAATAAAGTAGACAAACAAAATAAAGTGATACAGAAAGACCAGGATTAGATCTTTACAAATAATCTTACTTTATTTATGGTATTCCGTGTACTTGTAAATGATGAGGTATCCAAATAGGTATCCAAAGGGAGGTAATTTTTTTTTTTTTATGGATATGAACACACACTGTGAAACAGTTTTAGATGAAGTCCAGAACATGATTTCCATGTCATGGATGTTTCAAATCACAAGATTACTGGTAGTTGTCACTTTTTGTGTACAGTTACCCCAGAGCACAAAATATTTTCAGAATTGTGAGGTTCGACTTGCTTTCCTTGACGCCATTTGCGAAATTCGCATGTCGCGGGTAGCGCTGAAAAAAGGCTACTGTTGTCTTTGTTTCACATTGCCACAAACGGTCTAAGGTAAATAAATGCTGTAAACATACCCTAGTTTCCGTTCCCAGTGATTTTTCCCTATAACTGACGCTTCTGACGTAAAAAAAAAACAACGAATGTCCGTCGTCGATAAATCGACGTCGCGTATCCAAGCAGTAAACGGAAGTGACAGAGATATTCTTCCGGCACGAAGCGATTGAGTTAACCCTTTGACTCCCGCACCCTGTCTACCAACTGCAAAATCTTAGTCCTTTGGTTCCCTCACCCTATCCACCAGCTTCCTGCAGGAAGCTGGTGGATAGGGTGAGGGAATCAAAGGCCTAAGATTTTGCTTTGCTAGCATGGTTGACAATGCAGAATGCTGGTGTACAGGGTGCAGGAGTCAAAAGGTTAATATAATGATATTTGTATGTAAACACAGGGATGACACATCTGTCCATTCTGCTGGATTATGTACCACTGACGTTTTGTTTGTGTCTTTGTTGTATGATGTGGTGTGCTTTTTTCATCAGGGGAAGGGCAGCCTGTGGGAAGGCTAGAAAAATTTGTTGTGATTGTTTTTGTTGTTTCAAAGCAACAAATGCGCTGACACCAGTCGCTGTGGTGTAGTGGTTAACACAACAGACTACTGACTGGAAGGTTGTGGATTCGAATCCCCATCAGTACCTTCAAAAATCATTGTGGACTTTTTTGGCTCTAACCGGCTCCTACCCAGAGTTGGGCGTGCTATGGGCTCATTGAAAAGACTGGAACCACACAGTCGAGTCTCATCCACTTTGCGGATGCGTCATTGAGGGTGTTGCTCAAATTTTCTGACCATCACCGTAGGTGTCTGTATCTCTCAGGCCTGGTTGACGCCAGGATATATTATGATAGTAAGCGTAGAGTACAACCCTGTCACGCAGTCTCAATCCTAGATGGAACTCAATAGCATCATGATTATCATCCACATCGACATCATCATCATCATCGCATAATAAAAACTGTTTCAGCTTCTAGGCCATTAAAGTGTCGTAGAAAATGGGACAAAAAAAAAAAAAGATGAGCACAAAGGTAACCTCCCGTACGTAGTACAATGGTCTGAACAAAAAATTTAAATAAATAAAATAAAAGAAAAGAAAAAAAACCCAAGTGTGCTGACATTATGTAAAGAAATCACTTTTTAGTCGTGCCATTTTCAGGCGTATGAGGAAGCCAAACGGAGATTGGAAATGGAGGCAGAGGACAGAAAGAAGACCATTCCAGATATACGAAAGAAGTCACGACGTGAGTACCTGAAGAAACGGGGGGTTGACAAGCTGGACGACCTTGATGCAGAAATTCAGGATGAAGAATTCCTGTTTGGGGAAACAGAGTGAGTTCTGTCGTTGTCTGTTTCTTTCTTTGTTTTGTTTTCCTCTGTGTTTTTCTTCTTTCTTTGTTTTTCTCTGTGTTTTTCTTCTTTCTTTGTTTTCCTCTGTGTTTTTCTTCTTTCTTTGTTTTCCTCTGTGTTTTTCTTCTTTCTTCTGCTTTGCTTCTTTTTCTTACTTTTCTATTGAGAGATCTTAGTTCAGGATGAATTTCTGTTTGAAGAAAACATACTGAGTTTGTTCTTTTTTCTTTCTTTGTGTGGGTGTGATTTAGAGTTAGACTGATTTATTTATCATGAGAACACCAGTATGTGTGTGCGCACCTGCTCAGTGCCACCGGAGAGATGCCAGGGCAGGGGTCATGCAGCAGGCCCACCTTGTTCCAGGCCTCACCTGTCTCACCTGTTAGTGTCACTGGGTTTGGTGTTCGCCGCTGCACACCTGGACACCACCATCTCCCTCCAGTCTGCTCTGACTTTTGTGGACAATTTCTTGAACATTTAGGCCACTGATGTTGCTTACTTTCTCGATGTATGAGATTGGAGGTCTGCCTTTTAGCCACTGTTTTTCCTTGAAAGATGGTTGCCATGAGGTCCGTGTTCTTGTTGCATGACACATGGCCAATGTATTTTAGTCTTCTGTTGTTGATGTCTGCTAGTAGTTTTCTGGTGGTATCAAGTTCTTCCAGGACACTTTCATTTGTTCTTCTGTCTGTCCATCTGACACGTAGTAGTCTCCAGTAAAACCACATCACTGCTGCCTCAATTCTTCTGCAATCAGTTTTTCTCAGAGTCCAGTCTTCGCAGCCATAAATCATGACTGGCCAGATCAAACATTTTAAAAGTCTAACTTTCAGGCCATTTGGTATGCCTCTGTCTTTCCAGATGATGTTGAGTTGGACCATGTTTGTCCCAGACAGTGGTGTAATTCAAGGGAGAAGCAAATTCCTTGTGGGGATGCCTGGGTCTCTTTTAGTATAAGCAACAGTTCCACCTGGAAAATATGTGCTAGAAATTTATTTTCTGCTACTGTTTTTGTTTCTGCCTTTCTCCTTTGCTTCCTGTCATTTTTTTTTTTTTTTTTTTGGGGGGGGGGGGGGGGTTTGTTTGTTATTTTGTTTGTTTTTTGTTTTTGCCTTGCTGGTCCATTCCCTGTATGATTTCGATAAAGCCTTGTATACTTTCTATTAGGATCAGTAATAGGATACATGTATCACTGCATTTTTGGCTTGAAGGAAATGTGATGCGAAGAAGCAATTGTATGTGATTTTGGCCAGTTTTTGTGTAGTGTTAGTGTCTTTAACTAGATTTACATTTGTATTCAGGTTTGTCTTTCTAAACCCTCTGGTGATAAATTGGGTGGAATGGTCAGTGGCAGTAGCATATCCTTCGACTATGTGCACAGATGCACTGATGTATACGCTTATTTTCAAGGTTTTCTTTTCATGGTCAGCGAGGTGTTGTAATGTTTTCTGATGGTTATTTGCCCTGCTATGGCTCAGTGCAGTCTGTGGCCTTTAAAAGTCATAATGTTGAACTGGGAGAAAAAGAAAGAAGCAAAACCCACAACAACTCGGTAGTTGATGAAAAAAAAATATAGGGTGCATGCTGCATTTTTGGTTTCCTTAAACCACTAGGCACAGACAGAGCTGACAGGATCCTTCATGAATTCATTGACATTGTTTGTGGTAAGGTTTGTCTGTTTTTTGTACTATGACGTCTGTTTTTGTATAGGTTCGTCTGTTTTTTGTACTAAGGTTCGTCTGTTTTGTACTAAGTTGTCTTTTTGTATAAGGTTGTCTGTTTTGTACTAAGGTTCGTCTGTTTTTTGTACTAAGTGTCTGTTTGTATAAGGTTCGTCTGTTTTTTGTACTAAGGTTCGTCTGTTTTTTGTACTAAGGTTGTCTGTTTTTTGTACTAAGGTTCGTCTGTTTTTTGTACTAAGGTTGTCTGTTTTTTGTACTAAGGTTCGTCTGTTTTTTGTACTAAGGTTGTCTGTTTTTTGTACTATAGGTTCGTTGTTTTTGGTACTAGGTTCGTTGTTTTTTGTACTAGTTGTCTTTTTTTGTATAAGGTTCGTCTGTTTTTTGTACTAGGTTGTCTGTTTTTGTGACTAAGGTTGTCTGTTTTTTGTACTAGTTGTGTTTGTACTAGTTTGTTGTTTGTATAAGGTTCGTTGTTTTTTGTACAAGTTCGTCTGTTTTTTGTTAAGGTTCGTCTGTTTTTTGTACTAGGTTCGATTGTTTGTGTACTAAGGTTCGTCTGTTTTTTGTACTAAGGTTCGTTGTTTTTTGTACTAAGTTGTTGTTTTTGTATAAGGTTCGTTGTTTTTTGTACTAGGTTCGTTGTTTTTGTACTAAGGTTCGTCTGTTTTTTGTCTATATATTATATCTGTAGATTAGCCAGGACTAACTATAAGATAGGTCCAGTGGGACCTAATGCTACTGACCTTGAGTAATAAAATGTTTTGAAGTTTGAACATGCATATTTTGTGTTTAGCGTGTGCATACACATGCAGGGGTTTCAGGTACTAGTAGGTCTGTACTTATGCTGACTTGGGATATCAGAAAAATATCCACCCTTTTCTCACCAAGCGTACCTGTGTAGGATTGAACCAGACCTTTCAGTTGGAAGTCTGATGTGCTAACAGAACTCTGATGCGCTGACATTTTGCTGTCACACGTACATGTAAATTTGTGTCCATTCGCCCATTAGCGTCATCGAGTTCAGTGGTAGCCACCGCAGCAGACATCACAGCAACTGTCCTTCATTTACTTTGGTCTTGACTTCTCTGTGCTACTTCATAGATCCTCAAACCGCTGATGTTGCTGATGTAGTTCATACAGGAGGTTGGTGGTCTGCCTGGATTTCTCTTGGCCTGAACTTTTCCTTGCAAACCTGTTGTCATCAGTGTTGTGTTGGTGTTGCGGTTCATGGCTGATGTTTTTCTTTTTTCTTTTGTTGATTTCAGCTGGCAGTTGATGATGGACTGTGAGTTCATTCAAAATACATTTGGTTAGTCTTTTATTAGTCCATTTGACTCTAAGAAACTGCCTGTAGAACTAGAACCACATCTCTGCACCTTCAGTCTGCTTTGATTCCAGGCATCCAAATAAACTGGTGACATTGGAATTGGTGGAAAATGATGTATGAAGCATTCAGAACTTTTGCTGCTTGAGGTTAAAAAAAAAAGAAAGAACTTACAGACATACCTCTATACAGTTCATTCAGATTAAAACTTTGTCTTTCATGGATCTGATATCAATTTGTAAGTTTGAAATAGAAAATGTGTCATTGAATATGATTATAGACTGAACAGCCAAGTTCCTACCTGAAAATAGCTGTCAAATGTAGACTGTGTGTGACAGGTGCGATAGTCAGGTGGGTAAGTCACAAGGTGTGGAGTTCAGTCCTGCCTGGGTACCTCCCACCTGGTGATAAAGTGTGCAGATTGTTCTGATCTCCCAGGTTAACGTGTGTCAGACAGTTTGTACCTACATCTCTTTCTTGTGTTCACACACAAAAGAACATCAAGTGTTCCTGTTATAGATCCTGTGATCCTGTCAGTATACAGTGGCTTATGGAAACAGGAAAACACCCAGCATGCACACCCACCAAAGACAGAGTTTGCAGACTGTGCAGCAACATATCATCTGCACAGTGTGGACAAGAACAATGTTTATATATTTATTCCAGAAAAATTGGAGCACATAAAAGAAAAGAAGAAAAGATTGTTAAGAGAGAAAAAAAAGAAAAGATCTTTAAGAAATTGCTTGCGGAGTGATGTACACAGTTGTTTTTTTAATTCAGTTATGATTGAAGTAATAGTTATTGTAATAGTTTCAATACATAACAAGTGGTCAGAAAATACTTGTAGGTTCAGAATTTGAATCAGTGATGTCAGTTTACAAGAAAATTTGAAAGAGGGAGAGGGGGGCGCAGTTGTTTCTTTGTTTTGTTTATTTTGTTTGTTTCTTTGTTTCTGTTATTTTCAAGTTATTTGTTCATTTTCAAGGACAGAGTATTGCCTGGAGTAACAGTTAATGTAACAGTTCTATCACGCCCACAGGTTGACAGAAAAAGAGCGCAAAGATCTCAACTACAAACGAAACGTCCTCAAACTTGCCAAGGAGCACAGAGCGGCCAAAGAAGTTGAACGTGTCGACCGCTACTACCTCCCCAAAGATGACGTTAAACCGCAGGAAAAATATGTGGAGGATGTAACAGAGCGCGGGCCCAATTACGAGCAGCGTCGATGGGAAGACGAGCATTTTCATGCTGGGACGTTACGTTTCGGTGCCAAGGATGCCGGCGAAAAAAGCAAGAAATCGGCCAAGACGTACGAGGTTATCATGGACGATGAGATCGAGTTTGTACAGGCGTTGAAAATGCCGGGGACTATCAAGGATAAAGACAAAAAAGAAAAGGTATGTCGGATGTGTGGTGAAACCGACTTGGAACTTTTTGTTGTTTAACCCTGCGACTCCCGCACCCTGTCCACCAACATCCTGCGTTGTCAACTATGCTAGCAAAGCAAAAACATAACCCTTTGATTCTCTCACCCTATCCACCAGCTTCCAGCAGGAAGCTGGTGGATAGGATGAGGGAGTCAAACGATTAATTTTTTTTCAGTTGGTGGATAGGGTGCGGAAGTCAAAGGGTAAATAACTGAAAGTGTTTGATAGTACGGTAAAACTCACTTGGTACCTTTTGTTGTTTAATAACTGCATGGCCACTATAATCAACACATTGATCATATTCATAGCACTGAGTCTGTTTTCAAACCTGGATGTCCCAGAATGGCTGTGGAACCTTCTCTAATGTGGTCCCAGAGACTTAAGTCAGTTGATGGACTCTCCTGCCAGGTGTGAGGATAAGTGGACGCACCAGTCTTTGTCACCTGGTGTTTATCTTTTTCGTGGGATATAAGACAGATCTTGGAGACACATGTTCTTCCACAGACACTGTATGGGAAGGTGTCCTGCAGCCTCTGGTTCTGCTTCCATCAAGTCCCTCTGTTGTTGAATAGTAGCTGTTGTGTACTGTTTGGATGTGACTGTGTCCTGTGTGCACTGCTGTTGACAGCTTTCTCTTTGGTTGGTAGTGTCTTTTGAGGTGTAGTTGTTGATGCCACAGCTTCTGAGGTTGGTTTTCATGATGTCTTTGTATCGCGTTGGTGGTCTTCACTGGTCACGCTGTTCATGCTTCAGCTCTCCATCTTCTCATACGCTGTCATTCCCCCCGTGGGGATGCCGGGGACTCTTTCAGTGTAAATAGTATCCCCACCTTCTGGAAATTCTGTGCTAGAAATTTCCTCTTTTCTGTCATTCTTTTTGTTTCTTTCTTCCTTCCTCACTTTCTGTCATTTGTTCTTATCATTTTCTGCCTTGCTGGTCCATTCACCTGTATGTGTTCAATAAAGTCTTATTACTTTCTCTTAGGATTGATAATTGGGTACATGTGTTTAGTGCATTTTTGGTGGGCACATGTATTTAATGCATTTTTGGTGGGCACATGTATTTAGTGCATTTTTGGTGGGTACATGTATTTAGTGCATTTTTGGTGGGTACATGTATTTAGTGCATTTTTGGTGGGTACATGTATTAAGTGCATTTTTGGTGGGTACATGTATTTAGTGCATTTTTGGTGGGTACATGTATTTAGTGCATTTTTGGTGGGCACATGTATTTAATGCATTTTTGGTGGGCACATGTATTTAGTGCATTTTTGGTGGGTACATGTATTTAATGCATTTTTGGTGGGCACATGTATTTAGTGCATTTTTGGTGGGTACATGTATTAAGTGCATTTTTGGTGGGTACATGTATTTAGTGCATTTTTGGTGGGTACATGTATTTAGTGCATTTTTGGTGGGCACATGTATTTAGTGCATTTTTGGTGGGTACATGTATTTAGTGCATTTTTGGTGGGTACATGTATTTAGTGCATTTTTGGTGGGTACATGTATTTAGTGCATTTTTGGTGGGTACATGTATTTAGTGCATTTTTGGTGGGTACATGTATTTAGTGCATTTTTGGTGGGTACATGTATTTAGTGCATTTTTGGTGGGTACATGTATTTAATGCATTTTTGGCTCTAGGGAAATGAGGTATGCACAAGCAAGTTTAGGTAATTTAGGCCCATTTTTGTATATGTTTTGGTGTCCTTATATTTAGATTTGTGTTCAGGTGTGTTTTTTGGGGTCCCCTCTGCGATAAATTGGATGGAAAGGTCAACGCCAGGGGCATGTCCTTAGATTATGTGCGCGGATGCATTGATATGTGTGCTTAATTTTCTTTTCCTGTTTTTCCTGTTGAAGTATTGTATATATTTTGAACTGGTTATAGCCCTGATACGGCTCTACACAGTCGGCTGGGCTTTAAACAACAATAACGATAGCAGTTCGCTGTCATGCTTGGAGTTATGTCTTGAAGGTGCTTCAGCTGTGTGTGGAGCATCTGTAGGAAGTGTTTGTACGCATGTTACTAGATTAACACCAGTGGTATACCTTACCTTTGTTGTGTCTGCTGTCACTGTATCAATGCCAGTGTAATTACTGTGTATAATTGTAACATCTTGAATAACAAAACTTTTGTTTGTCTTCTTCAACCTTTAGTCCGTACAGTCAGACAAACGCTCCTCAGCATTGTCTCAGCTGGAGCAGGAGGACCTGAGCGAAGCAGAACGGAAGCGAGTGGAAATCGAGGAGACACAGCGCAGCCTTCCCATCTACCCCTTCAAGAAGGACCTGATCGCGGCCATCAGGGAGCACCAAGTGATGATCATCGAGGGTGAGACAGGGTCAGGCAAAACCACACAGATCCCTCAGTATCTACACCATGCTGTGAGTTTGATTGTCTGTTATTGTTGTTGTTGTTCTTGTTGTTGTTGTTTTAAAAGGTCGGGGGGGAGGGTGCATAAGAGATGGGTTCTTCAGGTGATTGGTTGTTTCCTTTCTTCAGGGCTCCCAATTTTCTGATTTTTCTCGGAAATCTGAGAAAATCCACAGGCTGCTTCCAAGGAAAAATGTGCTTTCCGAGAAAATAAGAAAAATTCAACTGATAATTTTTTTCGTTCTGCAAAATAGTCGGCTGTTTGTCAGTCTATTGAGCTCTCGTAGCTGACAACGAAATTTCTGTAAGAGGGATAAATCTGGTTTCATTATCAAAGTCACTTCCGGTGTTTTTTGTTCGTCAGGCATGGCTTGTTTTCAGAACTGATTGTAAAACATTTGAAGAGTGTGACCATGTCTCGAGCCGATATCTGGAGAGAGGGTCTGCCGCAGCAAAAACGTTTGACAAAGACTGTAAAAATAAGCTGTGTTAGGAGTGGATTTCATGAAAAATTGATGTCATGGAAATGAGCACATGGCTTTCATAACCCATTGACTCCCACACCCTGTCCACCAGCATCCGGTATTGCCAGCCATGCTAGCAAAGCAAAAACCTAACCCTTTGATTCTGCAGGAAGCTGGTGGAAAGGGTGAGGGAATCAAAGGGTTAGGTTTTTGCAGTTGGTGGATGTGGTGTGGGAGTCAAAGGGTTAAATAACAAGAGCCTACTGTGTCTTGTGCCACGGTGAAGTCAGTGCAAGTAACTACAGTTGAGCAGACATCCACCAACTTTCAGACCGTTACAAGTCAAAGAAGCACCAGATGAGGCAGAAAAGTGTGAAGAATCTTGAAGCTGTTCAGTCTAGGTTGTTGTTTAATGTTTGTTGGAGCATACATTAGAAAAATACCAAATTATTTTTCTTGAAATCTGACAAAGAGCATGGTATTGGTAATATCACTTGGATGTCAAAGATGTATTGTCCTTAGAATATGTGCTCGAATGCATTGATAAATGTACTTCATTTTCTTTTCCTTTTTTTTTTATTTTACCTGTTGAACTTTGGTGTATTGATATTGTTACAGTCCTATGGCTTTATGCTGTCGGCTGGGCTTTAAACAGTAATAACAACAATAACAATAACTCCATTTACATCCCGCAGGGTTTTACAAAGGATGGTAAAAAGGTGGGATGTACTCAACCTCGTCGTGTGGCCGCCATGTCAGTCGCTGCCCGTGTGTCAGAGGAAATGGGCTGGAAACTTGGAAATCAGGTAACTCTAATGATTATTGCTATGAAACCAGGT
This sequence comes from Monoplex corrugatus, assembly GCA_030674185.1. NCBI lineage: Eukaryota > Metazoa > Mollusca > Gastropoda > Littorinimorpha > Ranellidae > Monoplex > Monoplex corrugatus. Next base: position 58,560,836 of record JAPXFY010000026.1, read on the forward strand.
AACTCTAATGATTATTGCTATGAAACCAGGTAGTAGTAGTAGTAGGCCTCCTTCGGTCATGACTGACCATGGACAAAGTACATCCGTTCTAATGTCTAGATGGGCTGTCTGCTTGGTCCAAGCAGCGTCGCCTGTGACTGTACAGACCAATGCGAGAGAGGCAGTCTCTGTCGCAGCGGTCGCATGTGTATGCTGATGCTGGTCTGTTGGCTGTCATCCCTTTTCTGCGAACTCGCTTTTCTGCTGCAGCAGCTGACAGTTTGTCCTCACCAATCCGCAGCTGTTTCTTGAGATTAGTTCTCCAGCTGTTGCGGTCGTCTGCGAGGTCCTCCCAGGACTCAGTGTTGATCTCAAGCGCCTTCATGTCACGCTTGCAAACGTCTTTGTATCTCAGCTGTGGGCGGTCAATGTTTCTCTGCCCTGTGGCAAGCTCACCATAAAGGATGTCTTTTGGGATGCGACAATCTTCCATGCGGCGAACGTGGCCCAACCAGCACAGCCGACGCTGTCTCAGCATGGTATGCATGGTTGGGAGGCCAGCGCAGGTTAGGACTTCGGTGTTGGTCACCTTGTCTTGCCAGGAAATGCCAAGTATGCGCCGTAGGCTTCTCAGGTGGAAGGTATTGAGCCTTTTCTCCTGATGAGCATGCGTGGTCCACGCCTCGCTGCCATACAGCAAGGTGCTGAGGACACAGGCGTTGTATACAGCCATCTTTGTCTTTGTGGTCAGCTTGGGATTTGTCCACACCCTTTGTGTGAGGCGGGCTAGTGTTGTGGCTGCCTTCCCGATCCTCTTGTCGACCTCTGTGTCAAGGGAGAGGTTATCGGTGATGGTGAACCCAAGATACGTGAATTGATGGATAGCTTCAAGCTCGTAGTCATCAATGGTGATGGCTGGTGGAGATGGCGTGTCTTGGCCCAGGACGTTTGTCTTCTTAAGACTGATAGTCAGACCAAAATCTTTGCAGGCCTGGGAGAAGCGGTCCTTAGTGACTGCAAGTCCCGCTGAGTATGGGTCACAACTGCGGCATCGTCGGCAAATAGCATGTCTTTGATGAGGGCTTCACGGACCTTTGTCCTTGCTCTGAGGCGGGCGAGGTTGAAGAGCCTGCCATCTGATCTGGTCCGCAGGTGGATCCCTTCTTGCGCTGTGCTGAAGCATGCCTCAGGAGGAGAGCGAAGAAGATTCCAAAGAGGTTGGGGCCAGGACGCAGCCTTGTTTCACACCGCTGCGTACGTCGAAGGGCTTGGAGAGGTTTCCGTTGAACTGCACCATCCCTTTCATGTTTGAGTGGAAGGACTCAATTAAGCTGTGCAGTTTGGGGGGGCAGCCGATTTTTCGGAGAGCCCTGAAAAGGCCATTTCTGCTGACTAGGTCAAAGGCCTTGGTAGGTCAATGAATGCCACATACAGGGGCATCCGCTGCTCTCTGCACTTCTCCTGGATTTGGCGAAGGGAGAAGACCATGTCTACCGTGGATCTCTCTGCTCGAAATCCACACTGTGATTCCGGGTAGACGCGTTCAGCCAGTTTCTGCAGGCGGATTAGGAGGACCCGAGCATAGACTTTGCCAACAATGCCGAGGAGCGAGATACCTCTGTAGTTGTTGCAGTCGCTCCTTTCGCCCTTGTTTTTGTACAGGGTGACGATCTTGACGTCCCTCATGTCCTGTGGTACAGCTCCCTCATTCCAACACTGACAGAGAACTGCATGCAAAGGGTGCAGAAGAGAAGTCTTGCAGTGCTTGATGAGGTCTGGGGGAATTCCGTCGTTGCCAGGTGCCTTCCCTGATGCCAGGCTATCAATGGCCTTGCTGAGTTCGTCCGCAGTTGGCTCTGCGTCAAGTTCTTCCATTACCGGCATGCACTTGATGGCATCGAGGGCTAAGGGGGACACCATGTTCTGTGTGGAGTAGAGGTCAGAGTAGTGTTCCGCCCATCTTTCCATCTGTTGGCTAGGATTGCTGATTACTTCCCCAGTGGAGGATTTGAGGGGGGCGATCTTGCTCTGTGTTGGTCCCAGTGCCTTCTTGATGCCATCATACATTCCTCGGATGTTGCCTCTTTCAGCAGCACTCTGTATCTCTTCGCTGAGCTCTGTCCAGTACTCGTTTGCGCAGCGCCTGGCGTTAAGCTGAACCTTACTTCTGGCAGCCCTGAGGATTTGCAGGTTCTTCTCACTGGGTGACCGCTTATACTTGGTGAGTGGGCACGCTTGGCCTCAACAGTGGGAGTCATCTCTGATGATTTGGCCTCAAACCAGTCGTGGGACTTCACAGTTTTCTTCCCAAAGGTGGCCATAGCAATGCGGTGCATGGTGACTCGTAGCATTTCCCATCTCTCAGTGGCAGAGTCTCTGGGCTGCAATGCATCGTATTCTCTCTGAAAGACCTCTGCGAACTGTTCTACAAGATCTGGCTGAGACATCTTGCTGACGTCAATGCGAGGGTTCCCTTGTTTCTTTGAGCAGTGGAACTTCTTTGGTTGTAGCCTGATCTTGCAACATACCAGAGAGTGGTCTGTGTCGCAGTCTGCGCTGTGATAAGAGCGAGTGTGGAGAACGTTTTTGATAGCGGCACGTCTTACTAGGATCAAATCCAGTTGGTGCCAATGTTTTGAGCGGGGATGCCTCCAGGAGACTTTGTGCTGAGGCTTCGTCTTGAAGGAGTTGGCGATGCACAGTTCATGGCAGGCGCAAAACTCAAGCAGTCGCTGTCCATTCTCATTCATTTTCCCCACTCCAAAGGAACCGAGGCAGAAGGGCCATGAGTCATTGTCTGCACCCACTCTGGCATTGAAGTTCGCCCAGGAGAACAAGTTGTTCTGTCCTGGGGATGTTCCTTATGGTTGATGCAAGATTTTCATAGAAATCATCCTTGGTGTCTGGAGAGGCGGACAGAGTTGGGGCATAAACGCTGATGAGGGTGACATAGCCTTCGGTGGTGTTGAGGCGGAGAGTCAAGAGTCGTTCTGAACCACCGCTGCCTGGTTCAATCATGTTCAGCAGGCTGTTCCTTACTACAAAGCCTACTCCGTGCTCTCTTGGGGCATCAGAACTCTTTCCTTGCCAGAAGAAGGTGTAGTCCCTTTCCTTTAGTGTTCCTGAGTCAGCCAGCCGTGTTTCCTGCAGAGTGGCAATGTCCACATTGAGCCTCTTTAGTTCGCTGTTTATGACGGCGGTTTTTCTGGCGTCGCTGATGTCTTGCAGATCTTGGGAGAGCCCAGGCATCATTGTTCGGACATTCCAACAGCCCAGTTTCACTGCTGATCCTTTTCCTGATCCGTTTCTTGAATTTGAATTTTTCTTTTTGTTTGGTGCGGTAATTAACGACCTGCTTGTCAGATTTTCTCCTAATCTTCATGCACCCAATGAAGAAGGCAGGTCGTGGCGGGACAGCACCTAACTGGCTGGGGGCTGCCAGCTTAGGCGGGCGGTAGCTGTCCAGTAAGACACGAAGGTCTCTCCCACCGTCAAAAGCAACCCCTGGCGTCAGCTCTACGCCAGTTGAGCAATGACTTATCACCGGTATCTGTTGCTTCCCGTGTTGTGCCGACACTAGTGTTAGTAGCGAGGCTGGAGTGTCCTCTCCAGGTCGTAGGTGCAGAGTGTTTGTGGATGAATGGACGGATGTAAGCCTGGGCAGTGTAATATGGAAGACAGGCTGTTGCCCATGCAACTTGTCCCCCCTCTCCACCTCGCTGACAGATCCAAAGGAACAGCAGGGCTGTTACATTTTGGTGCCAACGCGGCCGCAGGAGAGTGCCGGAAAGTGACAAAGTTTGCCATCCAGACCGCCTTAGGGGCCCCACACCGGATTTACTGTCAGGGTTTACTCCCTTAGCTAGATGGCCGGGGTAGCTCTCCAGAGCTGGCGCCCTTTGATGGATCTAATTTATTTCCACCAGGGTTTCTAGCCACCCTCCTCACCATCCTCCTGAGAGGACTGGTGGGGTTGCTGGTTTAGTCGCCAGCAATTCGACCCTGTGACAGGTAGTACTGGGTTCCAGGTTACCAGTAGCGGATACATCTATCCGACCTGAAACCAGGTAACTTTATGATTATTGCTATGAAACCAGGTAACACTAATGATTATTGCTATGAAATCAGATAACACTAATGATTATTGCTATGAAATCAGGTAACACTAATGATTATTATGTGAAATCAGGTAACACTAATGATTATTACTGTGAAATCAGGTAACACTAATGATTATTACTGTGAAATCAGGTAACACTAATGATTATTGCTATGAAACCAGGTAACTCTAATGATTATTGCTATGAAACCAGGTAACACTAATGATTATTGCTATGAAACCAGGTAACACTAATGATTATTGCTATGAAACCAGGTAACACTAATGATTATTATGTGAAATCAGGTAACACTAATGATTATTACTGTGAAATCAGGTAACACTAATGATTATTACTGTGAAACTCAGGTAACACTAATGATTATTACTGTGAAATCAGGTAACACTAATGATTATTACTGTGAAATCAGGTAACACGAATGATTGTCACTATGCAGAACAAATGATACACTTACAAAACATTTAAGTACTGTAGTCAGAAAAATTGGGAACAAAATTAAATGTTCTGTGGAAAAAATGTTTATGAAAATAAAAAACAAAATAAAATACAAAAAACATAAAATACAAGAAAATGAATTGAAATGGCTGTAGATAACATATTGTTAATAAAACTATGGAAGCTAATGTCACGTCATGTTGAAGGAAATGGGACTTGTCAACAACTTTTGCTTTGATTTTTGTTTGGAAACAAAAGATGGTATTGATCATATGTTTTGGGAGTGCTTGCTTATGAAACAGTTCTGGGGAAGGATAAAAAATTCTTGAAGTCAGAATGTATCACGTGTGTAAATACCAGATTGACTGAGAACATGGTGTTATCTGGTGGTGTTGAAAATATGCACACAGATTTGACATGTGATTTAATTAGCCTGCTTGGGAAAATGTACATTTATAAATGCAAATTTGAAAAGTCTCAACCAGATGCAAGCAACATGTTTTAAAAGATATCTTGCCACAAATTATGACATAGAAGAAGACAGTGCAAAACTGACACAGAACTTCATCATCATCAGGTGCCTTGCCGCATGGCGTTGGCGATTATGGACTTCCATCTGTCTCTGTCAGTTGTTGCCTCAAGCATCTCTTCCACCCTCATTGTCCAGAACAAGAACTTGCACACCTTTAAATCAAAATGGCTGCACTACCACTAATAATAACCAAAACTTCATGTTGTTTAACCTCTTCACTGCGCTGTTGACGAGTGACGCTCGTCATAGAAACCGTCGTCTGCAATGCTCTGTTGACGATCGCGGATCGTCCCGTATCAAACACTCTTTCTCTTTTCGTCTAGCATATCACAGAATCGTTCTATTTATGATTTGATTAGGTCCCTTGACAATCTTCGCTCTTTGAGTGCCGTTTGTTCAAGTTATTTAGATCATTTGCATAATTTATCACGATGATTGGCAAGGTGCTACGAAGTTGAGCTTTCAGTTTTTGAAGCGCTATGGCTGCCCCACAACGAACCTACACAGTTGCAGAAGTTATTGAAGCGATTTTTCGAGATCAAGACAGTGGAGATGAAGACTTCAAGCCAGCTGGCTTCGAACTTCGTGAAGTTGATGCCAACGACCCAGATTTTGATGTGGAAGAATCTTTGGGTGACTGATCGTCTGAATCAGAGTAGGCCTATGGAGATCCGATTGTTCCAGATGCAGGTAGGTGTATTTGAGAGCTTTATTCATTTTATAACATGATTGTATTGCTTTCTTCTCAGTATATTTATAAATAGAACAGCTAAGTGTGTGTATTGTATGGCTGAGCCCTTTGTTTGGGCCTGGTCAGCGAGCGAGCCAGTGACCGAGTGGGCAGTGTGTTCGACCTGTGGGCGTGTCACTCGTCGCTCGCTCGTTGTCAGCATGCTGTGTGTGTCTTGTTGATGATTTGTTTTTCTGGTCGGCCTCTGCCCTGTGCTATCTCCCTGGCCTTTGTGTGTTTGTGTGAGGAGTAGGCTACTATCTCCATGGCCTGTGTGTGTTTATGTGAGGAGTAGGGTGGGAGCAGAGGGGTGTGCGTGTGTGTGTGTGTGTGTGTGAGAGAGAGAAAGAGAGACAGAGAGAGAGAGAGAGACTGTTGGTGTGACTATTTATAGGAAATTGAAAGCATTCAGTGATAATACTGACAGAAACAATGTTGTAATGAAGTCACTTTGGTAGAAGCAGTACTCACTGGGTTTCTTTGCAGTGTTTGCTTGAGGAAAATGAAAGGGGGCGTGGCATGGGGGAGTAGCATGCTACCTATGTCAGTTGTGTGTGTGTGTGTGTGTGTGTGTGTATGTATGTGTGTGTGTGTGTGTGTGTGTGTGTGTGTGTGTGACTTTTTTTATTTCATAAAATATGTGGAAATTTGAATCCTTGCTTTCACTGTGCTACAGGTATGGTAATGCAGCATGGTGATGATGTTCGGCCTGGACCTGCTGTTGCTGGACCTGCTGTTGCTGGACCTGCTGTTGCTGGGCCTGCTAGAAGGGGAAAGGGAGCAAGAGGGGGAAGGAGAGGACTGTGTTTAGAAGACTGCTTCCAGAACTACCACACTCAGAAGCGTTTTTACTGGGGATAGACACTGGGAGATAAAACCCTTTCATTTTATGTGTGGCTAGGCTGTGCTTATATTGTGGCTGGACACTGCTTTCTGACCTTTGTACAGTCTATATCTTCAAATCAAAGTGTGCTATAAACTGCTTGTGAGCTCCTGCATCACTTGATTACATCATCATTGACTTTAACATTTTTTTTATTGCATTTCAAAGAGTACATGTGACACTCTGGTACATTATTTCATTTTGAAATTGTCATAAACACAATCTTCATTCAATTTCCTTTCATTTGATATATACTTTTATGAATCTATCTTCAATGCCTTCTGAATTATAAGCAATTGAAAATAATAAGCGTGATTTTTGTCTGTTTCTGAAAAAAATCTTAGCATGTGTCTTAGCAAAACATGATAGCAGCGAAAGGGTTAATCAGTTAATTATTTATAATGTGCATGTAGTCAGTGTACGTAATCATGCTGAGTCCGACTTTTGAACAGGCTACCCTTGTATGTGTGTACATAATTGTTTTTTGACAGTTAATTATGCTTTATATAGATGTATATATACTTGTGTTTTGACACATGGATAATTTGATGCATTGGAGTTGATCCTTATGATGTGACTGGAGTTCGACTTTAATGTTTTGTTTTGTATTTGTCTGCATTGCTTGTTTCAAATAAATAAAAAAAGAAATTGAAAGATGTTTTTTCAGGGGGGGGGGGCTTTTGTTGTTGGTGTTTTTTAAGCATTGCAAATGGTGACATAACTTTCATTACAGGCGACCTAGGTTGTTTCAGTGTTTACTTCATACAGACGTAATTACAACAAAACTTTATATTGTTTATTATCTATAATGTACATGTAGTCAGTGTATGTAATTATGCTGAGTCCGACTTCTTAACCCTTTGATTCCTGCACCCTGTCCACCAGCATTCTGCATTGTCAACCATGCTAGTGAAGCAAAAACTTAACCCTTTGACTCCTGCATTGTCAATCATGCTAGCAAAGCAAAAACTTAACCCTTTGATTCCCTCACCCTGTCCACCAGCATCCTGCATTGTCAACCATGCTTCCTTCCTTCCTTCCTGTCCCTTAACCCTATCCAGGGTCGTGGGGGCTCCACATGGATGAACGTCGCACCATCTGTCTCCACCTCTGTCTGTCACGAGCAAGGGTCTGGGTCGTGGCAAAGCTTTTTCCTGTCCATTCGTCAATATTGTCCATCCACCTTTTTCTCTGTCTGCCTCTTTTTCTTCCCCCCTGAACTGTTCCTTGGAGTATTGTTTTTGATAGTCCGTTAGTTCTTGTCATGTGACCATACCACCGAAGTTTCCTTTTTCTTACTGTTGCCATGCTAACAAAGCAAAAACTTAACCCTTTGACTCCCGCACCCTGTCCACCAGCATCCTGCATTGTCAACCATGCTAGCAAAGCAAAACTTAACCCTTTGATTCCCTCACCCTGTCCACCAGCATCCTGCATTGTCAACCATGCTAGCAAAGCAAAAACTTAATAGTGTAGTCATGTATGCTAGACAGAGACTGAAGACTTTGCTAGAGCATAGTTGTGCAGACTTATGGCTTATGCCATGACCCTGTTGATGTTCTCCTTCACATGGCATTAGTGGCATCAGTGTTAGTGGCATCAGTGTGTGTGGAAGTCATTGTGAGCATGGAGACGCCCATCACATGGTATCAGTGTGTGTGTGGAAGTCATTGTGAGCATGGAGACGCCCATCATATGGCATTAGTGTGTATGGAAGTCATTGTGAGCATGGAGACGCCCATCACATGGCATCAGTGTGTATGGAAGTCATTGTGAGCATGGAGACGCCCATCACATGGCATCAGTGTGTGTGGAAGTCATTGTGAGCATGGAGACGCCCATCACATGGCATCAGTGTGTGTGGAAGTCATTGTGAGCATGGAGACGCCCATCACATGGCATCAGTGTGTGTGTGGAAGTCATTGTGAGCATGGAGACGCCCATCACATGGCATCAGTGTGTGTATGGAAGTCATTGTGAGCATGGAGACGCCCATCACATGGCATCAGTGTGTGTGTGGAAGTCATTGTGAGCATGGAGACGCCCATCACATGGCATTAGTGTGTATGGAAGTCATTGTGAGCATGGAGACACCCATCACATGGCATCAGTGTGTGTGGAGGTCATTGTGAGCATTTAGACTCCCATCACAAGACACTGAAGCTGACCGTGTTGTGTGCAGGTGGGCTACAGCATCAGGTTTGAGGACTGCACGTCAGAGAGGACCATCCTCAAGTACATGACGGACGGCATGCTGCTACGAGAGTTCCTGGGAGAGCCTGACTTGTCCAGTTACAGGTGATGACCCTACCAGTGATTTACTCCTTCTAACTATCTTAGAAATCCAGAACAAGTGTGACTGCCCACGTTCGAGCAAACAGGGACCAGAAAAAAAACACAAAAGAAGAATCAGAACGCGTATTTATTGCACAAAACAAGACAGGCGCAAATTTTCGGCCAACTGGCCTTTGTCACGCGTAAGATCACAAACAAACAAACACTGGATACAAAAATTAGGAGAGAAAGACTGAAAATTCCCTGATGCTCTGTCCATTGTGAGAAAAGGAATAAACTGACTAAAGTGACATCATAATGTGTTTTTGAGTAAATATGATGTCAGCAATTTGAAAAGTGGTCATGCCATATTGATATTGTTTTATCCTAAAGAGGGCCCAGGGCTAAAATTAAAAGTATGATGCACTAGCTAAAGTAGTGTTTGGAATGTAAAGATCCTACCATTAAATAATGCATAAGAGAAATATAAGCATATAATCAACTAAAAGGGAAAATATCTAACCAAGAGGTATGGCTGATGTAAATGGATTGTGCCTAGAGCAGTGAATCTGGTCTGACCTTGGAATAGGAAGCAAAACATCCTAAACCAACAGCCAAGGGGCTGAAGGGAAAACCAGAGTCCCCAGAGGAAAAAAAAACCCTTAGTCAGACGCAGCCGGGCCTGTCTTGTGAAAGGAGAATTAAAACATATTTACTCAAAAAAACATTATGATGTCATTTTAGTCAGTTTGTTCCTTTTCTCACACTGGACAGAGCCATGTCAGTGTTCAGTGACTCCTGCACCCTGTCCACCAGTGTTCTGCATTGCCAACCATGCTAGCAAAGCAAAAACTTAACGCTTTGATTCCCTCACCCTATCCACAGGAAGCTTGTGAATAGGGTGAGGGAGTCAAAGGGTTAAGTTTGTGCAGTCGGTGGATAGGGTGCGGGAGTCCAAGGGTTAATGAAACTCAAAAACACCAGCGTGCACACGCCCAAAAATGGAAGTATGGCTGCCTTGGTTCAGGCGGGGTTCAAACAAAAATAAAACCCCACACATATGAATGCCCGCTGGTATGTTGGTGTTCACATTGCAATTACAGAAAGTCGTCACAAGGAGGCTGACAGTTTGTGACGATGCCAGCAACTGAACGTCAAAGATAAAAACACTTTTTTTTTAGTGCGTTCCATTTTTTCCTGAGACGCATTTATGCGTGTTGTGTTGCTGACACTATGCAGGCAGTAGACCACTGCACAGTCTGCAGACTCAGTCTTCGATGGGCATGCATGCTGGGTGTTTTCATGTTTCCATAAGCCAGCCACTGACATGACTTGTATAAGATCTTTAACATGTATATTTGACATTAACTCTTTGACGACGGGCTACTTGATCGAAGTAAAAAAAAAATTGACTACTCTGACGAGGCTACTTGACGAATAACAGCTGAGCTCACAGACGACGGGCTACTTCGATCATAGTAACAGACGGTCTAGTGTATATAACTCCCTCTACTTTTGTTATGCTGATGATTTAGTAGTTGGCAGTTGCTTCCCTTGTGGAAGGAACTTCTGTTGAACGCTTCAGCTACGTTTTACTGGTTTCTTTGTCTAAAACAGATAGATAAGTTCTCTTGCACCCGGTTCTCAGTGATTTCACTGTGGCAGCCCTTGGCCAGCAGGAGAGCTCAGCTTGACAAGTGCAGTCACAATAGAGTTAACATGTGTATTTGACATTCTACATGGATATACGCATGAAGATGAAGAGGGTTTAGATGCTGGCAGGGTGTATATCCTGGCATGGGAAATGGGAAAATCCCAACTTTTACCTTTCAATGGAAGTGTTTTGGCAAACTAAACCCAGGACCTTCCCATTAGGGGTGCGACGTTTAGTGACTTAACCACTGTACAGTGCCTGTCACTTCTTTGATGGTAATCATCTTTTTTTTTAATTTATGGTACAGTGTGTTGATCATAGACGAGGCCCACGAGAGAACGCTACACACAGACGTGTTGTTTGGTTTGGTGAAAGACATCGCTCGCTTCCGACCTGACTTGAAGTTGCTCATCTCTAGCGCCACACTGGAGCGCAGAAATTCTCTGAGGTGAGCGGTGTCTGTGTGGTAGGTGTGTGATGTGTGTGTTTTGTGTGTATTGAGTGTGTGTGTTGTGTGTGTGTGTGTGTGTGTGTGTGTGTGTATGTGTGTGTGTGTGTATGTGTGTGTATGTGTTTTGTGTGTGTGTCTGTGTGTGTGTGTGCATTGTGTGTGTGTTTGTGTTTGTGTGTGTGTATGGTGTGTTTTGTGTGTTGTGTGTGTGTATGAGTGTGTTTGTTGGTGTGTGTCTTTGGTGTGTGTGTGAGTGTGTGTGTGTCTGTGTGTGTGTATGTGAGTGTGTGTGTGTGTGTGTTGAGTGTGTTTTGTGTATGTGTGTGTTGGTGTGTGTTTGTATGTGTCTTTGGTGTGTGTATATGAGTGTGTTTTGTGTGTGTGTGTTTGTATGTGTCTTTGGTGTGTGTTTGAGTGTGTTTTGTATGTGTTTGTGTGTGTGTGTATAGTGTTTTTGTGTGTGTGTGTTGGTGTGTGTTTGTATGTGTCTTTGGTGTGTGTGTTGAGTGTGTTTTGTGTGTGTGTGTATGAGTGTGTTTTTGTGTGTTGGTGTGTGTTTGTATGTGTCTTTGTGTGTGTGTGTATGAGTGTGTTTTGTGTGTGTGTGTGTTGGTGTGCATTTATTGTCTTTGGTGTGTGTGTGTTTTGTGTGTGTGTGTGTGTATGAAGTGTTTTGTGTGTGTGTGTTGTGTGTGTGTTTGTATGTGTCTTTGGTGTGTGTGTATGAGTGTGTTTTGTGTGTGTGTGTGTGTTGTGTGCATTTATGTCTTTTGGTGTGTGTTATGAGTGTTGTTTTGTGTGTGTGTGTGTGTTTGGTTGTGCATTTATGTCTTTGGGTGTGTGTGTATGAGTGTGTTTTGTGTGTGTGTGTGTGTTGGTGTGCATTTATGTCTTTGGTGTGTGTGATATGAGTGTGTTTTGTGTGTGTGTGTTGGTGTGCATTTATGTCTTTGGTGTGTGTATGAGTGTGTTTTGTGTGTGTGTGTTGGTGTGCATTTATGTCTTTGGTGTGTGTGTATGAGTGTGTTTTGTGTGTGTGTGTTGGTGTGCATTTATGTCTTTGGTGTGTGTATATGAGTGTGTTTTGTGTGTGTGTGGTGTGTTGTGTTTGCGTTTTATAGTGTGTTTTGGTGTGTTGTGTCGTTATGAGTGTGTTTGTGTGTGTGTGGTTGTGTGTGTTTGGTGTGCATTTATGTCTTTGGTGTGTGTATATGAGTGTGTTTTGTGTGTGTGTGTGTGTTGGTGTGCATTTATGTCTTTGGTGTGTGTGTATGAGTGCGTTTTGTGTGTGTGTGTTGGTGTGCGTTTATATGTGTCTTTGGTGTGTGTGTATGAGTGTGTTTTGTGTGTGTGTGTTGGTGTGCGTTTATATGTGTCTTTGGTGTGTGTGTATGAGTGTGTTTTGTGTGTGTGTGTTGGTGTGCGTTTATATGTGTCTTTGGTGTGTGTATATGAGTGTGTTTTGTGTGTGTGTGTGTGTGTGTGTGTCTTTGTTGCTTGTGTATGAGTTTGTTTTGTGTGTGTGTACATGTGTGTATTGGTGCGTGCTTGTGTGTGTCTTTGGTGTGTGTGTATGAGTGTGTTTTGTGGTGTGTGTGTGCATGTGTGTATTGGTGCGAGCTTGCGTATGTGTGTGTCTGTGTGTGCTGAAAGAGACAGAAGAGAGATGATGTGGGTGTTAAAGCAGCAAGTGACAGTGACCATGGTGGTGGTGGTGTTTTTGTTTCAGTTCTTCGATGATGCTCCCATCTTCCGCATTCCTGGTCGTCGTTTTCCTGTACATATCTTCTACACAAAGGTAAGGAATCTTTCCTCCTCCCTCTGTCTGTGTGCGTGTGTAGTGGGTAGGGGGGGTAGATTGGTGATTGATAGATTGGTGTGACACTGGATAACCATTAGTGGCGTTTGCTTATTTGTTTTGTAGTCTTTCGGATTTTTTAAACCATTTTTGTTATGCCGGCATGGTTGGCTTGTTTTCTTAATTCCTTCAACACTGATCTAAGGAACTTCTGACCCAAGGGAGCTAAGTTCTCTCCTGGCCTGAGATCCACAGCAAAAATGGGTTTTTCTGGTTATGTCTGTTCCTGATATGCCAGGAATTTGGCTGAGGGTCAAGTTGGAAATTTCTGATAACCTGGGGTTTGGTCTCAGAGGGTTGGCTTTTTCCTTTTTCTTTAGCGTTTCACCTTTCTCATGTGCACCTTGTCTTGCCCACACTGTGCAGGTGGTGTGTTGCTACAAGGTCCTGTACTCTGTCTTTGGTGTGTGTGTGTGTGTGTGTGCATTCTGGTTGTTTTAATGTTTCCATAAGGTGCCAGATATTGACATCACTTAACTCTTTCACTCTGCAACCTATCCGCCAACTGCAAAACTTAACCTTTTGACTCCCCCACCCTATCTACCATCTTCTTGCAGGAAGCTGTTGGGTATGGTGAGGGAGTCAAAGGGTTAAGTTTTTGCTTTGCTAGCAAGGTTGACAATGCAGGACGCTGGTGGACAGGGTGCAGGAGTCAAAGGGTTAAGTTTTGCTTTGCTAGCAAGGTTGACAATGCAGGAAGCTGGTGGACAGGGTGCAGGAGTCAAAGGGTTAAGTTTTTGCTTTGCTAGCAAGTTGACAATGCAGGAAGCTGGTGGACAGTGTGCTGGAGTCAAAGGATTAAGTTTTTGCTTTGCTAGCAAGGTTGACAATGCAGGAAGCTGGTGGACAGGTGCAGGAGTCAAAGGGTTAAGTTTTTGCTTTGCTAGCAAGGTTGACAATGCAGGAAGCTGGTGGACGTGTGCGGGGTCAAAGGATTAAGTTTTTGCTTTGCTAGCAAGGTTGACAATGCAGGAAGCTGGTGGACAGTGTGCGGGAGTCAAAGCTTAATTTTTTGCATGATGCCAGACATTGACTTGACTTAAGGATATTTCGTTTGTCTGTTAGATATTCTGCGTGCGTAATATCATAAAGGGGTATTAGGCAGGATTGCTCGCATTTAGACCATAAAAATCTCCACCCTCTTATCCACCAGGCTGGAGGTACCCAGTCACGATCAAACCCCCAGACCTGGTTTGAAGTCTGATAACTTACATGAACTCTGCTGTCTTCTTTTTTTGTGGGTTTTTTTTTTTCTTTTTTTTTTTTTTTTTTGCATGCCTTGAGTGTCGCCCACATATGTCTCAATCGTGCTACCTGGAGAAAACTTGTGACGTTAAGCGTGGCTCCTACCGCCAATCCCGGAGAGGGAGAGAGATGAGATGAGATATCATATATTTATTCATGAATCAGTGAAGACTGTGTTTGTATTGTTGTGTGTTGTTTACACACTGTGTTGTACAGTTTCTGGGGCTGAAGACTGTGTTTGTATGTTGTGTGTTGGTTTACACACTGTGTTGTTACAGTTCTGAGGCTGAAGACTGTGTTTTGTATTGTTGTGTTGTGTTTTACACACGGTTGTTACAGGTTTCTGAGGCTGAAGACTGTGTTTTGTATGTTGTGTGTTGTGTTTACACACTGTGTTACAGTTTCTGAGGCTGAAGACTGTGTTTGTATTGTGTGTTTGTTTTACACACTGTGTTGTTACAGTTTCTGAGCTGAAGACTGTGTTTTGTATTGTTGTGTGTTGTGTTTTACACACTGTGTTGTTACAGGTTTCTGAGGCTGAAGTTTTGTATTGTTGTGTTTGTGTTTTACACACTGTGTTGTTACAGTTTCTGAGCTGAAGACTGTGTTTTGTATTGTTGTGTGTTTGTTTTACACACTGTGTTGTTACAGGTTTCTGAGGCTGAAGACTGTGTTTTGTATTGTTGTGTTGTGTTTTACACACTGTGTTGTTACAGTTTCTGAGGCTGAAGACTGTGTTTTGTATTGTTGTGTGTTGTGTTTTACACACTGTGTTGTTACAGGTTTCTGAGGCTGAAGACTGTGTTTTGTATTGTTGTGTGTTGTGTTTTACACACTGTGTTGTTACAGGCTTCTGAGGCTGAAGACTGTGTTTTGTATTGTTGTGTGTTGTGTTTTACACACTGTGTTGTTACAGGTTTCTGAGGCTGAAGACTGTGTTTTGTATTGTTGTGTGTTGTGTTTTACACACTGTGTTGTTACAGGCCCCTGAGGCTGAAGACTGTGTTTTGTATTGTTTAGTGTTGTGTTTTACATGCTGTGTTGTTACAGGCCCCGGAGGCTGACTACCTGGATGCCACAGTGGTGTCGGTGCTGCAGATCCACGTGACACAACCACCGGGTGACGTCCTCGTCTTTCTCACCGGACAGGAGGAGATTGAAAGCGCCAATGAAATGCTGCTGGTTGGTTTTCTGTTTTTGTGTTTGTCTGTGTCTGTGTGTGTCTGTGTCTGTGTGTGTGTGCGTGCGTGTGTGTGAGTGTGTGTGTCTTTTGTGTGTGTGTGTCAGTGTTTTTTCACATGTGTATGTGTGTGTGTGTGTGTGTGTGTGTCTGTGTTTGCATATGTAGTGTGTGTGTTCGTTCGTTGCTTGATTTAACGTCTTTTCACTATAAGTGATATCTGTGTGTCTGTGTGGTGTGTTTGTGTTTGTGTGTGTGTGTCTGTGTCTCTGTGTGTTTGCACACATGTTGTGTGCTTGTGCTGTGTGTGTGTGTGTGTGTTGTGTGTGTGTGTGTGTTGTGTGTGTGCGTGTGTGTGTTGTGTGTGTGTGTATGTATGTGTGTGTGTGTGTATGTGTGGTATGTGTGTGTGTGTGTGTATGTGTGTGTAGTATGTGTGTGTATGTGTGTGTATGTGTGTGTGTGTGTATGTGTGAGTGTGTATGTGTGTGTGTGTGTGTGTGTGTATGTGTGTGTATGTGTGTGTGTGTGTGTGTGTGTGTGTATGTGGTGTGTGTGTATGTGTGTGTATGTGTGTGTGTGTGTGTGTGTGTGTGTGTATGTGTGTGTGTATGTGTGTGTGTGTGTGTCCTTGGAGATAGTGGAATACGGAACATGCTTGTATTTGTCAGTTTGTGTGTGTTTATGTATTTGTATGTGTGCTTATCTGTCTGTGTCTGTGTGTGTGTGTGTGTGTGCGTGTCTGTGTGTGCACACATGCATGTGTGTGTGTGTGTGTTGCTGTTGCTGTTTCTGTGTGTATGTAGGACAGAGATGCAGATATTGACTTTGTGTGTTTGAGATTGTGTCCAACATGGTAGCATGATTTTTGTAACCTGGGACCTACTGTTTGTTACGGTGATATGGAGGAGAGGTGTCGTGGTTAAGCATCCACCTGGCACATTTGAAGCCTTGGTTCGAATCACAGATGGGACTGGACATTTTGCTGCTTCCTGTATTAGATCTTCTGTCATGGTCTGGATGCTAGTCTTTCAGATGAGACAATAAATGAAGAGGTCCAGTCACCGTGGTGTAGTGGTTAGCCATACGGACTACTGACTGAAAGGTTGTGGGTTCATATCCCCATCAGTACCTTCAAAAATCATTGTGGGATTTTTCGGCTCTAACCGGCTCCTACCCAGAGTTGGGCATGCTATGGGCTCACTGGGAAGACTGGGACCACACAGTCGAGTCTCAACCACTTGACGGATGCGTCATTGAGGGTGTTGCTCAAATCTTCTAACCATCTCACAGGTGTCTGTATCTCTCGGGCCTGGTTGACGCCAGGATATATTATGATAGTAAGCGTAGAGTGCAGCCCTGTCACGCAGTCTCAATCCTAGATGGAACTCCGTAGCATCATGACTGTTGTCTTCATCGACATCATCATCGTCACATTCTAAGAACTGTGCCAGCTGTGGCCATTGCGATGGCATAGAAAATGGGACGAAAAAAAGATGGTGAGCACAAAGGTAACCTCCCTGAGTGTGATGATCCTAAAAAAAGGTGTTTTTTTTAATGAGGAGGTCCCATGTGCAGCATGCACGTAGTTTGCATTGAATATTCCATGGCAACAAAAGACTTGTCCCCGATGAAATTTTGGTAAATAATCCATTTTCATAGATAAAACAGAAACACACACATACATAAAAAGAATTGAATGGAAGGTGCCTATATGATAGCAAAACGCTTTCTCCAGGGAGAGCAACAGTATTTTGTGTGGAAAAATTCCATTGTGACAAAAACAAAAATCAAATCCAATCCACTAACATTGTGTCCATGGACAGGAGCGGACACGGAAACTGGGAGGGAAGATCAAGGAGCTGATCATTCTGCCCATCTACTCCACTCTGCCCTCCGACCTGCAGGCCAAAATCTTTGAACCTACCCCACCTGGTGCCAGAAAGGTAAAGCTGAGGATTTGTATTTTGTACTGTGTGTTCGCTTAGGGTGGGTGAGTGGAAGGTGTGTGTGTGTGTGTGTGTGAGAGAGAGAGAGATGTGTGTGTGTGTGTGTGTGTGTGTGTGTGTGTGTACTGCATACATGTGTGCATGCCTGTGTTGGTACTTGTGAAGATATGTGAGTATAATCTTTTATTTGTACCATAAATGAAAGAGACCATGCTGACAATGCTGCATTTAGGAGAAAAATAATACCAACAGTGCTACTTGTAGGAGAAAAATAATACTGACAGTGCTACTTGTAGGAGAAAAATAATACCAACAGTGCTACTTGTAGGAGAAAAATAATACTGACAGTGCTACCTGTAGGAGAAAAATAATACCAACAGTGCTACTTGTAGGAGAAAAATAATACTGACAGTGCTACTTGTAGGAGAAAAATAATACTGACAGTGCTACCTGTAGGAGAAAAATAATACTGACAGTGTTACTTGTAGGAGAAAAATAATACTGACAGTGCTACTTGTAGGAGAAAAATAATACTGACAGTGTTACTTGTAGGAGAAAAATAATACTGACAGTGCTACCTGTAGGAGAAAAATAATACTGACAGTGTTACTTGTAGGAGAAAAATAATACTGACAGTGCTACTTGTAGGAGAAAAATAATACTGACAGTGCTACTTGTAGGAGAAAAATAATACCGACAGTGTTACTTGTAGGAGAAAAATAATACTGACAGTGCTACTTGTAGGAGAAAAATAATACTGACAGTGCTACTTGTAGGAGAAAAATAATACTGACAGTGCTACTTGTAGGAGAAAAATAATACTGACAGTGTGTTACCTGTAGGAGAAAAATAATACTGACAGTGCTACTTGTAGGAGAAAAATAATACTGACAGTGCTACTTGTAGGAGAAAAATAATACTGACAGTGCTACTTGTAGGAGAAAAATAATAACGACAGTGCTACTTGTAGGAGAAAAATAATACTGACAGTGCTACTTGTAGGAGAAAAATAATACTGACAGTGCTACTTGTAGGAGAAAAATAATACTGACAGTGCTACTTGTAGGAGAAAAATAATACCAACAGTGCTACATGTAGGAGAAAAATAATACTGACAGTGCTACTTGTAGGAGAAAAATAATACTGACAGTGTTACCTGTAGGAGAAAAATAATACCAACAGTGTTACCTGTAGGAGAAAAATAATACCAACAGTGTTACCTGTAGGAGAAAAATAATACCAACAGTGTTACCTGTAGGAGAAAAATAATACCAACAGTGCTACCTGTAGGAGAAAAATAATACTGACAGTGTTACCTGTAGGAGAAAATAATACTGACAGTGCTACTTGTAGGAGAAAAATAATACTGACAGTGTTACCTGTAGGAGAAAAATAATACTGACAGTGTTACCTGTAGGAGAAAAATAATACTGACAATGCTACTTGTAGGAGAAAAATAATACTGACAAAATAATACCAACAGTGTTACCTGTAGGAGAAAAATAATGCCAACAGTGCTACTTGTAGGAGAAAAATAATACTGACAGTGTTACCTGTAGGAGAAAGATAATACTGACAGTGTTACCTGTAGGAGAAAAATAATACTGACAGTGCTACTTGTAGGAGAAAAATAATACTGACAGTGTTACCTGTAGGAGAAAAATAATACTGACAGTGCTACTTGTAGGAGAAAAATAAATACCAACAGTGTTACCTGTAGGAGAAAGATAATACTGACAGTGTTACCTGTAGGAGAAAAATAATACTGACAATGCTACTTGTAGGAGAAAAATAATACTGACAGTGTTACCTGTAGGAGAAAAATAATACCAACAGTGCTACTTGTAGGAGAAAAATAATACCGACAGTGTTACCTGTAGGAGAAAAATAATACTGACAGTGTTACTTGTAGGAGAAAAATAATACCAACAGTGTTACCTGTAGGAGAAAAATAATACCGACAGTGTTACTTGTAGGAGAAAAATAATACTGACAGTGCTACTTGTAGGAGAAAAATAATACCAACAGTGCTACTTGTAGGAGAAAAATAATACTGACAGTGCTACCTGTAGAGAAAAATAATACCAACAGTGTTACTTGTAGGAGAAAAATAATACTGACAGTGTTACCTGTTGGAGAAAAATAATACCAACAGTGCTACTTGTAGGAGAAAAATAATACTGACAGTGTTACTTGTAGGAGAAAAATAATACTGACAGTGCTACCTGTAGGAGAAAAATAATACCGACAGTGTTACTTGTAGGAGAAAAATAATACTGACAGTGCTACTTGTAGGAGAAAAATAATACTGACAGTGCTACTTGTAGGAGAAAAATAATACTGACAGTGCTACTTGTAGGAGAAAAATAATACTGACAGTGTTACCTGTAGGAGAAAAATAATACTGACAGTGCTACTTGTAGGAGAAAAATAATACTGACAGTGCTACTTGTAGGAGAAAAATAATACCAACAGTGCTACTTGTAGGAGAAAAATAATACTGACAGTGTTACCTGTAGGAGAAAAATAATACTGACAGTGTTACTTGTAGGAGAAAAATAATACCAACAGTGTTACCTGTAGGAGAAAGATAATACTGACAGTGTTACCTGTAGGAGAAAAATAATACTGACAGTGCTACTTGTAGGAGAAAAATAATACTGACAGTGCTACTTGTAGGAGAAAAATAATACTGACAGTGTTACCTGTAGGAGAAAAATAATACTAACAGTGCTACTTGTAGGAGAAAAATAATACTGACAGTGCTACTTGTAGGAGAAAGATAATACTGACAGTGTTACCTGTAGGAGAAAAATAATACTGACAGTGCTACTTGTAGGAGAAAAA
The DNA here is from genome assembly GCA_030674185.1 of Monoplex corrugatus. Classification (NCBI taxonomy): domain Eukaryota; kingdom Metazoa; phylum Mollusca; class Gastropoda; order Littorinimorpha; family Ranellidae; genus Monoplex; species Monoplex corrugatus. The sequence continues at coordinate 58,580,974 of JAPXFY010000026.1, forward strand.
TAATACTGACAGTGCTACTTGTAGGAGAAAAATAATACTGACAGTGTTACTTGTAGGAGAAAAATAATACCAACAGTGCTACTTGTAGGAGAAAAATAATACCAACAGTGCTACTTGTAGGAGAAAAATAATACCAACAGTGCTACTTGTAGGAGAAAAATAATACTGACAGTGTTACCTGTAGGAGAAAAATAATACTGACAGTGCTACTGTAGGAGAAAAATAATACCGACAGTGTTACTTGTAGGAGAAAAATAATACCAACAGTGCTACTTGTAGGAGAAAAATAATACTGACAGTGTTACCTGTAGGAGAAAAATAATACTGACAGTGCTACTTGTAGGAGAAAAATAATACCGACAGTGCTACCTGTAGGAGAAAAATAATACCAACAGTGTTACCTGTAGGAGAAAAATAATACCAACAGTGTTACCTGTAGGAGAAAGATAATACCAACAGTGTTACCTGTAGGAGAAAGATAATACCAACAGTGTTACTGTAGGAGAAAGATAATACCAACAGTGTACCTGTAGGAGAAAGATAATACCAACAGTGCTACCTGTAGGAGAAAAATAATACTGACAGTGTTACCTGTAGGAGAAAAATAATACTGACAGTGCTACTGTAGGAGAAAGATAATACCAACAGTGTTACCTTGTAGGAGAAGGATAATACCAACAGTGCTACCTGTAGGAGAAAGATAATACCAACAGTGCTACTTGCAGGAGAAAGATAATCCCAACAGTGCTACTGTAGGAGAAAGATAATACCAACAGTGTTACTGTAGGAGAAAGATAATACCAACAGTGCTACTTGCAGGAGAAAGATAATACCAACAGTGCTACTTGCAGGAGAAAGATCAGGCTGACAGTGCTACCTGTAAGAGAAGGATAATACTGTTTATGTTTTACTGTTTTGTTTTGCATTTGTCTGTTTTACACGTTTAAAATGAATATAAAAAGTATTTGGAAGAGTGAAAAATGTGTGGGTTTGGGAGTCACGGCTGTTCCCGAGCAAGATTTTAGTTTGAGAGCAGGAGTGGCGGAGGTGAGGGGATGGGAGAGGAGAGATAAACGATAACCAGATGTGGACTCTCAAGTGGCAGCTAGCCAGTTGAGCGCTCTGCACAGAGCAGTGTGTGAGTGCAACGCGCTGAGCTGTCAAAAGGGAACCACAGGTGTCAGTGATACGAGACTCGTAGCAAGGCCAGTTAACTTTTTATAGCGTTGTAGTACATGGGTTGGTTGCAAAAACATTAAATTACAAAGTCTGAGTTTCACCAAGAGAAATATGAACAATATAACCAAACGCAGGAATGACTCATGTAGAAACTGATATCAGGCATGCAGAAAAAAAATTAGATATAACAGCTGTTTTGCTTGCAAAGATCAGATGACTGACAGAAGAAAACCACATATGTAAAATAAAAAATCCAATTTAAATGACAAACTGTTCATGCACCTGCACTTTTACAACATTCATATTTTCAGAGATGTTAGCTGCATGTGTGTGGACAACACCAAACTTACCGAATAAGCATTTGGTTGTCCGCAAGGATCGTTATCAGCTTGTTTAGTAAGTATCCCATCACTTTGATAGGGCACAGATTTCTCTCACAGTACAAGGCAGCAGCCTTCTTTCACACAATGCAGAGGCTGACTATACAGGCTTACGTAGCCTCAACACTAAGTGTCTTTTAATACAGAACCAGCAGACATCCATTTGCCAGTTCTTATTACCACTTCCGTCACAGATACACATGCACAATACTAAAATACGGCAAATACACACACTATCCAACAACAACAACACAACAACGAATAACAGGGAAAAAAAAACAGTTTCAGTATAAAAAAAATCTAAATACAACGACGAAACTGAGTCACACAAAACACACAACACACACACACACACACACACACACACACACACCACACCAACGCACAACAACAACGAACAACAACCAACGCAACACAACACACACCAACACAACACAACACACACACACACACCAACCAACACACACCACACCACACACACCAACACACCCACACACACACACACACTCCAACACACACACACACACACACACACACACACACACACACACACCACACCACACACACACACACACTCACACCACAATCTCACACACACACACACACACACACACACACACACACACACACACACACACACACACACACACACACACACACACACAACACACACACACACACAATCACACACACTACACACACACACACACACAACACTCTACACACACACACACACACAACACACACAACACATAACAGCATACAACATACAACATACAACATACATACAAACATAATACATACAACACAAAAACAAACAAAAAAGCAAACAAAACAAAAGCTACACAAAACAACAAAAAAGCAAAAAACAAAACAAAAAAACTAAAACACAACAAAAACAAAAGAGACAACAACAGGAAAACAACAACTTAAAAATATTTTCACTCACGTACTGTCTCCCGTTTCACATGAAATAATTCCAGTATAGAAAGACAGATGAAATACACCAAAACACACCCACACACCCACAGTGAGAAATGATGACACTCACTTACACTCTATAAGTGAAGCACAAACTCAAACTATATAACCAAATATAATTTATAGCTGCACTCGGTCAAATGATAAATAAACAATAAGGATTCCAAAAAATCAATTGACAAAGTGTGCACAATTTCGTTCTACACAACGCCAAAGTTGATGATAAAATGGCGTAATCACTGTACAGCGCAGTATTAATCCTCTGTTTCCCTTGCCACTAGACTAAGGAATGCGGAAACATAGCTACGGGGTAAGGGCGGACGTCTGATATCTGACATCTGGTGCCATGTTGGCGCCGACCAAACTAAAAGGCGAGAAAGGGGGATACTGAAACAGCCGTGGAGTTTTGACTCTTCATAATAATGCCAGTTCTGTTCCAGGTTGTCCTGGCAACCAATATTGCCGAGACGTCACTGACGATTGACGGAATCGTGTACGTCATTGATCCAGGCTTCTCCAAGCAGAAGAGCTACAATGCCAGAACTGGCATGGAATCTCTGGTCGTCACCCCTATATCCAAGGTCAGAGGCCACCAGCTTGTTGCATTGCATCATACGAATGTAGGATATCTCTGTTGTAGTGTCAGGTTGGGGTTCTATTTGATTCAGTTTATATTATATTTGAAAGTAGATTTTTCTGTTTAGGTAATCCAAAACAGGTGTGACTGCCCACGTTCAAGCAAACAGGAACCAGAAAAAAACATGAAAGAAGAATAAGAATGCGTATTTAATACAAGACAAGACAGGCGCAAATTTCGGCCAACTGGCCTTTGTCAAGCGTAAGATTACAAACAAACAACACAGATACAAAAATTTATTTTAAAAAATTTCTGTCATTTTCTCCTAATTTTTGTATCTGGTGTTTGTTTGTTTGTTTGTGATCTTACACTTGACAAAGGCCAGTTGGCCAAAAATTTGCGCCTGTCTTGTCTTGTTGTATTAAATACGCGTTCTTATTCTTCTTTCATGTTTTTTTCTGGTTTCTCTTTAGGTGTTCAAGTAAGCAAAACATGCAAATTTAAAGAGACTGTGATCCAAAACAAGAGTGACCACCCACGTTCAAGCAAACAGAAACCAGAAAAACAGGAAAATAAGACAAAATGGGGGCAGGGTTTGGGCCATTTGGCCTTTGTCAGGCATGGATATGAGACAAGAAAGAACAATAACAAACACTAAATACAACAATTAGGGTGAAAACATCAAACTTCCCTGTTGTTTCATTGAGCAGAAGAAAATGACTCTTGATGGACTTCACCAACTGTTTATTGTTTACTCTGAAGGAATGATAAGCCACTTGAAGGGGAATGATAAAGCCTAAATCTTTGAAGGGGAATGATAAAGCCTAAATCTTTGAAGGGGAATGATAAAGCGAACCTTGAGGATGATAAGCTAAATCTTTGAAGGGGAATGATAAAGCCTAATCTTTGAAGGGGAATGATAAAGCCTAAAAAAAGCCTAAATTTGAAGGGGAATGATAAAGCCTAAATCTTTGAAGGGGAATGATAAAGCCTGACTTGAAGGAGATAAAGCCTAATCTTTGAAGGGAATGATAAAGCCTAAATCTTTGAAGGGGAATGATAAAGCCTAAATCTTTGAAGGGGAATGATAAAGCCTAAATCTTTGAGGGATGAAGCTAAATCTTTGAGGGATGATAATAATCTTGAGGGATGATAAAGCCTAAATCTTTGAAGGGATGATAAGCTAATCTTTGGCTATATTTGTAGGTAAGGCGTAGAGCATTTCAGTGGCTGCTAGTTTTGTTTTTTTCGAAGCAGGTTTACCTGTTATTACAATCACTGGATTTCTAATCTAGAGGTCGCGGGTTCATATCCCGCTGGGGATGCCAGTGGCCCCGACAGCCTAGTTGTTAGAGCACCATGCTCATAATGTAGTTGTTGTGGGTTCAATCCTCGGATTGGCCAGTTTTATCGGCTGTGGTAGAGCCATGGACTCAAGATCTGATATCTCAAGCTCAATCCCTGGCCCACATTAATATCTGGCCTGTCACTGACCATCTTAATGTTTCCATCATTCTGGTGGTGTCAGCTTATGTTTCATAGGTCCACTGGCCTTGTCACGGGCCATCTTAATGTTTCCATCATTCTGGTGGTGTCAGCTTAGTGTTTCATAGGTCCACTGGCCTGTCACTGACCATCTTAATGTTTCCATCATTCTGGTGGTGTCAGCTTACTGTTCATAGGTCCACTGGCCTGTCACGGACCATCTTAATGTTTCCATCATTCTGGTGGTGTCAGCTTACTGTTCCATAGGTCCACTGGCTGTTCACTGACCATCTTAATGTTTCCATCATTCTGGTGGTGTCAGCTTACTGTTCCATAGGTCCACTGGCCTGTTCACTGACCATCTTAATGTTTCCATCATTCTGGTGGTGTCAGCTTCTGTTCCATAGGTCCACTGGCCTGTCCACTGGACCATCTTAATGTTTCCATCATTCTGGTGGTGTCAGCTTACTGTTCCATAGGTCCATTGGCCTGTCCACTGACATCTTAATGTTTCCATCATTCTGGTGTGTCAGCTTACTGTTCCATAGGTCCACTGGCCTGTCACGGGCATCTTAATGTTTCCATCATTCTGTGGTGTCAGCTTACTGTTCCATAGGTCCACTGGCCTGTCCACGGACTATCTTAATGTTTCCATCATTCTGGTGGTGTCAGCTTACTGTTCCATAGGTCCATCTGGCCTGTTCACGACCATCTTAATGTTTCCATCATTCTGGTGGTGTCAGCTTACTGTTCCATAGGTCCATTGGCCTGTTCACTGACCATCTTAATGTTTCCATCATTCTGGTGGTGTCAGCTTACTGTTTGATAGGTCCACTGGCCTGTTCACTGCCCATCTTAATGTTTCCATCATTCTGGTGGTGTCAGCTTACTGTTCCATAGGTCCACTGGCCTGTTCACTGCCCATCTTAATGTTTCCATCATTCTGGTGGTGTCAGCTTACTGTTCCATAGGTCCACTGGCCTGTTCACTGACCATCTTAATGTTTCCATCATTCTGGTGGTGTCAGCTTACTGTTCCATAGGTCCACTGGCCTGTTCACTGACCATCTTAATGTTTCCATCATTCTGGTGGTGTCAGCTTACTGTTCCATAGGTCCACTGGCCTGTTCACTGACCATCTTAATGTTTCCATCATTCTGCTGGTGTCAGCTTACTGTTCCATAGGTCCATTGGCCTGTTCACTGACCATCTTAATGTTTCCATCATTCTGGTGGTGTCAGCTTACTGTTTGATAGGTCCACTGGCCTGTTCACTGCCCATCTTAATGTTTCCATCATTCTGCTGGTGTCAGCTTACTGTTCCATAGGTCCACTGGCCTGTTCACTGACCATCTTAATGTTTCCATCATTCTGTGGTGTCAGCTTACTGTTCCATAGGTCCACTGGCCTGTTCACTGACCATCTTAATGTTTCCATCATTCTGGTGGTGTCAGCTTACTGTTCCATAGGTCCACTGGCCTGTTCACTGACCATCTTAATGTTTCCATCATTCTGCTGGTGTCAGCTTACTGTTCCATAGGTCCACTGGCCTGTTCACTGACCATCTTAATGTTTCCATCATTCTGCTGGTGTCAGCTTACTGTTCCATAGGTCCACTGGCCTGTTCACTGACCATCTTAATGTTTCCATCATTCTGCTGGTGTCAGCTTACTGTTCCATAGGTCCACTGGCCTGTCACTGACCATCTTAATGTTTCCATCATTCTGCTGGTGTCAGCTTACTGTTCCATAGGTCCACTGGCCTGTCACTGACCATCTTAATGTTTCCATCATTCTGCTGGTGTCAGCTTACTGTTCCATAGGTCCACTGGCCTGTTCACTGACCATCTTAATGTTTCCATCGTTCTGCTGGTGTCAGCTTACTGTTCCATAGGTCCACTGGCCTGTTCACTGACCATCTTAATGTTTCCATCGTTCTGCTGGTGTCAGCTTACTGTTCCATAGGTCCACTGGCCTGTTCACTGACCATCTTAATGTTTCCATCATTCTGGTGGTGTCAGCTTACTGTTCCATAGGTCCACTGGCCTGTTCACTGACCATCTTAATGTTTCCATCATTCTGCTGGTGTCAGCTTACTGTTCCATAGGTCCACTGGCCTGTTCACTGACCATCTTAATGTTTCCATCATTCTGGTGGTGTCAGCTTACTGTTCCATAGGTCCACTGGCCTGTTCACTGACCATCTTAATGTTTCCATCATTCTGGTGGTGTCAGCTTACTGTTCCATAGGTCCACTGGCCTGTTCACTGACCATCTTAATGTTTCCATCATTCTGGTGGTGTCAGCTTACTGTTCATAGGTCCACTGGCCTGTTCACTGACCATCTTAATGTTTCCATCATTCTGGTGGTGTCAGCTTACTGTTCATAGGTCCACTGGCCTGTTCACTGACCATCTTAATGTTTCCATCATTCTGGTGGTGTCAGCTTACTGTTCCATAGGTCCACTGGCCTGTTCACTGACCATCTTAATGTTTCCATCATTCTGGTGGTGTCAGCTTACTGTTTGATAGATAAGTCCCTTCTCCCCTTTTCCCATTTCAAGACGTTGCCAGCGCATAGGGTTTTCTGCTGGCTCAAGAAGTCTGTCAGATAACTGCTGGCAAATTTGGGTGGAGCGCATATGGAGTTGTCCGAGTGTGGTGAATCCCTCTTGAAATAACTCCAATATTGTGATCACTGTTTATGGCAGGTAAACAAAGTGAGACTTTACAGGTGAGAACGTTTTTTATTGTTGTTAATGGCAGGGTCAGAAAACCGTCTTCATACTGTAGTAACGAGTTCTTTGTGGTCTGTATCACAGGCGTCGTCCAATCAGCGGGCAGGGAGGGCAGGTCGTGTGTGTCGGCCGGCAAGTGTTTCCGTCTGTACACCGCCTGGGCCTACAAGAACGAACTGGAGGACAACACCGTGCCGGAAATACAGAGAACCAACCTGGGCAATGTTGTTCTCTTGCTGAAGGTAGGACCCAGGTGTTGTTGATGATAAGTGGGAGTTATTGTTTGTGTGATTTTGAAATTGGCTTTATAAATCTTCTTCCCACGCTCCATGAAGAGGTATTGGGTGCTACACCAAAGAAGTGTTCACCAGATTCCTCAAGCTCTGGGGTTGTGTGCCAAAGCCTGAGTCCATGCATTTCTGTTGCCGTGTTGCACAGTCAGGGTTTTGACCATAATGATGATGATGATAATCCTGGATTTGACCATAATAATGATGATGATGATGATGATGATGATGATGATGATGTTTGTCATGCTCAAGTACTTGATAGTGTTCATTTTTTCTTTTGTTTTGAACTGTTGTAGTTTTGATATATTCAACTGGTTAGAGAGAGGGGTGTTTGTGTGTGTGCGTGTGCATGCGTGCGAGTGTGCATGTGTGTGTGTGTGTGCGCATGCGTGTGTGTGTGTGTGTGTGGGTGTGTGTGTGAAATAAGAGACACAGAAGAATGGAATAGTTGTGGCTGTATTTGTAATATATCTGTATGTACATTGCCTGTGTTAAGCTTGACCTATCATGTGCATACATGCAAGTCTGTGTTTCTGTCTTTTCATGTAAATGTAATATCTCTTTGTTTGTAAAATAAAAATAGTTGTTGTTGTTGTTGTTGTTGTTGTTTTTGGGGGGTCCTCATTGAAAAAAGAAAATGAATAGATTTATATGTGTGTGTGTGTGCAACAGTCTTTGGGCATCAACGACCTGATCCACTTTGACTTCATGGATCCTCCTCCCCATGAGACCTTGGTGCTGGCCCTGGAACAGCTCTACGCCCTCGGCGCTCTCAACCACCAGGGGGAGCTCACCAAGCTGGGTCGTCGCATGGCGGAGTTTCCTTGCGACCCCATGATGTCCAAAATGATTCTGGCCTCTGAAAAGTGAGCAGTGCTTTTTGGTTTGGTTGGTTGGTTGGTTGGTTGGTTGGTTGGTTGGTTGGTTGGTTGGTTGGTTGGTTGGTTGGTTGGTTGTTTGTTTGTCTTGTGGGGGATGGTGTAGGGTATTTTTCTTTTTCTCTGTCTGTCTGTGTTTGAGATTGTGTTGCTGCACTGGGGAAATATGTGGCTTAATTGATTTAATAATAATAAAGAAGAGATCTTATCACTCTGTTTGAAGTTAGCATAACTGTTTCAAATGTTGAAATTTTCTGTGATAAGTTGGGATGGGGAATTTTTTTTATGAAAAAAGATAGTGTTATGTTTATGGGTAAATGTATGGTTTTTAAAACAATAACGTGAACAGAAACAGAAAAGAAAAAAAACAGAAACACGAAAACAAAACGAGATCACATATTTAATTGACAAAATGAGACAGATGCAAATTTTCATCCGAATGGCGTCTATTAAGGATACAAAAAAAATCACAAAGAAAGAAAACTACTAGATGTAGGACAAGAACAGCAGATGGAGGCAGGGAAGTTATCTGTTCTGTTCTTTTTGTCCTGAACATAATTAAGTTGTTCCTGTGTTGCCTTCTGTGTACATTTGACACATGTGATTAAGTTGTTCCTGTGTTGCCTTCTGTGTACATTTGACACATGTGATTAAGTTGTCCCTGTGTTGCCTTCTGTGTACATTTGACACATGTGATTAAGTTGTTCCTGTGTTGTCTTCTGTGTACATTTGACACATGTGATTAAGTTGTTCCTGTGTTGCCTTCTGTGTACATTTGACACATGTGATTAAGTTGTCCCTGTGTTGCCTTCTGTGTACATTTGACACATGTGATTAAGTTGTTCCTGTGTTGTCTTCTGTGTACATTTCACACATGTGATTAAGTTGTTCCTGTGTTGCCTTCTGTGTACATTTGACACATGTGATTAAGTTGTTCCTGTGTTGCCTTCTGTGTACATTTGACACATGTGATTAAGTTGTCCCTGTGTTGCCTTCTGTGTACATTTGACACATGTGATTAAGTTGTCCCTGTGTTGCCTTATGTGTACATTTGACACATGTGATTAAGTTGTTCCTGTGTTGTCTTCTGTGTACATTTGACACATGTGATTAAGTTGTTCCTGTGTTGCCTTCTGTGTACATTTGACACATGTGATTAAGTTGTTCCTGTGTTGCCTTATGTGTACATTTGACACATGTGATTAAGTTGTCCCTGTGTTGCCTTCTGTGTACATTTGACACATGTGATTAAGTTGTTCCTGTGTTGCCTTCTGTGTACATTTGACACATGTGATTAAGTTGTTCCTGTGTTGCCTTCTGTGTACATTTGACACATGTGATTAAGTTGTCCCTGTGTTGCCTTCTGTGTACATTTGACACATGTGATTAAGTTGTCCCTGTGTTGCCTTCTGTGTACATTTGACACATGTGATTAAGTTGTTCCTGTGTTGCCTTCTGTGTACATTTGACACATGTGATTAAGTTGTCCCTGTGTTGCCTTCTGTGTACATTTGACACATGTGATTAAGTTGTTCCTGTGTTGCCTTCTGTGTACATTTGACACATGTGATTAAGTTGTCCCTGTGTTGCCTTCTGTGTACATTTCACATGTGATTAAGTTGTCCCTGTGTTGCCTTCTGTGTACATTTGACACATGTAATTAAGTTGTCCCTGTGTTGCCTTCTGTGTACATTTGACACATGTGATTAAGTTGTTCCTGTGTTGCCTTATGTGTACATTTGACACATGTGATTAAGTTGTTCCTGTGTTGCCTTCTGTGTACATTTGACACATGTGATTAAGTTGTTCCTGTGTTGCCTTCTGTGTACATTTGACACATGTGATTAAGTTGTTCCTGTGTTGCCTTCTGTGTACATTTGACACATGTGATTAAGTTGTTCCTGTGTTGCCTTCTGTGTACATTTGACACATGTGATTAAGTTGTTCCTGTGTTGTCTTCTGTGTACATTTGACACATGTGATTAAGTTGTTCCTGTGTTGCCTTCTGTGTACATTTGACACATGTGATTAAGTTGTTCCTGTGTTGCCTTCTGTGTACATTTGACACATGTGATTAAGTTGTCCCTGTGTTGCCTTCTGTGTACATTTGACACAGGCGTGTTGGCTCAACTTGTGTACTGTCTTGTGTGGTCAGTTGAATGTGCATCCTCATTGTGTTCTTGTGTGTTTACTGTTTTTGTTTGTTTGTTTGTTGTCTGTTGTATACATTTGACACAGGCCTGTTTGCTGAACTTGTGCACCTGTCTGGTCCGCTCTCCTGGAACAAACTTCCTCTCTCAGTCCGTCAGCAACCTACTTTTGTCTCCTTCAAGTCCGCTCTCAAAACTCACCTTTTCTCCTCTGCATAAAGTCCTGACCTCACTCAATCCCCTCTGCAGCCTGTCTCCACTCGGAGGGGAGTCACATTGCAATATATAATTGTATATAATATGCTCTCTATAATTTTCCATTGTTTTTATTCTTTCTCCCCATTTATAGCCGTGTGTGTGCGTGGGTGCGTGTGTGTGCGTGCGTGTGTGTGCGTGCGTGTGTGTGTGTGTGTGTTTCAGCGCTTAGATTTGATTTTATCAAGATTTTGCGCTATATAAATATTGTAATTATTATAATTATTATTATTATTACCTGTCTTGTGTCGTCAGTTGAATGTGCATCCTGATTGTGTCCTTGTGTGTTTACTGTTTTTGTTTGTTTGTACAGTAACAGTTGAAAAATGTAGAGTTTTGTTACTTAGGTCAGCAGATAGGTCAGCAGATACAGGTGGTCAGTAAGTACAGGTATTTTATTACTTAGGTCAGCAGATAGGTCAGCAGATACAGGTGGTCAGTAAGTGCAGGTATTTTATTACTTAGGTCAGCAGATAGGTCAGCAGATACAGGTGGTCAGTAAGTGCAGGTATTTTATTACTTAGGTCAGCAGATAGGTCAGCAGATACAGGTGGTCAGTAAGTGCAGGTATTTTATTACTTA
>JAPXFY010000026.1:58602464-58604964 GCA_030674185.1 Monoplex corrugatus
TGTAGATCAATTCCTGAACCTTTCATGACGTCAGATGTGTATGTTGCAAGAGTGACCTGTGAAGATATTGATTTAGCTCTTTTTGGAAAGTCGATATCTGATCTCAGTTTAATTTCTGTTTCAGAGATGTTTTCTACAGTGGTGTGTCTTAACAAAAATTTAGTAGAAGCGACTTTCCTTTGCTCATCAAGTGGCAACAGTTTGATTTCAGTATATGTGCGAAGACAGGAAGCATGCATTGGAAGACCCAGTGCAAGTTTGAAACCTTTACAATCTATGCTCTGCAGTTTTTTCATTAAGTGTTTCGGTGCACTGAAGAAGATTTCTTGGGCATAGGTTAATTTAGATCTAACAAGCGATTTACAAAGATGAACAAGTGTTGATGAATCTTGACCCCATGCCTGTTTGCGAACTATTTTTAAGAAATTTAAACTTTTTTGAGCTTTGGTTAATAAGTATTCAATATGCTGATTCCAAGATAATTTTGCCGTAAGAAAAACTCCTAAGAATTTAATTGACTCATTAAACTGAAGAAGAGTATCTCCCAGTTTGAAAGTGGGAAGATTTACTGGGTTAGCTCCATTATTAAATAAAACTATTTTCGATTTTTCCAGGGATAGATGTAACCCATTTTCTACCATGTATCGTGCCATTTTATCAAGTTCTAATTGGTAGCATTTGCGTGTATAATTAATACAGCGCAAAGGAGTTTTCCTTTTCATATTTACCTGCATCCACATGCATAAATCGTCAGCATATTGAGCTAAAACTACATGCTTAGATACTTTACTGGGTAAGTCATGCATTAATATCATGAAAAGAAGGGGAGCTATAACGGATCCCTGAGGGATACCCATTTGAAGAATTCGTTTCGTGGAATATACATTTTCAATCCTCGTTTGAAATACTCTGTTTTCTAAGAAACACTTAACATAGTCAAAAATGTGACCTGTCAGTCCAATACTTTTAAATTTAAATAACAATCTGGAGTGCCACACTTGATCGTATGCTTTCGTTATATCAAAAAATGTAGCTAAAACACATTGACGTCTTGCAAATTGTTGTTTTATGTTAGTAGTTAGCTTTGTTAGGATTTCTACTGGTGACCTGCCTTTTCGAAATCCTGCCTGATTTACTGGTATTATTTTATTCTTTTCACAATAGTGCATCAGTCTCTTTAAGATTATTTTCTCCATTAGTTTACATACGTGTGATGTTAATGCAATTGGCCTGTAGTTTTTCAGATCGGTATTACATTTACCTGATTTTAGTACAGGAACCACTATCGTTTCTTTCCAGTTGTTGGGCATTTTCCCACTATTCCAGCATTTTTTAAATATGTCATGTAGCAAAATTATAAAATTTTCTGGTAAATTTTTCAGCATCTCATTGGAAATTGCATCTAGTCCAACTGACGTTTTTTTACTTGGAAGGGACTGAATGGCATCTTTTAATTCTTGAAGTGTGAGTGATGCATTCATGTAGTGAGTATTATCAGAGGCAGGATCCTTATATACATCTTTCTTTTCTTCTCGTTCCCTATAGTCTCTACTAGAGACAGGAAGTCCTTCTACACGACAGGTCTCAGCAAACACGTCTGCAAAAGCTTCTGCTTTTTCCAGTGAGCTAGGAAAAGGGTTATTTTCTAGCTTTACTGGAATTGATGGCAACTTAATCCCGTTTTTCATTAATTTTAGTTTTTCCCAAATCTTTATCATGTCTTTGTGGTCATTTACTTCACATTTACAAAAAGATGTCCAGTGTTGTTCTTTGGCTTGCTCTATGATTCTGTTACACTTAATGTTGGCACTTTTCATCGCTGTATGATTTTCAGGTGACCTGTTTGCTAAATAGATTTTGTATTTTTCTTTCTTTTCGTTCACTGCCTTTTGACAGTCCTCATTCCACCAGACATTTCCATGATGTTTTCCTATTTTCGACACTGTAAGTTTTGGAATTGAAATGTTAGCAGCTCTTAACAGTGAGTTACAGAAAACTTCGTACATGTCGTTTATGTTCATTGCTTCAGATAGATCTGTTCTTGTCTTTTCAAGGATTGCCTTAAAACTGATCCAGTCTGCGTTTTTATAATTAAACTTGGGTAAACTATCTTGTGGCATGGCGTCTATTTTAGTAGTATGGTTTAGGGTAAGACGTATGGGGATGTGATCTGATCCCAACAAGTCATCCTCTGTTTGCCACGTGGCGTTTGGGGCTAGGGATGGTGAGATTAAAGTGAGGTCGATAGCTGTGGGTCTGTGGGTTGGTATATCGGGGATCCGGGTAACGTGTCCGTTGTTAAGTAAATATAAATTGGAATCTACAATATTTTCGATCAACCTGTTGCTTGTTATGTTTGTGCAATACTTTTCCCAAAATGGGGCATGTGCATTAAAATCACCTCCAATTATCCACTTGTCATCCTGATCTTGAAAGTGTCTTAACCATTCAGTGTTCACAGAATCTGGGGGTGTGTGTGTATGTGTTTGTCTGTGTGTTG
>JAPXFY010000026.1:58612464-58709964 GCA_030674185.1 Monoplex corrugatus
ACGTAAAAACTGAACCAAATCAAAGCCCGCGCAAAGTGCTACTAACTGGCAAGGTCTTACAACGGATAATGGAGGGAGATCCATGAAACACCACCAGAATGATGAAAACATTCATTTAAGATGGCCAGCGACCACACTGTAATCCATAAGCTTCATGAACCAGAAAAACACGAAAATAGAATCAGAACGCGTATTCAATACAACCAGACAAGACAGGAGCAAATTTTCGGCCTCCAGGCCTTTGTCAAGCGTGAATGTAAGATCACAAACAGACAGCTGGAATTCACACGCTTTTAAAGAAAAATGGTTGCCATATTTGTCCCTGGTATTAGATGAAGTTTGATGTGACTTTCAACTGAAGTTTGATATGACATTTGGCTTCTTTATGAGATGTATGCATGATTTCTGTATGATCTGCCTGTTTATATTTGAATGTTTGTCTTACATATAATTGTAAATGACTGTAAATTCATGCACAAAGAACCTTTGTTGAAGATGTAGGCGTTTTGCATGTGTTTTGAACTTTGGGTCTCATGCGGATAATCTTGCTTTGCTAATGCGTTTATCGTTGACCTTTTACTGAGAGAATACAAATAAAATACAAACAAACAAAAAAAACAAATAAACAAACAAACAGACAAACAAACACCACCAACAACAACTAAAATCAAAAACTGTATAAATCAAACGACCTTATATTGTATAAGAAAACATAACAGACTAACAGATATGGCGTATGTACATGATTGTTGCTCAATCCATTGTATACACATCTTGTTATTTTTTTCTATGATATTGTAATACAGTTCAGCAAACATTGTAGGCCTATTTATTTGTGTTTTGTCAAAACAATTTTTTTTAAGTTTGAGAAAAAAAAATCACAAACACCAAATACAAAATTATGAGAAACTGGACGAAACAGCAGGAAGTTTCAGTTTTTTTCTCATAATTTTGTATTTAGTGTTTGTTTGTGATCTTACATTCACGCTTGACAAAGGCCAGTTGGCCGAAAATTTGTGCCTGTCTAGTCTTGTTGTATTACATACGCGATCTGATTCTATTTTCGTGTTTTTCTCGTTCCTGTTTGCTTGAACGCGGGCAGTCGCACTTGTTTTGGATTTCATGAACTTCATAGACAAAAAAAGTGTCAACACCCGGTGCCTATGACGAAGTCAAAGCATGCATAGTAGGCCTAAGGGAGAGAAGAAAAAAGAAAAAAAAAAATGGACGGCGCCCGACATAAAGTTGTACTTTGTACCATGGGTTCCGCCTTGAACTTCAGACTCACGTCATAGGCTGTAGCACAGGGCAGTACACGATCAGTTGATGTTTGCAAGCACAGAACTGACAGCGTGTGGTCTCCACTTCAACGTTTTGGTTGCTGAAGTTTTGTTTTGGCTGTACGTGAAACAAGTCGTTGGCCAACTTGCCTTGGTCCACCTGGTCAGTTTACTGCTGCCTTTCTGTAAGTTTGAAAGTAGACGGAAATCGCTCTTGTGTGTACCTGTGTATTGTTGTTGTTGTTGTTGTCGCGTGTTTTGTTGTTGATGTTGATGATGATGATCATGATGATGATTGTTGTGAGTGTTATATGTTATTCATTGTTAACGATTATGATTCGAACACGACGATGGTGCGATCGTAGTATAAGTATTGCAATTTGCTGTTGTGTTGTTGGTATAATTTGTTGTTGTAACCTTTATCTTTTGGAGTCACAAGTTCGCAGCTGAGTTGTCCGGATCGGAATTGCTGTCGTGGTTCAGCAGAAGTGTGCGTGTGTGTGTGTGTGTGTGTGTGTGTGTGTGTGTGTGTGTGTGTGTGTGTGTTTGTCACTTTGTGTGTGTGTGTGTGTGTGCGCGCGCGCGTGGTGTGTGTGTGTGGTGTGTGTATGTGTGGTATGTGTGTGTGTGCACACGAGTGTGCATGTGTGCGCGCGGTGTGTCACAGTGTGTGTGCGGTGTGTGTGTCACAGTGTGTGTGTCACAGTGCATGTGTGCATCACAGTGTGTGTGTGTGTGTGTGTGTGTGTGTGTGTGTGTGTGTGTGTGTGTGAATTTTGAAAACACAGGATGCATATGTACATGGTGACATGCACAGACACTGCTAATAGTGCTATAACTTGAAACAAACATCCAACAGTACAAAAATATTATCGATGCACATGTATGATGTAGGCTATACATGCGCCTCACTCTGTGCCTCAGTCTGTCTGTCTCTGTCTCTGTCTCTGTGTCTGTTTCTCTGTCTCTGTCTGTCTGTCTGTCTTTGTCTGTCTGTCTGTCTCTCTCTCCATACAATGGGAAAATTTTTGGAACAAGTCAGATATGTCGATTTGGTTTTATTTTGGAAGACCAACTTGACCAAGGTAATCAAAATCCTGATGGGTTTCAAAAAGCAGTGAAACAAAGATGGATCAGTTGTGGTAGTCAGAACTGGCATGAACATTTTCAGGATGGTGCCTGATTTTTGGTGTACTGAATTTTTTGTCATCAGTTTCATTGGAATCCTGTTTCACAACTGTTAAGAACAGACATAGTAGAGATGTCATTTTCAAATTCATGACTGGACTGTCTGAGATATGTGTATGCAAAATGAGATACGCTGCTATTGAACCAAATGATTTGAATTGTGCATTATGTAACTGTCATTTAGAGGATGAATCAATATGTTGTTTTTCTATGAGGATGAATCAGTATGTTGTTTTTCTATGAGGATGAATCAATATGTTGTTTTCTATGTAAGTCTAAATGACTTACCCCCATCTTATTACACCGAACATCCTGATTATGCGAGATAAATCATGTCTGCATGATTTTATGGAGAGTTCATTTTATATGCAAATATTCATTCTGCATTTCTTGATCACGTACTTGATTTGTTCAGCTTAGTGCCAGATGTCTGTGAGAATCTCTTTGCAATGGCTTTTTCAAATTCTGATCATGTCCATGCGTACATGTATTCATACATATATATGTATACTATAGGAGTATGTGTGCACATTACTGAATGCGTGTATACATGCATGCATGTGTGTATCTGTCCATGCGTGCGTATGTATTTGAGTGAGTAAAACTAAAAGTGAGAGAAGATGGTGATAATAAAATGGTAATAATGGGTCAAATGGCCTTGTACAATAAAACTGTACTGAGTTCATTCTTACATACTTTTTAAAAATCCAGTTAATTCTCCAGAAATCCAAAACAGTTGCGACTGCCCACGTTCAAATATGATATTATCTGGTTGTATTAAAAACATGTTCTGATTCTATTTTCGTTGTTTTTCTTGTTTCTGATTTTCCAAAGATTATTATCAGTGATCTAATTCATAATCCTTGATATTACAGTATCGTAACTGGTCCACCGCCCAGAGATGTTTATGCAATCTGTCTGACCTTATTGCTGCTTATCACTGGTGAAATATGATAATCATTGATATTGCAATGTTTGTTTTGTAATCAACCCTGGCCTGAGAGGAAGTAAAAAGTAGAACATTATGTGTGTATATATGTGACTGGTTCTTGCGAACGGGGTCACAAGTCGCAACGTGTGAACTGAGATACGGGCCTGAAAAGGTGGTGAGGGTCGATCTGGGTGATTTGAGATTTTTGTTCCTACACATTGTCTGACCATTAATCTATTAATTATGGCAAATATTAAAGTGAAATTTGGGCTGAAAGAGTTAAAATAACATTTTAAAGTGATAACCCATCGAGAATGTGCAGATTTTTTCTGTGAAAATGCGTGTGTTTGAGCTTTAATTTAGGCCATGAAACCGTACAGGGCCTCAGCATATCGCATACCGTTGGAATCAGCTCGCAAAATAGCTAGTATGTAGTGCAAAACCACTTTATCTATCACTTCACTAAGTTTGATGAAGATAGAATACTGGTTGCTAGGGAAAAAGCAGAGAACTTTGTTGTCCTTCTTTAACTCTGCTTTTCTCAAAATGGCCGTCCCATCACCCACTCCCTTTAAATTACTGTAACTCCCTCGATTTTCCAGTTAGACAGTTGAATTATACATCATTGGAAAGAGCATTTTTTCTGCTTTCCGGTGATATAAATATCTCTATATCCCCCAAAATTAAGTTGTGACCCCATTCATGAGAACAGGTCACATATGTATTCATTGTGTGTATGGGCAGGTGTATGTGTGATAGGGTATGTGTGTATATAACATTCATTGTGTGTATGGGCAGGTGTATGTGTGATAGGGTATGTGTGTATATAACATTCATTGTGTGTATGGGCAGGTGTATGTGTGATAGGGTATGTGTGTATTAACATTCATTGTGTGTATGGGCAGGTGCATGTGTGATAGGATACTTTATATTTGGCGATACTTTGTGGCTTTATCTTTTTAAACATGTCGGTTTTTTTTGGGTTTTTTTACTCGGACGTGTTAACACTTGTTTTATCCATTGTGTGCATGGTATGTTGCTGCGTAGCCTCATATTCCATCTTCAGTGGGTGTGCATGCTTACTGTTTTCATGTTTCCATAAGCCACCAGACTCTAACATCACTCACAGGATATTTAACATGTATACCTGATGTTCTGCATGCTTTTGCTTATGAAAGGGATTCAGGCACTAACAAGGCCACACACATGTTGACCCAGGGAAAAAGGAAAAATAGAAATGTCCACCTTTCATCCACCATAGGGAGATAGCCATGCAGGATTGAAACAGACTTCAGTCTAGTCAGTCTGAGCATGGTTCATAATGCAGAGGTTGTGGGTTTGACCCTCCATGGGCCACAAACACTTGTCTTGGCCTGTTAGCTCAGTTGGTGAAAGTGCCGTACTGATAACAGAAATCATAGGTTCAATTCTGTATGCAGGCCATGCTTTCATGTTGGCTTGCTGCTTGTTCTGATAGAGCCAGGGACTCAAAGTCTGATGAACATGAGTGCACATACATTGATTTAGCAAGGTCACTGGGTTTTGTTACATGGCCAAACCAACAAAGTTGTCTTTCCTTGACTGATGTCAGCAGATTGTCAACAGTTTGCTTCTCAATGGCTTGGTGTACTTGTTCATTGGTGATGTGATCAGTGTGTGTGATGTTTAGTATCTTGCAATAACGTCTGATTTCCGTGTGTGTGCAGATAAATCCATGTGTCTTTATTTTCGTGTTCAGGTGCAAACAAGCGAAACCTGCTCCACGTCTGACAATGTCGGAAGACATGAAGATTACTCCGCGGGGACGCATGTTCTCCATGCAGTATTCCCTTCCGCATCTACCTGTCCCTCCACTGAAAGAGACGCTGGACAAATACCTCCACACTATACGTCCGCTTTTGTCAGATCAGCAGTTCAGTAAAACACAGGAGGTACAATTCTTGTTTCAGTCGGTTTTCCGTCATTTAAAGTAGATAATTTAGCCTCCTACGAAGCAAGAGCTAGATGAAAAAATGAAGGGAAAGACAAAGCATCTGTTTTGTATATCTTTCACACTTAAGGATGTTTATTATACCGTGTTGTATTATACTGAGTATTTCTTGTGATACATGTGTGTTACAGATTGTAAAACAGTTCCTGTTTCTTGTGATACATGTGTGTTACAGATTGTAAAACAGTTCCTGTTTCTTGTGATACATGTCTGTTACAGATTGTAAAACAGTTTCTATTTCTTGTGATACATGTGTATCACAGATTGTTAAACAGTTCCTATTTTTGTGATACATGTGTGTTACAGATTGTAAAGCAATTCCTACGGTCCCCAGGACCGGAGCTACAACAATTCTGGAGAAACGTGCCAGTGAAAGAATCAACTGGTAAGACTTCATGCTTGGCTGCACTCCTAAGTTTTGTTCACAAACTTTACACGCATGTAACAACAATCATGTCAGCGTAATGGAGCATTTAAAAAGCTGAAAGGGTACGGTGTGCTCTTGTACCCACACTCACGCACGCGTGTGCATGCACACACACACGCACGCATGCGTGTGCACGTGCATGCACGCACACATGCACACACAACACACACAGAGGCACACACACTCAGAGGCGCACACACACACAGAGGCACACACACACACACAGAGGCAACACACACACAACACAACACACACACACACACACACACACACACACACACACACACACACACCACACACACACACACACACTCACACACACAACACACACACACACACACACACACAGACACACACACACACACCAGACACACACACACCCCACACACAACACACCACACACACACACACACACACACACCACACACACAGCACACACACACGCAAGCACACACACAACACACACTGCCACATCAGCAAGCGCACGCACACACAGGGCACAAGCACACACGAAATGTGCGCACACATACGGCACACACATGCACACACACAGCACGCACACAAAGGCGCACACACACAAAGGCGCACACACACAAAGGCGCACACACACACACGCAACACATACTCGCACACATACATGTTTTATCTGATGGCTAGCAAATCAGGGAAATTCTCACACAATATGTATTTTTAAAGGTACAAGCTTGTACACAATGAATGAAGATTATACAAATCAGGGAAATTCTCACACAATATGTATTTTTAAAGGTACAAGCTTGTACACAATGAATGAAGATAATACAAATCAGGGAAATTCTCACACAATATGTATTTTTAAAGGTACAAGCTTGTACACAATGAATGAAGATAATACAAATCAGGGAAATTCTCACACAATATGTATTTTTAAAGGTACAAACTTGTACACAATGAATGAAGATTATACAAATCAGGGAGACCTGAGACAAAGATCGAGAGATCCATCAGAATCAAACCAAAAAGTTTCATGGTAGCCTGCAGGAACTAGAAAAAACAGCCGCGTTCATTGCCACATATGGCCGGACCGAGTAGACAACAAACGAAAGAAGAAGACTTGTCATCATGACCTTGGCCCCAAAAGGAAACTGTAATCGCATTTAGCATTTACAACTCCACTGTTTAACCATTTGATTCCCGCACCCTATCCACCAGATGCAAAAACTTAACCCTTTGACTCCCTCATCCTATCCACCAACTTCCTGCAGGATGCTTATGGATAGGGTGAGGGAGTCAAAGGGTTAAGCTTTTGCTTTGCTGACATTGATGATGATGCAGGATGTTAGTGGATAGGGTGAGGGAGTCAAACAGTTAAAGTACGTCATGTTGTATGTATCCATACCACGATACAGCAAGCATGCATCATCCATCAGCAATCGTAACTTTATATGTATCAAGTGTAAATGTATATGTATCAAGTGTAAATGTATTATATGTATCAAGTGTAAATGTATTACATGTATCAAGTGTAAATGTATCATATGTATCAAGTGTAAATGTATATGTATCAAGTGTAAATGTATTATATGTATCAAGTGTAAATGTTTTATATGTATCAAGTGTAAATGTATTATATGTATCAAGTGTAAATGTATATGTATCAAGTGTAAATGTATATGTATCAAGTGTAAATGTATTATATGTATCAAGTGTAAATGTATATGTATCAAGTGTAAATGTATTATATGTATCAAGTGTAAATGTATTACATGTATCAAGTGTAAATGTATTATATGTATCAAGTGTAAATGTATTACATGTATCAAGTGTAAATGTATTACATGTATCAAGTGTAAATGTATTATATGTATCAAGTGTAAATGTATTACATGTATCAAGTGTAAATGTATTATATGTATCAAGTGTAAATGTATTATATGTATCAAGTGTAAATGTATTATATATATCAAGTGTAAATGTATTATATGTATCAAGTGTAAATGTATATGTGTCAAGTGTAAATGTATTATATGTATCAAGTGTAAATGTATATGTATCAAATGTAAATGTATTATATGTATCAAGTGTAAATGTATATGTATCAAATGTAAATGTATATGTATCAAGTGTAAATGTATTATATGTATCAAGTGTAAATGTATATGTATCAAGTGTAAATGTATTATATGTATCAAGTGTAAATGTATTACATGTATCAAGTGTAAATGTATTACATGTATCAAGTGTAAATGTATTATATGTATAAAGTGTAAATGTATTACATGTATCAAGTGTAAATGTATTATATGTATCAAGTGTAAATGTATTATATGTATCAAGTGTAAATGTATTATATGTATCAAGTGTAAATGTTTTATATGTATCAAGTGTAAATGTATATGTATCAAGTGTAAATGTATTATATGTATCAAGTGTAAATGTATATGTATCAAGTGTAAATGTATTATATGTATCAAGTGTAAATGTATATGTATCAAGTGTAAATGTATTATATGTATCAAGTGTAAATGTATTATATGTATCAAGTGTAAATGTATATGTATCAAGTGTAAATGTATTATATGTATCAAGTGTAAATGTATATGTATCAAGTGGAAATGTATATGTATCAAGTGTAAATGTATTATATGTATCAAGTGGAAATGTATTATATGTATCAAATGTAAATGTATTACATGTATCAAGTGTAAATGTATTATATGTATCAAGTGTAAATGTATTATATGTATCAAGTGTGAATGTATTATATGTATCAAGTGTAAATGTATTATATGTATCAAGTGTAAATGTATTATATGTATCAAGTGTAGATGTATTATATGTACCAAGTGTAAATGTATTATATGTATCAAGTGTAACTGTATTATATGTATCAAGTGTAACTGTATTATATGTATCAAGTGTAACTGTGTTCCTGTTTCTGTCATTAGTTATCAGAGTGGTGGAAAAATGTGGCGTATCTGGACGTCCGCGTGTCTAGTGTGGTGAACGTCAGCCCTGCTGTTATCTTCCCCCCTCAGGACTACCGCGGCAAGGACCAGCAACTAAGGTATTTGTTGTTTGGGGAGTTTTTGTTGTTTTGTTTTATTTCGTATGTCACATTAATGGCCATAGAATCTGGAACAATTTTGTTTACTTTGCTGTACTGATGATGATGATGGCTATGACAGACATGCTATAGAGTTCCTTCTAGGATTGGGAGTGGTGAAAGGGTTGTACTCTTCTATTATTATCGTAACATATCCTGATGTCAACCAGGCCTGAGAGATGCCGACACCTGTGATGTTTGTCAAAAATTTAAGCAACTCGTTCAGTGACTCATCCATGAAGTGGATTAGACTTGATTGTGTGATTCCAGTCTTCACAATAAGCTCATAAGACACTCAGCTGTGGATTGGAGCCGGTTGGGAATGAAAACTCGGACATTGATTTTGACATTATTTAAAAATAAATGAATAAATAAGATATAAAAAAAAAGAAATAAATAAGATAAAAAAAAAAGTGTTTCAGGTAGATTATTTTTTGAAGTCAAAAAGTGTGTGTATGCGTGTGTGGGCACCCATGTGCATTTAGTGCTTCAATATGCTTTCATGACAGTGTGTACATGTATTTTATATGCCATTGTACAAGTATCAATTCATGCCTCTTTACACACAATTTTGCATGGATGTGTATGTGTGTATATGTGTCATCATAATTTGAAGGAAAACCATGCCAAGCAATAATTTCACTGTACAGGTTTGCTGCCAAGTTTGTGGCTGGTGTTCTCGACTACAAGCTGATGGTGGATGAGTAAGTTCCGTCTTTGTCTTTGTAAATCATTGTCATATAGCACTGTTTGAACTCCACTGATGGGTAAGTTCTGTCTTTGTCTTTGTAAATCATTGTCATATAGCATTGTATGAACTCCACTGATGAGTAAGTTCTGTCTTTGTAAACCATTGTCATATAGCATTGTATGAACTCCACTGATGGGTAAGTTCTGTCTTTGTAAACCATTGTCATATAGCACTGTTTGAACTCCACTGATGGGTAAGTTCTGTCTTTGTCTTTGTAAACCATTGTCATATAGCACTGTTTGAACTCCACTGATGGGTAAGTTCTGTCTTTGTCTTTGTAAACCATTGTCATATAGCACTGTTTGAACTCCACTGATGGGTAAGTTCTGTCTTTGTCTTTGTAAACCATTGTCATATAGCACTGTTTGAACTCCACTGATGGGTAAGTTCTGTCTTTGTCTTTGTAAATCATTGTCATATAGCACTGTTTGAACTCTACTGATGGGTAAGTTCTGTCTTTGTCTTTGTAAACCATTGTCATATAGCACTGTTTGAACTCCACTGATGGGTAAGTTCTGTCTTTGTCTTTGTAAACCATTGTCATATAGCACTGTTTGAACTCCACTGATGGGTAAGTTCTGTCTTTGTCTTTGTAAACCATTGTCATATAGCACTGTTTGAACTCCACTGATGGGTAAGTTCTGTCTTTGTAAACCATTGTCATATAGCACTGTTTGAACTCCACTGATGAGTAAGTTCTGTCTTTGTCTTTGTAAACCATTGTCATATGACTGGTTCTTGCGAACGGGGTCACAAGTCGCAACATGTGAACTGAGATACGGGCCTGAAAAGGTGGTGAGGGTCGATCTGGGTGATTTGAGATTTTTGTTCCTACACATTGTCTGACCATTAATCTATCAATTATGGCAAAGATTAAAGTGAAATTTGGGCTGAAAGAGTGTTAAAATAACATTTTAAAGTGATAACCCATCGAGAACGTGCAGATTTTTTCCGTGAAAATGCGTGTGTTTGAGCTTTAATTTAGGCCATGAAACCGTACAGGGCCTCAGCATATCGCATACCGTTGGAATCAGCTCGCGAAATAGCTAGTATGTAGTGCAGAACCACTTTATCTATCACTTCACTAAGTTTGATGAAGATAGAATACTGGTTGCTAAGGAAAAAGCAGAGAATTTTGATGTCCTTCTTTAACTCTGCTTTTCTCAAAATGGCCGTCCCATCACCCACTCCCTTTAAATTACTGTAACTCGCTCAATTTTCCAGTTAGACAGTTGAATTATACATCATTGGAAAGAGCATTTTTTCTGCTTTCCGGTGATATAAATATCTCTATACCCCCAAAAATTAAGTTGTGACCCCATTCGTGAGAACAGGTCACATATAGCACTGTTTGAACTCCACTGCACATTACAACGTTACATATAATTAATCCAAACTTTTAGTGGAGCAAGGAGAATGCAAGCTGTTAGGTGATCTGACCATATTCTGATATGTTCTTGCACATTCTGCATCATTGATGGTTGTGCATGCTGCATGTTTTGATGTTTCCATAAATCATTGGACATTGACATGACTTACAGGATCTTTAATGTGCATATCTGATGTTTTTCATATGTATACACATGATGGGGGTGTAGGCCCTGGCAGGGGAGGTTACCCTTGTGCTCACCTTTTTTTTCTGTTCCATTTTCTACACCACCTTAATGGCCACAGAAGCTGGCACAGTTTTTACAATGCCATGACGATCACGTCGATGAGGATGATAATCTGATGCTACGGAGTTCCATCTAGATTAGATGTGTGACAGGGCTGTACTCTATGCTTACTGTCTAATATATCCTGGCATCAGCCAGGCCAAGGGCTGTACCTATGCTTACTGTCATATATTCTGCATCAGCCAGGCCAAGGCTGTACTCTATGCTTACTGTCTAATAATCCTGGCATCAGCAGGCCCAAGGGCTGTACTCTATGCTTACTGTCATAATATATCCTGGCGTCAACCAGGCCCAAGAAATGCAGACACCTGTGGTGCTGGTCAGAAGTTTTGAGCAATACCCCCAGTGTCGAATCTGTGAAGTGGATGAGACTCGACTGTGTGGTCCCAGTCTTCCCAATGAGCCCATAGCACACCCAACTCTGGGTAGGAGCCGGTTAGAAAAATCCCACAATGATTTTTTGAAGGGACTGATTGGGATTTAAACCCACAACCTTCCAGTCGGTAGTCCATTGCGCTAACCACTACACCACGGTGACTGGTTCAATCAACACAATGTTAGGCTGAGAGATCAGAAAATACTTTACCCTTTGTAGTGGAGATTCCAATCAGATTGAACACAGAAGATTGAAATTGGACATGTAATATTTACCTACTGGACTTCTGCCTGTCTATCAGTTGGGATAGAAGTAGAGCTTCCACCTTCCAATATCATTATATGTTGAATGGATTCAGATGCGGCTTGAGAAATACTGAAAATGGATATTTGATCGAAAGCACAGTATGTCAGTGCTGATGATTTTTCCCTGTAAATGTAACCTACCTGAAAAGGAGATTAGACCTGTCAGATTTCTCCTTCCATTTTGATGTGAATGTATGTTTATGTCTGCCAGAGATAAACTTTCCAGATTTTGATTTTAGAAAGTCTTCGTTATTCCATAGCTACATGCATTTTGTTTGTAGCTAATTTCTGCTTATGATGGTATACTATATATTTCTTTTGCAGTGAAGAATTTTAGGGATAGTTCTGATGAAAATTTACTTCACTCTGTGTTATCATAATCCACTGTTCCAGTAGAATAACTTTTCTCTCAAAGTCTGCCACTTGCAGTATTATGCTTTGTGACACATTTTCCAACTTGTCATTACACTGTCATACTAATCTATATTTTATACTGGTGTTGTATCAGCCTATCATTGGAATGGTCTTGGTTACATGTCAATGACATGTGTATCTATGTGTCTTATCTTCAAAAAAAATTGTCAAAACTTCAAAAGTTTTGTTTTGCAGCTTAGTCATATACTGAGCCATCCATTTTTGCATTTAGCAAGTTGCCTGAACTAGTCAAGGTCATTCTGCCTGAACTAGTCAAGGTCATTCTGCCTGAACTAGTCAAGGTCATTCTGCCTGAACTAGTCAAGGTCATTCTGCCTGAACTAGTCAAGGTCATTCTGCCTGAACTAGTCAAGGTCATTCTGCCTGAACTAGTCAAGGTCATTCTGCCTGAACTAGTCAAGGTCATTCTGCCTGAACTAGTCAAGGTCATTCTGCCTGAACTAGTCAAGGTCATTCTAGGCTGGGACATGAACATACAGTAATTGTGTTGCTTCGTGTTTCAGACAGACATTGCCGGTGGAAATGCTGGGAGGAAAACCTTTATGCATGATGCAGTACTACCAGATAATGTCTGCGTGTCGTGTGCCTGGCTTAAAGAAAGACACGCACGTAGTGTTCCCCACCACAGATCCTGACCCTCCGCCACATATCACCGTCATGTGTAATAACCATGTGAGTTTGAACACAACTTTTGAACTAGAAATAATAATAATAATAGTAATAATGATAATAATAGTAATAATAATAATGATGACGATGATGATTATCCTGATGATTATCATAATAATGACCATCATCATCATAATAATGATAAAGATTTATATAGCACAACACCCCCAGACAGTGATAATAATGATTGTCATAATAATAATCATCATCATCAACATTATAATAATGATAAAGATTTATATAGTATAACACCCCAGACAATAATAATAATGATTATCATAATAACAATCATCATCATAGTCATGATAATAATAATAAAGATTTATATAGCGCAACACCCCAGAAAGCATGGACGTAAACACTTTGCACTTTCCAGAAAATGTTATGCATAAAAGAATAGGTCTACATTAAAACAATCACATGACATAAAGCAAGAAAAGAAAACAACAGTCTGGTAAGTGTACGATACAAGAACACACTTCTGTATGAACATACAGGCATACACCCGCATGCAGATATGCAGATGCACACACACACACAGACATAGAAAAGTACATAGTTATGTGCGCATTCAGAGAAACACACACAAACACCTATGCAGGGACTCAAGTTGGCGAACACACAAACACTAATGCAAGGCTTGCAGATTGATGAAAACGTACATCATCATCATCATCATCAAGTGCCTTGCCACATGGCGTTGGCGATCATGGCCCTCTGTATGTTTCTATCCCTTGTTGCTGCAAGCACATCTTCCACCCTCTTTGTCTTCAGCCACTGGAAGCGTACATAGATAGTATTATTTCACTGAGCCAGTCCTGTGAGGTGTGTGTAGGCCATAGGGTGAAGAGGACACAGGTGGAAGATTGTCGTGTGCACAGGGTTGATGTGTGCACATGTTTTTTGTGTCGTGTGCACAGGGTGATGTATGCACATGTTTTTTGTGTCGTGTGCATGGGGTGATGTGTGCACATGTTTTTGTGTCGTGTGCGGAAGGAATTTTTGTGTGTGCATGTGTGGTATGATGTAGAGTTTTGAAAACAGCTCACTCAAGTTGGTGACTTGGGTAGAATGGGTTTGTTGTTCACTTCACCTTGAGGGCAAGAACTGTTTCTATTTCTTCAATCATTGGAACTCAGTTCTGCCTCACATACATGTAAAGTTTGACGCGATTCTAGTCAGTTTATATTCTATTTAATGTACAAGCATGACAAAGATACTCATGCTAGCTTTTCATCTGTGGATAGGTAGGGGGTGGGAAGAATATGTATTATGTCAGTTTGTGGAGGTAGGGGGTGGGAAGAATGTATTATGTCAGTTTGTGGAGGTAGGGGGTGGGAAGAATGTATTATGTCAGTTTGTGGAGGTAGGGGGTGGGAAGAATGTATTATGTCAGTTTGTGGAGGTAGGGGGTGGGAAGAGTATGTATTATGTCAGTTTGTGGAGGTAGGCGGTGGGAAGAATGTATTATGTCAGTTTGTGGAGGTAGGGGGTGGGAAGAATGTATTATGTCAGTTTGTGGAGGTAGGGGGT
Organism: Monoplex corrugatus; assembly: GCA_030674185.1. Classification (NCBI taxonomy): domain Eukaryota; kingdom Metazoa; phylum Mollusca; class Gastropoda; order Littorinimorpha; family Ranellidae; genus Monoplex; species Monoplex corrugatus. The sequence goes on from JAPXFY010000026.1 coordinate 58,627,111, forward strand.
GGGAAGAATATGTATTATGTCAGTTTGTGGAGGTAGGGGGTGGGAAGAATGTATTATGTCAGTTTGTGGAGGTAGGGGGTGGGAAGAATGTATTATGTCAGTTTGTGGAGGTAGGGGGTGGGAAGAATGTATTATGTCAGTTTGTGGAGGTAGGGGGTGGGAAGAAAATGTATTATGTCAGTTTGTGGAGGTAGGGGGTGGGAAGAATGTATTATGTCTGTTTGTGGAGGTAGGGGGTGGGAAGAATGTATTATGTCAGTTTGTGGAGGTAGGGGGTGGGAAGAAAATGTATTATGTCAGTTTGTGGAGGTAGGGGGTGGGAAGAATATGTATTATGTCTGTTTGTGGAGGTAGGGGGTGGGAAGAATATGTATTATGTCAGTTTGTGGAGGTAGGGGGTGGGAAGAATGTATTATGTCAGTTTGTGGAGGTAGGGGGTGGGAAGAGTATGTATTATGTCAGTTTGTGGAGGTAGGGGGTGGGAAGAATGTATTATGTCAGTTTGTGGAGGTAGGCGGTGGGAAGAATGTATTATGTCAGTTTGTGGAGGTAGGCGGTGGGAAGAATGTATTATGTCAGTTTGTGGAGGTAGGGGGTGGGAAGAATGTATTATGTCAGTTTGTGGAGGTAGGGGGTGGGAAGAATATGTATTATGTCAGTTTGTGGAGGTAGGGGGTGGGAAGAATATGTATTATGTCAGTTTGTGGAGGTAGGCGGTGGGAAGAATATGTATTATGTCAGTTTGTGGAGGTAGGCGGTGGGAAGAAAATGTATTATGTCAGTTTGTGGAGGTAGGCGGTGGGAAGAATGTATTATGTCAGTTTGTGGAGGTAGGGGGTGGGAAGAATGTATTATGTCTGTTTGTGGAGGTAGGGGGTGGGAAGAATGTATTATGTCAGTTTGTGGAGGTAGGGGGTGGGAAGAATATGTATTATGTCAGTTTGTGGAGGTAGGCGGTGGGAAGAATATGTATTATGTCAGTTTGTGGAGGTAGGCGGTGGGAAGAAAATGTATTATGTCAGTTTGTGGAGGTAGGCGGTGGGAAGAAAATGTATTATGTCAGTTTGTGGAGGTAGGCGGTGGGAAGAAAATGTATTATGTCAGTTTGTGGAGGTAGGCGGTGGGAAGAAAATGTATTATGTCTGTTTGCGGAGGTAGGCGGTGGGAAGAAAATGTATTATGTCAGTTTGCGGAGTTGTGTTTCTTTCCAACTGTTTGTTGTGCACACTCATGCTGAAAACTACAGTTTTTGGAGGGGGGTGGCATCATTTTAGTATTCCTTCACTATATGCTGGGTATGGTGATCAACTGGGTAAACATTGGGGACACTGTGGGAAAGCCGTGGATTTGATCTGCAAAGACACCTAAGCTTGTTGGGTTAAGGGTGGAGATTTTTTCAATCTTTAATGTCAACATTTATGCAGATCTGCCACTGCCTGAATGCGTTCATGCGAATATGCATGAAGAACATCAAATATGCACATTAATTATCCTACAAGTCATGCCATTGGATGGCTGAAAACATGAAAATACCCAGCATGCACCTGTATCACAGACGAAGACTGCAGCAACACAGTGGAGTGTGGTCAACTGGCCTAACAGCTTGAGTTCTTTGTGCTCTAGGAAGTCTGATTATGTGTAATACGCAGTGAGTCCAAATGAACTTGGGACATAGCGCTATACCGCAATGATTTACTGTAAATGTGAGTTTGTATCTGGTAGCTAAATGTCTGAATCCATCATGCTTCATATTTTTGAGAATGAGACCCATTTGGGCTGTCCACTACAGGTTTCTTTTTTTCCTTTTCTTTTAACCACCAAACAGATCAGGTGACTCAAGATTGTACTTAACCCTTTCACTCCCGAACCCTGTCCACCAACATCCTGCATTGCCAGTCACGCTTGCAAAGCAAAAACTTAACCCTTTGATTCCCTCATCCTATCCACCAGCTTCCTGCAGGAAGCTGTGCAGGAAGCTGGTGGATAGGATGAGGGAATCAAAGGGTTAAGTTTTTGCAGTTGGTGGATAGGGTTAGGGAGTCAAAGGGTTGTTTTTGCGGTTGATGGATAGGGTGAGGGAGTCAAAGGGTTAAGTTTTTGCAGTTGGTGGATAGGGTTAGGGAGTCAAAGGGTTAAGTTTTTGCGGTTGGTGGACAGGGTGAGGGAATCAAAGGGTTAAGTTTTTGCAGTTGGTGGATAGGGTTAGGGAGTCAAAGGGTTAAGTTTTTGCGGTTGGTGGATAGGGTGAGGGAGTCAAAGGGTTAAGTTTTTGCAGTTGGTGGATAGGGTTAGGGAGTCAAAGGGTTAAGTTTTTGCGGTTGGTGGATAGGGTGAGGGAGTCAAAGGGTTAAGTTTTTGCAGTTGGTGGATAGGGTGCGGGAATCAAAGGGTTGATTACCTTCTGGTAGATTATAGATGTGGCAGACATGGAAAAATTGATCAAACATTGTTTTGTGTCATTGTCTTTACCAACAGAAAAATAAAGAAAGATAATTTTAATCAGACATTAGTCCTGATAGGGGGGGGAGGGGGGTATCACAGTCGGACATTTTAAATTTCATTGGGACTCTGTCCTGAGACCAGTAACGAGAGGCATCGTTGCTTCTCTTTCTGACATGTTTCAGATCTTCTCGCTGGACGTGTATGGGAGTAAAGGGAGGCCACTCACCATTGAACAACTGTACAGACAGCTAAAAGTGATAACCAAGCAATCTCAGAACGTGGCGCCACCTGTGGGTTTGTTGACCTGTCTCGACAGAGACACCTGGGCTGATGTTCACACAGATCTCATGAAAGGTGTGTAACTGTTTTTTTCTGAAAGAGTGTGTTCTTTGATGATTGTTTAGCCATGCGCCTAAGGTATGTTTTATGTTCTGAATCAAACCCCAGTTCATATATAAAAACGTAAATTTTGGAAATAAACGATCATACAGATTTGTTTATTTATGTACACACACACGCACGCACGCACGCACGCACGCACGCACGCACGCACACACACACACACACACACACACACACACACACACACACACACACACACCCACACCACACCACACACACACACACACACACACACACACACACATGTCTAATATCACTTATAGTGAAAAGACGTTAAATCAAGCAACGAACGAACACTTACACACACACTCTCTCTCTCTCTGTCTCCTTCTCCCCCTCTCTCTCTCTCTCACACACACATACACACACACACCCCTCTCTCTCTCTCTCTCTCACACACACAAAAGACATGTACACATGCACACACACATTCACACACACACACACACTCTCTCTCTCTCTCTCTCTCTCTGTGTTTCTCTCTCTCTGTCTCTTTTTCACACATGTGCCACACACACACACACACACACCACACACACACGCACACGCACACGCACATTCAGACATACACACACACAAACACGCACACATACACACACACAGAGTATACATATATTTATACACACACAAACAATGACATCTGTGCTTGTTGGCATCGTGGGGTCAGCTCTGAAGAGAATGTGATTCATGTAGGCCCTCCCACAACACAGTAGACATGTCACTATGGTCATATTTCAGACACCTGTCACTATGGTCAGACACCTGTCACTATGGTCAGACACCTGTCACTATGGTCAGACACCTGTCACTATGGTCAGACATCTGTCACTGTGGTCATATTTCAGACACCTGTCACTATTATCAGACACCTGTCACTGTGGTCAGACACCTGTTACTGTGGTCAGACACCAGTCACTATGGTCAGACACCTGTCACTATGGTCAGACACCTGTTACTGTGGTCAGACACCTGTCACTATGGTCATGTTTCAGACAAGAAGAACAAGGCGGCCATGAGGGAAATAGAGCGCAGTATCTTCACGCTGTGTCTGGATCTGCCCAGTTCCCGTAGCAACTCACCACAACGGCGGTCGTCAGTTGTTGCCGAGATGTTGCACGGGGGAGGGCCTCACAGGAATTCTGCCAATCGCTGGTTTGATAAAACTTTACAGGTGAGATTTTTTCCCTTCCGTAAAATGCAAGCATATGATAAGAAAATTAAAACTTGTTCTTGTATAGGTTATTTTCCATCTTATTAGCTTCTTTGATTTTTTTCGCAGGTAGTGCTTACAGAATTTTCTGAGTTTCAGAGGAAAATAAACACCATGTCACCCACCCATCCACCCCAAAAGAAATGCAAATGGATTTTTCTTTACTATTCCATTTTTTTGCAATTTTTTTTACTGTCCCATCTTTTTGCATTGTTTCTGTATCACCATTTTCATGCCACTCCTTTTAGCTCTCTCTAACACACCTCCATCATCATCATCATCATCATCATCATCATCATCATCATCATCATCATCATGTGCCCTGCCGCATGGCGTTGGCGATCATGGCTCTCCATATGCATCTGTCCCTTGTCGCTGCAAGTACATCTCCCACCCTCTCTGTCCTCAGCCACCCTGCAAGTCCATCCAATATTTTCTCCCTGGGTCTACCTGGTGCTCTCTTTCCCTCCAGCTTTCCTGTTGTGACCAGGTGCTCTAATTCCCCTTTCCTCATAAAATGGCCTATGAATGTTGCTTGTCTTTTCCTAATCTTCCTTATCAGTGATCTTCTTGTGTCTGCCTCCATCAAGATTCTCGTTTGTTTTCTTTGCTGTTCATGGAACTCTCAACATTCTTGTCACAAACCGCATCTCGGCTGCCTCAGTCTTGTTGTAACACACCTCCACACCTTCTGAAGCTGATATCACCATGTGATCAGGGCATGATACATCTCAGCCTCTAGAACAGTTTTTCACACTAAATCCAAAACAAGTGTGACTGCCTGCGTTCAAGCAAACAGGAACCAGAAAAAACATGAAAGAAGAATAAGAACACGTATTTAATACAACAAGACAAGACAGGTGCAAATTTTCGGCCAACTGGCCTTTGTCAAGTGTAAGGTCTTACACAAACTAACACCAGACACAAAAGTTAGGAGAAAAAGACTGAAACTTCCCTGCTGCTGGTCCAGTCTTTTTCTCCTAACTTTTGTATCTGGTGTTTGTTTGTTTGTAATCTTACACTTGACAAAGGCCAGCTGGCCGGAAATTTGCGCCTGTCTTGTCTGGTTGTACTAAATACGCGTTCTTATTCTTCTTTCGTGTTTTTGGACACTGCTATGATGATGCTAATGTGGACAATAGCGATGATGCTGTGAAGTTCCATGTTGGATTGAGACTGTGTGACTCGCTTATTTTCATGATGTATTCTGGTATCAACCGGGCCCGAGAGATACAGACACCTGCAGTACTGGTCAAGATCTTTGAGAAAAACTTTCAAAGATATATCCACCAAGTGGATGAGATGTGACTGTTTGGTGCCAGTAGTTCCATGTTGGATTGAGACTGTGTGACTCGCTTATTTTCATGATGTACTTCTGGTATCAAGAATTTAAGAGAAGGTTGGGTTGCTTTATAATGAACTGCTTATCAGCTGTCTTGTTATTGTGTTTTCACAGTTTATCATCGGTGCCGATGGACCCTGTGGATTGAGTTACGAACACACAACAGCTGAAGGACCTCCCATAGCTGCCATCATGGATCATGTCCTGGATTTTGTGTGAGTTGGATTATACTGTAATGAGATGCAGATGGTTTACGTCATGACAGGCCCATGTCCCTGGTGACGGATGAGTATAAACATGTAAACTTGTGACAAGAAATCATGTAGGTGTAAATGATGCAGTTAATCACATTAGAAATCAAAGACCATTTTCAAGACATAAGTTAACTACAGTATTGTAATCCAAAACAAGTACAACTGTCCGGTTTAAGCAAAAAGGAACCAGAATAAAAAAAAATAAAAGAATCAGAACTCATATTTGATACATCCAGACAAAACAGGTGCAAATTTTCAGCCAGCTGGACTTTGTCAAGGATGAAAGTAAGATCACAAACAAATAAACACCAAATACAAAAATCAGGAGGAAAAAGACTGAAACTTCCTTGCTGCTTCGTCCAGTGGGAGAAGAGTCCTTAAATACGTGTTCTGATTGTATCTTCATGTTTTTTTCTGGTTACAGTATTGTAGTTGTTCTGATCTTGAATGCTTTATGTGTTCTTCTCTTCTTCTTCTTATGCAGGTTACAGCTTCTGTGAGCACACTATATTTATGCATATAAATCCACACAAACCTTTTTTTATATTTTTTTTTTAGGATCATTGCACTCACGTGCGTGCGTGTTTGTGCTTTTGCAGGTCTATTTCAAAGCATGCTGTGTGTAAATATAAATGTGCACACGTATAATTGATATGCGCTGATATGAACATTCTGTGTGTATTCTTGATTCACATCCCTTTCTCTCCTTCATCCCTGTCCACCATCATCATGGAGAAAGCTGGTAGATGGGGTGAGGGAATGAAAGGAACGCGCATCATATATTTTATGTACGTGATGATGTGTGTACCAGAAAGGAGGAAAGGGAGAGCACCAGTCAGCAAGCCACGTCCACCACCACATCTCCACGTCACGTTCACTTCACCCTCACTCCTAAAGCTACAGCTGCCATACAGCGTGCTGGACTTGAACTGACAACGTGAGTGACTTGCCCTTTAGCATGTGTGTGTGTGTGTGTGTGTGTATGTGTGTGTGTGTGTGTGTGTGTGTGTGTGTGTGTGTGTGTGTGTGTGTGTGTGTGTGTGTGTGTGTTTATCACTTACTTGGATTTCACATTGCTTGTCAATGTTGAACCACATTATAGGGCATAATAAGATCATAGATTTTGGGGTTTTATTTTTATAAAGGATTCATCACACCCAGACAAGTCCACATGCTCTTCACCCAGATCTACCAGCAGTTAATTGGCAGACTCCTTTAACCTTTGTAAAACCCTGTACACTGGCAAGGTCTTGACACAGGGAAGGGGGAACAGAACCTGGACACACTGGCACCACCAGAATGATTGGAGCATTAAGATGGCAGCAAACAGGAACCAGAAAAAACACGAAAAAAGAATAAGAACGCGTATTTAATACAACAAGACAAGACAGTCGCAAATTTTCGGCCAACTGGCCTTTGTCAAGTGTAAGATCACAAACAAACAAACACCAGATACAAAGATTAGGAGAAAAAGACTGAAACTTCCTTTCTCACACTGGACGAAGCAGCAGGGAAGTTTCAGTCTTTTTCTCCTAATTTTTGTATCTGGTGTTTGTTTGTTTGTGATCTTACGCTTGACAAAGGCCAGTTGGCCAAAAATTTGCGCCTGTCTTGTCTTTTTGTATTAAATACGCGTTCTGATTCTTTTTTCGTAATTTTTCTGGTTCCTGTTTGCTTGAACGCAGGCAGTCACACTTGTTATGGCAGCAAGAAGCCAAGTTTTATGTTGCAACGTGGGATTGAACTCAAGATACGAGATCATGAGTCCATGACTGTATTAAAAGAGTCAGCCAGTCCATGTAAAGCCAGCAGCCACCTGTCCATTCACCTGTATGTGTTTGATAAAGTCTTATGTACTTTTTCTTAGGATTGATAATCGGGTACATGTATTCAGTGCATTTTTGGCTCTAGGGAGGTGAGATATGCGGAAGCAGCTTTAGGTAATTTATGTCTGTTTTTATGTATGTTTTGGTGTCCTTAGGTATGTTTAAATTTGTGTTCAGGTGTGTTTTTTTAAATCTCTGTGCAATAAATTGGATGGAGTGGTCAACGCCGGTGGCATGTCCTTAGATTATGTGCGCGAATGTATTGACATGTGTACTTAATTTTCTATTTTTTTCCCTGTTGGAGTTTTGTATGTTTTGAAGCAGTTATAGCCCTGATATGGCTCTACACAGTCGGCTGGGCTTTAAACAGCAATAACAATAACAATGTATTTTATTTTTCAGGGTGGTAAAAAATCTTCAGATCACCGTCTTTACCTTTGATAAGTTTGGCAAAGATTTTATCAAACGTTGTCACCTCAGTCCTGATGCCTTCATCCAGATCACACTACAACTGACCTATTACAGGTAATGATTGAACTGACCTATTACAGGTAATGATTGAACTGACCTATTACAGGTAATGATTGATTGATTGATTGATTGACTGATTGATGGATGGGTGATTGGATGGTTGGATGTGGTTGGTTTGTTGGGTGGTCAGTTGCTTGGATGTTTAGAAAATTGTTTGGATGAATGGTTTATTGAGTAATTGACAAATTTACGAAAATTTAGGCTAGGTAAATTTAGGTTAGGTAAATTTAGGTTAGGTAAATTTAGGCTAGGTAAAATATAGGCTAGGTAGGTCCTCAGGACATGGCCAGCCCATGGGTTTATGTGCAGGCTTAAGGCTTGTGCCATGATCACCATACACATGGCACTTGTGACATTAGTGCATATGGAATTCATTCCGAGGACGGAGATGTCATCTTGAGAAACTGAAACTGAAACTGAAATTGACAAATTAATACTAATGTGTATGGCAAAGTGCTACATAGATCATAACATTTGATTGTGGCGGTATCAGTAATAACGGTCTGCTGGTGCAAATACAAATTTGGTATTTATAAGCGATGTGACGGACCAGTTCAACATGAAGACGATCTGCCATTCTGTATAATGCTGATTGGAACATGTACATTTTGCACACAGTAGAATTAGTGACAGATCGTTCCACTGATTGATTTAACAGCAGAATGAATAAACGTGTTCACTGCCAAGGGGAATAATCCTGTTACTGCTTCAGTAAAAATGCCCTAGATTAACAAAAGTTTTGTTAAAAGTATGCAGAGTATACATATGTTTTTCCAAAAGTAAATTGAAAGAGCATTTTTTCGTACTCTGTTTCTCATTCTGCCCTCTACTCTCATTCTGTAACACTAGGAATCAGTTGCTGAATATCAGCATCAGCCATTCTCACAGTGTTTGAGACATCCTCTTCCAAATGTAAGGAATGTGTAGACATATAATCCTTTTCATGAAAAGTAGGATCATCAAGGATCCAAATCACTTCTGCTGAGAAGTTAGCGCATTTTTCTCTGTTCTTCATTTACGTGATGTTGGCTTTTTTGAGGATGATATACACAGATACACATATGGTTTACATAACAAAGATTATTCCAGTGATAGGCTGATAAAATACCAGTATGAAGTATAAACTAAGTAAAACATAGTGTAGGTAGGACCTCAGGACCTGGCCAGCTCATGGGTTTATGTGCAGGTTTAAGGCTTGTGCCATGATCACCATACACATGGCACCTGTGATATTAGTGCATATGGAATTCGTTCCGAGCGCGGAGAAACTGAAACTGAAACTGGCTTTATCATTTTGTTGTTTGCTCATGTGGTTCCTTGATTCATCAGCAGTTGGTTAACATTTTGTGTAATGGACAACATTATATATCAAATTAGACCTTAATCATGTTTATTCATGACAAAGGTTCTCGTCTACTGCATCGGCCAACATTTGTGATGTTATATCTATTTTTTGCTGAGGGAAGCTTTCAGAAAGTTCCCTGACGAGATACCCATCAAGTGGAAACTGTGGCCACATATTATGGACATACACGTCATGTAGGCAGACAACAGGTCAGTTTAAAGACACATTGTTTATCAGGTTGTTTAAGAATTACACAGATCTGTTGACTCAGCACTCTGTACTGGTTTTCAGACTGTACAAACGACCATGTGCAACATACGAAACGGCCTCGTTGCGAAGATTCCAACTTGGACGAACGGACACCATTCGATCCTGCTCCGTCAGCTCATACGCTTTTTGCCAGGGAATGGAAAACGACACCGTCACTGACGCTGCCAGGATCACTCTTCTTCGCCAGGCGGTCAAAGCCCATCGAAAGTATACAGATGAGGTGTTTCTAGTATGGAATGATTAAGCTACAAATTTATTTGTTCCACAAATCCCCAACTGCTGACCTTTCACAGGTCACACACACACACACGCACGCACACACATGCACATGCACGTGCCCGCACACACACACACAACACACAGTACACACACAGATTTACACACACATACGTGAGCGCAGGCACATACACACACACACACACACACACACACACACACACACACACACACACACACACACACACACACACACACACACACATACACACACACACATTTACGGGCATGCATGCGTGCATGCACACACACACACATTTACACACACACACACATGTGCGCGCACACACATACATATACACACTCATACAAACACACACACACACACACACACACACACACACACACACACACACACACACACACACACACACACACACACACACACACCTCTCCACTTGATTAAAGGTACACTTGCAACGTATGGCTTCTATACTTTTAAACATACACTTGCAATGCATGCCTTCCTTACTTTTAACCTTTTCGCGACGATCCGGCCGCCGGGAGCCAGTGCCGAAAAAGTTCCTTCCTGACGCATCGCATCCCCAGTGCCGGTAAGGTGTCTGTTCCTCACAGACGCACCGGCCATATAGCGCCGGTTAAGTTTTGAAAAATGCTGGCAGCTTTCACTGTAAAATATATCGGGAACAACTACCAGTACTGTTTAGCAAAAGGTTTTAGCAAAGGGACAGAGTCTGTTTAGTTGGCGTAGCTTTACACTTGATGCTTTGACTGATAACGGAATAAAGTGACCCCCCTGACCAGGAAATTCCAATGCCATGTGTTAGGTCTTTAGGTCTGCACTATCTTCCTTGATAAACTGTCTGCTAGGTACCAGGCATGGGAATTCACAAGTTATTATAAAATTTACCATCTGAGTTGACTGCTCTTCTCTCTCTCTCTCTCTCTCTCTCTCTCTCTCTCTCTCTCTCTCTCTCTCTCTCTCTCTCTGTCTCTCTCTCTCACTCTCTCTCTCACTCACTCTCTCGCTCTTTCTCGCTCACTTACTGTGTGTGTGTGTAGAGAGGAGAGAGAGAGGGAAAGAGAAAGAGAGATAGAGAGAGGTTACAGAGGTTCCTTTAGACTTTAGTACAGCACAGTACAGTTACTGCTGGGACGTGAGCATGCATCTGGGTTATAATCTGTGACCTACGTTGCTCTTGTTGTAGCGGTGCGTACAAGTGTTGGAAGGTCTTATTTATTTATGCGTGATGTGACAGGCCATCTCTGGTAAAGGGGTCGATCGCCACCTGTTGGGGCTGAAGCTGGCCGCCATTGAGAGTGGTCGTCACATTCCTGATATACACCGTGATGCTGCCTTCACTGAGAGCACTTATTTCAGACTGTCCACAAGCCAGGTAAGTAAATGGCGTGTGTGTGTTGTGTGTGGTGTGTGTGTGTGTGTGTGTGTGTGTGTGTGTGTGTGTGTGTGTGTGTGGTGTGTGTGGTGTGTGTATGTGGTGTGTGTCTGTGTGTGTGTGTGTGTGTGTGTGTGTCTGTGTGTGTGTGTGTGTGTGTGTGTGTGTGTGTGTGTGTACGTTGTCTGTGTGTGTGTGTGTGTGTGTGTGTGTGTGCGTGCGTGCGTGTGTGGTGTGTGCGTGTGTATATGCGTGCGTGTGCGCGCGTGCATGCGTGCGTGCACTTGTGGTGTGTGTGTGTGTGTGTGTGTGCGTGCAAGGGGCTAAATAGTATCCCCACCTTCTGGAAATTCTGTGCTAGAAATTTCCTCTTTTCTGTCACTCTCTTTGTTTCTTTCTTTGTTCCTTTGCTTTTTTCATTTCTTCCTATCAGTTTCTGCCTTGCTGGTCCATTCACCTGTATGTGTTCGATAAAGTCTTGCGTACTTTTTCTTAGGATTGATAATTGGGTACAGGTAGGCCTATTAAGTGCATTTTTGGCTCTAGGGAGGTGAGATATGCGGAAGCAATTTTAGGTAGTTTATGCCTGTTTTATATGTTTTGGTGTCCTTAGGTATGCTTAAATTTGTATTGAGGTGTGTTTTTTAAATCCCCTGTGCGATAAATTGGACAGAGTGGTCAACGCCAGGGTCATGTCCTTAGATTATGTGCGTGAATGTATTGATATGTGTCCTTAATTTTCTTCTTTCTTTTTTTCCTGTTGAAGCTTTGTATGTTTTGAAGCGGTTGTAGCCCAGATATGGCTCCAAGCAGTCGGCTGGGCTTTAAACAACAATAACAATAATTGATGAATGTTTTGAAACTATGACTTAACTGTCAGTCAGTAGTCCATTGTACTAATCACTTCGCCATGTTGACCATTGAGGGGTCATTTTCTGTTGCTTTCCTTCTTGACGTTTTACCACAATTCTCAATTCATAATGCCGACAGGTGGGAGCAAAACACGATGCCGTTATGTGCTTTGGGCCAGTGGTTCCTGATGGGTACGGATGCTGCTACAACCCCCAGAACTCTCGACTAAATTTCGCAGTCACCGCCTTCAACTCTTGCCCTCACACAGACTCGGACAAGTTCTCCAGGATGCTCCAGCAAAGCTTGATGGACATGAGAGAGTTGCTGCTGTCAGTTCCTTCAGATTCCAAGTTGTGATTGTGTATTTGGAAAGTGTTGAGGCAGCCACAAGCAAAACATTCTTTGCATTCCGTCATAGAAGTGCAATGTTGGTTCTGTGAATTTTTTGCATGAAGATACTATGGGTAGTTGTAGTTATAAAGATACTATGGCTAGTTGTAGTTATAAGGGTACTATGACTAGTTGTAGTTATAAGGACACTATGGCTAGTTGTAGTCATAAAGATACTATGGCTAGTTGTAGTCATAAAGATACTATGGCTAGTTGTAGTCATAAAGATATTATGGGTAGTTGTAGTCATAAAGATACTATGGCTAGTTGTAGTCATAAAGATACTATGGCTAGTTGTAGTTATAAGGACACTATGGCTAGTTGTAGTCATAAAGATACTATGGCTAGTTGTAGTTATAAGGACACTATGGCTAGTTGTTGTCATAAAGATACTATGGCTAGTTGTCATAAGATATTATGGCTAGTTGTTGTCATAAAGACACTATGGCTAGTTGTTGTCATAAAGATACTATGGCTAGTTGTCATAAAGATACTATGGCTAGTTGTTGTCATAAAGATATTATGGCTAGTTGTTGTCATAAAGATACTATGGCTAGTTGTTGTCATAAAGATATTATGGCTAGTTGTTGTCATAAAGATACTATGGCTAGTTGTTGTCATAAAGATACTATGGCTAGTTGTTGTCATAAAGACACTATGGCTAGTTGTCATAAAGATATGGCTAGTTGTAGTCATAAAGATACTATGGCTAGTTGTTGTCATAAAGATACTATAGCTAGTTGTAGTCATAAAGATACTATGGCTAGTTGTAGTTATAAGGACACTATGGCTAGTTGTTGTCATAAAGATACTATAGCTAGTTGTAGTCATAAAGATACTATGGGTAGTTGTCATAAAGATACTATGGCTAGTTGTAGTCATAAAGACACTATGGCTAGTTGTTGTCATAAAGATACTATGGCTAGTTGTTGTCATAAAGATACTATGGTTAGTTGTCATAAAGATACTATGGTTAGTTGTCATAAAGACACTATGGCTAGTTGTAGTCATAAAGACACTATGGCTAGTTGTTGTCATAAAGATACTATGGCTAGTTGTAGTCATAAAGATACTATGGTTAGTTGTCATAAAGATACTATGGTTAGTTGTAATTGATCGTTACTCTTGCCCTGCGCCAAATCCAAATTCTCAGGCTTGGTTTGCTTTGAAGAATGAATGGTTAATCTTGAGGGTTAATGTAAGGGTAAAGGTTAGTCTATGCTCATAGTCTGTTTTTGTAGACATTCTTTTTTGTCAGTCGATAACCATGTGAAATTCAGGTTTTTTTCCCTGGGGAGAATGTCACACTGCAGTGCAGCACCACGCACCCCCCTTTTTTTTCTGTATTTGTGTATTTCTGTTTACCTGTGAAAGTGGACTTTTACTACAGCATCTTTCCAGGGACTATTCCTTTGTTGCTGTGAGATCTTTAACGTGCATGTCGCGCATGGGATATTGGTTCATTGTCTCATCTGAAAAATTAGAATCTAAACCACCAGTTCAGATCAAGTGTGGGGGAGGGGGGGGGGGGGGGGAGAGATGTTGGTGAGAAAAAAATCGCTGCTTGATCTGTGATTTAGGTCTGGGTTTCTGGCTCCTTAGGCAGGTACTGTAATCACTGTGCCACACATTTCACACGTCTGGTTATGTAGTCATGTAGTCATGTAGTCATGTAGTCGTGCCCAAGGTTTGCAGGATCGAAGGAGAGCTACATGCAAACTACACCTAATGAAAATAGAATCAGAACACATGATTAACCCTTTGACTCCTGCACCCTGTCCACCAGCATCGTGCATTGTCAATCATGCTAGCAAAGCAGAAACTTAACCCTTTGATTCCCTCAACTTATCCACCAGCTTCCGGCAGGAAGCTGGTGGATAGGGTGAGAGAATCAAAAGGTTAAGTTTTTGCAGTTGGTGGATAGGGTGTGGGAGTCAAAGGGTTAATACAGCAAGGCAAGAGAGTCACAAATTTTTGGCCGACTGACTTTTGTCAAGCATAACTGTTCAGACAACAAATAACAAACAACAAAACTTTACTGCTGTTTCGGCAAGCACGAGAAAGTGAAACAACAAAACAACAGGGAAATTTTGCTGGTTTTCCACAGATTTTTGTATTTGTTGTTGGTTTTTGTCTTACGTTTATGCTTGACGAGGCCCAGTTGGCTAAAAATGTCTGCCTGTCTTGTCCTGTTATTACTGAATACACATTCTGAATCTTTTTTATGTGTTTTTCTGCTTCCTGGTGGTTGGTTTGTGTTTTTGTTTTTGTTTTTTGAATACAGGCAGTCACGCTTGTTTTGGGTTTCTTAAACCTCCACATATTTGTATTATAACCCACTCTGTCCTTGTCTTCCTGCACTTCTGTTCCCAAGCACAAAACAATATTTGGGTTCCTATATGTAAAAAGCTAATGATGGAATTGTGTGGAGTAGTGTCTAATGGTGAAGTTAGTGAGTCTTTCAGGTCAGTACATGGTGTCTGTAAAAATAGACTTGAGGGTGAGGAACCACGTGCAATGCTCTGTATGATGTGTCTATTCATGTATGTAACCAGAAAAACACAAAAATAGAATCAGAACGCGTATTTAATACAACGAGACAAGACAGGCGCAAATTTTCGGCCAACTGGCCTTTGTCAAGCGTGAATGTAAGATCACAAACAAACACCAACATTAAGTCCTGTTCTCCCGCTGGACGAAGCAGCAGGGAAGTTTCAATCTTTTTCTCGTAATTTTGTATTTGGTGTTTGTTTGTGATCTTATATTCAGGCTTGACAAAGGCCAGTTGGCCGAAAATTTGCGCCTGTCTTGTCTGGTTATATTACATACGCGTTCTGATTCTATTTTTGGGTTTTTCTGGTTCCTGTTTGCTTGAACGCGGGCAGTCACACTTGTTTTGGATTTTCATATATGTGTTTGTATGCATTCACATGCGGTGTGTGTGAAATGACTGTATGAGATTCTGACAGGTGTATTTTGTGTGTATGTGTACGTATGCACACTTGTATGCATGTGTATGTAACCTTGTCCACATTTTAGAGATTGGCAAATCTAGTGCTTCCTTTTACACCATTTTTATATTTCTCCTAAGCACTGCCACCAGTTTACAGTGACATCAAGTCACTGGTTTGTTGTGGCTCACTCAAGAGTTATGACATAGCCACTAGTATGTTATGCAGATTTAAGGTTTTAAGATGTGTCATGTTGGATTAGAATATGGACCTGTTTTGTTGTTGGGCTATTTATGTTGGACTTGAGTATGGACCTGGTTTATTGTTAGGCTATTTTTGTTGGATTAGAATATGGACCTGTTTTATTATTGTTAGGCTATTTTTGTTGGACTGGAATATGGACCTGTTTTATTGTTAGGCTATTTTTGTTGGACTAGAATATGGACCTGTTTTATTGTTAGGCTATTTTTGTTGGACTGGAATATGGACCTGTTTTATTGTTAGGCTGTTTTTGTTGAACTAGAATATGGACCTGTTTTATTGTTAGGCAATTCATGTTGGACTAGAATATGGACCTGTTTTATTGTTAGGCAATTCATGTTGGACTAGAATATGGACCTGGTTTATTGTTAGGCTATTTTTGTTGGATTAGAATATGGACCTGTTTTACTGTAAGGTTATTCATGTTGGATTAGAATATGGACCTGGTTTATTGTTAGGCAATTCATGTTGGATTAGAATATGGACCTGATTTATTGTTAGGCAATTCATGTTGGACTAGAATATGGACCTGTTTTATTGTTAGGCTATTTTTGTTGGACAGGAATATGGACCTGTTTTATTGTTAGGCTATATGGACCTGTTGTAAGACTATTCATGTTGGACTGGAATATGGACCTGTTTTATTGTTAGGCTATATGGACCTGTTGTAAGACTATTCATGTTGGACTGGAATATGGACCTGTTTTATTGTTAGGCATATGGACCTGTTGTAAGACTATTCATGTTGGACTGGAATATGGACCTGTTTTATTGTTTAGGCTATATGGACCTGTTGTAAGGCTATTCATGTTGGACTGGAATATGGACCTGTTCTATTGTAAGGCTGAGTTCATACCTAATGTGCATATTCAGCATTTTTTATCAACATCACCTTCCCATTCACACTAAATATGTATATCCACAGTCTTTGTTATTGTCACTTTCCACTAATACTGAATATGTATATCCACAGTCTTTCCCATCATCACTTTATGTTCATATTAAATAGATTCACCACAATCTTTGCCATTGTCATTTTCCATTCATATTAAATATGTATATCCACTGTGTTTACCATCACCACTTTGTGTTCATATTAAATATGCATATTCACAATCTTTGCCATCACCATTTTCCATTCATTCTAAATATGTACACTCAGCGTTCTTTGCCATTGGGGCTTTCCATTCATATTACTTAAGTACAGCCAGCAATCTTTGCCATTGTTGCTTACCGTGCATATTAGTTAAGTACAACCAGCAATCTTTGCCATTGTTGCTTACCGTTCATATTAGTTAAGTACAACCAGCAATCTTTGCCATTGTTGCTTACCGTTCATATAGTTAAGTACAACCAGCAATCTTTGCCATTGTTGCTTACCGTGCATATTAGTTAAGTACAACCAGCAATCTTTGCCATTGTTTGCTTACCGTTCATATTAGTTAAGTACAACCAGCAATCTTTGCCATTGTTGCTTTCTGTTCATATTAGTTAAGTACAGCCAGCAATCTTTGCCATTATTGCTTACTGTTCGTATTAGTTAAGTACAACCAGCAATCTTTGCCATTATTGCTTACCGTTCATATTACATATGTGCATCTGTAATCTTGGCCATCACTTGTTTTTGTTCATGTTTAATACACATCCCACTTTCCATTCATTACTAAATGTATACATCAAGCAATCATTACCATCACCACTTTCCATTCATACTAAATGTATACATCAAGCAATCATTACCATCACCACTTTCCGTTCACCTGTCGCCATACAAGTGTTGATACCAAACACAGCCAGACACATCAGCTGATGTGAAAGAGAACAGCGCTCACCAGGTAAATGTCAACAGTTATGGTAGTGGTGGTAGAAACCAAAAGTGAGGTGTGCTCTACTTCAGGATTTTCGTTCATCCCATTCACAGATCGCTTAACATGTACAAAGAATACCATCACTTAGTGTCTCACCTAATGAAAGATCCACACAGGTTTGCTGAGCAGCTGAGGGTGAAATTGTGTGATGTGACCCTGGAGATGGCAGATGACCTCCAGAAGCTATCTAGAAAATAGCTGTTCAAACTCCTATTTGAGATAGATTAAAATAAAATTGTCACTCACAACGAACTCACTCTGTCAGCCATTTGGCAACTGGACTTCCTGTGGCATGGAAAGGAAGGTTAATCATTTCTAAAGATTTGAAATGGTGTAACAGAATTTGAAAATATAATAAATTTCCAACCCTGCAACGAAAAGTTTGGTTTCTCTTTTACATGATAATAAGACAGTGTCCTGTATTGGCCAGCAGTCAGGGGAATATCGAACACATGTTCATCTCTTTTTCAAGGAAAGGTAGTGCAGTATCACAGTATCAAAACTCCAGAAAAGTCCCCTTCACAAAGGGATGGAGACAAAAATCAAGCGATGACCTTGACATTTTACCTGTGGACAGCCCTGCTGTATCGAGTTTGGAGCAAACAGCTTTGGTGTTGTGAGTGGGAACAAAGTGTACTTTGTTGTGCCTTGTTGTTTTCATCCATGGAACAAAGTGTACTTTGTTGTGTTATTGTTTCCATCCATGGAACAAAGTGTACTTTGTTGTGTTATTGTTTCCATCCATGGAACAAAGTGTACTTTGTTGTGTTATTGTTTCCATCCATGGCACAAAGTGTACTTTGTTGTGTTATTGTTTCCATCCATGGCACAAAGTGTACTTTGTTGTGTTATTGTTTTCATCCATGGAACAAAGTGTACTTTGTTGTGTTATTGTTTCCATCCATGGAACAAAGTGTACTTTGTTGTGTTATTGTTTCCATCCATGGCACAATGTGTACTTTGTTGTGTTGTTGTTTTCATCCATGGCACAAAGTGTACTTTGTTGTGTTATTGTTTTCATCCATGGAACAAAGTGTACTTTGTTGTGCCTTGTTGTTTTCATCCATGGAACAAAGTGTACTTTGTTGTGCCTTGTTGTTTTCATCCATGGAACAAAGTGTACTTTGTTGTGCCTTGTTGTTTCCATCCATGGCAGTGGAAAGGTTGGTGAACGTTTGTGTTTAGTCTGAACATAGTGGAAATGGTACTTGTTGGTAAAGAGATGTCCAAGTTTTGTGAAAACCAGACATAGTATGCTTAAATATAAGTCGATGTTGTGGTTTGTTTGCAATGCTGTTATACTGTCATTTACCGTGCTTTGTGGGGTTTTATCTCCCAAATTCTGATGAAAACAGATAATTTCATATCAAACATTGCTGTCCGTATGTGTAAATCTGTGTATTATATGTGTGAACAAAGTGAGTCGGCTCTTTAGCAGTGAGTTGTTTGTTGCAAATGCAGTAAATATGAGCCAGCATAACCCAGGTTTAAAGTGTGAAATATTTTACTTAAAGATACATCGACCATTTGAGAGCAGATTCAATGAATTTGGGTGAAATATATGCTGCTGAGCAAATTCTTTTAGTCTGCAAATTTCATAGAGATGTATAAAAATGAATTTTGACAAAATCTGGACGACACAGCCATGTCTCAAATGGATAGTGACTAAATTTGGACAATACTAATGCAACGGACTACTGACTGGAAGTTGTGGGTTCGAATCCCCATCAGTACCTTCAAAAATCATTGTGGGATTTTTAGGCTCTAACCGGCTCCTACCCAGAGTTGGGCGTGCCATGGGCTCATTGGGAAGACTGGGACCACACAGTCGAGGCTCATCCACTTCATGGATGCGTCATTGAGGGTGTTGCTCAAATGATCCTCTGACCAGCACAGCAGGTGTCTGTATCTCTCAGGCCTGGTTGACGCCAGGATATATTTTGATAGTAAGCGTAGAATACAGCCCTGTCGCGCAGTCTCAATCCTAGATGGAACTCCATAGCATTATGATTATCATCCTCATCGACATCATCATCATCATCGCATTGTAAAAAAGTGTGCCAGCTTCTGTGACCATTACAGTGGCGTAGAAAATGGGACGAAAAATGAAAAAAAAAAGGTGAGCACAAAGGTAACCTCCCTGAGTGCAATGAAAAAAAAAAAAAAGATTTGGACAAAGCATCCCTGTCCTAGCGATGTGTCCAAATAGCTTTGGCCACTGTGTGGACCGCTAGGGTAAGTTAAAAAAAAGATTGTCCGTGATTTATGAAACAGTTTGGGTCAAATGTTGTTAGTTTTTTTTTTTTTGTTATTCAGAAAGTTATCACTAAAAACATTTTTTTATTGGGATCAGAGTAAAATTTGCTCAAAACGTGTTGAATTAAATGCTTGTAAATAGGACGATTGTCAGTATGCCTTGACCATTCTGTGTAACGTTTTCAAGTCGTCAGGTGCTAAACAGTGCTTATACATACAGATTTTTATTTGATTGAGGGTGTATGTTTTTCATTGTCTCTTTTAGAGGAGTGCAAAAATGTTGCATTCAAGCTGTGTGTGTGTGTGTGTATATGTGTGTGTGTGTGTGTGTGTGTATGTGTGTGTGTGTGTGTGTGTGTGTGTATTTGTGTTTGTGTGTGTGTGTACAATGAAAATGATGTTTTTCTCTTAACCCTCTAACTCCCGCACCCTGGCCACCAGCTTCCTGCATTGTCAGCCATACTATCAAAGCAAAAATCGTAATCCTGACTCCCGCACCCTGGCCACCAGCTTCCTGCATTGTCAGCCATACTATCAAAGCAAAAATCGTAATCCTGACTCCCGCACCCTGGCCACCAGCTTCCTGCAAGAAGCTGATGGATTGGGTGAGTCAAAGGGGTTAAGTTCTTGCAGCAGGTGGATAGGGTGAGGGAGTCAGTGGGGTTACGTTTTTGCAGCTGGTGGATAGCGTGTGGGAGTCAATGGGGTTAAAGCGTGCAGACCAGTTGTTTTACTTGTACATTTTGCTGAAATGTGGCGTTCCTTCTTCTAAAAATAGCGTGCACTTATAGCCTACCATTTTTAACACATTTTATATCATCCTGACACATTCTATGCTACCCGGTATTCCAAAACAGTAACAAGCTTCACATCATAATCAGATGTTAACTTTTGGCAATCCAGTGACAAAGAAAAGTGTGATGAGCTGTGGTTGTGATTTTGCTCGTGACTTGTTGGAATATTAGTTCATGCCACAGAATGAAAGCAAATATTCATTTGTTGTTTGTGTTGTCAAGATTCATTTTCATATAGTTTTAAATCATTCCATCTTTTTTAATGATGATGTGGTTTGTATGGACATTTGTTTGTGTATTTATGTAGTATCATTTTTAGGACATTTGTTTGTTGATTATATTGTTAGGTATATTTTTATGACATTTGTTTATTGTATTCTATTGTTAGGTATCATATTTTATGGACATTTGTTTATTGTATTCTATTTAGATTCATTTTTTATGACTTGTTTAGTATTCTATGTTAGGTATTATTATGGACATTTGTTTGTTGTATTCTATTGTTAGGTATCATATTTTATGGACATTTGTTTATTGTATTCTATTGTTAGGTATCATATTTTTATGGACATTTGTTTATTGTATTCTATTGTTAGGTTTTATGACATTGTTTGTATTCTATTGTTAGGTATCATATTATTATGGACATTTGTTTATTGTATTCTATTGTTAGGTATCATATTTTTATGGACATTTGTTTATTGTATTCTATTGTTAGGTATATATTATTTGGACTTTGTTTATTGTATTATATTGTTAGTATTTATTATTGGACATTTGTTTATTGTATTCTATTGTTAGGTATCATATTATTATGGACATTTGTTTATTGTATTATATTGTTAGGTATCATATTATTATGGACATTTGTTATTGTATTTATTGTTAGGTATCATATTATTATGGACATTTGTTCATTGTATTATATTGTTAGGTATCATATTTTTATATTGTTAGGCATCATTTTTATGGAATTTGTTGTTGTATCATATTGTTAGGTATCATATTTATTTCTCACTGCTACAGATTTTTACAAATGAAATTTGGTGGTATTGTATTATATTCTGTTTCATTAATTTATCACAGTAGCTCTTTGCATACGATCCAGAGTCCATCTGCTTATCCACGATCAGTCGACCAATGATCCCACACTTTCAGTTGGTCGTTTTGATAAGGCCATGGGTTCGAGATCTGATATCTTGAGTTCAATCCCAGTCTGCAACATTAAGAACTGGTCTATTGGCTGCCCATCTTAATATTTCCATCATTCTGGTATCAGTTTAGTGTTTATAGGTCCCCTTCCCCACCTCGTCATTTCAACGCTTTGCCAGTAGGCTACATAGGGTTTTGTACATGCTCAGGGAATCTGAAAAATAATTATTGGCAGATTTGGGTGGAGTATGTATGGGATTGTCCAAGTGCAATAAATCCCTGTTGAACAAAACTCCAGACTCAAAACTATGTAGCCTATGTGAAATATTTGGATTCTTTTTCCTGAGACATTGAGTCTTCACGGTGATGTTCTTCCCTGCACTCAGATTGATTTTTCTGTGCACATTTCTGTTTTTATGTAAAGTGTGTATTACACCTGGTGAAGCAGTTACTCAGATGCTTGTTGGTGTCCTCAATCGGTAGAACTTGCGTGATTTTTATGGCATGGCCTTTTGTGAACAGGTCCTCTACAGCCTTCACCCTTTGACTCCTACACCCTATGCACCAACTGCAAAAACTTAACCCTTTGACTCCCTCACCACTGTTGTCTTCTATCTTAACGGGTTGTCCTTTTTTTTTTTTTTTTTTGATGTGGTGTTAGCCTGATATGGCTCTAGTAGTCGGCTGGGCTATAAGCAATATGAACTGAACTGACTCCCTCACCCTATCCACCAGCTTCCTGCAGGAAGCTGGTGGATAGGGTGAGGGAGTCAAAGCTTAAGTTTTCACAGTTGGTAGCATGGCTGACAATGCAGGAAGCTGGTGGACAGGGTGCGGGAGTCAAAGGGTTAAGTTTTTGCTTTGTTGACATGGCTGACAATGCAGGATGCTGGTGGACAGGGTGCAGGGAGTCAAAGGGTTAAGTTTTTGCTTTGTTGACATGGCTGACAATGCAGGATGCTGGTGGACAGGGTGAGGGAGTCAAAGGGTTAAATGATGAAGGTGCTGGTGGAGAATCCTTGTCTTCTCTGGGACTGATCTCCAGACTTACTACCTCTAAGTAGGCACTGTCACGGCTATGTCACTTCTGTAAGTCCAGAGGTAAAGAGTGCTTCCTGACAGAATGCCAAATGTTGATTGAATGGTCGGGTTGACATGTACATGTACATGATGTATGCAGATATCCAGATGGAATGCCAAATTTGATTGAATGGTCGGGTTGACATGTACATGATTTATGCAGATGTCCAGACAGAATGCCAAATTTGATTGAATATTGGGTTGACATGTAGCCTACATGTTTATGCAGATGTCCAGATAGAAAGCCAAATGTTGATTGAATGGTGGGTTGACATGTGCATGTACACAATTTATGCAGATGTCCAGATAGAATGCCAAATGTTGATTGAATGGTCGGGTTGATATGTGCATGTACACAATTTATGCAGATGTCCAGATAGAAAGCCAAATGTTGATTGAATGGTGGGGTTGATATGTGCATGTACACAATTTATGCAGATGTAAGTATATGTGTGTTCCTCATTATTTATCCAGACAGCTGTGATCTTTTTACATGGAGAAAAATAAATACTTTCAAGAATTAAATTCTGGTCTGTTGTCTTCTTACTGTTGTGATCTCAGAACAGTTGATGTAGTCTGGTTGAAGGTTTCTGACAATTCTAATCATCCTTTTTTTTCAAACCTTTTGGGTGTCAGAAACCTTGAAAATGGACAGCTACAGTTTACAACTATCGGACCTTGGCTTGTGGCCCAAACCTGGAGAAATACAGCTACTTTCATAAATGGGAAATTGATTTAGCTAAACAGGCAAGACCTGTACCTGTGAACAAAGTGATTTAGCTAAACAGGCAAGACGTGTACCTGTGAACAAACTGATTTAGCTAAACAGGCAAGACCTGTACTGTGAACAAGGTGATTTAGCTAAACAGGCAAGACGTGTACCTGTGAACAAAGTGATTTAGCTAAACAGGCAAGACCTGTACTGTGAACAAAGTGATTTAGCTAAACAGGCAAGACCTGTACTGTGAACAAAGTGATTTAGCTAAACAGGCAAGACCTGTACTGTGAACAAAGTGATTTAGCTAAACAGGCAAGACCTGTACTGTGAACAAAGTGATTTAGCTAAACAGGCAAGACCTGTACTGTGAACAAAGTGATTTAGCTAAACAGGCAAGACCTGTACTGTGAACAAAGTGATTTAGCTAAACAGGCAAGACCTGTACTGTGAACAAAGTGATTTAGCTAAACAGGCAAGACCTGTACTGTGAACAATAGTGATTTAGCTAAACAACAAGACCTGTACCTGTGAACAAAGTGATTTAGCTAAACAGGCAAGACGTGTACCTGTGAACAAAGTGATTTAGCTAAACAGGCAAGACCTGTACTGTGAACAAAGTGATTTAGCTAAACACGGCAAGACCTGTATGTGAACAAAGTGATTTAGCTAAACAGGCAAGACCTGTACTGTGAACAAAGTGATTTAGCTAAACAGGCAAGACCTGTACTGTGAACAAAGTGATTTAGCTAAACAGACAAGACCTGTACCTGTGAACAAAGTGATTTAGCTAAACAGGCAAGACCTGTACCTGTGAACAAAGTGATTTAGCTAAACAGGCAAGACCTGTACTGTGAACAAAGTGATTTAGCTAAACAGGCAAGACCTGTACTGTGAACAAACTGATTTAGCTAAACAGGCAAGACTGTACCTGTGAACAAAGTGATTTAGCTAAACAGGCAAGACCTGTACTGTGAACAAAGTGATTTAGCTAAACAGGCAAGACCTGTACTGTGAACAAGGTGATTTAGCTAAACAGGCAAGACCTGTACTGTGAACAAAGTGATTTAGCTAAACAGGCAAGACCTGTACTGTGAACAAAGTGATTTAGCTAAACAGGCAAGACCTGTACTGTGAACAAAGTGATTTAGCTAAACAGGCAAGACGTGTACCTGTGAACAAAGTGATTTAGCTAAACAGGCAAGACGTGTACCTGTGAACAAAGTGATTTAGCTAAACAGGCAAGACGTGTACCTGTGAACAAAGTGATTTAGCTAAACAGGCAAGACCTGTACTGTGAACAAAGTGATTTAGCTAAACAGGCAAGACCTGTACTGTGAACAAAGTGATTTAGCTAAACAGGCAAGACCTGTCCCTGTGAACAAGTGATTTAGCTAAACAGGCAAGACCTGTACTGTGAACAAAGTGATTTAGCTAAACAGGCAAGACGTGTACCTGTGAACAAAGTGATTTAGCTAAACAGGCAAGACCTGTACTGTGAACAAAGTGATTTAGCTAAACAGGCAAGACCTGTACTGTGAACAAAGTGATTTAGCTAAACAGGCAAGACCTGTACTGTGAACAAACTGATTTAGCTAAACAGGCAAGACCTGTACTGTGAACAAAGTGATTTAGCTAAACAGACAAGACCTGTACCTGTGAACAAAGTGATTTAGCTAAACAGGCAAGACCTGTACCTGTGAACAAAGTGATTTAGCTAAACAGGCAAGACCTGTACTGTGAACAAAGTGATTTAGCTAAACAGGCAAGACCTGTACTGTGAACAAACTGATTTAGCTAAACAGGCAAGACCTGTACCTGTGAACAAAGTGATTTAGCTAAACAGGCAAGACCTGTACTGTGAACAAAGTGATTTAGCTAAACAGGCAAGACCTGTACCGTGAACAAGGTGATTTAGCTAAACAGGCAAGACCTGTACTGTGAACAAAGTGATTTAGCTAAACAGGCAAGACCTGTACTGTGAACAAAGTGATTTAGCTAAACAGGCAAGACGTGTACCTGTGAACAAAGTGATTTAGCTAAACAGGCAAGACGTGTACCTGTGAACAAAGTGATTTAGCTAAACAGGCAAGACCTGTACTGTGAACAAAGTGATTTAGCTAAACAGGCAAGACCTGTACTGTGAACAAAGTGATTTAGCTAAACAGACAAGACCTGTACCTGTGAACAAAGTGATTTAGCTAAACAGGCAAGACCTGTACTGTGAACAAAGTGATTTAGCTAAACAGGCAAGACCTGTACTGTGAACAAAGTGATTTAGCTAAACAGGCAAGACGTGTACCTGTGAACAAAGTGATTTAGCTAAACAGGCAAGACCTGTACTGTGAACAAAGTGATTTAGCTAAACAGGCAAGACGTGTACCTGTGAACAAAGTGATTTAGCTAAACAGGCAAGACCTGTACTGTGAACAAAGTGATTTAGCTAAACAGGCAAGACCTGTACTGTGAACAAAGTGATTTAGCTAAACAGGCAAGACCTGTACTGTGAACAAAGTGATTTAGCTAAACAGGCAAGACCTGTACTGTGAACAAAGTGATTTAGCTAAACAGGCAAGACCTGTACTGTGAACAAAGTGATTTAGCTAAACAGGCAAGACCTGTACTGTGAACAAAGTGATTTAGCTAAACAGGCAAGACCTGTACCTGTGAACAAAGCATGTCGGCAGGGTCTTTAGCCGTTTATGGATGGATCTTGACCACACCTGGACACAGGATCTGTCTTAGTGAAATTCTGACGGCTACATTTAAAAGGGCATGAACCTGGATGTCTGGTTTTCATTCACAATTACCAGAGACATAAACAATCATCTGTAAAGATTTCTCATTTATGTGACAGATTCTAACCAATCAAATTGTAGCTAACATGGAACTGCAAAATTTATTGTGATTGCGAATTATTCATTGTCAGAATCACAACTTGTGAACAGTATCCAAAGGTGTGAAATACAATTATCATTGGTAAGCTTTGACCTTTTTTTTTTCCTTTTTTTTTTTTAAGCAAAGGCCAAATGTGAATGTTTCTGTATCGGTCATACAGGACTGCCGTCGTAGGTATCAGGTTTTGCTTTACAGGCATCAAACCCAAACCATGGTATCATGCGATGTGCTACAGGTGTTTACACAGTCTTCTACATCAGACAAGAACAGCATTTACCTATTGTACCAACCAGCCCCTGCAGTCCTCCACAGCAGGCAGCAGGAAGCAGGAACTGGTACAGAAAAGTCACATTCATTGCCAGATGTCGCCTGACCATGTAGAAGGCAAATGAAAAAAGAAGTCATCAGTCATAAACAACATCAGGTAGGCCACTTCTTCTTCTCCCTTAGCTTCATGAAGTCACTGGGTGTCACACTAAACATTCTGTCAGCTCCAGCTTTGTGTGCCAGGCCTGGGTCTCTGCAAATGGTTTCTCTATTCATTTTGCAATACTGTCAGCTCTAAAGAATGTTTACAGTTCCATGGACAGCAAAGAAAAACACGGAGACAGTTTGATGGAGGCAGACACAAGAAGATCATTAACAAGGAAGATTAGGAAAGACACGCAAACATATACAGGCCATTTTATGAGGAAAGGGGAATTAGAGCACCTGGTCACAACAGGAAAAGAGAAACACCAAGTAAACCCAGGGAGAAAATATTGGACAGACTTGCAGAGTGGCTGAGGACAGAGAGGGTGAAAGATAAGATGTGCTTGCGGCAACAAGGGATAGCTGCATATGGAGGGCCATGATCACCAACGCCATGCGGTAGGGCACATGATGATGATGATGATGATGATGATGATGATGATGCCAGTCCATCATTTGTTTTGTCTTCCCCTCCATCTCCCTCCCTCCACAGTTCCCTGGAGGACTGATGTAGTAAGACCACTGGATCTTGTTACATGGCCATACCTGGAGGACTGATTTAGTAAGACCACTGGATCTTGTTACATGGCCATACTTGGAGGACTTATTTAGTAAGACCACTGGATCTTGTTACATGACCATACCTGGAGGACTGATGTAGCAAGACCACTGGATCTTGTTACATGGCCATACCTGGAGGACTGATGTAGCAAGGCCACTGGATCTTGTTACATGACCATACTGGAGGACTGATTTAGTAAGACCACTGGATCTTGTTACATGATCATACTGGAGGACTGATTTATCAAGCCACTGGATCTTGTTACATGGCCATACCTGGAGGACTGATTCAGCAAGACCACTGGATCTTGTTACATGACCATACCTGGAGGACTGATTTAGTAAGACCACTGGATCTTGTTACATGCCATACCTGGAGGACTGATTTAGTCAAGACCACTGGATCTTGTTACATGGCCATACCTGGAGGACTGATGTAGCAAGCCACTGGATCTTGTTACATGCCATACCTGGAGGACTGATTTATCAAGGCCACTGGATCTTGTTACATGACCATACCTGGAGGACTGATTAGTAAGCCACTGGATCTTGTTACATGGCCATACCTGGAGGACTGATTTAGTCAAGACCACTGGATCTTGTTACATGGCCATACCTGGAGGACTGATTTAGTAAGACCACTGGATCTTGTTACATGACCATACCTGGAGGACTGATTTAGTAAGACCACTGGATCTTGTTACATGACCATACCTGGAGGACTGATTTAGTAAGCCACTGGATCTTGTTACATGCCATACCTGGAGGACTGATTTAGTAAGACCACTGGATCTTGTTACATGGCCATACCTGGAGGACTGATTTAGTAAGACCACTGGATCTTGTTACATGGCCATACCTGGAGGACTGATTTAGTCAAGACCACTGGATCTTGTTACATGCCATACCTGGAGGACTGATTTAGTAAGACCACTGGATCTTGTTACATGGCCATACCTGGAGGACTGATTTAGTAAGACCACTGGATCTTGTTACATGGCCATACCTGGAGGACTGATTTAGTAAGACCACTGGATCTTGTTACATGCCATACCTGGAGGACTGATTTAGTCAAGGCCACTGGATCTTGTTACATGCCATACCTGGAGGACTGATTTATAAGACCACTGGATCTTGTTACATGGCCATACCTGGAGGACTGATTTAGTAAGGACCACTGGATCTTGTTACATGGCCATACCTGGAGGACTGATTTAGTAAGGACCACTGGATCTTGTTACATGACCATACCTGGAGGACTGATTTATCAGACCACTGGATCTTGTTACATGGCCATACCTGGAGGACTGATTTATCAAGGCCACTGGATCTTGTTACATGCCATACCTGGAGGACTGATTTAGTAAGCACGGATCTTGTTACATGGCCATACCTGGAGGACTGATTTAGTAAGGGATCTTGTTACATGCCATACCTGGAGGACTGATTTAGCAAGGGGATCTTGTTACATGGACCATACCTGGAGGACTGATTTATCAAGGCATGGATCTTGTTACATGGCCATACCTGGAGGACTGATTTACAAGGCAGGATCTTGTTACATGGCCATACTTGGAGGACTGATTTAGTAAGTGGATCTTGTTACATGCCATACCTGGAGGACTGATTTATAGACCACTGGATCTTGTTACATGGCCATACCTGGAGGACTGATTTATAGGCATGGATCTTGTTACATGGCCATACCTGGAGGACTGATTATGCAAGGCATGGATCTTGTTACATGGACCATACCTGGAGGACTGATTTATCAAGGATGATCTTGTTACATGACCATACCTGGAGGACTGATTTACAAGGGGATCTTGTTACATGGCCATACCTGGAGGACTGATTTATCAAGGCCACTGATCTTGTTACATGACCATACCTGGAGGACTGATTTAGTACAAGTGGATCTTGTTACATGACCATACCTGGAGGACTGATTTAGAAGCCACTGGATCTTGTTACATGCCATACCTGGAGGACTGATTTAGTAGACACTGGATCTTGTTACATGACATACCTGGAGGACTGATTTATCAAGGCACTGGATCTTGTTACATGGCCATACCTGGAGGACTGATTTATGCAAGGCATGGATCTTGTTACATGGCCATACCTGGAGGACTGATGTATCAAGGCCTGGATCTTGTTACATGACCATACCTGGAGGACTGATTTATCAAGGCATGATCTTGTTACATGACCATACCTGGAGGACTGATTTTAAGCACTGGGATCTTGTTACATGACCATACCTGGAGGACTGATTTAGCAAGACACTGGATCTTGTTACATGACCATGGCAAAGTTTTCTTACCCAGTCAGCATATCTTCAAATGGATCAATGTGCTGCTTGATGGTTTGGTGCGCTTGTTCATTGGTGATGAGATCAGTGTGTCTGTGTAACTTGCAAGAATATGCTCTCTATAATTTTCCATTGCTTTTATTCTTTCTCCCCATTTATAGCCATATGTGTGTGTGTGTGTGTGTGTGTGTGTGTGTGTTGTGTGTGTGTGTGTGTGTGTGTGTGTGGTGTGCGCGCGCGTGTGCGTGCGTGCGTGCTGTGTGTCTGTTCAGCGCTTAGATTTGATTTTATCAAGATTTTGCGCTATATAAATATTGTAATTATTTATAATATAATATTATAATAACACCTCGTTTCCATGGCTTGGATCTGTATTTGTAAATCTGCTGGGAGGGTCTGTGTCTGCTAAGCATACAGGAAGATGGAATATTATTTGTGGACATAAGATAAGAGCCTGATCTTGTGTTTCACGGAAATATTCTTGTCATTCCATACATATTTCTGCCTGGACAGTGGCGATGTTGTCTTTGCTGCTCTCCACAGGATTTGGGGTCTGGATCCCTCATAGCTAATGATGGATCACAGGTAAGTGAAATGTTGAAACAGTTGCTGTCTTCAGTCCATGGACAGTTATATCGGTAGTAGCGGTGGTGTTGTGGCTATTATCAACTTAACTCTTTGACTCCCACACCCTGTCCACCAGCATCCTGTATTGTGAACCGTGGTAGCAAAGCAAAAACTTAACCCTTTGACTCCTTCATCCTATCCACCAGCTTCCTGCAGGAAGCTGGTGGATAGGATGAAGGAGTCAAAGGGTTAAGTTTTTGCAGTTGGTGGATAGGGTGCGGGAGTCAAAGGGTTAAGTTTTTGCAGTTGGTGGATAGGGTGCAGGAGTCAAAGGGTTAATTAAGATCAGATACAACATCAGACAAAGTGCACACAGCCAAACCAAGATTGCATTTCACACTCATCCCGTACCATTTTAATATTAATGTTGCAAAGAGAGTCACACATTGAAAATGTACATCACGCACATATAGTCTGCCCGTTCTTCTTCATGTTCTGTAGTGTCAGTATCGTATACCGCCGACAATGGATACACAGCTCACAAGCCAACTGAAGGCGAGCACAGCCAGAAATACGATTCAATTCTTGCAAAAATGTTCATTATGCCAGCTGTGAACTGTAAAGATGATTTCACATCAAGGCAAGAAATATAAAACACAACATGAACACACGCTTGAATGTTAAGAGAAAAATAGTTCATCAATCCCATCATTACCGCCACCATCAAAACCACAGGAAAAGAAAACCCGACCCCAACACTGTCAAGCCACACTAACAATCTCCCTTTCTGGCAATAATGTAGACAGCAACATGGGACATGTATGGTCAAGCCACACTAACAATCTCCCTTTCTGGCAATAATGTAGACAGCAACATGGGACATCACATGTATGGTCAAGCCACACTAACAATCTCCCTTTCTGGCAATAATGTAGACAGCAACATGGGACATGTATGGTGATCATCAACCTGATGAATTCAAATCTACAACATCACAAAACTTTGAAATGAACGTTGTTACCAGTATTGTGTGTAAATCAGACTGAAATAGGAGTGAACATACAACCAAAATCAAGGGGGGGGGGGAATCAATCAATGGAGGAGCAATGGCCACAACAACAAAGGTGTTGGGGTGTCAGATTTCCAGTCAGAAGATCTCACCCACCTAGATAGCTCCCAGTGGGTTAACGGACATTTTGTGTCACCCACCTAGATAGCTCCCAGTGGGTTAACGGACATTTTGTGTCACCCACTAGATAGCTCCCAGTGGGTTAACGGACAGTTTGTGTCACCCACCTAGATAGCTCCCAGTGGGTTAACGGACATTTTGTAGGTAAATGGAAATTTCTCCGATCTTCCAGATCAACATTCTGCTTCACTGCTGGTGGCTGAATCCCCTTCATGTGACACATATAGAACAGTACATACGCACATTAAAGATCCTGTAAACATGTCAGCAGTCTGTGTGGCTTATGGAAACACTACAATACACAGTATGTGCATCAGCCCAAGGCGTAGGTATACAATGCCACACGCTGCAAACATTCAATGCACGCATCAACCCTGTTATCAAAATATGTGAACCGCTTCTATCCTGTGACCTGTTTACTGAACATAACTTCACAATTGGTCCACAGATACAATTACTGATAAATCAGCTACTGACATAACTACTGAGTGTTGTTACCCAACAACAGCTACTGACGTAACTACTGAGTGTTGTTA
This sequence comes from Monoplex corrugatus, assembly GCA_030674185.1. Classification (NCBI taxonomy): domain Eukaryota; kingdom Metazoa; phylum Mollusca; class Gastropoda; order Littorinimorpha; family Ranellidae; genus Monoplex; species Monoplex corrugatus. The sequence goes on from JAPXFY010000026.1 coordinate 58,659,222, forward strand.
CCCAACAACAGCTACTGACGTAACTACTGAGTGTTGTTACCCAACAACAGCTACTGACTAACTACTGAGTGTTGTTACCCAACAACAGCTACTGACATAACTACTGAGTGTTGTTGCCCAACAACAGCTACTGACGTAACTACTGAGTGTTGTTACCCAACAACAGCTACTGACGTAACTACTGAGTGTTGTTACCCAACAACAGCTACTGACATAACTACTGAGTGTTGTTGCCCAACAACAGCTACTGACATAACTACTGAGTGTTGTTACCCAACAACAGCTACTGACGTAACTACTGAGTGTTGTTACCCAACAACAGCTACTGACATAACTACTGAGTGTTGTTGCCTAACAACAGCTACTGACATAACTACTGAGTGTTGTTACCCAACAACAGCTATGACATAACTACTGAGTGTTGTTGCCCAACAACAGCTACTGACGTAACTACTGAGTGTTGTTACCCAACAACAGCTACTGACATAACTACTGAGTGTTGTTGCCCAACAACAGCTACTGACGTAACTACTGAGTGTTGTTACCCAACAACAGCTATGACATAACTGTTACCCAAAAAAGTGAGTCATCATAGCAGCTGTGCACATGCCAATTCCCACTGAGCCAAACACATGGTATACTAGGATTCAGCCATAACCAGTCAAGAAACAGTTGATGACACAGTCAGTCAATCAATTAAAAAACAAAAACAAAAAAAAAACCCCATGCATTTACAGATTTGGAAGACAGCAACACAAACTCACTCTGGTCAATCTGAGTCAGTTTTCTCATTATCAAAGACAGAAACACAAACTCACGCTGGTCAATCTGAGTCAGTTTTCTCATTATCAAAGACAGCAAAAAAGATTCATTAAGCAAATTTTCTTCAGTAAAAAAATTTTTTTTTTCAAAAACGCAACCCAACAATAACAAAATAATCTAGACAAACTGACCTCCCAACCCGACAAAACCAACAACAACAACAATAACAAGAAAACTCTACAGGCATGCTGCGCCTTCCATTCAAACCCTGTTTGTTAAGATACTGCTGCTGCAAAAACATTTCACATCAAGAGAAAAAGTCTATAAAAAAGAAATGAAAAAATTCACACATAAAATTTCATATCAGCCCTATATATCGCGGTGAACAAGTGCTTGCCTCCATTCACACATCATGATGGGTTGAACTGTTTCCTCAAAACCACAAACTGATACTGGGCAGCCCAGAGAAAACAAACTGTACTGTCACGTTAATATTCTCTCCACAGTATCCCTACATACCGTCAAGCATTCTATACATGGCATAAATTACCTGATGGCCTTTCTTCTTTCCCAATCTAACAAACACAGTTTCATTCTGCTTCATGATGTGTGTGTTAGTGTGTGTGTTAACCTGTATTCCAGTTCTGTTAACAGTATGTGTAGTAGAACACCCAAACACACACACTAATTATACAACAATTAGGGAAAAAAACGTGTGTATTTGCATATGTATGTGTGCATAATGTGCATACATGCATGCATACTTGTAACTGTGTGCAAGGATTTCTCAACTGTGTGTATCCATGGATTTAAACCAATACCAGACACGGACTTGTTGTCTACGCAAGTTTGTGTTTTGGTATGGCACCTGTGACATTAGTGCATACGGAATTCGTTCCCAAACGCGGAGACATCATCTTGAGAAACGGAAACTGTTGTCTACATTGACAGACAACAACCAGAACTATAAGGGGATAATGTATAGAAATATTCAACGCTAGCGACAGCAAACAGTCCACGCAGTCCAGCTTATAGACAGATTATGTACCATTCACACAGGTATGACAGGAATGCCAAGCACGTAAGGCTGATCAGGAACAGATCAAAGTGGAATTTACAGCAAGTTGCCGTCCTCCATGTGGCAACATCGAACACACCTGTCAAGCTGTGAAGGTCTAAAGAACAAACCGAACAGAATTTACACGTGAGGGAATCAAAGGGTTAAGTTTTTGCCGTTGGTGGACAGGGTACGGGAGTCGAAGGGTTAAATCAAGTAAAACAGTTTCTGCCCAAAGCTGGCTCAGACCTGCATATACAAATGTAAGATTAAAAGAAGACTTTTCCTCACATCTTTCCTTTCATTTAAGACTTGAAATACGGATACAGAATAGAAAAATACAATGCAGAAATAAATGACTGTCTCTAGATTCTAAACACACTGGTATAACTTTATACCAAACTGTTTTCACCTTCAAGCACACACTGGTATAACTATAATTATACCAAACTGTTTTCACCATCAAGCACACACTGGTATAACTATAATTATACCAAACTGTTTTCACCATCAAGCACACACTGGTATAACTTTAATTATACCAAACTGTTTTCACCATCAAGCACACACTGGTATAACTATAATTATACCAAACTGTTTTCACCATCAAGCACACACTGGTATAACTTTATACCAAACTGTTTTCACCTTCAAGCACACACTGGTATAACTGTATACCAAACTGTTTTCACCATCAAGCACACACTGGTATAACTGTATACCAAACTATTTTCACCTTCAAGCACACACTGGTATAACTGTATACCAAACTATTTTCACCTTCAAGCACACACTGGTATAACTTTATACCAAACTGTTTTCACCATCAAGCACACACTGGTATAACTCTATACCAAACTATTTTCATCTTCAAGCACACACTGGTATAACTGTATACCAAACTATTTTCACCTTCAAGCACACACTGGTATAACTCTATACCAAACTATTTTCATCTTCAAGCACACACTGGTATAACTGTATACCAAACTATTTTCACCTTCAAGCACACACTGGTATAACTGTATACCAAACTATTTTCATCTTCAAGCACACACTGGTATAAACTCTATACCAAACTATTTTCACCTTCAAGCACACACTGGTATAACTCTATACCAAACTATTTTCACCTTCAAGCACACACTGGTATAACTGTATACCAAACTATTTTCACCTTCAAGCACACACTGGTATAACTGTATACCAAACTATTTTCACCTTCAAGCACACACTGGTATAACTGTATACCAAACTATTTTCATCTTCAAGCACACACTGGTATAACTGTATACCAAACTATTTTCACCTTCAAGCACACACTGGTATAACTGTATACCAAACTATTTTCACCTTCAAGCACACACTGGTATAACTCTATACCAAACTATTTTCACCTTCAAGCACACACTGGTATAACTGTATACCAAACTATTTTCACCTTCAAGCCAGCTTTGTTAAATAAGAGTGCTAAAAAAAACAAAAAAAAAAAACAAATCAAATTATATAAGAAAATTATCATCCACTAAATATCTTAAAAGTTATTCACCACTTATGAAATCTCAAGAAAACAAATCTTTTTTGTAGGTCTACACTTACTTGGAGGAAATTATACAGATCTAGAATAGTTGTAGCTAAAATAGATGTATACAGCTGTTTTGAATGTAAAATATGTGTACAGATATATATATATATATTCAACGCTCAGCAAATTAGAGCGAACCAACCAATTGTGAAAATTGGATGCTGTTCATGTTCATGACAATTGCTGGGGAAACGCCGAGGAGGTCAAGATCATTTGTAACATCAGCCTTCAGAGTCAGGGTTCTGCAGATGTTTCCCTTTTGACCTGTTACTAGTGTTGCAATTCAGGACCTCTTGATCTATCAAATCTAAAAGCAGTAAGAAACTCTGGGGAGAGCCAGACAGCAGAAGGTCCTCAGAGGAGAAACCCACGTCAAGCAAGTGTTTCGGCCCTTAACCAGGGCTTAAAACGTTCCGCGTCTGGGCGGAATACCGCGATTTCGGTTTGTCAAAAAAAAAAAAAAAAAAAAAAAAAAGGAGCAAGGCATCCATGATCGGCTTGCAAGCGTTCATAGCAACGGCGCGCAAGTTATGGCCCCTGATTTTTCTTGGAAGAAGTTTCCGGTCGGACTTCTTGGTTTTTAAAAACATTTTCCGCTGGGAGCATGCCCCCGGACCCCCCTATTTAAGCCCCGCTTAACTCCTGACACTGTAAGGGGGCCGGACCACATCCAGGTCATGACTGCTGGTTGCCCCTTCTGCTGTCGCCATTCTAAAATACTTAATTCAGTGTATGTTCTCATCAGTTACTCTGTAGATCAAATAACTTTTGTATACATTTTTGTACATATGTACTGTACATGTGTCTACTACGTATGAGTGTGTGTGTATAGATGTAGGATGTGTATGTTCATATATATATATATGTGTGTGTGTGTGTGTGTGTGTGTGTGTGTGTGTGTGTGCACACACATGTGTGACTGCGTGTGTGCGTTTACATTTTTCGTTATATTCAAACACCATTGTAACATAAGGAACATAACACACTAAAAACAAGTTGAAAAAAAAAAAGTTGGATCAGAACAAGGAACTGTTAACCTCCATCAAAGTAACTCAGCAGCTGTGCGTCTCCCCTGGTGGGTGGCCCCGTAGAAGCCTGACATCTCTGACTGCCATGAGCTTCAACACACTGGGATTTCCACTGAGTGAACATGAGGTTGGTGGCGTGTCATGGAGCAGGGAAACACAGTCTGGGGATCAATGCACTCAGATAGTGCAGAACTTGGGACAGAAAAAGAAAAGTGCCAAAAGTGGAATGCCCGGCAGTTCTGGTCAACAGCACAGCTACAGCAGGAATGGATAAAATGGGGCAGCTCCATCCCTTCCACTTCCACTTCGTATGGTGCATGACAGTCATAAATCCACTACTCCTACATGTCTATATATTACTATGAATCATCTACGTAGAACCCGTTTTAACAGCAACACATGATTGTTGATGTTTACAGCCCAGCCGACTGCGCAGAGCCATATCAGGGCTACAACCGCTTCAAAACATACACAACTAGCACACAAGATATACAAATGGAAAATTAATTAAACCGTTGACTCCCGCACCCTATCCACCAACTGCAAAAACTGAACCTTTTGACTTCCTCACCCTATCCACCAGATTCCTGAGGAAGCTGGTGGACAGGGTGAGGGAGTCAAAGGGTTAAGTTTTGGCTTTGCTGGCATGGTTGACAATGCAGGATGATGGTGGACACAGTGCGGGAGTCGAAGGGTTAAGACTTATCCCTCTCATTCTCCCCCACAGACAAAATAAAAACAAACAAAAAAAACACACACACACACACACAAAAACAACCACCACCAAACAAACAACGAACTATATGGTGGACTGTGACCTGTGTGCAAACAGACTTAAACTGAATCACTTTAACCCTTTGATTCCCGCACCCTATCCACCAACTGCAAAAACTTAACCCTTTGACTCCCGCACCCTATCCACCAGCTTCCTGCAGGAAGCTGATGGACAGGGTGAGGGAGTCAAAGGGTTAAGTTTTTGCTTTGAAAACATGGTTGACAGTGAAGGACGCCAATGGACATTGTGCAGGAATCAAAGGGTTAAGGAAGTGTCTTCTTGCAGAACTGTGCCATAAACACACATGCATGAGCACCCGACACAGCAAAACATAAAATGAAGATGTAATTCCATCTCTCTCCTGATCCAACATCTCTCCTACTTAATTCTGTTTTGTTTGAGACGAGCGATTTGGTCTACTGAACGAGTACAATGCACGATAATATGTCATTTGGGGAAATAAAAAACTGGAAAGCTTGAAGCATGATGATCAAGGCTTAACAGACCAACACCTAAAATCTCTCTCACACACACACACACACATGAATACACTCAGTCTTAAAAACAAGTATAACACAGTAACACTTGTTATCACAGCTGCAATCAAGACTGCATGTGTGTGTGTGTGTGTGTGTGTGTGTGTGTGTGGTGTGTGTGTGTGTGTGTGTGCGTATGTGTGTGTGTGTTTGTGTTTGTATGTGTGTGTGCATGCATACGCATGTATGTCTGCATGCGATAGCACATGTACACCCACATAGTCTACACGTGTATATATGCAATATGTACATTATGAATGTATTAATCTGCTTATATGTGTGCATGCATGTAAGTGTGAGTGAGTGTGTGTGCGTGTGTGTATGTATGTGTGTGTGTGTGTGTGTGCGTGTGTGTGTGCGTGTGTGTGTGTGTGTGTGTGCGTGTGTGTGTGCGTGTGTGTGTGTGTGTGTGTGCGCTAGTATGCTTGTGTGCAGCTGTACATTTCCGCAGACCTTGTACTCAAACAAAAACTTGTTAACACGCTGTTTGTGATAGAGTGGTAAACAAGCTGGCTTTTGATGTGCGTGCGTCACAAAATACAACAGTATTCCTGATACACTTGCCTGACAACAAACACTGTGTACAAAATACAACAGTATTCCTGATACACTTGCCTGACAACAAAACACTGTGTATAAAATACAACAGTAGTCCTGATACACTTGCCTGACAACAAAACACTGTGTATAAAATACAACAGTAGTCCTGATACACTTGCCTGACAACAAAACACTGTGTATAAAATACAACAGTAGTCCTGATACACTTGCCTGACAACAAAACACTGTGTACAAAATACAACAGTAGTCCTGATACACTTGCCTGACAACAAAACACTGTGTACAAAATACAACAGTAGTCCTGATACACTTGCCTGACAACAAAACACTGTGCACAAAATACAACAGTAGTCCTGATACACTTGCCTGACAACAAAACACTGTGTATAAAATACAACAGTAGTCCTGATACACTTGCCTGACGACAGAACACTGTGTACAAAATACAACAGTAGTCCTGATACACTTGCCTGACGACAGAACACTGTGTACAAAATACAACAGTAGTCCTGATACACTTGCCTGACGACAGAACACTGTGTACAAAATACAACAGTAGTCCTGATACACTTGCCTGACAACAAAACACTGTGTACAAAATACAACAGTATTCCTGATACACTTGCCTGACAACAAAACACTGTGTACAAAATACAACAGTATTCCTGATACACTTGCCTGACAACAAAACACTGTGTATAAAATACAACAGTATTCCTGATACACTTGCCTGATGACAAAACACTGTATAAAAGACAGCTATTCACTAGGAGTTAGCAGAATTGCCAAGGATGTGACATTTCTGTGTCCTGGGATCTTCATCAAGCTGAGTGTAGGCTGTGTTCCGGCATCTAAAAATCACACTTCAAGATGAACATCTGAGAAGCATTAGAAACTATGTAAGGCAAGCCATTTCTATCTCTTTGCTGCAATGTTTTTGGCTACCAACAAATTTGAGAATCCCTAGAAAGTATTAAGGCAAGTCATCTTACTCTCTTTGCTGCAAACAGTATTGGCTACCAACAAATTTGAGAATCCCTAGAAACTATGTACGGCAAGTCATCTTACTCTCTTTGCTGCAAACAGTATTGGCTACCAACAAATTTGAGAATCCCTAGAAACTATGTACGGCAAGCCGTCTTAATCCCTTTGCTGTGAATGTTTTTGGCTACTGTGTACGCTATGAAAACGTCTGCTTAATGATTTCTGTTCACTCACATCTCCAGAACTATTACAGATCACAAAAGCATTCCTCGAATGAAACAGAAATGAGTAAACATTCTTTTTAAAATAATATAATCTGCACATACTGAACCACGTTTTCACAAAGGGACTTGGCAGAGGCTGACAATCTTCATAAGAAACATCACCCAGCCGTGTTTTTTCCACATCAACATTTGGGTCATTGGCACTGAAAGCCAAAATCTTTATCATTATCCATATTATGAAGTTCATCTTCTAATATTTCCTCAACCTCTATGCCACCGCTGGTGAACAGCTCTAAGTCACTGTTAGTACTGTTCAGCAGCAACAGCAGAGTCCACAAGAACTCTTAATTTAAGTTTCTTAACATCAGTAATGACCAAAATATTCAAGCTTGTACTTCAGATAGAAAAAAGCTACCAGGATACTAAATGTTCTAACCTGGTAGTGGATGTTTCTACAATGCTGGGAGAAACATCAAAACCGCTCTATCTGATGTAGGCTACAACATTACTCTATCTGATGTAGGCTACAACATTACTCTATCTGATGTAGGCTACAACATTACTCTATCTGATGTAGGCTACAACATTACTCTATCTGATGTAGGCTACAACATTACTCTATCTGATGTAGGTTACATTACTCTATCTGATGTAGGCTACAACATTACTCTATCTGATGTACAATGTATGTCAACTAGGTCATCAGAGCAGCGAAGAAATCTGACACACTGGAATCAGGCTCCCAAGCCTGTAATAACAATAATAATAATAAATCACTTTAAAATAGCGCTATTCTCCTACACATAGGTAAGACTCACTGCGCTTTACATTAATTAGTTCATTTTTCCCAATCAGCCCTATACCTAGTGGTCGATTATACCAACTTCTACTCCTAGTCATTCACCCCCCTCCCTCAACACACACACTAGCACATCTGTTGCAAGCAAGTACTAATATATACATTACTGAATCAGAAAGATCAAAAATCATGTTTCATCACTGGTAGTATTTATCAAAAAGATGAGTTTTGAGGCCCGCCTTGAAAGAAGGAAGAGATGATGAACAGCGGAGAGAAAAAAGCAGATCGTTCCAGACAAGTGGGGCCTGGCAACGGAAGGCTCGGTGTCCTATGGTTTCACAGGTGGTCACAACAAGCGAACACCGTTCAGCCAACACAAACAGGACCTGTCACACAACCAGCCACCTGGCCTGACCAACACCTCATCACCACCTCCCTGTCACACAACCAGCCACCTGGCCTGACCAACACCTCATCACCACCTCCCTGTCACACAACCAGCCACCTGGCCTGACCAACACCTCATCACCACCTCCCTGTCACACAACCAGCCACCTGGCCTGACCAACACCTCATCACCACCTCCCTGTCACACAACCAACCACCTGGCCTGACCAACACCTCATCACCACCTCCCTGTCACACAACCAACCACCTGGCCTGACCAACACCTCATCACCACCTCCCTGTCACACAGCCAGCCACTGGCCTGACCAACACCTCATCACCACCTCCCTGTCACACAACCAGCCACCTGGCCTGACCAACACCTCATCACCACCTCCCTGTCACACAACCAGCCACCTGGCTGACCAACACCTCATCACCACCTCCCTGTCACACAACCAGCCACTGGCCTGACCAACACCTCATCACCACCTCCCTGTCACACAACCAACCACCTGGCCTGACCAACACCTCATCACCACCTCCCTGTCACACAACCAGCCACCTGGCCTGACCAACACCTCATCACCACCTCCCTGTCACACAACCAGCCACCTGGCCTGACCAACACCTCATCACCACCTCCCTGTCACACAGCCTACCACCTGGCCTGACCAACACCTCATCACCACCTCCCTGTCACACAGCCAACCACCTGGCCTGACCAACACCTCATCACCACCTCCCTGTCACACAGCCAACCACCTGGCCTGACCAACACCTCATCACCACCTCCCTGTCACACAGCCAACCACCTGGCCTGACCAACACCTCATCACCACCTCCCTGTCACACAACCAGCCACCTGACCTGACCAACACCTCATGAGACTAAAACATCACCTCCCAAACAAACCTGTCAGTAAGGTTTCGGTTTCAGTTTCAGTTTCTCAAGATGACGTCTCTGCGCTCGGAACAAATTCCATATGCACTATTGTCACAGGTGCCATGTGTATGGTGACCGTAGCACAAGCCTTAAGCCTGCACATAAACCCACGAGCTGGCCAGGTCCTGAGGCCCTACCTAGATCTGAAGAATGTTAAAAACAGCAATTATCTTTCATTGTACTTACACTTATCCCTAATGCTATTGTAAAAGCAGATAGCACTAACAGTACCAAATAGAAGAATGTTGGAAAAAACAACAAAAAACCCCATTTATCTTTCATTTTTCTTGCTGTTCTTGCACATGTCACCACAGTAGAGATCACCAAATGGAAAAGACAAACCTGAGTGCTTTTACCTAAGGACTGCCAAATGATTAATAGTCAGTAAGATACTTCACAAGACAAGCCTGAATGCTTATACTTCAGGACTGCCAAATGATTAATAGTCAGTAAGATACTTCATAAAGAACATGGTGGCCTTGGTTATCTGTGTACATCCATAAAATATACAGTAGATTAAAATCATTATCTGCATGTGTACAGAATAGCCAAAAAAATGCGTACACACATACCCATTAGAAAATGTGAAATGTTAAAAATGCTTAATTCAATTGCACCAAACAAAATGTAATATGATTAATGTTCTTTTCTTCATTCCATTCTCTCTGTCTCTTCCACATGTACATACACACATAGCTAGCTATAGAAACACATGCACATCAAACACAAACACATTCGTATGCATACATACTCCTTTGGCCTTGGAAAACTGGGCTCATTACTTTAAAAGAGAGGTTTTGCAACAATACAAAACTACACATCACAATGATAACAGAAAAATAATGGCAACACACACACAAACACATACCCCCACACAGACACCACAAATAACAAGCTTTAGTTACATTAAAACAAAAACAAAACAAACAGAAAAAAGAACAAAACAGAAGACAAAAAGAACAGAAAATCACTAAAACGGCCTTACAATCATAACACACACATAGAAACAGCTTCAGCCAAAAAAAAAATTTTTTTACATGATCAAAAATATAAACAACTTGCTCAAACCAAGAAAAAAAAAATCTCTACAACAAGCAGTAGTTAGAAAAGATAACACTGTTAGCTTTGTTCGTTACAGCGCCAGACTCATAACGCATTATTCAGGGTCAACTCTCAGGCCGGCAGAAGATATGTGACCTGTTCTCACGAATGGGGTCACAACTTAATTTTGAGAGGTATAGAGATATTTATATCACCGGAAAGCAGAAAAAATGCTCTTTCCAATGATGTATAATTCAACTGTCTAACTGGAAAATTGAGTGAGTTACAGTAATTTAAAGGGAGTGGGTGATGGGACGGCCATTTTGAGAAAAGCAGAGTTAAAGAAGGACAACAAAATTCTCTGCTTTTTCCTTAGCAACCAGCATTCTATCTTCATCAAACTTAGTGAAATGATAGATTAAGTGGTTCTGCACTACATACTAGCTATTTCGCGAGCTGATTCCAATGGTATGCGATATGCTGAGGCCCTGTACGGTTTCATGGCCTAAATTAAAGCTCAAACACACGCATTTTCACGGAAAAAATCTGCACATTCTCGATGGGTTATCACTTTAAAATGTTATTTTAACACTCTTTCAGCCCAAATTTCACTTTAATCTTTGCCATAATTGATAGATTAATGGTCAGACAATGTGTAGGAACAAAAATCTCAAATCACCCAGATCGACCCTCACCACCTTTTCAGGCCCGTATCTCAGTTCACACGTTGCGACTTGTGACCCGTTCGCAAGAACCAGTCACATATTAACATGCTGGCTGCCGGTTTTTTTCACAGAGCCATGGACTCAAAACTTGATGTCTTGAGTTCCACCTTACTCTGCAACATTTATTATACATGGGGGGTGCAAAAGTAGGTATACAGTAAGTATCACATCATTATTATAATGCTTAATTCATTAAAATTATTAGCACATTAAGTTAGTTTGCCTTATTTTTGATATTTTCATTGTCATTAATTATATTTTATCGTAACTAATAATATGCATGTACTTTTTATCCTAACTTTTAATTTTTTAATTTTTTTCAGTTAAAGCGGCAATTTAATTTCGATCTAAGTGGCCATTTAATTTAGATCTAAGCGGCAATTTAATTTAACCATGACTGGTAATTTGACGGATGAGGAGCACAAATGGATTTTAAAACAATACTGGAAGACAGAGAATACTGAATGTGTGAGAGAGCAGCGGTTTTCTTTTTTCATAACTGTATACCTACTTTTGCACCCCCCTGTATAACTGGCTTGTTCACAGCCCGTCTTAGTGAATGTTCCAATCATTCTGGTGCTGACAGTATTTCATAGCTACCCCCCACCCCCACCCATCCATTTCAAGATCAGTACTTAGGGTTTTGTGCTGGCTAAACCCTTTGACCCCTGCACCCTATCCATCAACTGCAAAAACTTAACCCTTTGAATCCCTCACACAATACACCAGGATGAGGAAGTCAAAAGGGTTAAGTTTTTGCCATGCTAGCATGGTTGACAATGCAGGACGCTGGTGGACAGGGCTGTGGGAGTCAAGGGGTTAAATTTTTGCCATGCTAGCATGGTTGACAATGCAGGAAGCTGGTGGACAGGGTGCGGTAGTCAAAGGATTAACAAAAGTTTCACTGGATTTAAATACCAAGATTGTTGCCATAAACAAGAACAACAATTACAACATCAACAACAAGAACAAGTTGTTTCCCTCTACTGAAAAGTCAACCAACCAGTTCCATCCCCCAGTCAATGTTAAAAATCATCACATGGAACGACCGACACAAACACAATTCGCAGAAATCAAACAAAAATCACACATATAAAACAACAACAAAACCAAAGTAAAACAAAGCTAACACACAGACAAATAAACAACAAAAACATAACACACAAAACAACAACAAAACCAAAGTAAAACAAAGCTAACACACAGACAAATAAACAACAAAAACATAACATATAAAACAACAACAAAACCAAAGTAAAACAAAGCTAACACACAGACAAATAAACAACAAAAACAACATATAAAACAACAACAAAACCAAAGTAAAACAAAGCTAACACACAGACAAATAAACAACAAAAACAAACATATAAAACAACAACAAAACCAAAGTAAAACAAAGCTAACACACAGACAAATAAACAACAAAAACATAACACACAAAACAACAACAAAACCAAAGTAAAACAAAGCTAACACACAGACAAATAAACAACAAAAACAACATATAAAACAACAACAAAACCAAAGTAAAACAAAGCTAACACACAGACAAATAAACAACAAAAACAACATATAAAACAACAACAAAACCAAAGTAAAACAAAGCTAACACACAGACAAATAAACAACAAAAACAACATATAAAACAACAACAAAACCAAAGTAAAACAAAGCTAACATACACACAAACATATGATAAAAACAAAACAATATAAAAACAACAACAAAACTGAAGTAAAACAAAACCAACATAACAGACAAACAATAAAAAACTGCTACACAGTGAACACTTAGTGACATTCCAGCATCCATTCCACACATATTTTCATAAAAACACTGAACACATAGCAGAATCCAGCATACATTCCACACATATTTTCCCAAAAACACAGAGCAGCATTCCTGCACACATTCCACACATATTTTCACAAAAACACAGAGCAGCATTCCTGCATACATTCCACACATATTTTCCCAAAAAACACTGAACAGCAGCATTCCAGCATAAATTCCACACATATTTTCACAAAAACACTGAACACAGTGACATTCCAGTATACATTCCACACATTCTCACAAAAGAACTGAAAATAGAGCAGCATTCTCAGCATACATTTCCACACATCTTCTCCCAAAAACAAATGAAAAAGAGCAGCACTCCAGCATACATTCCACACATATTCTCACAAAAACACTGAACACAAAGTGACATTCCAGCATACATTCCACACATATTCTCACAAAAACACTGAACATACAGCGACATTCCAGCACACATTCACACATATTCTCATTGTATGTACAGACTTGGAGGAAGAGCAAATCTCTGTCACTTAAAAAGCAACTGGACAGGGGAACAGTATGTAAGTTTAGTGATTACTTCTATACATATTTTTAGGTCGACACAGACAATACAAAAACACATACAACTATAAAAATAAATGCATGTTGTGGAACACCTTTTTTTGTATGGTATGTATACACAAATACACATACTTCCACAAACAAACAAACAAAAAAATGCACGTAGTGGAACACCTTTTTGGGTATGCGTACACAAGCACACACACTTCCACAAACAAACACGCAGTGGAACACCATACACAAACACACACACTTCCACAAACAAACAAACACGTAGTGGAACACCATACACAAACACACACACTTCCACAAACAACAAACAAATACACGTAGTGGAACACCATACACAAACACACACACTTCCACAAACAAACAAACACGTAGTGGAACACCATACACAAACACACACACTTCCACAAACAAACAAACACGTAGTGGAACACCATACACAAACACACACACTTCCACAAACAAACAAACACGTAGTGGAACACCATACACAAACACACACACTTCCACAAACAAACAAACACGTAGTGGAACACCATACACAAACACACACACTTCCACAAACAAACAAACACGTAGTGGAACACCATACACAAACACACACACTTCCACAAACAAACACATAGTGGAACACCATACACAAACACACACACTTCCACAAACAAACACGTAGTGGAACACCATACACAAACACACACACTTCCACAAACAAACGAACACGTAGTGGAACACCATACACAAACACACACACTTCCACAAACAAACAAACACGTAGTGGAACACCATACACAAACACACACACTTCCACAAACCAACAAACAAATACACGTAGTGGAACACCTTTTTCAGTATGGTATGTATATACACAAGCACACACACTCAGTCAGATGAACACTACCTCATACTACGTGCCCCCAGCACACTCCCACACATCGACACAACCAGTAAAAACCAATCACCACGAGCAGAAACGAACCAAGAAGCTCCTGAACAATATACAACCCCCCAAAAAACTCGCACCAAAAAATATGTGTCTGCCAAATGACAGCACCCCGCGTATAAAAAAGAGACAGGAAAAAGTTAAAGTACAGTAAATACTCTCCGCCGCTTTGTTATGCTGAAGTAAGTGGAGTGTAAACACCTTCAATAACATCGATTCATAATGCTGTCACAGAGCACTGTGTTGAAGATACAACCATGACAGAGCACAAGTACACTTAGACTACTTACAGTGAAAAATACTTAAGTTACAGTAAAACACAGTTTACGCAGGCCAGCCTGGTTAACAATGAAGAGCAATTATCATAAATATAGTCATGAAGGGATTCATGATTATGGTTCTGTATGAAAAATAGCGCTGTCCTTAAACTGACAGTAGGGGTTACGATCATAATGTAAACATAATTATACTGAAAGAGTCGCTACAATGCTGCAAATAGAGATGGAAAAAGTTACTACCATGCTGCAAATATCCACTGAAAGAGTTACTACCAAGCTAAAAATAGACTGAAAATGTTACAATTATAGACTGAGAGGATTACTACGATGCTGAAAATACAGATTACTCATTTATCTGAAAAGAAACTTACACAAGAACATGAAAACAAAGATGTTATTACACCAAAAGTAGAAATAATTTCAATCATGAAGTCTGCCAACACCCACAAATCTTCATGTCAATACACACCAAAACTGAATGTTTACTTTTTTGCCTAAAACTGAATTAACTATATACATGTACATACAAACACAGGTCAGACACTTACTTCTTGACGACATCTTCAGCCAACTTATCCCGTGAGTTAACAAGCGCAACTTTCAAACTGTCAGTCTTCTTGTGTTCCAAATCTTCTTGTGTTCCCAATTTCAAAGTATCAGTTACAAAAAAAAAATCACATATAATTTTCTCTATGTAGACATAGAAAATACTACCAGGATGCTTTAAAATATACTGACTTTATCAGTACTAAGCTGAAGTATGATTGTCAGTAAACTGACAGACAGAGTTGTTCCTGCATGGACTTAACCCTTTCACTCCCACACCTACCCACCAGCTTCAAAAACGTAACCTTTTCACTCCTTCATCCTATCCACCAGCTTCCTGCAGGAAGCTGGTGAAGAAGGTGAATGTGTGAAAGGGTTAAATTTTTGCTTTACTGTCATGGGGTGACAACACAGGACATTGGAAGATAGGATGAGGGAGTCAAAGGGTTAAAAGTAGTCATTAACCCTTTCACTACCGCACCCTATCCACTAACTGCAAAAACTTAATCCTTTGATTCCCTCACCCTTTCCACCAGCTTCCTGCACCCTTTCCACCAGCTTCCTGCAGGAAGCTGGTGGAAAGGGTGAGGGAATCAAAGGGTTAAGTTTTTGCTTTGCTAGCATGGTTGGCAATACAGGATGCTGGTGGACAGTGTGCGGAAGTCAAAGGGTTAAGTCAGAACCATCCTGGGTGTAAGTCTTCCACATTACTGACCATCAACTCTTCAGACAAAAATATGTTGTGATCATACTGACACACAAGTGCATATTTATGGCAGGGGGCCACTGGTAACAAGACCACTGACAACTGTCCACAGATGTCGCTGTAAGACCCCCGTGCACAAAAAAGATTATTGTGAAATTGCCGTTCCACAGTGACAAAATCACTCGTGCACATTTATGAGAACAGGCAATGCTCATAACTCTATTCATAAGACTGTTTCACATTATGAACTGTTCCAATACAAAACCCAAAACAAGTGTGACTGCCTGTGTTCAAGCAAACAGGAACCAGAAAAAACACGAAAGAAGAATAAGAACGCGTATTTAATACAAGACAAGACAAGACAGGCGCAAATTTTCAGCCAACTGGCCTTTGTCAAGTGTAAGATCACAAACAAACAAACACCAGATACAAAAAATCAGGAGAAAAAGACTGAAACTTCCCTGCTGCTCTGTCCTGTGTGAGTCTTTTTTGTATCTGGTGTTTGTTTGTTTGTGATCTTACGCTTGACAAAGGCCAGTTGGCCGAAAATTTGCGCCTGTCTTGTCTTGTTGTATTAAATACGCGTTCGTATTCTTCTTTCGTGTTTTTTCTGGTTCCTGTTCCAATACAGACGCTTGCATGGCAACTGTACGGCCAGTCACATACTGTGATACACAAACCGTTCACATCACTTTCACATGACACACAACACAACCAGTTGACGTGAAGGAACAGCTCAGCTATGTACAATGACTGTATTTGGATTAGTAATTATGATTGTAGTATTCTTACACTTTCGATAACTGTTTCCTATGCTGGTGTTGTAGTTAGCCTTTACGATGATTATTACATTTTTTGTTATTATTATTATTATGACCATTATTTACAGTCATGACAACAGGAAACATACCGTTTCAAGGAATAGAAATCAATATCGTGAGAACAACAAGACCACCCTGGTAACTGAAGCAGCCAACTGGCTCAAAAACAAGTTGTCTTCAAGCTGAAAGTAGAGCGGTCAATACAAGAATGGTAGTGTAAGACATTCCATATTAAAAGCAGACACTCCACAGCTAAAAGTACACTTAAAAAGATTTTTTCCAGCAACTAAAGAATACGATACGTACCATCTTTAGTTTGGTTAAGAAGTTACATACGTCTGTACTGTACATTGAATTAAAAGCGAGTAAGAGAATGGTTAAAAAACAGGCAGCAGCCATGACAGACAAGAAAGAGGACAGCTACGTTCTGTTCAAACAGTCAGAGTCTGTTGAAGGAGGAGGTTGGTCAGGTTCAGTACAAAAAACACAGCTGGAAATCACACACAGAGGACAGTTGTATTAAAAATAGACATGGACAGCGCGTCATGAAACTGGAAGTCAAACGGACGAGGAGCATGGAGAGGACCAAAAGTTGGAGAATGAACGAAGGTGAAGGAGGCAGACATCTGCTCCATGTTCACCCCGATGCTATTGGGACTTCCGCGATGTTATTTTTCTTTGTCGACTCCTGAAACACACATACACAAACACACAGACATACATGCAAACACACATGCATACGCACACACACACCCAGGCACACACACACCCAGGCACACATACACACACGCACACGCACATACACATGCACACACACACACACACACACACACATGCACACACACACACACACACGCATACGCACACACACACACACACACACACACACACACACACACACACACACACACACACACACCACACACATACACACACACATTCACAGATATATAAAGTCGATTATACAAGCACATTTAGCATCTGTTTAATGTTACCAGTAATGACATTACTTCTCTCTGCCAAATCCACACAGATACAAGGTCATACTCATATACAAGTACAAAACTGTCAAAACATTTTACATTTGTCTGATATTACCACTGATGCCATTACCTTTCTCTGCCAAACCACCCTTACATGCACACACACACACACATACACACACACACACACACACACACACACACACACACACACACACACACACACACACACACACACACACATATATTACATACGGGAATTTATACACGTACTAAACTGCAAGAAAATATTACACATTTGTCTAATGTTATCTGTGATGACATAATTTTTCTCTGCCAAATCCACAAACATACAGATGTATTATACAAGGTGATTTATACATGCGCATAACTGTCAAGACAATGTTTTATATCTGTTTAACCCATGACTGCTGTCGACGTAAAAATTCCAGACCTCTCAAACCTTCTGTGATGCACACAAATGTAAAATTAACACAGGTATTTTGACACGTTTCAGCCTAATGTAGGCCTACATGGGAGAGAAGCACTGACTGATGATATCAGTCTTACAGAGGGTTCATAAAAGTGACCGGCTTCCCTTACATGACTTTTTGACCTATGCAACCCTTACCAGACTGGTTTTATTTTTCTGAGAATCAAAACTGGTTTTCAGCAAAATGGTGACGCCATGAAAGTCTTGCAGTCCAGCACATTTTAAACTTTTGAAATCATGTGAGTTGATTCAAGAAATTGTGAATGACTGTAGGATGATTCAGAAGACAATTCTGAGACAAGAAAAGGCTGAAAACAGGAGTATTTACTCACTGTTGGCTTGAAATGTGCTCCATACAGACACAAAAAGTATTGATCTTACAAGCACACAACAAAGGATTGTGGCCACAGGTAATACTGGTAGCCAGCCAACACTTCACTTCTGGTAGCCAGCCAACACTTCTGGTAGCCAGCCTGGCAGCCAGCCAACACTTCTGATAGCCAGCCAACACTTCTGGTAGCCAGCCAACACTTTCAAAGTGTTGAAGTACACAGTCCCAACATTGTCAAATCACTCACCACTTCTACTTCTACGAGTATATAGCAGTAGAGGAGCTAGGATGATGGAGTGGGGGTGAGGTGTGTGGTGGCAGCAGACAACATGACTGGGTCAAGCCACTTTGTATATTAGTACGCCGCTCCTCTTTGTAGCTAACCAGCTGTCATTGATCTGTCAATAAGTGGTCATCCACAGTCTCAACACTTTTAGATTTCATCAAGGACATATCTCCTTTTTTTTCTTGTTTTTTGTTTCTATGGTAAGCAGTTATGAGTTCTTTGTCTGAATTTTCACAAAAAAATACTATATATGTAGAAATTTCTTCTGAAATGCATTCTGTCATGCCTAATGCAGCACTCTGTGTAATCTCAAGCACAGATTCCCACAAATACAAAATGAGCAGTTGTTTAAGTGTACACTGTAGTGACGCAACGTTTTCCCTCAGCATATGGAAAACATCGGACAACAAAAACTACTGGCAGTTAAGAGGTTAATGTTGCCACTGATGATGTTATTTTTCTGCCAAATCCACACACACACACACACACAAACACACACACAGACACACACACACAGACACATACACACACAAACACACACATACACACACACACACAGACACACACACACACACATACACACACACACACACAGACACACACCACAGACACACACACACACACATACACACACACACATATACACACACACAGACACACACACACAGACACAGACACACAGACACAGACACACAGACACACACAGACACACACACACAATCTATTATACAAGTCATGTATACATGAACATGACAGTCAAGATACTAAACAGCATCAGTTTGATGCTGCCCACCTATGGCTGGCACAGAAATACAGCTCTTGCCTTTCCACCTGCCTGCATGAGTCTGTATGGGTGTGACTTATGCCCAGGGAACTTTACATGCGTACACAGCAACAAATCTACCCAGCAATGAACACGTACCTGGCTTTCTTCAAAGTCAGAGAGAGGTAAAGCACAGACGGACAGACGATGGGGAAACTGCTCTCGTTATGGAGGCCCTGAGAAAAGTTGAGGTCTTTACCACCTCACTCCCCCACAACCTTATGGCTATAGGACAATCTGTCAGAGGGGAGTAAAGGAGGCAGTTTACATCGCCGCAAGGAACCCCACCCTCAACCGTGACCGGCGCCGACACAACCTGCCATCCGTGTACTCCTCACTTATTCAGTCGCACTGTCGTGAGTTCGCTCACGGCGGTGCGCACTGAAGCCAGTTCTCAACCCAGCAGTTGCGCTGAAGATGTCGGCTGGATCGCCGATGAAAGCTACGCAGTAAGTAGCCTTTTTTGTAACTGAGAGCCAGGTTCAACCAGGTAGCCATTAAATCTTTTTAATGTTGCCACTGATGATGGTATTTTTCTCTGCAGATCTTCAATCCACACCTCCATCAACAGGGCCTGCAAGCAGCTATGACCTGTGTGAACCATGGACAGATCAGCACCCTGAAGGGGAAAAACTTAATTTGAATATTCAATTTTCTATTGATACCCTTACCTTGCTTCTGACCGGGAAGACGTGTATTCGAACCAAAGAACATGTGGAATCAACGTGGAATCTCGCAACATAAATAACTCCCCCACAGGACTGCAACACACATCATTTTGTTCTCATCATCATCATCTTGTCATTTTTAGTTATCAACAGCAATTATGAGCTTACAATATTACACAGACATGGACTTACTGGAGACAGGGTGAAGAAAAAGTGATATTCTTAGAAACACGTAAAGCACAAATTCATATGGATAATATGCACACACGCACACAGGTGCACACACACTGGCACATACACACACACACACACACAAGCACGCACACACATGTGCGCACACACACACACACACACCACAGGCATTCACGCACACATGCACACACACACACACAAACACCACACACACACACAGGCATTCACGCACGCATGCACGCACACACACACACACATCACGCACGCACGCACGCACGCACACACACACACACACACACACACACACACACAAACACCCCCCCCACACACACACATATGGTCACAAACACAAAATCACAGTTAGAATGTGTGAGAACCTTTGAGGAACACAGAGGAGATGAAGGGAGGTAACAAAGTCAGACACACAGACAGTCTGAAAGACAACCACACAGGACATGAAGGGAGGTAACAAAGTCAGACACACAGACAGTCTGAAAGACAACCACACAGGACATGAAGGGAGGTGACAAAGTCAGACACACAGACAGTCTGAAAGACAACCACACAGGACATGAAGGGAGGTAACAAAGTCAGACACACAGACAGTCTGAAAGACAACCACACAGGACATGAAGGGAGGTAACAAAGTCAGACACACAGACAGTCTGAAAGACAACCACACAGGACATGAAGGGAGGTAACAAAGTCAGACACACAGACAGTCTGATAGAGAACCACACAGGACATGAAGGGAGGTAACAAAGTCAGACACACAGACAGTCTGAAAGACAACCACACAGGACATGAAGGGAGGTAACAAAGTCAGACACACAGACAGTCTGAAAGACAACCACACAGGAAGAATAAGAATGAAACCAGAAACACACAAAAAGAAATCAAAACGCGTATCTGAACTAGCAAAACAAGATGGATCAGAACGTGTATTTGAAAAAAACAAAACAGGAATAAGAATGTGTACTTCAAATAACAAGACAACAATCAGAACACATATCTGATATAACAAGACATGACAAGACGAGACAAGACAGAAAAAAAGACAGAAGACAGACGTGAAAAGAGTCGGACAGGCTGCCACAGGAAAGTTCAACATGGATGTGGTTATCACAGTGGACTACTGGCCGGGAAGTCGTGGGTTCACATCCCCATCAGGCCAAAATATATACTGTGGAAGTTTTTTGTCTTAACCAACTCCTACCTTGAGTTGAGCATGCCGTGGGCTTGTACAGAAAACAGACCACACAGATGTGTCAATCACTACCCACTGGGGAAAACTGGGATTAAAAGGTTAAAGGTTAAAGGTCCCATAGTCAATATGACCGTAGGGGCGGTGAACTGTTAAAGATTCACCGTGTCTAGGGCACGGCATTATGAAAGGCGGAGCCCATCCCTCTCCTTTCGCCGCCTTTTTTAAACCTCCCCCGACCGAAGTCAGGTACCCATTCACTGCTGGGTGGACAGAGGGAGTTTTCAGGCCGGAAAAATCGAACCAGCGTTTAGCGGATTCGAACCACCGACCTTCAGCACCGCAGACGAGCGCTCTAACCACTCGACTACAGGCCCCCCTAAATTACATACAAGTTAATTAAGCTTCATCCCCTTCACTGATGCTTCACTAAGGGTGCTGCTCAAACTGCCTGTCAAAGCACTACAAATGACTGTATCTCTCAGGCCTGGTCGACACCAGGATATGTTATGAAAGTAAGCAGAGCATACAATCTTGTCACAGGCATGGTCGACACCAGGATATGTTATGTTATGAAAGTAAGCAGAGCAAACAATCTTGTCACAGTCTCAACCCAAAATGTAACTGCATAGCATCACCACTGTCATCCCCATTTTCATAGTCATAACTTTGTGAAAGACTGTCCCCAATTCTGTGGCCTTTCCAGCTCCGCTCTCATAGTCATCATCATCATCAGGTGCCCTGCCGCATGGCGTTGGCGATCATGGACTTCCATCTGTCTCTATCTCTTGTTGCTCCTAGCATCTCCCCCACCCTCCACGTCCCCAGCCACTCTGCAAGTCCGTCCAGCATTTTCTCCCTGGGTCTACCTGGTGCTCTCTTTCCCTCCAGCTTTCCCGTTGTGACCAGGTGCTCCAAATCCCCCTTCCTCATAAATGGCCTATAAATGTTGCCTGCCTTTTCCTAATCTTCCTTATGAGTGATCTACTTGTGTCTGCCTCCATCAAGACTGTCTCTTTTGTTTTCTTTGCTGTCCATGGTGACATAGTGACATGTGGAAAAGCTGAAATAAGCAACAATGGGTTAGTGACACAGAAGCACAGCAAAAGATGGACCAGGGAAACAAAGGATGAGAAATATTACCTATCTACTGCCCATTATGCCACTGGCATGTAGAACAGCAACAAAGATTCTCCACTACATTGCTCAAATTCCATGACCAACACTGCAGGTGTCTGTATCTCTCAGGCCTGGTTCATGCCAGGGTATCTTCTGATAGTAAGCATAGAGTACAGCCCTATCATGCTGTCTCAATCTTGGATGGAACTCCATAGCATCATGACTATCTTCCCCAGTCAACATTATCAAAGCACTGTCCCAGACTCAATGGCCATTACTGTGGCACAGGAAATGACAGACAAAAAAAAAAGATTCTCTACCCCTTTCTGCTCAATGCCAGCTCTGTACGGAACCCTGGGTGTGTTTCAGGGCCTTGAAGTCTCCTTCTACTGTGTTTGTGGTCATGTGTTCTTTGGTCTTCTCTTCCTTCTGGTGTCCAGCAAAGGGCAGTCCGGGTGATGTTATCCTGGTGCCTTTCAATGATGTGCCCAATCCATCTCCATCACCTTTTCATGATGATGGTGTCCATATTCTGTTGACTGCAGTGGACAAGTAGTTGTTGGATGGAGATGGTGACAGGCCAGAAGATTGATAGGATAGGAAGGTAAGGGGTCGGAACTAAACAGCAGGAAGACTGAAGTCATGGTGATCAGTAAAAAACATGAAATCCCCTCATGCAAAATAACCGCAAATGGCACAACCTTGACACAGGTTAATAAGTTCAAATACCTGGGAATGGTCATCTCATCAGACGGCAGATGCACATTGGAAATAGCTGGCAGAATTGGCCAAGCCAAAACAGCATTCAAGAAGATGACAAGCATTCTTACCAACAAATGCCTATCAATTAACATCAGAAAGAGAGTTCTTGAATGTTATATAGAACCAATACTGTTGTACGGATGTGAGGTGTGGACAGTCAACAAGCAAAACCAGAACAAGATCGAGGCAGCCGAGATGTGGTTTCTCAGAAGAATGTTGAGAGTTCCATGGACAGCAAAGAAAACAAACGAGACAATCTTGATGGAGGCAGACACAAGTAGATCACTGATAAGGAAGATTAGGAAAAGACAAGCAACATTTATAGGCCATTTTATGAGGAAGGGGGATTTGGAGCACCTGGTCACAATGGGAAAGCTGGAGGGAAAGAGAGCACCAGGTAGACCCAGGGAGAGAATGGTGGACGGACTTGCAGAGTGGCTGGGGATGAGGAGGGTGGGGGAGATGTTGGGGACAATGAGAGATAGAGATGGTTGGAAGTCCATGGTCGCCAACGCCATGTGGCAGGGCACCTGATGATGATGATGATGATGATGATGATGATGATGATGATGTGTTGGCCAGTATGGGAGACCCGTGTCAGAGTGTCTGTAAAGTCAACATCATGGACAGTAAAAATAAAGAAGCGCCAATCATGACCATGTGTGACCTCCCACCACCAATCCAGTCTTAACTGACGGTCAGTCGAACAGTACTAGAAGCTGAAAAGGTGACTGAGGATCTATCTGGGGTGTTTTGACTTTTTCTCAAAATTAATTTCTGTGGACCATAATCTATCCCCCAGAGAATTGTTTTCTTAAGAAATTTAATTAATCAATTTAAATTGGTATTTGAATGCACTGATCGTAGCACAAGAATGCAATTTCTTACCGAAAGTACCTATTTTTGTCTCTTATTGCGAACCGTAACCTGTACAGAACCCCCACATGTAACATACTGACAGAACGCTCTTTGGTGCACCTTTTGGATAATGACAGCTAAAATTAGAAACAAACCGAATCAAAGCCACCAAATAAAGAAATTCAAGGAAAATGTGTAGGAGAGGACATAAAAACTTTAGAGGCTGTCTTCTCAAAACGGCTGTCATACAACGTAATGACTTTAAACGTACATAACGTATACATTTTTTTTAAGTACAAGCTTTATTCAAGTACCAAAATAATCAGCAGAATGTACACTTTCCAGTGGTATGTATATCTCAAAACACCCAAAAATGCTAGTTCAGACCGATTTGGTGCTGGGAGGTCACATACCTGTGGTACACTGACCTGGAGGCTAGATGAGGGAAGAGAGGTGTGAGGATAAACTGTACAAACGCAAACCACAAGCTGCCTGTAAGGACACCAATCACACAACCCCACAACACCTGCCCCACCGTGTGGTACTCCAAATACACCCTGCAACATATCACCAACATTGTTACTCTTACTGTTGTTTAAAGCCAAGCCGATTGCGTAGAGCCACATCAGGGCTATGACCACTTCAAAACATACAAAACTTCAACAGGGAAAAAAAAGATAATTAGGTGCACATATCAATGCATTTGCGCACATAATCTAAGGACATGCCCCCGGCGTTGACCACTCCATCCAATTTATTGCACAGGGGATTTAAAAACCATACTTGAATACAAATTTAAGCATACATAAGGCACCAAAATGTATCTAAAAACGGACCTCAATTACCTAAAATTGCTTCCATGTATCTCACCTCCCTAGACCCCAAAATGCACTTAACATATTTACTTAATTATCAACCCTAAGAGAAAGTATGCAAGGCTTTATCAAACACATGCAGTGAATGGACCAGCAAGGCAGAAAATGATAGGAAGAAATGACAGAAAGCAAAGGAACCAGGCAGAAACAAAACGAGTAACAGAAAAGAGGAAATTTCTAGCACAGAATTTCCAGAATATGGGGATACTATTTATACTGAAAGAGCCCCGGCATCCCCACAGGGGGGAACCGCCAACATCAGTTAACCGAAAACGTGTGTCAAACAATACAGTAATCTGCAAATTGTATAAGGACAAAACACACATGATGCTATAGCTATAGGGACATCAGTCACACTACCCTAGACCACCTGGCCTGTCATATGATATTCCAAGTACACCCTGA
Source organism: Monoplex corrugatus (assembly GCA_030674185.1). Lineage (NCBI taxonomy): Eukaryota > Metazoa > Mollusca > Gastropoda > Littorinimorpha > Ranellidae > Monoplex > Monoplex corrugatus. The sequence goes on from JAPXFY010000026.1 coordinate 58,685,297, forward strand.
AACATACCACTACCATCAGTACCACCTGGCCTGTCATATGATATTCCATGTACATCCTGAAACATACCACTACATCCTGAAACATACCACTACCATCAGTTTAGTTAGCCACCTTCTGTTTAATTCATCATCATTTATTGTAGAGAACCTTCCAGCATCTAAATTCCGCTCTTCTAAGCACAAAACAAAGCAAATGTCTATAAAAGACTGACGTTGTTATTGTTATCTAAAGCCCAGCTGACTGCACAGAGCCATGGGGGGGGGGGGGGGGGGGGGGGGGGGGGAGAAAGAAAAGAAAATTAATTTCACATACAGTGATACACACATCACTACCACCACCACCACACCACCACCACCACCACATACAACCTAGGCAACATGACTCCAGTTGTTGGTGTTGTTGTTTTTTTCCTCTTCAGATCTGAATATTCATGAAGAGGCCTGGATGGCACAGAGGTAAAACACTCGCCTTCCAAGCTGCTTGTCTGAGTTTGCACATGCGCGAATCACTCATGGAAATTTATGTGTACGTGCAGCTTCCAGTCTACCCAGCTGTGACTAGGTGTCTGACTTTCTTCACATTTAGAGAAAGCAAAAACACTCAGAGACAGGAGATAGGCACTGTGCTCATAATGCAGATCCTAAGAAAAATTGAGGTCTCTACCACCTCATTCCCCTGTGAACTGAGGGTTATGGGATAAATTTCACGTTTATACCTTTTTTTTTTTTACTTAAAAACTTCAAAAGACTTGTTACTCTTACTCATGGATAACAGCATTAGGTCCCACTGAACCTGTCTTACTCACTGTTAGTACTTGCTACTCTACACATATCACATGAACATACTGAAAAAAAAGAAGACAACCATCAACAAACAAATGAAAAGAAAAAAACTAAAGAAAGCATTATAAACAAACGAGAGAGAGAGAGAGAGGAGGGGGCGACATGAATCTGTATCAGTGTATACATATACACATACTGACAACAACAGACAGTTAACCAGACAAAATGGGCAGACAGACACAAAGACTAGTCGATACCTTAGAGCAACAAAGCTATATCTCGATGGCTGCCATTTTGAAAAGTTCAGAGCTACACTCACTTGAAAAGTTTGTAAACTCATAAAAAAAATTCTGTTTACACTTGTACATCACAAAATGGTTGCCGCTTATAGACTGAAAATTGATTAAAAATCATTTTAAAATCGATAGTCCGTTGTTGCTTAACTTTTGTTTCAGAAAGAGGACAGAGGTTTTGAGCAACAATGGACTACTGAGAGATGTTCCAGTTTTGCATGAAAGGAGACTCCAAGAATACAGACAGAAGTTTAGGCAACAACTCTATATTTATTCAATAGCCTATTGTACCATATCATGACGAACAAAACTGCAACTCATGAATTGTTGTTCAAACAAAAATATTGTGTGGGATGTATAAGATAATCTGGTGTAAAGCAAGTTGTAAATCTTCCCGGCAACACTGGTTTTCAGTTCTGATAGTCTGTTGTTGAAGAAACTATTCCTTAGCTGTTGATACTGAAATGTGGGGGAAGAAGGCGTTATTTCACAGTGATCCATTCTTCCCGGTGAAAAGCCTGTAAGTGTAAGCTCGTTTTGTGAAACAACGGTTTTTATAGTATAACATTCAAATTTGATAAACAGCTTCTTTGGCACTTTGTTATCATGAATTTTATAGTAATATCTACCACATATCACAACATTTTTTAGATAGACCGTTGTTGCTCTAAGGTACCAAGGTGTATAAAGACTCACCTGCTATAGGCCACTAAGGAAGCAGCCACATAACCACCTACACACACCAACACCTTCCACAAGTCATCCAGAATATTGTAGTTTCTGTACACCCTGTGTACACATCACACACACACACACACACACACACACACACACACACACACACACACACACACACACACACACACACACACACACACACACATATATAACACAATGTATAAAACTTCTATTATCAGTTACACCATTTTGTGAGACTCACTCAGAGATGCATGGACAGACAGATATGCACACACAGACAACACATGTTGTACACACACACACACACACACACACACCCCAAACACACACACACACACACACACACACACACATACAGGCATACACTTGTGCATACACAAACACACACATGTACATGTACTAAGAGAAAAACAGAAGACCGGTTACCACAGTGTAGTAGTTAATACAACAGATCACCAACTGGAAAGTTGTGGTTTCGAACCCCATCACGGCATCAGTCCTGTGTAAATTATTGAGGGGGTTTTCAGCCTCAACCGACACTGACCCCACACAGACGACTAGGATCACACAGTTAATCCTCATCCACTTCAGGAGGGATGCATCACTGAGGGTGTTGCTATAAACCTCCTGACCAACAGTCCCTGGTTCACAACAGGACATAACGTAGAGTAGGTACCGGCAGCCTCTCTTCAGCAATGTGGGAATTGTACCAGTCAGTTGAAAAATTACACATGTTTATCAGTCAAATATTCTAGCAGATGAACATGAATGACGAAGTTGTTATCATGAAGATAAAGATTGGTCTTTCCTCTATCGATCTGTGCTGTTTGTTTTTGTTATAAATGCACCCTTACGAAAATCTGCGCCAAAAAAAACCCAAAAAAACATGCCGACCGACGAAGTTTCACCGCGTGTCACATAATGGTGACTGGCTCACGGCAGTGCTTGGGTGACCGGTTAACGGCAACTTAAATTATACGGGTCACACAGGAGTACCTTCATACAAATCAGTACAGTTGACAGGTCGAAACCCTGTCCTTCATACCCGTATGATATTCATTTTATACGATTATTACTTTGTTAGTCTTCTAAAGGTCGGAATATTGGCAAACTTTGAAGGAGAATATCTGAGGACCTACTTGATATATCAGATCGTTTCCGCAGATGTGTAAACAGCTTATTTTTTGCTGAATCCAACCGTGTACGGAACTATGAGATGTGACGTTTTCAGAGTGTGCGCGAGCCTCCGAAGGGCGAGTACCCGTGATCTGCATTTTAGCATATGGGAACCTTGAATCATGGCGGCCTTCGAAGCGATCTCTGAAAGTCCAGTCAACGAATTTCTATCTGTGATCGTCAAGCTGAAGGACAAACGTTGTAAACATCGACTGATTTTTCATGAAAATTGACTTAGAAGTTTGATTCAGTGAATAATTTTTGATGTTTCTCTTTATTTAGAAAGATTTTAAAAGAAATCCGCTGCAGGTATAGCCTGCATAAGCAAAGAACAGAAAGTACGATCTGCGGTTTGATGTTTTATTGCCAAGGGATTTTTTTAAGCGACCTGGAACTAGTAGAATTAAAACTGTGTGAAGCAACTGCTTTCCAAAGGTGTTTATATTGCTAGTATTTAATGAATACAATGAAATTTTGTTTTAATACATCGAAATCATCATATTTGTGCTAGTACTTGGCCAGAAATTCAAATCAGAAGTTGGTCGGCGAGTGCATGTCGTCTATCGGATCAGATTCGACAATGTTTATCGTCGCAAAGAAACAGCAAATGGCGGTTTTGCACAGTCACACACGCACGCACACATTATCAGAACACTATATATAGCATCAAGCAAACACGGACACATAGCTCCACAAAGTCCAATGAGCCTTTCTAATGGCACACAATATAAGTTACTTTACTCTCGAAAGCAATAGCTGGCACAAATTAAGGAAAATACTTGAGAAAAAATTTGGATTTTATTTCTATTTGTTTTCAAGGCAATGATGATTTTTTGTGGATGAAATTAACCATCACTGCCACCAAAACTTCAACAGCAGACACTCACTAATAAACTACTTCTACAATTAAAACTGTTGAGAACTGAGTGTGATAAGTCGCAGGACAAGAACACAGCTTTTGTTTCAAAAATTAGTAACACTGATTAATCATCATGTCAGGGGCTAAATCTGAAGACAAAAACTGAGACAGTTTTAAAAGAAGCGGAGAGATTTACAGTAGACAGACCAGACATTGAAAATTTCTGTCTGTGGATATGGGAAGATGCATGTTATAACTGATGAAAATAACTTATTGATAAACATTAGGAATGAGTATAGAAATGGCTGTAAGTCATATACTGCATTGCCAGGCATGTATCTTCTGCTGTTACACATTTTAGTTTCATTATGTTATTGAGAAGGATGTCTCTCTGTGCTAGTATGATACAAAGTCATCTGTGGATCACATTGTTTCAGACTAAATCAGTATATGCACACAGAATCTTAAAATCTTGCATACTAGCAACATTTACTTGTAAAGAGTGAAGCTGTAGCTTTGTACTTGATTCACATGCAAAATTTCAGGAGATTCCATCAAGACATAATGAGAGTTATGTCTGTTTTAAGTTGGCCCGACACATGGGCACTCATTATTTGGGTGCAACTGCATACAAAATATCTTACATCTTGAATATAACTAAGCTTGTAAATAATTTACTGGTAGTTTTCTGTCTATTTGATTCACATGCAAAGTTTCAAGGAAACTGATAAAAAAATAGGCGAAATATGTGCATTTTAATTTGGCCTGGTACGTGAACCATGCTTTTTCTATCGTTCAAACGAGATATTTTGCCATTTTTGGAGCCATATAACTCATGACTTTGTCACTTTACGCTGCCCCAAAAATTTAAGATTCATACAATAACATTGTTTCTGAGAAAAAAGTAAACTCTAGCCAATTCTGTCTTCTTATTTTTGTGTACTGGGGGTGCAAAAATGGCTTGTCATGCAATTTTGAACATTGACAAAATGGTATATGAAGTTTGCAGCACTGCTGTGTAAATGTATGAAGAGATCTGCTTGTATGCTTGCTTTTTTTTGTCGTTTATGTTGTTAAGAATTAAAATCAGAAATAACATTCTCTGTCTGAGGACTTCTGGAAAATTTAGGTCCCTGCAAACTTGCTACATTTCACAATTGGCAAAAACGTATGTAAGCTGCCGTTTTCAAAGTGTCTTACCTCTCGACCTTATACAGCTAGAGACTTACTTCTTTTTTGCATTGTACTTATTTTTTCTTGTACTTTTCAGAAATATAGTGTTAATAACCTTTTCAGAAGTTTAACTTTTGGCTGCCGGTACATACATAGAGTACAGCCATGTTACTCTGTCTCAATCCTAGATGGAACCCAACAGCATCATGATTATCATTTTCACTGCCATCAGCATCATAGCATTGTGAAAATTAAACTATCCCACATTCTGTGACCCTCAATGTGGCATAAGATATGAAACAGCAAAAAAAAAAGAAAAGAAAAGTGAAGTGTGAAAGAAGTGAGTAAGCAGTGTTTTGTGACCTGATCCAGATGAAGAATGTGGTGTAAGTGGCAAAGAACCACATGAACTGGGAATGACTGGACGGCATCCCGTATTCTGTATACAGGTTCGCTCGACCTAAAAAAGAAAAAAACCAACATGTGTAACAACAGGTGGCATTCCATAAAAGCAAGCAAGAAAACAAACCAGCCAACAGAAAGTTTACACCACGTTCAGCACAACCTATGATTTCCCACATAAAACTAACGGTGCTTACTAGTTACAGCTATATGACTTATGCCATGAACATTTCAGACCTTAATCATTACCGGCTTATGTACAGCTATATGACTTATGCCATGAACATTTCAGACCTTAACCATTACCGGCTTATGTACAGCTATATGACTTATGCCATGAACATTTCAGACCTTAATCATTACGGCTTATGTACAGCTATATGACTTATGTCATGAACATTTCAGACCTCAACCATTACCGGCTTATGTACAGCTATATGACTTATGCCATGAACATTTCAGACCTTAACCATTACCGGCTTATGTACAGCTATATGACTTATGCCATGAACATTTCAGACCTTAATCATTACCGGCTTATGTACAGCTATATGACTTATGCCATGAACATTTCGGACCTTAACCATTACATGGCATTTGTGATATCAGTACATATGGAATTTATTCCAAGCTTGGAGATGCCATCGTGACACTTCTGCGTAATTAAATTTAAAGACCCCACTTGATCTGAACCAAAGTTTCCAGTCTGACTGAATGCTGAACAAAGGGGGGTAGATCTGACCGAACCAAAGCCCGCTTTTGAAATACAGTGATGACACAAGGCTATTTTCAGCATGGACAGTTCTGACAGTTAGACCACCCAGTAAAGGTCGCACGCTTGAAGAATTTTAGACAGAGCCCACCTCTCAAGAAACTGAAGAGGGTGACACACAGAACAACATTACAAAAAACGGGGTTAGTACATTGTGTGTTTGGACTACCCACCATAAACCACGAGATTAAGTTAGTGCACGTGTGGTGTTATGGCCTCACACAAACCACAGATTAGTTATGCCATTGGTGGTATGGACTCACACACACCATAATTAACCCAAGATTATAGTCGTCATGTGTTGGACTTCCACAAAAACCACAGAGATAGCAGCACATTGTGTGTGTTAGGATTACACACACACAAAAACACAGGATTTAGTCAGTCCAGTGTGTATGGAGTCTACACACGACACATTAACCACAATAAAGGTCTAGTGCACATTGTGTGTGTTATGGGGAGCTCTACACACACACAATATAACCACAGAGATTATAGTCTAGTGCACATTTGTGTGTTATGGGGAGCTCTACAACAACATATAACCACAGAGATTATAGTCTAGTGCACATTGTGTGTGTTATGGGGAGCTCTACACACACACACATATAACCACAGAGATTATAGTCTAGTGCACATTGTGTGTGTTATGGGGAGCTCTACACACATATAACCACAGAGATTATAGTCTAGTGCACATTGTGTGTGTTATGGGGAGCTCTACACACACACACATATAACCACAGAGATTATAGTCTAGTGCACATTGTGTGTGTTATGGGGAGCTCTACCACACACACATATAACCACAGAGATTATAGTCTAGTGCACATTGTGTGTGTTATGGGGAGCTCTACACACACACATATAACCACAGAGATTATAGTCTAGTGCACATTGTGTGTGTTATGGGGAGCTCTACACACACACAATATAACCACAGAGATTATAGTCTAGTGCACATTCTGTGTGTTATGGGGAGCTCTACACACACACATATAACCACAGAGTTATAGTCTAGTGCACATGTCTGTGTGTTATGGGGAGCTCTACACACACACATATGACCACAGAGATTACAGGCACATTCACACATGTGCTTGACGCTCTCACACACACACTCACAACTCTTCCTGATCAGAGCTTTCACCTCTAGCTCTGTCACCCCTGTCTCTGTTACCGTCATCACAGTCCACTTATCTATTACTGACTGACCATTACGCCATGATAAGTAGGGCAGCAATGATGGTTTCCCACTTCTGCCTATTTTGGGCCAGCCTCTGCACAGTACTTACCTTTTGACTCCTCACCTGTCCACCAGCACACTGCACTGTCGACCATGCCAGCAAAACATAAACTTAACCCTTTGCCTCCTTCACCCTGTCCACCAGCATACTGCATTGTCGACCATGCCAGCAAAACAAAAACTTAACCCTTTGACTCCCTCACCCTGTCTATTAGCATATTGCACTGCTGACCATGCCAGCAAAACATAAACTTAACCCTTCGACTCCCGCGCCCTGTCCACCAGCACACTGCACTGTCGACCATGCCAGCAAAACATAAACTTAACCCTTTGACTCCCGCACCCTGTCCTACCAGCATACTGCACTGTCGACCATGACCAGCAAAACATAAACTTAACCCTGTGACTCCCTCACCCTATCCAGCAGCTTCCTGCAGGAAGCTGGTGGATAGGGTGACGGAGTCACAGGGTTAAGTTTTTGCAGTTGATGGATAGAGCGTGGGAGTCCAGAATCCTGTCCTAGTTATATTTTTGGCGTTCAGAACTTCCATCATCCTGTCACGGCTTGCTCTAGGAGTCATCATTGTCGCTCAATCAAGTGTGTTCCCATGACTCAGGAAACTCATCAGACACACAGCAGTGCTGGCTTCTTCTGTTGTTGTTTCTGTAACTGGATTCCAAGACTGGATTGTTAGCCATGTGCCCACCCCCCAATGAGGACCAGTGAATGGCTTTATCAGACCTCTACCCTTCAACCTGTCCAGCTTGGGTGACCCTACTACTGTACAAGAAGCCAGAGCTACCACATTGATAACTCTAGGGGGTCCCTGATGCATACAAACTCCCTGTTAGTTTTATTATTATTGTTATTGTTTATGGCCCAGCCGACTACGTAGAGCCATATCAGGGCTATAACCACCTTAAAACATACAAAACTTCAACAGAAAAAAAAAAGAAAAGAAAATTAAGTACACATATCAATGCATTCGTCAAACATACAAAACTTACAGAAAAAAGAAAAGAAAAGAAAATTAAGTACACATATCAATGCATTCGTCCACATAATCTAAGGACATGCCCCTGGCATTGACCACTCGTCCAATTTATCACACAGGGGATTTAAAAAACACACCTGAATACAAATATAAGCATACCTAAGACACCAAACATCTATAAAATCAGGCATAAATTACCTAAAATTGCTTCTGCATATCTCACCTACCTACAGCCAAAAATGCACTTAATACATGTACCCAATTATCAATCCTAAGAAAAAGTACGTAAGACTTTATAAGACACATACAGGTGAATGGATGATTAAGGCAGAAAATGATAGGTAGAAATGACAGAAAGCAAAGTAACAAGGCAGAAACAAAGAGAGTGACACAAAAGAGGAAATTTCTAGCACAGAATTTCCAGAAGGTGGGGATACTGTTTATACTGAAAGAGCCCCCGGTATCCCCATGGGGGTACAAACTCACTGACTATGACAAAGTGCTATCTGTTTTACACTAGATCTACACTGAAGTCTTAAGGCTGAATCTTCAGATGTTGCGAGAAGACAAACTGAGGCTGTTTTTAACAACATGAACTTGATGCACAATTCTTTTTTTAAAATCATGGCAACAAAGCAACTGTCCCTGGCCAAATTCTGGAAACAAATGAGTGAAATCATGCACAGATACAGAACGATAACAATGTGTGAAGGAACCAGAAAAAACATGAATGAAGAATAAGAACGCGTATTTAATACAAGACAAGACAGGAGCAAATTTCCTTTTCTCACACAGGACGGCGCAGCAGGGAAGTTTCAGTCTTTTCCTCCTAGTTTTTGTATCTGGTGTTTGTTTGTAATCTTACACTTGACAAAGGCCAGTTGGCCGAAAATTTGCGCCTGTCTTGTTGTATCAAATACGCATTCTTATTCTTCTTTCGTGTTTTTTTTTCTGGTTCCTGTTTGCTTGAACGCGGGCAATCACACTTGTTTTGAAAATGTATGAAGGAAACGAATTTCTCACAGGCCACATAGATACCATGTCAAGGTTCACAAAGTGTAATACATGCATTGAGAATTACAAAGTGCACATGCACAGACAGACGTATGTATTAAAAGTGATGCAAATAAGCGCATTAATGCAGCTTACTTTCTCTCTCTCACACACACTCTCTCCGTCAAGATCAAATCCATTCACATTACAAATGCCCATGTACCTCTTCTTGGCCTCTCTTCTTGTATAACATGCTTCAAAACCCAGTTGAAAGACTCGTTCAGCAAATGCCCTAAGAAAAATGAGATCTGAAACACAAGCAACACAATTTCAATTCAATGTTGTTTAACCCTTTCCATTCTGTGTACACTGAAAACATTTCAGAAAAACTAAATTACACCTCTGAGTCTGACTTTTTGTTTCTTCACACCTCAAAAACCATAAAAGTATAAATAAAATGAATAAGACACTAACAAAGGCACATTCCGTAACAGTACAATTTGCAAATATTGTACCAGATCATCACATAATCTTTCTGAAATGCCATGCCTTTTTATTCTATATGTTCATTCTCTCTCTCTCTGTCTCTCTCTATCTCTCTTTCTCTCTCTCTCTCTTTCTCTCACTCAGTCTCAGTCAGTCACTCACTTACACACACACACACACACGCACACACACACACATACACACACACACACACACACACACACACACACACACAAGCACTGACACACCACACTAATGAGCTTCCCTGACATGTATTGATAACAACACACTGACAATTGTGAAATCACATCCTGAACAACTCTCTAGAACAACTTTGTTTCTCAAACTGCCAGATCCTGCTACTATCATCTCCATCGTATAAGGCTGATCAGGAAGTATCTCTCTGTCGAAACAACTGCAAAACTCGTTCTCTCCTTCATAATGTCTCGCATTGACTATTGCAATTCACTCCTGTCTGGTCTTCCTGCCTCCACCATTCACTTCCTACAGCGCATTCAAAACAATGCTGTACGCCTTGTACTCAAAAAGAAAAAAGCTGACCACATATCTCCTCTCCTGGCACAACTTCACTGGCTCCCTGTATCAAAGCGCATACAGTACAAACTAGACACCATGTGCTACAAAAGCCTCAATAACGCAGCCCCCGATTACCTGTCAAGCCTACTTGAGATCTATGTTCCCTCACGTACCCTCCGCTCTGCCTCCGATCCTCTGACTTTTCGCTTTCCACGCACTAAGCTCAATACCTATGGTCCACGAGCCTTCTCTGTTTCTGGTCCACTCTCCTGGAACAAACTTCCTCTCTCAGTCCGTCAGCAACCTACTTTTGTCTCCTTCAAGTCCGCTCTCAAAACTCACCTTTTCTCCTCCGCATAAAATCCTAACCCCCCTCTGCAGCCTGTCTCCGCTCGGAGGGAATCACATGGTTATAATATATAATTGTATATGCTATGCTCTCTATAATTTTCCATTGCTTTTATTCTTGCTTTTATTGCTTTTATTCTTTCTCCCCATTTATAGCCATGCGTGTGTGTGTGTGTGTGTGTGTGTGTGTGTGTGTGTGTGTGTGTGTGTGTGTGTGTGTGTGTGTGTGTGTGCGTGCGTGTGTGTGCGTGCGTGCGTGCGTGCGTGCTTGCGTGTGTGTCTGCTTCAGCGCTTAGATTTGATTTTATCAAGATTTTGCGCTATATAAATATTGTAATTATTATTATTACGTCAACACTGCAGCAAAGAGGATTTATAAAGCCTGGCTGACAATGGAGACCAAGGGCTCAAACACAATTAATAACAATAAGACGAGACATAAGACACTGTAAAAAGTAATTTTGTGAAACCAAACGGAATGCCAGTGCTCAGGTAAATAGAAACAAGAAACAAGTGAAAATGAAATAAGAACATACGATTAACCCTTTGAGTTTGCTAACATGGTTGACAATGCAGGATGCGAGTGGACAGGGTGTGGGACTGGGAGTCAAAGGGTTTTAAAACCATCTTCTGATCTGCTGTACAGCAGTCACCCAATCAATAAAACTCGCAACATCCATTTTCAACAGAAAAATGCAAGGCAGACAGTTCACACATACATGATACAAACAAAATTATGACAAAACTGATAAAGTGATATGTTCATTAGCACTATAAAACAAATTTCCGCAAAATGATTTCTTTCTGCTCACTGCTTACGAGTGCTATCCTCTCTTCCTCTCCCCCAACCTCAACATGTTTTGTGAATTTATCTTTTATGTTTGAAAGTCCTGTTACAGTTGTGTTGTTGCATACTAACTACAAACAAGTGAACACTGCACACTTTGTGAAACTCTCTCTTGTCAGTCTTGCAGTGTTTGAACTGTGTTGTTACACATTATGTCAACAACTTCACTGTTACTGTCATTTCTGTTTAAAGTCCAGCTGACTGTGTAGAACCAAATCAGGGCTATAACCGTTTCAAAGCATACGGAATAATTCAACATGGAAAAAAGGGGGGAAAATAAGGAAAAGAAAATTAAGTACACATATCATTATCAATGCATTTGCGAACATAATCTAAGGAGATGCCCAATTTAACACACAAGGAATTTAAAAAACATACCTGAAAACAAATTTAAACAAAACTTAAGATACCGTTTAAACATACATAAAAACGGGCCTAAATTACATAAAATTGCTTTCACATATCTCATTTCCCTAGAGCCAAAAATGTACTTAATACGTATGTACCCAATTATCAATCCTAAGAGAAAGTATGTAAGACTTTATATCAAACACACATAGGTGAATGGACCAGCAAGGTAGAAACTGTTAATAAGAAATAACAGAAGCAAAAGGAACAAGGCAGATACAGAATGACTGAAAAGAGGAAATATGTTAGCACAAAATTTCCAGAAGGTGGGGATATTATCTATACTGAAAGAGCCCCCGGCATCCCCACATGACGATGTCAACAGCATAACGTTGCGTACCGTGTGCAGGTCCCTCCTGAAAATGATGAGCGTGACAAAGCTGACACCCAGACAGAAGGGCAGGAGACTGGACATGGCCAGCAGCTGACCCAGCACGTCCCCTGAAAACAAAAACATTACATACAAATTCAAAACAAATGTGATGCCCGCGTTCAAGCACACAGGAAACAGAAAAACCATGAAAAAAGAATAAGAATGCATATTCAATATAACAACTTAAACAAGACAAGACAGGCGCAAATTTTCCGCCAACTGGCCTTTGTCAAGCGTAAGATCACAAACAACAAACACCAGGTACAAAAATTTGGAGAAAAAGACTGAAACTTCCCTGCTGCTCGGTCCAGTGTGAGAAAAGGAATAAAGCAGCAGGGAAGTTTCGCTTTCAGTCTTTTCCTCCTAATTTTTGTACCTGGTGTTTGTTTGTTTGTGATCTTACACTTCACAAAGGCCAGTTGGCTGAAAATTTGCACCTGTCTTGTCTTGTTATATTAAATACATGTTATGTTCTTATTCTTTTTTCATGTTTTTTTCTGGTTGTACATAAATGGTTTTCTCATATTTTCTTATTCTTCTTTTTCATCTGTTTTTCTACTTAATCTTTAGTATATATCTCCACTTTAACTGACCAGACTATCTGCCTGCCAGTCACAGTATTTCTTCCCAGTTTCTAAACACAGACTTTCTAAGCAATCCCTGAATTGTTTACTTAATTACTCTTCTCTGACACCATGGCCCTGTTAGCTCAGAGTGCCAAGTTCATAGCACACAGCTTGTGGATTCAACCCTACGGCAGGTCACATTTTGACCTATGGACTGGTCGAGTCTTTTGATAAGGCTTTAAGTGTGTCCCTGAAGCGCAGCTTTGGCCTTCCTCGTGAGCGTATACCGTGTGCTAGCTCACCATAGAGCAGTCTCTTCAGGAGACGCGTGTCTTGCTGGGCTCTTCTGAGCAGGGTGTGAATGCTAGTCATTCCGGCCTGATCGAGGACATCTGTGTCAGGTATTCTATCCTTCCAGGTGATCTTCAGGAGCTGTCTGAGGCAGTTGATGTGGAATCGGTTGAGTTTCTTGGCATGGCGCTCGTATACGGTCCATGTCTCACAAGCATACAGAAGGGTTGGCAGAACAGCTGCCTTGTATACCTTCAGCTTGGTGGACAGTTTGATACCTCTCCTGTCCCATACCGATACCCTGAGGCATCCGAAAGCTGAACTTGCTTTGGCAATGCGTGTGTCTATCTCAGTGTCTATGTTCACTGATCTTGAGATCGTGCTTCCGAGGTATGTAAAATTGTCCAAAGCTTTCAGGGTTTCTCCCTTGACACTGATGCTTGGTTCTGAGTACCGCTGTTGTGGTGCAGGCTGAAACATGACTTCGGTCTTCTTTGTACTGATGGTGAGTCCGAAGTTTGTGCAGGATGATGCGAATTGATTCATGCTCTGCTGCATTTTTGCTTCAGTGGTGGCATTCAGAGCACAGTCATCGGCAAACAGGAGGTCGCGGACCCAGTCTTCGCCTGAAGCCTGAGGGCATTGAGGAGCCTTCCGTCTGTCCTGTATCTGAAGCCAATGCATGTGTCATGGTCGTCATAGAATGCGTCCGAGAGCATGGCCGTAAACATCATACTGAACAGTGTGGCGCCAGTACACAACCCTGCTTGACACCATTCGTGACTGAGAAAGTCTCGGAGCAATCCCCGTTGTCCAACACACGTGCCTGCATGCCGTCATGAAATTGGCGTACCATGTTGATCACAAATTACACATAATGATAATCAGACTTTTGTAGTGAAACACCGAGAACTCAAGCTGTCAAAGTCGGGCGAGCTGACCACATCCCACCATGTTGTCTACACACTGCTGTATCAGTGTATGTATGCTGGGTGTTTTCACGTTTCCGTAAACCAGTCATACGACTTGCAGGATCTTTAACGTGCATATTTGATGTTCTGCATATGTGTACACATGAACAGGGTTTAGGTGTTCACTTATTTACCTGGGAGATTGGAAAACTCTCCACCATTTACCCACTAGCCAGAGATGACTTTAGAATTCTGGGGTAGATTAAAGTGGCTTTGTGCGTATTCAGTTATCCTGAGTTAACTGTTCATTTTCTGTCGTTTAGTTGTTTATTTGTTAGACTATATGTATACATATAATAATATATACAGTGGAGTACAGCTATGATGAAATCCACAGGGGACAGCTTTGTGTTCATTACAGCAGTACTTCGTTGTAATGCCGGCAGGTTCATTATATGAGGATTCTACTATATATCTATGTACATGTATTGTATGCATGTAAAATGAAATGAAATGAAAATTAAACTTTATTTTTTAACAGTATGAGCAACTCCCCCCCCCCCTCACCCACCCAACATTTGATGGTAAATACATAAAAGTAATTACATATTCAAATGCATACAAGTGTGTGTGTGTGTGTGTGTGTGTGTGTGTGTGTGTGTGTGTGTGTGTGTGTGTGTCACTGTGTGTGTCACTGTGTGTGTGTGTGTGTGTGTGTGTGTGTGTGTGTGTGTGTGTGTGTGTGTGTGTGTTAAAATACATGTGTGTATTATACGTTAAAATACACGTATGTCTCAAAAGAAAAAAACCCCCAATGAACAATGATAAGAAAAAAAAACCCAAAAAACCCCACCAATATCTGTATCAACAATACAAAAGAATAAAATGTAATATGTATTCAAAGTGTGTGTGTGTGTGTGTGTGTGTGTGTGTGTGTGTGTGTGTGTGGTGTGTGAGAGAGGAGTGAGTGTGTGTGAGTGTGTGTGTGTGTGCATGTGTGTGTGTTGTGTGTGTGTGTGTGTGTGTGTGTGAGAGAGAGAGAGAGAGAGAGAGAGAGAGAGAGAGAGAGAGGAGTGAGTGAGAGTGTGTGTGTGTGTGCATGTGTCATTGTGTGTGTGTGTGTGTGTGTGTGTGTGTGTGTGTGTGGTGTGTGTGTGTGTGTTTGGTGTGTGTATGTGCCTGCGTGAGAGAGAGATCCTGCTAGCCATGTCAGTACTCAGTGGTTAAATCGGAACATAGGATACTCCACATGCACATCTACAGGAGACTGAGGAAGCAGACTGCAGTAATATTATCTGCAGTGTGGGCTAAACAACAGATGCATGCATCTGAGAATAAAGCTTGGTACAATAAAAACAACAACAAAAACATACCGCAGGGTACAATAAAAACAACAACAAAAACATACCGCAAAGAATATAATGTACAGTGCAGTGTGAAATTATTATTCTTTTTATTTAATTTATACTACTGTGACACTGACAGCTAGAAATGACGAGACAAAGTCATGGTCTTTCACAATGTCGAAGTTTTATACCAGTCCCCTATCTATTCTGTAAACTATGATACTTATTAATATTGCAAACAAGTGTGATACCTAATGAAAACTGTAATCATATTTACCCACTACCCAGCACAGAACAACACACACACCCACATACCCAAACACAGAAAAGTGACAGGGAAACGCACACACATACACAAATGCACATACTCTTAAGTGCATGCAACACAATGCTACGCTAATATTTGAAAAACACATGTGCACATATAAAAGCCTAAAAAGGAAGCCACACACACACACACACACGTGTACATAAAACTCTTACTAAGAAACAGGAAGGTAACACAAGAAAGCACTAGATCTGAACAAACTGCATTCCAATGCTCAATCGTCGATATTTATTCAGACGGAGCTGTGGTGCTGCTGACATTTAAGGCCTAGTCTAATCTATCTAGTGGTTGTACTAATAGGCAGCACGGCAGTTACTGCTACTGCCGCAGTAGCAGTACACGACGACACGCACGATCAGCAGACAACTCGCGTGGTTGTACATACTACATACTGTGTTTTACTCTGAAATGTAAAACTGTGAATAAAGCACTGTGCGTGTGCTATACCTTTCATGTATTCCACATTCGTCAGGGATATCGCCTTCCATTTCGTTGCTTCTTCACAAAAACTGCTAGATCCTGAACTTGCTGCAGCAGAACTCTGACTTATGGAGTCCGCCATTTTGACCCAACAGAGTAAAGTCAGAGTGGCTTGATTTTCGTACTCATTTTTGCCAGCAACAATTCAGGTATGGAGGAGTGTTTGTAACGCTGATAATGATAACAACAATGATAGAAATAAAAAGAATATTACAAATAATATTAACAATAATAGTAATAATAACGCAACCAACTAGACTCTAGTTATTGCAAAATTGTCAAGCCATACGAAATTTTCTTTTCTCTAATAAAAGGAAAGCATCAAAACAACGATGGTGTGATTGAGTGTGTCTGTGTGTGTGTGTGTGGAGGGGGGTACCAATCGACGCGAGGTACACAGTATCGCCGATGGTGAGCGGCATTCGTATGGCATGTTCCAAAAAATATTTACTCTCTGACACTGGGCCTACTTTTTCGTGTTTTAACAATTAGGTAACTAACTCCGTAATCAGCTGATGCATTTATTCATTTTATTATTTTTACAACATTATGAGCAAAAAACAAAACAAACCAAACCAAAACAAAGAAATTTGGCCGCACACAGTGGTGATGCGCTCTATAAGAGGAGAGCATCCCGAGTTTCACATGGTTAATCCATTGTGACAAAAAGAAATGAATACGAATATGATATGAATATTTCATTGTCTTTTCTTCGTATAAAGTTTACATTGTACAAAAAATAAAGTTGATAACTATGTTTAAACAAAGTTAGGCGTATAAATTATGTAAGAAATCAACCACCCTACAAATTATGCATTTTCTTTGGTCTCTGGGTATGTTCTGCATCTGGGTACATCTCAATACGTCCCAGGTTCGATACGTCCCAGGTTCGATACATCCCAGGTTCGACGCGTCCTAGGTTCGACGCGTTCCAGGTTCGATACGTCCAGGTTCGATACGTCCCAGGTTCGTTGCATCCCTGGTTCGATACGTCCCAGGTTTGAGGGGTCCGTTTTAGGGCAAAAAGTGGATACACCATGTAACACGAAAAACAGTATAAATCCTGTTTATGCGTGTGTGTGTGTACGTATGCGTGTGTGTGTGTGTGTGTGTGTGTGTGTGTGTGTGTGTGTGTGTGTGTGTGTGTGTGTGTGTGTGTGTGTGTGTGTGTGTGTGTGTGTGTGTGTGTGTGTTCGTTCTTTGATATAACGTCTTTTCACTATAGGTGATATTAGACAGGGGAGGGAAGAATAAAAAAAAAAAAAAAAAAAAAAATGGAGGACGATAGTAGGACGAGTTGGATTGGGGCAGAGGGGAAACACAGTAAAAAGTCATAAGT
The DNA here is from genome assembly GCA_030674185.1 of Monoplex corrugatus. Taxonomy (NCBI): domain Eukaryota; kingdom Metazoa; phylum Mollusca; class Gastropoda; order Littorinimorpha; family Ranellidae; genus Monoplex; species Monoplex corrugatus. The sequence continues at coordinate 58,702,948 of JAPXFY010000026.1, forward strand.
AGGTGGGAGAACAGGAAAATGGAACGAAAACTTAACACTAACAATTAACATCAATAATGTGAAGGGAAATTTTAACACTAAAACACAAACTGCATGAAGTTAAAGTAATGTATTAATAGGACTGTGAACTAATGATTCTGAAATTTTAACTAACAAAGATTGATCTGATGTTACATTTTTTTTAAATGAGTTTTAGAATAGTTTTCTTGTGTAAACATTTTTGGTAAAACAACAACAACAACAACAACAACAACAACAACAACAAATTAACAAACAACGTAGCATTTTGCAGTAAAATCAACAGTGAAAAAGAGTGGAGTGTTCGCCACAAATACACTTGATATTTTTACAATATTTTGTTTAGCTAAATAAGAAAACGAACAGCAACAATCGATCTCAAATGATACATGGAAAATATTGCAATTGTGTGTGTGTGTGTGTGTGTGTGTGTGTGTGTGTGTGTGTGTGTGTGTGTGTGTGTGTGTGTGTGTGTGTGTGTGTGTGTGTGTGTGTGTATGTGTTGCGGGTGTACGCGTGTGTGTGTGTGGTTGTGCGCGCGTATGTATGTGTTGCGCGCGTGCGTGTGTGTGTGTATGTACAATTTTACTTCATACTGTATTGTGTGTGAGAGGATCACCTTGACCTTGTTATTTGTTTCCTTCCACAACAATCCAAACTAAAAACAAATTTACACGAAGTGGAGTTTTTGTTTTGTTTTCTTTTTGTTTTCTCTTGGTTTTCTTTCATTGTTTTGTATTTCTGTCTAAATGCTTTCCACTTTCTTTGATTGTACGAAAGGTTTCATATCATTTTTAAAGATCTTTACATTTTTTTTTTCGTCTGATATTTTACAATACTGAAGACCAAAGACGCCACAAATTCTCTTTCTGATCAGTACGGTGGAACCTGTTTACAATGACCCTCCACGTAAAGACCCCTCTTTATAAAGATTTACTATTCAGGAAAATACCACTGTCTGGAGAGAGTAATTTTACCCCTGTATAAGGATTCCCCATTATAAAGATACTTCTTTTTATGGACTTTTATGGTCGTTATACACAAGTTTCATTGTATTCAAAAAATTCCAGAAAATATACCACAGCAGTGTTTGTGAAATCGAAATGAAATATTAGAATGCAGGGACGTCTGCCGTATTATACACTGACTCATGGCACTGACACATGTTATTCTGTATGATCCGTCATATGACACAATCAGATCAGTTTCAGTCTCTGCTGTCTTGTTGGCATATAGCGCAATATGCTACGCTACATTGTGAGATTTTGCAACATTGGTTTATGCGAGTCACTCAAAACAGCTCCACGTGGTCACTATTTCTGATTTTTACCATTTTAGACAAGTTCATTAATATCAATTTGGTCACTATTTCTGATTTCAGCCATTTTAGACAGGTTCATTAATATCAATGTGGTCACTATTTCTGTCATTTTAGACAGGTTCATCAATATCAATTTGGTCACTGTTTCTGTCATTTTAGACAGGTTCATTAATATCAATGTGGTCACTATTTCTGTCATTTTAGACAGGTTAATTAATATCAATTTGGTCACTATTTCTGTCATTTTAGACAGGTTAATTAATATCAATTTGGTCACTAATTCTGTCATTTTAGACAGGTTAATTAATATCAATTTGGTCACTATTTCTGTCATTTTAGACAAGTTCATTAATATCAATTTGGTCACTGTTTCTGTCATTTTAGACAGGTTAATTAATATCAATTTGGTCACTATTTCTGTCATTTTAGACAGGTTAATTAATATCAATTTGGTCACTAATTCTGTCATTTTAGACAAGTTCATTAATATCAATTTGGTCACTATTTCTGCCATTTTAGACAGGTTCATTAATATCAATTTGGTCACTGTTTCTGTCATTTTAGACAAGTTCATTAATATCAATTTGGTCACTATTTCTGCCATTTTAGACAGGTTCATTAATATCAATTTGGTCACTATTTCTGTCATTTTAGACAAGTTCATTAATATCAATTTGGTCACTGTTTCTGCCATTTTAGACAAGTTCATTAATATCAATTTGGTCACTATTTCTGTCATTTTAGACAAGTTCATTAATATCAATTTGGTCACTATTTCTGTCATTTTAGACAGGTTCATCAATATCAATTTGGTCACTATTTCTGCCATTTTAGACAGGTTCATCAATATCAATGTGGTCACTATTTCTGTCATTTTAGACAGGTTCATTAATATCAATTTGGTCACTATTTCTGTCATTTTAGAGAAGTTCATTAATATCAATGTGGTCACTATTTCTGCCATTTTAGACAGGTTAATTAATATCAATTTTAGTCACTGTTTCTGATTTCTGCCATTTTAGACAAGTTCATTAATATCAATTTGGTCACTATTTCTTTCATTTTAGACAAGTTCATTATTATCAATATGGTCACTATTTCTGTCATTTTAGACAAGTTCATCAATATCAATTTGGTCACTATTTCTGCCATTTTAGACAAGTTCATCAATATCAATTTGGTCACTAATTCTGTCATTTTAGACAAGTTCATCAATATCAATATGGTCACTATTTCTGCCATTTTAGACAAGTTCATCAATATCAATTTGGTCACTATTTCTGTCATTTTAGACAAGTTCATTAATATCAATGTGGTCACTATTTCTGCCATTTTAGACAGGTTCATTAATATCAATGTGGTCACTATTTCTGTCATTTTAGACAAGTTCATTAATATCAATTTGGTCACTATTTCTGTCATTTTAGACAAGTTCATTAATATCAATTTGGTCACTATTTCTGTCATTTTAGACAGGTTCATTAATATCAATTTGGTCACTATTTCTGTCATTTTAGACAAGTTCATTAATATCAATTTGGTCACTATTTCTGTCATTTTAGACAAGTTCATTAATATCAATTTGGTCACTATTTCTGTCATTTTAGACATGTTCATTAATATCAATTTGGTCACTATTTCTGCCATTTTAGACAAGTTCATTAATATCAATTTGGTCACTATTTCTGCCATTTTAGACAGGTTCATTAATATCAATTTTAGTCACTGTTTCTGATTTCTGCCATTTTAGACAAGTTCATTAATATCAATTTGGTCACTATTTCTGCCATTTTAGACGAGTTCATTAATATTAATTTGGTCACTATTTCTGCCATTTTAGACAGGTTCATTAATATCAATTTGGTCACTATTTCTGCCATTTTAGACAGGTTCATTAATATCAATTTGGTCACCATTTCTGTCATTTTAGAGAAGTTCATTAATATCAATTTGGTCACTATTTCTGCCATTTTAGACAGGTTCATTAATATCAATTTGGTCACTATTTCTGCCATTTTAGACAGGTTCATTAATATCAATTTGGTCACTGTTTCTGCCATTTTAGACAGGTTCATTAATATCAATTTGGTCACTATTTCTGCCATTTTAGACAAGTTCATTAATATCAATTTGGTCACTATTTCTGCCAGTTTAGACAAGTTCATTAATATCAATTTGGTCACTGTTTCTGCCATTTTAAACAGGTTCATTAATATCAATTTGGTCACTATTTCTGCCATTTTAGACAAGTTCATCAATATCAATTTGGTCACTATTTCTGTCATTTTAGACAGGTTCATTAATATCAATTTGGTCACTATTTCTGTCATTTTAGACAGGTTCATTAATATCAATATGGTCACTATTTCTGCCATTTTAGACAAGTTCATCAATATCAATTTGGTCACTATTTCTGTCATTTTAGACAAGTTCATCAATATCAATTTGGTCACTATTTCTGATTTTTACCATTTTAGACAGGTTCATTAATATCAATTTGGTCACTATTTCTGTCATTTTAGACAGGTTCATCAATATCAATTTGGTCACTGTTTCTGCCATTTTAGACAAGTTCATTAATATCAATTTGGTCACTATTTCTGCCATTTTAGACAGGTTCATCAATATCAATTTGGTCACTGTTTCTGCCATTTTAGACAAGTTCATTAATATCAATTTGGTCACTATTTCTGCCATTTTAGACAGGTTCATTAATATCAATTTGGTCACTGTTTCTGTCATTTTAGACAAGTTCACTAATATCAATTTGGTCACTGTTTCTGCCATTTTAGACAAGTTCACTAGTATCAATTTGGTCACTATTTCTGCCATTTTAGACAAGTTCATTAATATCAATTTGGTCACCATTTTTACCATTTTAGACAAGTTCATTAATATCAATTTGGTCACTATTTCTGTCATTTTAGACAGGTTCATCAATATCAATGTGGTCACTATTTCTGCCATTTTAGACAAGTTCATTGATATCAATTTGGTCACCATTTCTGCCATTTTAGACAAGTTCATTAATATCAATTTGGTCACTATTTCTGCCATTTTAGACAAGTTCATTAATATCAATTTGGTCACCTACAAGGAGGAGGGAGGTCAACTTTGCTTGAAGTAGTGTCAAAAATCAGGAGTAACTGCTCTTAATAATTTGGGTTTGAGCCTCAAATGATCAATTTTATCATTTTTAGATGTTTGGTTGAACTTTAGTGCACCGACTTGAGGTGGGTTTCGTGGGTCAGCTTTTAGGGATACAATACAGTTTAGTTGTTGTTGTTGTTGTTGGTGGTGGTAGCTTTAGCAAAGAAAGTTGTCATATTAAAAGAAATCATACATACCATTGTTGTTGTGTTGGTGATGATGATGGTGATAGTATTGTTCTACCATACATTGTTACTTAATACTAAAAAGAAGAGGAATTATTACAGTATTTATATGGCGCCAAATCTTTACCATTCAAATCAAAGCACACCCACGCACCACACATACACATGCCATCAACACAGGCCACATTATAACACCCAGAAAAACACCCATAATGATGTTGTTGTTGTTGTTGATGATGGTGGCGGTGTTATCCTACCATACATTGTTACATACTGTTGCTGTTGTTGGTGGCAAAGATGTTGTGGTGCCCTCGCAAAGGTCATTTTATTGGGGAAGGAGTGGGATGGTGAAACCAATAATATCACACAAAACTACAAACTATGTAGCCAGGAACAGGAGTATAACAAGAGAACGTATAGTATATTTCAAATGTAGTATGACTATGAATGAAACAAGAGAACGTATAGTATATTTCAAATGTAGTATGACTATGAATGAAACAAGAGACTGTACAGTATATTTCAAATGTAGTATGACTATGAATGAAACAAGAGAACGTATAGTATATTTCAAATGTAGTATGACTATGAATGAAACATAAGAACGTATAGAATATTTCAAATGTAGTATGACTATGAATGAAACAAGAGAACGTACAGTATATTTCAAATGTAGTATGACTATGAATGAAACAAGAGAACGTACAGTATATTTCAAATGTAGTATGACTATGAATGAAACAAGAGAACGTACAGTATATTTCAAATGTAGTATGACTATGAATGAAACAAGAGAACGTACAGTATATTTCAAATGTAGTATGACTATGAATGAAACAAGAGAACGTATAGTATATTTCAAATGTAGTATGACTATGAATGAAACAAGAGAACGTATAGTATATTTCAAATGTAGTATGACTATGAATGAAACAAGAGAATGTATAGTATATTTCAAATGTAGCCATGAAAATTAGTGTAAAAAGAGAATGTATAGTAAGTATATTTCAAATGTAGCCATGAAAACGTGTGAAACAAGATGTATATTTCAAATGTAGCCATGAACATGTGTGAAACAAGATGTATATTTCAAATGTAGCCATGAACACGTGTGAAACAAGATGTATATTTCAAATGTAGCCATGAACATGTGTGAAACAAGATGTATATTTCAAATGTAGCCATGAACACGTGTGAAACAAGATGTATATTTCAAATGTAGCCATGAACATGTGTGAAACAAGATGTATATTTCAAATGTAGCCATGAAAACGTGTGAAACAAGATGTATATTTCAAATGTAGCCATGAACATGTGTGAAACAAGATGTATATTTCAAATGTAGCCATGAACACGTGTGAAACAAGATGTGTATTTCAAATGTAGCCATGAACACGTGTGAAACAAGATGAATATTTCAAATGTAGCCATGAACATGTGTGAAACAAGATGTATATTTCAAATGTAGCCATGAACATGTGTGTGAAACAAGATGTATATTTCAAATGTAGCCATGAACACGTGTGAAACAAGATGTATATTTCAAATGTAGCCATGAACACGTGTGAAACAAGTTGTATATTTCATATGTAGCCATGAACATGTGTGTGAAACAAGATGTATATTTCAAATGTAGCCATGAACACGTGTGAAACAAGATGTATATTTCAAATGTAGCCATGAACACGTGTGAAACAAGTTGTATATTTCAAATGTAGCCATGAACATGTGTGTGAAACAAGATGTATATTTCAAATGTAGCCACGAACATGTGTGAAACAAGATGTATATTTCAAATGTAGCCATGAACATGTGTGTGAAACAAGATGTATATTTCAAATGTAGCCATGAACACATGTGTGTGAAACAAGATGTATATTTCAAATGTAGCCATGAACATGTGTGTGAAACAAGATGTATATTTCAAATGTAGCCATGAACATGTGTGAAACAAGATGTATATTTCAAATGTAGCCATGAAAACGTGTGAAACAAGATGTATATTTCAAATGTAGCCATGAACACGTGTGAAACAAGTTGTATATTTCAAATGTAGCCATGAACATGTGTGTGAAACAAGATGTATATTTCAAATGTAGCCATGAACATGTGTGTGAAACAAGATGTATATTTCAAATGTAGCCATGAACATGTGTGAAACAAGATGTATATTTCAAATGTAGCCATGAACATGTGTGAAACAAGATGTATATTTCAAATGTAGCCATGAAAACGTGTGAAACAAGATGTATATTTCAAATGTAGCCATGAACATGTGTGAAACAAGATGTATATTTCAAATGTAGCCATGAACACGTGTGAAACAAGATGTATATTTCAAAT
>JAPXFY010000026.1:58714964-58719964 GCA_030674185.1 Monoplex corrugatus
AATGATTCTGAAATTTTAACTAACAAAGATTGATCTATAATGCTACCAATTTTGAAGAACAAGGTCTCCCAACAGTGTAAAAATCGCTACTCACAGTTCCGTAGCTTTCGATGGCGTTCTCGCCATCTTCGTCAGCGCTCTAATGCTGTCTGCGTGAATCTCTACTCAGATCTCGCGAACATGGGATGAACCCAGTTCACGAGATCGAATCAGAGAATGGTACACCGGGGGCAGGGTGTAACGGCCCCGGTCCCTGTTGAGCGGGGGGTTGGTGGCTGCGATGTAGATGGCCTCCTTGACTCCTCGCTGGATTGATCTGATGTAATTTTTTGGAAATGATTTTCAGAATACTTTTCTTGAGTAAACATTTTCGGTAAAAAAGAACGTAGCATTTTGCAGTAGAATAAACAGTGAAACAATGTGAACTGTTCGCCGCTTGACATTTTCACAGTATTTTGTTTTCAATGCGTTTAGCTGAATACGAAAACGAACAGCAACAATCGATCTCAAATGATACATAGAAGAATACTGTAATTTTTTACATACATTTTGAACGGTAAGTTTTACCATCTGTTTTGACACAAACTGTTCATTTGAATGTTCATGAAATCGAGTCCATGAGGCTGATTCGAGCAAGTTGTAAGCTTCTTTTACGGAAGTATGAACATATAATTCTATAGCATTATCAGCATTCTGGGCGCCTTGCTTAGCTGCTCTGTCAACTACTTCGTTACCGTGAAGACCAACGTGAGAAGGCACCCAGCATAAACTGATATTTTTTACCTTTGACCCTTAAACGATGTATAAGATGATTTACCTCAGTAATTAAATCAGGTCTTGTGTCGGCATCAAAGGACCGTAAGGCATGTAATACACATTCTGAGTCAACAAAGAGAACTACTTTGAAAGACATGGGTTTAAGATTTACTAGATAATGCAATGCTTGATTAATAGCGATCAATTCCGCTATAAAGATAGATGCCCCAACGAAAAATGACTTTTTTATTTTAAATTTTGGAAGATAAAATGCTGCTCCAGCACATTTATTTTCTAAGACTGATCCATCGGTAAAAATATGAAGGTGGGTACGGTATTTTTCATCGATGTGTTCTCTTGCTGTGGATATCGGAATGTTGACGTTTTCAGATTTCTTAGCGTCTGTATAATCAATATCAAAAGAGGCTTTTAGCATTTCCCATGTAGGTATAGACGTTGTTGATGGTGTCTCAGCTATTTCATCCATATTTATGTTAGACTATTTGACCAAGTCAGATATGTAAGTTGCAACAGTCATTTGTGATGAAATGCTTTTTGCTCGCTTTGGAAAGTCAACGTCAGACCTCATTTTCATTTCCTTACTCACAAAATGTTCCGTTTGTGAAGTAGTTCTAACTGCAAATTTCACTGTCGCTAGCTCACGATAGTTGTTCAGAGGCAGGATTCCAGCAATTTTGTACGTTTCTAGATTAGAGGCATGAGTAGGGACACCTAGAGCAATTTTAATACTTTTGCAGTCTAAGCTTTGTATCTTCTTTAATAAATATTTTGGTGCACTGAAGAACACTTCTTGCGCATAGGATATTTTAGATCGTACAAGTGCTGTTGATAGATGAATTAGTATGTTCGTATCCATTCCCCAAGGTAATCTGCTTATTATCTTTAGAAAATTTAGGGCTTTTCTTGCTTATATATAATATAATTAAAATGGACATTCCAGTTTAATTTCGATGTCATAAAGACTCCCAGAAATGTTACAACCTGTTTGTAATGTAACACTTCACCAAACAATCTCAGTGTACAGGAGGTAAGTGTTTGGTGGATGGCTTCCTGTGAAAATAACAGGGCCACAATCCAGCTGTTGGTGTTTATCCAGTGATAGCGGGAAACTGCTACCAGCTTTGGGATGGAGTTTAGTGGTGATGTGTCCCCCTTGGGGGAAACTGCTACCAGCTTTGGGATGGAGTTTAGTGGTGATGTGTCCCCCTTGGGGGAAACTGCTACCAGCTTTGGGATGGAGTTTAGTGGTGATGTGTCCCCCTTGCCCCTGTCCCTGTTTCACCACTGTGGCTACCAGGCGTGTGGGAATAATGTCAATAGGTTTGAGGTTAGTTACCTCATCTCCAGCAGTATTGTCTTTGTGGCAACCAGGCTTGTGGGAATAATGTCAATAGGTTTTAGGTTAGTTACCTCATCTCCAGCAGTATTGTCTTTGTGGCAACCAGGCTTGTGGGAATAATGTCAATAGGTTTTAGGTTAGTTACCTCATCTCCAGCAGTATTGTCTTTGTGGCAACCAGGCTTGTGGGAATAATGTCAATAGGTTTTAGGTTAGTTACCTCATCTCCAGCAGTATTGTCTTTGTGGCAACCAGGCTTGTGGGAATAATGTCAATAGGTTTTAGGTTAGTTACCTCATCTCCAGCAGTATTGTCTTTGCCTGCTGTTGGTTGGGTTATCTTGAAGAAACATTTATTCCACAAGTTTGTCCAGAGTTCCAGCAGGAGGGTTTTTTTAAAATTTAAATTTCATTATAAAGAGAACCTCTACCACCAAGTTCTATTGGTGCAGCCCTCATTTCAACCATATGTAATTTTTATTTGACAGCATCCATATCACTACTGTCTATATATCCAAGACATGGAATGTTACAAAACCTTCATACCCACAACCACGTGTCCTTGTTTTAATTTGACAGCGTCCATATCACTACTGTCTATATATCCAAGATATGGAATGTTACAAAACCTTCATACCCACAACCACGTGTCCTTGTTTTAATTTGACAGCGTCCATATCACTACTGTCTATATATCCAAGATATGGAATGTTACAAAAACCTTCATACCCACAACCACGTGTCCTTGTTTTAATTTGACAGCGTCCATATCACTACTGTCTATATATCCAAGATATGGAATGTTACAAAACCTTCATACCCACAACCACGTGTCCTTGTTTTAATTTGACAGCGTCCACATCACTACTGTCTATATATCCAAGATATGGAATGTTACAAAACCTTCATACCCACAACCACGTGTCCTTGTTTTAATTTGAAAGTGTCCACATCATTACTGTCTATATATCCAAGACATGAAATGTTATAAAACCTTCATATCCACAATCAGTGCTACAGGCTCATGTAAATATTTTGCCCACACAGAAAACTGAATGACTGCCACGTCTCTGATTTTCATCGCTCTCAGCATTTAAACATGAATCATGTGTTTATGTATACACAATAAGATTATTAATTCAACAGAAACACATTTCATAAACAAATTGTAGTAAAGCTATATATGGATTGAAGTGTGTCTTGATTCAGTAGAAAAGGTCACAATTTACTCTAGTGTAAGAAAGCAGGAACACGTTTTTTAAAAACGAATTCAGGTTACAGTGTCAACATTGCCATCACCAGTGCTACCTGAATATCGTCCTTCACTCACACTAGGAATGTTTTCCGTCTGTCTTTCACCATCCCACATCCATTCTTCTCTCCACCACTACCCATCACTTTACCACTCACTAATTTCACAATATTCTGTCTTGATATTCTTTTTTGGTATCTACTCTCTTTCACTCCCCACCAAGCCAGCCCCATATTCCCTTTAGTTTAAGATCCCTTATATGTATGTATATGTATAGATAGATAGATAGATAGATAGATAGATAGATAGATAGATAGAAAGATAGATAGATACATACATACATACATACATACATACATACATACATACATACATACACACATACATACATACATACATACACACATACATACATACATACATACATACATACACACATTACATACATACATACACACATACATACATACATACATACACACATACATACATACATACATACATACACACACACATACATACATACATACATACATACATACACACATACATACATACAAACATACATACGTACATACATACATACATACATAACATTTCTATAATTTATTTTTAAAAGAAACAGGTCAATGCATTATATCATAGTTAATTACTTTCAGTGGCCACACAAGCATCACCATCATCATCATCATCATCATCATCATCATCATCATGTGCCCTGCCACACATGTAACATGGTCACAATTCTAAAATGTCTGTGAAATTGACATACAAATGATGAAGACATGCATTCCAGAAGAAAGCTATTGCTTCATTTTAAAACACATCTCTGACATGTAACACAAAATAATTAAGTCCGAAATATATACACATGCGCAAGCATCATTGATAGATGAAAGTAAACACAGAAAAAAACAGAAAAAGAATGTAACGTTAACTTAATTTTCAGCAAGAAAAGATTTGTAATAGTGTCAATTGGCAGAGATTTGGGAAAGATCAAGACTGGATTTTGAGTTATATTCCTCTACTGACATCAGCAAGACATTCCCACCAGACAAAGTTGCTCCAGTGGAGCTCCTATTTACGTCGTTCACGTTTCTTTTCTTTTGATCCACCATGCCTGCAAAAGTAAGGCTCCAGATTATGTCAAATAGATTACAGTCACAAGCTGATGAAATCGTTGTTGAAGAATAGGTGCAGTTCCACAGAGGAGAAATACTATTGAAAAGATCTTAAACCTGTCTCTCCTTTGTGAAAAAAAGTCTCCAGTGCCAGGAAGAGTTTATTACATCTTCATAGACATCAAAAAGGCGTTTGACAAAATTCAACAGGAGATGATGTAAGCCATAATGAAGACATTTAACATCAAAACAAAAACTAATCAACATCATACAGCTATTATACTCCAGAACAACTGGTACCTTATTTATACAAGGCGTCATTGGAGAGTGGTTCCACATTTTGATTGGAATTCGTGAGGGCTCTCTTCTGTCTCCAACACTCTTCAACATATTCCTGGAACGTCATTATAACTGTCCCACTTGAAGATCACGTCAACACAGCACTGGAGAAAGAACTATCACAAAGGCTACCTGGTTGAACCTGGCGCTCAGTCACAAAAACGCTACTTACTG
>JAPXFY010000026.1:58724964-58734964 GCA_030674185.1 Monoplex corrugatus
CCATGGTCTAACAGTCGCTTTTGTATTTTTGACAGATTCTTGTGTGAAACAATTGATGACAGACATTTAATTATTTATTTATTTCATTTGTCTATTCTTTTCTTTTAAAATAAGATAGACAGATACACACGTTATCTATAGGTAACCAAGACTATTCCAATGATAGGCTGTTACAATACCAGTATGAAATATAGACCAGGTGAAACATAGGCTAGGTAGGCCCTCAGGACCTAGCTAGCTCACAGGCGTATATTCAGGCTTAAGGCTTGTGCCTTGGTCACCATCACATGGCACCTGTGACGTTAGTGCATATGAAATTCGTTCCGACCACAGAGACGTCATCTGGACGTAGAGTGGCTTGACCTGGCAAATGCATATGGATCAGTCCCACACAAGATGATTCAACTGGCTCTGGAGACGATCATGTCCCAAAGAACATCCAAGAAATGCTGAAGAAGTACTTTCATGGATTCTCAATGCGGTTCTCCACAAAAGACTAAACCACTGACTGGATTAATTTGGAAGTAGGCATAGCGATGGGCTGTGCAATTTCTCCAATATTGTTCGTGTTAGCAATGGAGAAATGGAGGTCATCTTGAAAGCAGAAGTAAAGACTTCAGACCCAACTGACCTTGGCATCAGTACTGATAGATATTTAACCTTCACAAAACATGTGGAAACCATTACAAATGTAAAAAAGGCCTTTCAATCCTGAAAGCAATGGCAGCTAAAGGCATTGAACAACGTCATCTCTTTCAACTATACTAAGCTGTAATACTGAGTGTCATCGACATGGACTAGGCCTCACTACGTTGCCACAGACAAACCTGCTAAAACTAGAAAGGATACAAAACGAAGCAATGACAGTGATCCTCAGAACCACAAAAGACACACCCATGGAAACTATGCGATATCTGCTCGACCTTTCTTCACTACAGTCGATACACAAAATAGAACAAGTTAAGGCATATTTCAGGCACTGGAGAATCCAGAACACCCACTTCACCAGATAGTCGGAACAGCAAAAGGCAACAGACTCCAACGTAGAAAATCATGGATAGGACAGACAGAAGACTCCATTCAACATGTGTGTCAACTGACAGAACTCAAAGGGACAAACGAATGGGAAAAATATCCAAACCATTTCAAACACCTGTACAAAACTATCATACCTTTAAAAATCGAGGGAGACACTGTCGCAAATGGCCAGAAGGGAAAACAAACTCAGAAATTCAGCTACTGTACTCATGGAGCAACTAAGTTGCAATTCCAAAGATGTAAGCATATACACGGATGGCTCAGTCACCAGTAACAAATCTGAATGGGATTTCACTGTCAAACAGAATGGAAACACAATACATGAAGAAAACGCTACATATGATATCACAACCTCCAGTCTAACAATGGAAACTGAGGCAGTAACACGTGCACTACAATGGTTAACCTCACTGGATGACGACATGAAAGAAAGCCAAGCCTTCATCCTGACTGACTCAATAAATCTACTTCAAAAAGTGCAAAATGGAGTATGGACCCCAGAATGGCACAAAGCAATGAACAGTATCAACCTAAAAAGTCTCACGTGCATCTACTACCCTGGACACGCTGGTGTTAAAGGAAATAAATGGGCCAATAAACTTGTGGGCAATGCCACTACAACAAAATTCTCTTTCTGGGAAAGTCTGAGGTTTTAGACGCTTTAAATCATACCTTCGCGAACAAAATGTGAGTCATCATACCATCGAACGTCTTACACAAAAAGGAATAGATAGAGAAAGTGGCCCGAAATCCACTAAAAAAGGCAAAACAAGAGCTATCATTAATCAGACTGACATTGGTCATCATCATCATCAGGTGCCCTGCCACATGGCGTTGGCGACCATAGACTTCCGACCATCTCTATCTCTCGTTGCCCCTAGCATCTCCCCCACCCTCCTCATCCCCAACCACTCTGCAAGTCCGTCCAGCATTCTGTCCCTGGGTCTACCTGGTGCTCTCTTTCCCTCCAGCTTTCCCGTTGTGACTAGGTGCTCCAAATCCCCCTTCCTTATAAAATGGCCTATAAATGTTGCCTGTCTTTTTCCTAATCTTCCTTATGAGTGATCTACTTGTGTCTGCCTCCATCAAGACTGTCTCGTTTGTTTTCTTTGCTGTCCATGGAACTCTCAACATTCTTCTTAGAAACCACATCTTGGCTGCCTCAATCTTGCTCTGGCTTTGCTTGCTGACATTGGTATTATCTGAAAAGTAACACCGCACAGACTCTTACGGCACGGGATGAAAAGTGTTTGGGCTTTTCCTGAAACAGAGGTAACAGAAAAGTGAAGAAACGGAAAATGCAACTGGAGAACAAGCAAGTTTGCCAAACAGTCTGTGTGTGTGTGTGTGTGTGTGTTTGTGTGCGTGCGTGCGTGTGTGTGTGTGTGTGTGTGAGTGTGTGTGTGTGTGTGTGTGTGTGTGTGTGTGTGTGTGTGTGTGTGTGTGTGTGTGTGTGTGTGTGTGTGTGTTGTGGGCTGTTTGTTGATTGTTGTCCAGATATGTCTGAAAGTTTGTCATGGTATGTATATGCCTATGTTTCCTCTTTTCTGTTGATGTTGTTGTTGTTGTTGCTGCTGCTGCTGCTGCTGTTGTTGTTCTTGCTGTTGCTGTTGGTCATGTGGATATGGGAGTGTATGTATGAATGTAAGAGTGTATGTCTGTGTGTGGGCGTGTGGGTATATGCATGTATTTACTATTATTTATTATTTTCATCTTTTATATTATATTTTTATATTTAGTATTTATTTATTCATCTATTTACGTATATAGTTATTTACTTACTTAATACTTACTTAATACTTACTTATTTGTAATGTACGTCTTGATTAGCGCCCCTGTTACGAGAGACTTAGCTCCCCTGTTGATATAGCTTAGGGGAATCGTGAGCGATAGTCAGGGAAGCCAGCGGAGAATCAGGGAAGACCTAACGCTCAGAATACTTTCTGACTTCGAGTTGAATAGACGTTGACGTACCATGTCCCTGACACATGTTTATACAGAACCTGATGTCGAGCTTATGCCGTTTTCATTATTCAGAGAATCTATTATTTACTTAATTACTTACTTACTTACTCACCTACTGGCTTACTTACTAGCTTACTGGCTGGCTTACTTGCTTACTTACTCACTCACTTACTGGCTTACTTACTTACTTACTCACTTACTGGCTTACTTGCTTACTTACTCACTCACTTACTGGCTTACTTGCTTACTCACTCACTTACTGGCTTACTTGCTTACTCACTTACTGGCTTACTTACTTACTTACTCACTTACTGGCTTACTTGCTTACTCACTCACTCACTTACTGGCTTACTTACTTACTCACTCACTTACTGGCTTACTTACTTACTCACTCACTTACTGGCTTACTTACTTACTCACTCACTTACTGGCTTACTTACTTACTCACTCACTTACTGGCTTACTTGCTTACTTACTCACTCACTTACTGGCTTACTTACTTACTGGCTTACTGGCTTACTTACTGGCTTACTTGCTTACTTACTCACTCACTTACTGGCTTACTTATTTACTTACTTATTTTTTTTACCCACTCACTCACTCAATTACTTACATACCTATCTATTTTGTCTTTTTTTCCTTGGAAGTGAACGACAGACTGTCAAACGTATGATTAAGAAAATAAAGAAATAAGAAAAATATTGTCTTCACCTAGTTGATAGGACAGCTGATCATTATGCATTGAACAGGGGGGGGGGGGGGGGCTTTATGGTATGTGAAACGAGTTTATGCAGATTAGCTAGTTTGCGTTGTGATTCAGACCTTTAATTATTTATTTATTTACTTTATGTATATGTTCCTTTTTCTGAAGTTGAGATACACAGATACACATGTCATTTACAATTAACCAAGATTATTCCAGTGATAAGCTGATACAATACCAGTATGAAAAGTAGACTAGGTAAGACATAGTCTAGGTAGGGCCTCAGGACCTGGCCAGCTCATGGGTTTATGTGCCATGATCACCATACACATGGCATCTCTGACTTTAGTGCATATAGAATGCTTTCCGAGCATCATTCAGAACAAACAATGGAGTGGGACAGACGTGTCACTTAATGATGAAAACATTAACAATAACATACGTCACGTATGTCATGTGTGTGTGTGTGTGTGTGTGTGTGTGTGTGTGTGTGTGTGTGTGTGTGTGTGTGTGTGTGTGTGTGTGTGTGTGTGTGTGTGTGTGTGTTCGTTCTTTGATTTAACGTCTTTTCACTATAAGTGATATTAGACGGGGGAGGGGGGGAGGGGGGAATAAAAATGAATGAACAAAATAAATTGTAGAACGATAGTTGGACGGGTTGGATTGGGGCAGAGGGAAGACAGAGGAAAAAGACATTAGTAGGTGGGAGAACAGAAAAATGGAACGAGAACTTAACACTCACAATTAACTTCAACAATATGAAGGGAAATTGTAACACTAAAACACAAACCGAATAAAGTTAAAGTAATGCATTAACAGGACTGTGAACTAATGATTCTGACATTTTAACTAACAAAGATTGATCTGATGTAATTTTTTGGAAATGATTTTCAGAATATTTTTCTTGAGTAAACATTTTCGGTTAAAAAGAACGTAGCATTTTACAGTAGAATAAACAATGGAATAGTATGAACTGTTCGCTGCAAATACACTTGACATTTTTACAATATTTTGTTTTCAATGCGTTTAGCTGAATACGAAAACGAACAGCAACAATCGATCTCAAATGATACATAGAAGAATACTGTGATTTTTTTCATACATTTTGAACGGTAAGTTTTACCATCTGTTGTGACACAAACTGTTCATTTGAATGTTCATGAAATCGAGTCCATGAGGCTGATTCGAGCATGTTGTAAGCTTCTTTTACGGAAGTATGAACATGTAATTCTATAGCATTATCAGAATTCTGGGCGCCTTGCTTAGCTGCTCTGTCAACTACTTCGTTACCGTGAAGACCAACGTGAGAAGGCACCCAGCATAAACTGATATTTGTACCTTTGACCCTTAAACGATGTATAAGATGATTTACCTCAGTAATTAAATCAGGTCTTGTGTCGGCATCAAAAGACCGTAAGGCATATAATACACATTCTGAGTCAACAAAGAGAACTACTTTGAAAGACATGGGTTTAAGATTTACTAGATAATGCAATGCTTGATTAATAGCGACTAATTCCGCTATAAAGATAGATGCCCCAACGAAAAATGACTTTTTTATTTTAAATTTTGGAAGATAAAATGCTGCTCCAGCACATTTATTTTCTAAGACTGATCCATCGGTAAAAATATGAAGGTGGGTACGGTATTTTTTATCGACGTGTTGTCTTGCTGTGGATATCGAAATGTTGACGTTTTCAGATTTCTTAGCGTCTGTATTATCAATATCAAAAGAGGCTTTTAGCATTTCCCATGTAGGTATAGGCGTTGTTGACGGTGTCTCAGCTATTTCATCCATATTTATGTTAGACTATTTGACCAAGTCAGATATGTAAGTTGCAACAGTCATTTGTGATGAAATGCTTTTTGCTCGCTTTGGAAAGTCAACATCAGACCTCATTTTCATTTCCTTACTCACAAAATTTTCCGTTTGTGAAGTAGTTCTAACTGCAAATTTCACTGTCGCTAGCTCACGATAGTTGTTCAGAGGCAGGATTCCAGCAACTTTGTACGTTTCTAGATTAGAGGCATGAGTAGGGACACCTAGAGCAATTTTAATACTTTCGCAGTCTAAGCTTTGTATCTTCTTTAATAAATATTTTGGTGCACTGAAGAAGACTTCTTGCGCATAGGATATTTTAGATCGTACAAGTGCTGTTGATAGATGAATTAGTATGTTCGTATCCATTCCCCAAGGTAATCTGCTTATTATCTTTAGAAAATTTAGGGCTTTTCTTGCTTATATATAATATAATTAAAATGGACATTCCAGTTTAATTTCGATGTCATAAAGACTCCCAGAAATGTTACAACCTGTTTGTAATGTAACACTTCACCAAGCAATCTCAGTGTACAGGAGGTAAGTGTTTGGTGGATGGCTTCCTGTGAAAATAACAGGGCCACAATCCAGCTGTTGGTGTTTATCCAGTGATAGCGGGAAACTGCTACCAGCTTTGGGATGGAGTTTAGTGGTGATGTGTCCCCCTTGGGGGAAACTGCTACCAGCTTTGGGATGGAGTTTAGTGGTGATGTGTCCCCCTTGGGGGAAACTGCTACCAGCTTTGGGATGGAGTTTAGTGGTGATGTGTCCCCCTTGGGGGAAACTGCTACCAGCTTTGGGATGGAGTTTAGTGGTGATGTGTCCCCCTTGGGGGAAACTGCTACCAGCTTTGGGATGGAGTTTAGTGGTGATGTGTCCCCCTTGGGGGAAACTGCTACCAGCTTTGGGATGGAGTTTAGTGGTGATGTGTCCCCCTTGCCCCTGTCCCTGTTTCACCAATGTGCCTACCAGGCGTGTGGGAATAATGTCAATAGGTTTTAGGTTAGTTACCTCATCTCCAGCAGTATTGTCTTTGCCTGCTGTTGGTTGGGTTATTTCGAAGAAACATTTATTCCACAAGTTTGTCCAGAGTTCCAGCAGGAGGGTTTTTTTAAAATTTAAATTTCATTATAAAGAGAACCTCTACCACCAAGTTCTATTGGTGCAGTCCTCATTCCGACTATATGTAATTTTAATTTGACAGCATCCATATCACTACTGTCTATATATCCAAGATATGGAATGTTACAAAAACCTTCATACCCACAACCACGTGTCCTTGTTTTAATTTGAGAGTGTCCATATCACTACTGTCTATATATCCAAGACATGGAATGTTACAAAAACCTTCATACCCACAACCACGTGTCCTTGTTTTAATTTGAAAGTGTCCACATCATTACTGTCTATATATCCAAGACATGAAATGTTATAAAACCTTCATATCCACAATCAGTGCTACAGGCTCATGTAAATATTTTGCCCACACAGAAAACTGAATGACTGCCACAACGTCTCTGATTTTCATCGCTCTCAGCATTTAAACATGAATCATGTGTTTATGTATACACAATAAGATTATTAATTCAACACAAACACATTTCATAAACAAATTGTAGTAAAGCTATATATGGATTGAAGTGTGTCTTAATTCAGTAGAAAAGGTCACAATTTACTCTAGTGTAAGAAAACAGGAACACGTTTTTTAAAATCGAATTCAGGTTACAGTGTCAACATTGCCATCACCAGTGCTACCTGAATATCGTCCTTCACTCACACTAGGAATGTTTTCCGTCTGTCTTTCACCATCCCACATCCATTCTTCTCTCCACCACTACCCATCACTTTACCACTCACTAATTTCACAATATTCTGTCTTGATATTCTTTTTTGGTATCTACTCTCTTTCACTCCCCACCAAGCCAGCCCCTTATTCCCTTTAGTTTAAGATCCCTTATATGTATGTATATGTATAGATAGATAGATAGATAGATAGATAGATACATACATACATACATACATACACACATACATACATACATACATACACACATACATACATACATACATACACACATACATACATACATACATACATACATACATACACACATACATACATACATACATACATACATACACACATACACACATACATACATACATACACACATACACACATACATACATACATACATACACACATACATACATACATACATACATACACACATACATACATACTCATACATACACACATACATACATACAAACATACATACGTACATACATGCATACATACATAACATTTCTATAATTTATTTTTAAAAGAAACAGGTCAATGCATTATATCATAGTTAATTACTTTCAGTGGCCACACAAGCATCACCATCATCATCATCATCATGTGCCCTGCCACACATGTAACATGGTCACAATTCTAAAATGTCTGTGAAATTGACATACAAATGATGAAGACATGCATTCCAGAAGAAAGCTATTGCTTCATTTTAAAACACATATCTCTGACATGTAACACAAAATAATTAAGTCCGAAATATATACACATGCGCAAGCATCATTGATAGATGAAAGTAAACACAGAAAAAAACAGAAAAAGAATGTAACGTTAACTTAATTTTCAGCAAGAAAAGATTTGTAATAGTGTCAACTGGCAGAGATTTGGGAAAGATCAAGACTGGATTTTGAGTTATATTCCTCTACTGACATCAGCAAGACATTCCCACCAGACAAAGTTGCTCCAGTGGAGCTCCTATTTACGTCGTTCACGTTTCTTTTCTTTTGATCACCCATGCCTGCAAAAGTGAGGCTCCAGATTATGTCGAATAGATTACAGTCACAAGCTGATAAAATCGTTGTTGAAGAATAGGTGCAGTTCCACAGAGGAGAAATACTATTGAAAAGATCTTAAACCTGTCTCTCCTTTGTGAAAAAAACGTCTCCAGTGCCAGGAAGAGTTTATTACATCTTCATAGACATCAAAAAGGCGTTTGACAAAATTCAGCAGGAGATGATGTAAGCCATAATGAAGACATTTAACATCAAAACAAAAACTAATCAACATCATACAGCTATTATACTCCAGAACAACTGGTACCTTATTTATACAAGGCGTCATTGGAGAGTGGTTCCACATTTTGATTGGAATTCGTGAGGGCTCTCTTCTGTCTCCAACACTCTTCAACATATTCCTGGAACGTCATTATAACTGTCCCACTTGAAGATCACGTCAACACAGCACTGGAGAAAGAACTATCACAAAGGCTACCTGGTTGAACCTGGCGCTCAGTCACAAAAACGCTACTTACTGCGTAGCTCCCACCGGCGACCCGGCCGACCTCTCCAGCGCAACCGCCGGGCCGAGAACTGGCCCCAGTGCGCACCGCCGCGAGCGAACTCACGACAATGCGACTGAATAAGCGAGGAGCACACCGACGGCAGGCCGCGCCGGCCCCGGTCACGGCCGAGGGTGGGGCCCCCTGCGGCGATGCAAACTGCCTCCTCCACTCCCCTCCGGAACCATCCCGCCCCTCCGTCGAGAACTTGCACACTGTCCCCCTCAAAGCGGTGCCGGGTGTGGGCCAGACGCTCCCCCACTGGAGAGGACCCACGCCTGTGTTCCCCTAATCTTCTGCGCAAGCCGCGCTCAGTTTCGCCAATATAACCATGGCCACAGTCCTGGCAGTCCATCTCGCATATCACCCCCGATGTGTTCAACCTGTCCGTCCTGTCCCCGGGTTGGACCAACTGGCCTCTAATGGTGCCGGTGGGCCCAGCGCGGACACCGACTCCCAACCTCCCGATCCCCCCGCCGAGAGCCCCAGCGACGCCGCCGACGTATGGCATGGAGACGTGCCCTCTCGAAGGGTTCGGCCGCTCAGTGGAGGGGTGGGGCACGGTCCTCCTGCCCTCCGGAATATCACAAACCTTCGTTTTGCAGATGACACTGATGTCTGGGCGGGCAGTGAACAGATAAGATTATAAAAAGTTTAGATAAAAACATGGACAAGATATGGTATGGAAATCACTACTGAGAAGACCAAGTTGATGGCCAGTGAGGGTACCACCATCATTACTGATATAACTGTCCATGGACTGAAGCTAGGAACTGTTTAACATTTCACTTATCTGGGATCCATTGTTATTGATGTGGAATTCTAGACAAAAAACATCTGAAGACAACACCAGCACTGTCCACACAGAAACCTGTATGGAAGGACAAGAACATCTTCATGAAATACACAGAAACCTGTATGGAAGGACAAGAACATCTTCATGAAATACACAGAAACCTGTATGGAAGGACAAGAACTTCTTCATGAAACACACAGAAACCTGTATGGAAGGACAAGAACATCTTCATGAAATACACAGAAATCTGTATGGAAGGACAAGAACTTCTTCATGAAATACACAGAAACCTGTATGGAAGGACAAGAACATCTTGATGAAAT
>JAPXFY010000026.1:58737464-58832464 GCA_030674185.1 Monoplex corrugatus
GTGGTAGTGGTGGTGGCGGTGGTAGTAGTGGTGGTGGTGGTGTGGTGGTGGTGTGGTGGGGGTGGTGGTGATGGTGGTAGTGGTGGTGATGATAGTTGTGGTTTAGATATGGTGGAGATTGTTTTAGTGTTGGTGGCGGTAGTGGTGGTGGAGAGTTGGTGTGCTGCTTAACATCTGTTCATATTGATTTATGTTTTGTTAAAGTTGTGAAGATAATAAATCTCTCAAGAAAGCAAAGGCAATAAATATCCAGCAGTAGGCTTACATCTCTGCTGTCACAAAAATCACGAGAGTTTGCAGGAAAGTCATAAATCATCAGAAAAATGTGGGATGTCTTCCACTTTGATCTTTCTTGTAGTTATAAATGACAAATAGGCATAGCTCTGGGGCAGCCATTAAAAGCAGAAAATATAAATTCTTCTTAAAAGTTAAAGAGAACATATCTGATTAAGACAGTAATCCTGATATTTATCACCATTCTATGCAGTAGAAAGCTCTCTGAAGCCTGCACGGTTGATATTACAGTTATCGTTTGTAGTTAAAGTCGGTGTTGCGTTAGAAAATGTGATTTTTCAGACTGGAAGGTGACTGACTTTACATTGATTGACGATCACGCCTTAGCACGGTTTGAACAGACACACAGTAGCTCTGCAAGTCTGCGCCAGAACAATGCTAAGGCGTGAAATATCGATCAAGCCAGCTCCAACTTTAAACCATCACAAGCAACAGAACTTATCACTGACTCACGTCTCCATCGTTTAACGTAGTTGGCACAGCATTCAAGCCAGTTACACGCAATTCTGTGTGATTTATAATTATATTGTCATTGGTATAGAAATAATTTCTTCCCTTCTAGCAGTCAAGTTAACATTTTAAATTCAAACAGGTTTTCAGTCTGAAAACGACCAGAATCACCATAACTGACATAAGTCGGTGCAAACGTCAGAATGAACACCATGGTTTGTGTTTCTAGAGAATAGATTAAAACGGTGTGTCACATGCCTTCTGCTCAGTGTACGGAAAGAGTAGATCGCCTGTTGACTGAGCTCGTTGTAGATTTCTCTGTCCTTCAGTTCCCATTCAAACCAAAAGAACATGATGATAGCGGGGTCTGAAGCACAAATGTGTTCAACAACAAAACAGCAGCAAGTTCAGTCATACAAGCATCAACGTATTTTCAAATGTATATACGTACAATGCCTCAGCAATGTACACTCTTTCCAGTCCTTGACAGGTAAATACACAACTTTTCTTCTGCTGTCTGTATCAGTATCAATTGTTTTGACAAAAATGACAGAGGACCGGTGTTGGGAAATCACACAAAATAAACATGTATGTATTCTTGATAGGATGCGTGATGTAAAGATACAAGTAACTTTGCAGTCGTTTCCATGGTCTAACAGTCGCTTTTGTATTTTTGACAGATTCTTGTGCGAAACAATTGATGACAGACATTTAATTATTTATTTATTTCATTTGTCTATTCTTTTCTTTTAAAATAAGATAGACAGATACACACGTTATCTATAGGCAACCAAGACTATTCCAATGATAGGCTGTTACAATACCAGTATGAAATATAGACCAGGTGAAACATAGGCTAGGTAGGCCCTCAGGACCTAGCTAGCTCACAGGCGTATATTCAGGCTTAAGGCTTGTGCCTTGGTCACCATCACATGGCACCTGTGACGTTAGTGCATATGAAATTCGTTCCGACCACAGAGACGTCATCTGGACGTAGAGTGGCTTGACCTGACAAATGCATATGGATCAGTCCCACACAAGATGATTCAACTGGCTCTGGAGACGATCATGTCCCAAAGAACATCCAAGAAATGCTGAAGAAGTACTTTCATGGATTCTCAATGCGGTTCTCCCCAAAAGACTAAACCACTGACTGGATTAATTTGGAAGTAGGCATAGCGATGGGCTGTGCAATTTCTCCAATATTGTTCGTGTTAGCAATGGAGAAATGGAGGTCATCTTGAAAGCAGAAGTAAAGACTTCAGACCCAACTGACCTTGGCATCAGTACTGATAGATATTTAACCTTCACAAAACATGTGGAAACCATTACAAATGTAAAAAAGGCCTTTCAATCCTGAAAGCAATGGCAGCTAAAGGCATTGAACAACGTCATCTCTTTCAACTATACTAAGCTGTAATACTGAGTGTCATCGACATGGACTGGGCCTCACTACGTTGCCACAGACAAACCTGCTAAAACTAGAAAGGATACAAAACGAAGCAATGACAGTGATCCTCAGAACCACAAAAGACACACCCATGGAAACTATGCGATATCTGCTCGACCTTTCTTCACTACAGTCGATACACAAAATAGAACAAGTTAAGGCATATTTCAGGCACTGGAGAATCCAGAACACCCACTTCACCAGATAGTCGGAACAGCAAAAGGCAAAAGACTCCAACGTAGAAAATCATGGATAGGACAGACAGAAGACTACATTCAACATGTGTGTCAACTGACAGAACTCAAAGGGACAAACGAATGGGAAAAATATCCAAACCATTTCAAACACCTGTACAAAACTATCATACCTTTAAAAATCGAGGGAGACACTGTCGCAAATGGCCAGAAGGGAAAACAAACTCAGAAATTCAGCTACTCATGGAGCAACTAAGTTGCAATTCCAAAGATGTAAGCATATACACGGATGGCTCAGTCACCAGTAACAAATCTGAATGGGATTTCACTGTCAAACAGAATGGAAACACAATACATGAAGAAAACGCTACATATGATATCACAACCTCCAGTCTAACAATGGAAACTGAGGCAGTAACACGTGCACTACAATGGTTAACCTCACTTGATGACGACATGAAAGAAAGCCAAGCCTTCATCCTGACTGACTCAATAAATCTACTTCAAAAAGTGCAAAATGGAGTATGGACCCCAGAATGGCACAAAGCAATGAACAGTATCAACCTAAAAAGTCTCACGTGCATCTACTGCCCTGGACACGCTGGTGTTAAAGGAAATAAATGGGCCAATAAACTTGTGGGCAATGCCACTACAACAAAATTCTCTTTCTGGGAAAGTCTGAGGTTTTAGACGCTTTAAATCATACCTTCGCGAACAAAATGTGAGTCATCATACCATCGAACGTCTTACACAAAAAGGAATAGATAGAGGAAGTGGCCCGAAATCCACTAAAAAAGGCAAAACAAGAGCTATCATTAATCAGACTGACATTGGTCATCATCATCATCAGGTGCCCTGCCACATGGCGTTGGCGACCATAGACTTCCGACCATCTCTATCTCTCGTTGCCCCTAGCATCTCCCCCACCCTCCTCATCCCCAACCACTCTGCAAGTCCGTCCAGCATTCTGTCCCTGGGTCTACCTGGTGCTCTCTTTCCCTCCAGCTTTCCCGTTGTGACTAGGTGCTCCAAATCCCCCTTCCTCATAAAATGGCCTATAAATGTTGCCTGTCTTTTTCCTAATCTTCCTTATGAGTGATCTACTTGTGTCTGCCTCCATCAAGACTGTCTCGTTTGTTTTCTTTGCTGTCCATGGAACTCTCAACATTCTTCTTAGAAACCACATCTTGGCTGCCTCAATCTTGCTCTGGCTTTGCTTGCTGACATTGGTATTATCTGAAAAGTAACACCGCACAGACTCTTACGGCACGGGATGAAAAGTGTTTGGGCTTTTCCTGAAACAGAGGTAACAGAAAAGTGAAGAAACGGAAAATGCAACTGGAGAACAAGCAAGTTTGCCAAACAGTCTGTGTGTGTGTGTGTGTGTGTGTGTGTGTTTGTGTGCGTGCGTGCGTGTGTGTGTGTGTGTGTGTGTGTGTGTGTGTGTGTGTGTGTGTGTGTGTGTGTGTGTGTGTGTGTGTGTGTGTGTGTGTGTGTGTGTGTGTGTGTGTGTGTGGGCTGTTTGTTGATTGTTGTCCAGATATGTCTGAAAGTTTGTCATGGTATGTATATGCCTATGTTTCCTCTTTTCTGTTGATGTTGTTGTTGTTGTTGCTGCTGCTGCTGCTGCTGTTGTTGTTCTTGCTGTTGCTGTTGGTCATATGGATATGGGAGTGTATGTATGAATGTAAGAGTGTATGTCTGTGTGTGGGCGTGTGGGTATATGCATGTATTTACTATTATTTATTATTTTCATCTTTTATATTATATTTTTATATTTAGTATTTATTTATTCATCTATTTACGTATATAGTTATTTACTTACTTAATACTTACTTATTTGTAATGTACGTCTTGATTAGCGCCCCTGTTATGAGAGACTTAGCTCCCCTGTTGATATAGCTTAGGGGAATCGTGAGCGATAGTCAGGGAAGCCAGCGGAGAATCAGGGAAGACCTAACGCTCAGAATACTTTCTGACTTCGAGTTGAATAGACGTTGACGTACCATGTCCCTGACACATGTTTATACAGAACCTGATGTCGAGCTTATGCCGTTTTCATTATTCAGAGAATCTATTATTTACTTAATTACTTACTTACTTACTCACCTACTGGCTTACTTACTAGCTTACTGGCTGGCTTACTTGCTTACTTACTCACTCACTTACTGGCTTACTTACTTACTTACTCACTTACTGGCTTACTTGCTTACTTACTCACTCACTTACTGGCTTACTTGCTTACTTACTCACTTACTGGCTTACTTGCTTACTTACTCACTCACTTACTGGCTTACTTACTTACTCACTTACTGGCTTACTTGCTTACTCACTCACTCACTTACTGGCTTACTTACTTACTTACTCACTCACTTACTGGCTTACTTACTTACTCACTCACTTACTGGCTTACTTACTTACTCACTCACTTACTGGCTTACTTACTTACTCACTCACTTACTGGCTTACTTGCTTACTTACTCACTCACTTACTGGCTTACTTACTTACTGGCTTACTGGCTTACTTACTGGCTTACTTGCTTACTTACTCACTCACTTACTGGCTTACTTATTTACTTACTTATTTTTTTTACCCACTCACTCACTCAATTACTTACATACCTATCTATTTTGTCTTTTTTTCCTTGGAAGTGAACGACAGACTGTCAAACGTATGATTAAGAAAATAAAGAAATAAGAAAAATATTGTCTTCACCTAGTTGATAGGACAGCTGATCATTGTGCATTGAACAGGGGGGGGGGGGGGGGCTTTATGGTATGTGAAACGAGTTTATGCAGATTAGCTAGTTTGCGTTGTGATTCAGACCTTTAATTATTTATTTATTTACTTTATGTATATGTTCCTTTTTCTGAAGTTGAGATACACAGATACACATGTCATTTACAATTAACCAAGATTATTCCAGTGATAAGCTGATACAATACCAGTATGAAACGTAGACTAGGTAAGACATAGTCTAGGTAGGGCCTCAGGACCTGGCCAGCTCATGGGTTTATGTGCCATGATCACCATACACATGGCACCTCTGACTTTAGTGCATATAGGATGCGTTCCGAGCGCGGAGACGTCGTCTAGAGAAACTGAAACTAACCTCAGAAACGGACACCAAATGCCCACTCTAAAAGTCTTCACGAACGACACAACAGTGCTTTCCACGAAATGAAGAAGACACACGTGGGATCTCGAAGCAGTTAGACAAAGCTGTCGCCTCATCGAGGATGAATTTCAAACTGAAAAAGTCATGGAGTCTGTCAGTGAGGAAAGGTAAAGTAGACGAAACAGTAATGTTTACTGCCGCCAATCAGTCCATACCAACATCATCAGCATCATCATCAGGTGCCCTGCCGCATGGCGTTGGCGACCATGGACTTCCATCCATCTCTATCTCTCGTTGCCCCTAGCATCTCCCCCACCCTCCTCATCCCCAGCCACTCTGCAAGTCCGTCCAGCATTCTCTCCCCGGGTCTACCTGGTGCTCTCTTTCCCTCCAGCTTTCCCGTTGTGACTAGGTGCTCCAAATCCCCCTTCCTCATAAAATGGCCTATAGATGTTGCCTGTCTTTTCCTAATCTTCCTTATGAGTGATCTTCTAAGGAAGAGTGAGTCCATACCAACAGCGACAGGAAAACCACTGAAAAGCCTCTTAAGGCGGTGTATCGACTCCTGATAGACACACAGAGGGGTAAGGAAACACAGCAAATGAAACAACAACCTTCTACACGATAGGAGGCAGCAAAGTGTGGCCTGAAAAAGATGTGACACCTAGAGCATGGAAGCGGGGTCTGCTGGGTGAAGTGGAGACTGGGAGTGCACAGCAGATCTTCTACAATGGAAATATAAAAACAAACAAACAACAACAAACAAACACCCAGAATTCATCAGAAAGAGTGGTATAAGACAGTTCTCCACTCCCATTCATCCAGACAAGTGACTCTGATCAAGCTCGCTGTACCGTATGAAAGTAGGATGGAGGATGCCCATATCTACAAGACTGAAAAGTATGCCAGTGTGGCCAGCAACTTGAGGACATCTGGTTTTAATGCCGAAGTCCTCGCCATAGAGGTTGGAGCAAGGGGGTTGACTGGCACACCAGCCTATGACCTCATGAAATAGCGCTCGATCTCTGGGAGAGAAAGAGACCCGGGGCCCTAAAGGCAGTGACAGAGCTCTAGCTAGATATGGACGAGATGGAACAAAAGTGAACTCTGTAAGACTAGAAATTCCCTATCCATTGCTGGCGACCAAAAGCTAAGTGGTTAAGACACCCGTCACAAGGCTGACTGTGTCTTGAGACACCTGATTACCTTGGATGTGCAGGTTTGAGTTCAGGTGGAGGGCAACTTTATAAAATAAATAAATAAAGGCGCCAGCAGAAGGGTTTCTAGGAGTCATAACCTGGATGTGGCCTGGTCTCCTTACAGGGTCAGGAGTTGAGGGTCAAAACACTTCCTTGACGGGAGTTTCTCCTCTCAGGACCTGCTCTGTACGTGCGTGCGTGCGTGCGTGCGTGCGTGCGTGCATGAAGATTGAAAGCTGTCGTACGATGGTCGCTACCTCAGATGTCCTTCTCTCTCTCAGTTCCGTCTGACCACAGTCGAGTTCGTTTTTCTTCTTTAAATAATGGCGATGCCTGCACCTACAGCGTGTCTAAGACAAATGTCAGAGCAAGAGTTACAGGCCTTTGTAGCTGAACATGACCAGGTATATAACATGTGACTCCTGAACATCACGAAACACCTGGAAATACAGGTGATACCAGTGACACCAAACGTAGGTAAGGGATTCTTACCTGACATGTTCGTACAAACAGCTTATCTAACATGTCCATACTAACTAACAACTTATCTGCCATGTTGATACTAACAGCTTATCTGCCATGTTCATACTAACTAACAACTTATCTGCCATGTTGATACAAACAACTTATCTGCCATGTTAATACTAACAGCTTATCTGCCATGTTGATACTAACAGCTTATCTGCCATGTTGATACTAACAGCTTATCTGCCATGTTGATACTAACAGCTTATCTGCCATGTTCATACTAACAGCTTATCTGTCATGTTGATACTAACAGCTAATCTGTCATGTTGATACAAACAGCTTATCTGTCATATTGATACTAACAGCTTATCTGCCATGTTCATACTAACAGCTTATCTGTCATGTTCATACTAACAGCTTATCTGCCATATTCATACTAACAGCTTATCTGCCATGTTGATACTAACAGCTTATCTGCCACGTTGATACTAACAGCTTATCTGCCATGTTGATACTAACAGCTTATCTGTCATGTTGATACTAACAGCTTATCTGCCATGTTGATACTAACAGCTTATCTGTCATGTTGATACTAACAGCTTATCTGCCCTGTTCATACTAACAGCTTATCTGTCATGTTGATACTAACAGCTTATCTGCCATATTCATATTAACAGCTTATCTGTCATGTTGATACTAACAGCTTATCTGCCATATTCATACTAACAGCTTATCAGCCATGTTGATACTAACAGCTTATCTGCCATATTCATACTAACAGCTTATCTGCCATGTTCGTACTAACAGGTTATGTGCCATGTTGATACTAACAGCTTATCTGTCATGTTCATACTAACAGCTTATCTGCCATGTTCATACTAACAGCTTATCTGCCATGTTCATACTAACAGCTTATCGGCCATTTCATACTAACAGCTTATCTGTCATGTTCATACTAACAGCTTATCTGCCATGTTCATACTAACAGCTTATCTGCCAGGTTCATAATAACAGCTTATCTGTCATGTTCATATTAACAGTTTATCTGCCATGTTGATACTAATAGCTTATCTGCCATGTTCATACTAACTAACAGCTTATCTGCCATGTTCATACTACTAACAGCTTATCTGTCATGTTCATACTAACAGCTTATCTGCCATGTTCATACTAACAGCTTATCTGCCATGTTCATACTAACTAAAAGCTTATCTGCCATGTTCATACTAACAGCTTATCTGCCATGTTCATACTAACAGCTTATCTGCCATGTTCATACTAACAGCTTATCTCCCATGTTCTTTACTAACTAACAGTTCCATTTACTAACACTTATCTCATGTTACTGCTTACTCCATTGCTATAACATTATCTCATGTTCTATACGTTTCTTTCTACTAAAGTATTCATTTCATACTAACTTTTCAGTTCATATAACCTTATCTGCTGTTCATATACTTCTTCAGTTCATACTAACACTTATCTCATGTCTACTAACATTATCTCTTCATACTAACAGTTATCTGCATGTTCATACTAACAGCTTATCTCCATTTCTACTAACAGCTTATCTGCATGTTCATACTAACTTATCTGCATGTTATACTAACAGTTATCTCATTTACTAACAGTTATTTCATACTACAGTTATCTCATTTCATATACATTATTCATGTTCATATAACATTATCGCATGTTCTACTAAAGCTTATCTCATGTTATATAACAGTTATCTCAGTTATATAACTTATCTGCATTTCAACAACAGTTTCTCATGTTATTATAACAGCTTATCTGCATGTTATACTAAAGCTTATTCATGTTCATTCTCATATAAAGTTATTCATGTATATAAAGCTTATCTGCCATGTTCTACTAACATTTCTGAGTTCAACAAAGCTTTTGCATGTTCTAACGTTATCTGCATTTATACAACAGCTTATCTCCATGTTATAAAGCTTTCTGCCATGTTATCTAAACTTATCTCATGTTATACTAACAGCTTATCTATTTCATACTAACGCTTATCTGCTGTCATACTAACAGCTTATGCATGTTCATACTAACACTTATCTGCAGTTCATACTAAGTTATTCCAGTTAACTAACTATGCATTTTCTAACTTATCTGCATGTTATAACAGTCTTATTCATTCATATAAGCTTATCTGCATGTTATATAACGCTTATCTGCAGTAACTAACTAATCTAAACGCTTATCTGCCATGTCATACTAACTTATCTCCATGTCATACTAACAGCTTATCTCATGTTATACTAAAGTTATCTCATGTTCATACTAAGCTTATCTGCATGTTCATTACTAACGTTAACTGCTGTCATACTAACAGATTCATTAACACTTATCATTCATACTAAGCTTATGCTTCACACGTTTTTGCTGTTCATACTAAATTATCTGCATTCATATAAGTTATCTGCATTTCATATAACTTATGCCATGTTACAACATTATCAGTTCATACTAACAGCTTATCTGCATGTTATATACACTTATCTGATGTTACTAAAGCTTTTCATGTCTCTAAATATTCAGTTCATACTAACAGCTTATCTCATGTTTAACATATCTCATGTTACTAACAGCTTATCTGCATGTCATAAACTTATCTCATGTATATACGTTTTCATTATACTAAAGTTATCTCATTCAACTAACAGTTATCTGCATTTCATACATTATCTCTGTTATCTAAGTTATCTGCATTATACTAACTATGTATCGTCCATGTCTTATACTACATTTATCTGTCATGTTCATTAACACTTATCTGTCATGTTCATACTAACTTATTGCATGTTCATACTAAACTTATCTGCCATGTTCATACTAACATTATCTGTTGTCATACAACTATTATCTGTCATGTTCATACTAACAGCTTATCTGCATTTCATAACTAACAGCTTATCTGCCATGTTCATACTAACAACTTATCTGCCATGTTCATAACTAACAGCTTTCTGCCATGTTATTCTAACTTATCTGCATGTTCATCTAAACCTTATCTATATAAAGTTATCTATGTTATCTAACATGCTTATACTACAGTTATCTCAGCTTCTCATTTAAACAGCTTATCTCCATGTTATACTAACTAAACTTATCTTGTTCATACTAACACTTATCTGCCAGTTCATTATCCATTGTTATCTACTTATCTGAACAGTTATTCACTTATCTACAGTTATATACATTCTGCATTCATCTAACAGCTTATCTGCCATGTTATACAAGCTAACAGTTATCTAGCATGTTCATTGTAACAAGCTTATCTGTCATGTTCATACTAACAGCTTATCTGTCATGTTCATACTAACAACTTATCTACCATGTTCATAATAACAGCTTATCTGTCATGTTCATACTAGGTAACAGCTTATCTGCCATGTTCATACTAACAGCTTATCTGCCATGTTCATACTAACAGTTTATCTGTCCTTTCATACTAACAGTTTATCTGCCATGTTCATACTAACAGTTTATCTGTCATTTTCATACTAACAGTTTATCTGTCATGTTCATACTAACAGTTTATCTGTCATGTTCATACTAACTAACAGCTTATCTGTCATGTTCATACTAACAGTTTATCTGTCATGTTCATACTAACGCTTATCTGTCATGTACATACTAACAGCTTATCTGTTATGTTCATACTAGCTAACAGCTTATCTGTCATGTTCATACTAACAGCTTATCTGTCATGTTCATACTAACAGCTTATCTGCCATGTTCATACTAAGAGCTTATATGTCATGTTCATACTAACTAACAGCTTATCTGCCATGTTCATACTAACTAACAGCTTATCTGCCATGTTCATACTAACAGCTTATCTGCCATGTTCATACTAACAGATTATCTGCCATGTTCATACTAAGAGCTTATCTGCCATGTTCATACTAAAGCTTATCTGTCATGTTCATACTAACAGCTTATCTGGCATGTTCATACTAACAGCTCATCTGTCATGTTCATACTAACAGCTTATCTGCCATGTTGATACTAACTAACAGCTTATCTGCCATGTTCATACTAACACCTTATCTGTCATGTTCATTCTAACAGCTTATCTGCCATGTACATATAAAAACCTTATCTGTCATGTTCATTCTAACATCTTATCTGCCATGTTCATATTAACAGCTTTTCTGCCATGTTCATACTAACACCTTATCTGTCATGTTCATTCTAACAGCTTATCTGCCATGTTCATACTAACGAACAGCTTGCATGCATACCATGCAGCACAATATCCCTGACCCAGTAACATATCATACATGAACCAGAAAATAAAACGAAAAAGAATCAGAGCGCGTATCTAATACAACCAAAGAAGACTTGAAGGAGAGAAAAGTAGTTTGTTGACGGACTGAGAGAGGAAGTGTGTTCCAGGAGAGTGGACCGGAAACAGAGAAGGCTCGTGGACCATAGGTATTGAGCTTAGTGTGTACAAAGCGAAAAGTGAGAGGATCGGAGGTAGAGCGGAGGGTACGTGAGGGAACATAGATCTCAAGTAGAATCTTACAGAGGAGATTAAACTATATGGCGAACATGTGACTGTGGCAGTCAAACCCCATTTGTACTGAGTGCAAATGAAGGAGTAAAATCATCCACGAAGTTACGTTGCATGAATTAGACAACGTAGCAGGACTATTGGATCCTAGGAAAGAGATTGTCAGCACAATCCAGGGTTATTCTTGACAAAGATAAAATCAGGACAAAATCTAAAATATATTGTCAAGAAACCCAGATATGGAAGAAGAAAGACTTCTTTTTCTGACACCAGAGCTGTAATAAAAACAAAATAGAGGGCTTCTTAAAATTATCATAAAATCAAATGAATTCCAAGAAGATGCAAGATACTGGAAATTTGACGCATCATTATCAACTTATCAACATTTCATTGCACAAAATTTAACAGTGATAGCTAAACATTTTCAAGAATATGAAAAAGTTATCTATAAAGTGCGTGGAAAATTATGAAAATAAAATCATTCAGCATACAATACGCTAGAAAAAGGTAACAACATAATTTCTGCTGCAGCAGAAAAGCGATTTCGCAGAAAAGGGATGACAGCCAACAGACCAGCATCAGCATTCACATGCGACCGCTGCGACAGAGACTGCCTCTCTCGCACTGGTCTCTACAGTCAAGGCGACGCTGCTTGGACCATCTAGACATTAGAACGGATGTACTTTGACCATGGTCAGCCATGACCGAGGGAGGCCTACTACTATCTATAAAGTGCGTGGAAAATTATGAAAATAAAATCATTCAGCATACAATACGCTAGAAAAAGGTAACAACATAATTGCTTGTACATAGACAATGAATCAAATTAAATGATCCAGAAGGAAAAGGTACTAACCCTTTCAATAAAAATCAACAAAATCAAAAACAATAAACTAACAGAGATGTATACTTCCAAGACATAGAACAAGCTAAAGACACTCATCAGGAATGAAATGGTCTGAGGAAATATTTTCCATTTTACAAAAAGCAAGAATAAAAAAAAGATAAAACTCTACCTTAAACCCTGAATACACATGACTCAGTTTATAAAGTCACCATTACACATGATACATATTTTCACAATTCCATAGATATCTCTGAGCTTTCAAAGTATTTTGTCCCGATTACCACTTTTCGTTAAAATATAGCATAAGACTGGTCTCTTTACAGTATTGTACGCTTTACTGAAATCTGTGAATGCGACAGTTTTGCTCATGTTGCGTCTGGTTTTTCTATACCTGCATGAACTGTGAAGATATGAGCATTAGTTGATCTTCCTTTTCTGAAATCTGCGTGTGTATCCATCTATTTACAGTTTCTTTCCACCCAAACAGTTTACTTCTAGGACAACACACATCGCTATTGATGTAGTACTACACCACTTTCTCAATGATACAGTAAACTTACTTGGCATAGCACCATCAACAAGAGACTGTAAACTTTACGTTACTGTTTTCAATTTTACTGACCATTGACTCTAAGTCCTTGTCCTGTTGTGCTGAGATCTGTTGTCAGATACATTGAAAACTGAAGGGGGGGGGGGGGGAGAGTCTCTATTACAGAATCAGTTTTTTTTAATCTGAATATGTATCATTGTAATACTGGTTTCAGTATAACAGATGCTGAAGTTTAACACACTCCTGAGATCTGAGTTAAGTTGTTTCTGCCTGACATTCAGCCCCAAGATCTTGAGGACATCTGGCTTTGATGCCAAAGTCCTCGCCATAGAGGTTGGAGCAAGAGGGGTGCTAGGCACATCAAGCAGCTCTCGATTTCAGGGAGAGAGAGGAGCAGAGCCATAAAGGCAATGACAGAAAGAGTGGGGGAAAAGCTTCAGCTGGATCTAAACCAGGACGAACAGAAGTGAACATCATTGGGTTTAAAATTCCCCCATTTGTTGCTGGTGACCGATAGCCAAGTTAAGACATCCGTCACAAGGGTGACCTTGCCTTGAGAAACCTGACCGCATTGGATGTGCAGGTTCAATTCCAGGAGGAGGACAAATTTCTCAACAAAAAAATAATGACGGCAGAACAGCATCCAGGAGTCATGACCTGGATGTGGCCTGGTCCCTTTAGAGTCATCATCATCATCATCATCATCATCATCATCATCATCATCATCATCATCATCATCATCATCATCATCATCATCATCATGTGTATTGCTGCATGGCGTTGGCAATCATAGCCCTCCATACGAATCTATCCCTTGTCGCTGCAAATACATCTCCCACCCTTTCTGTCTTCAGCCACTCTGCAAGTCCGTCCAGTATTTTCTCCCTGGGTCTACCTGGTGCTTTCTTTCCCTCCAGCTTTCCTGTTGTGACCAGGTGCTCTAATTTGTCTTGCCTCATAAAATGTCCTATATATGTTGCTTGTCTTTGTCTACTTTGTCTAATGTTCTTGTGTACAGTATGCTATCTTCAAGACTTGTCTCGTTTGTTTTCTTTGATGTCCATGGAACTCTAACATTCTTCTTAGAAACCACATTTCAGTTGCCTCAATCTTGTTCTGACTGTCCACGCCTCACAACCGTACAACAGTATTGGTTTTACATAACACTCAAGAACTCTCTTCCTGATGTTAATTGATAGACATTTGTTGGTAAAAACACTTTTCATCGTCATGAATGCTGTTTTAGGTTGGCCAGTTCTGCTTGCTATTTCTGATGTGCATTTGCCATCTGGTGAGATGACCGTTCCCAGATATTTAAACTTATGAACCTGTCTCAAGGTTGTGCCGTTTCCAGTTATTTTGCATGAGGGGACTTTTTGTTTTTTACTGATTGCCATGACTTCAGTCTTCTTGCTATTTAACTCCAGTCCTTTATTTTTGCTTTCTATTTCTATTATATTCACAAGATATTGAAGGTCTTTTTTCATTTTCTCCAATTAGCACAACGTCATATGCGTAATGAAGATTTTTTAAATTTTGTGTTGAAAATTTGCGCCTGTATTGTCTGGTTCTGTTAAATACGCGTTCTTTTTCTTTTTCATGTATTTTCTTATCCTGTTTGCTTGAACGCGGGCATTCACACATGTTTTGGGTAATAAAGATTGTTTATTATTTTTCCTCTAACCTTTATCTCAGGCTATTCTTCTATGTTCCTTATGATGGTTTCTCTGTAAAATGAAAACAGATCTGGTGACAGAACACAACCTGCTTAACCCCTCTTTGGATATTTTGGAAAGAGCTTATATTGTTTTCTATTCTCATTACTGTTGTTTGTTCCCAATGCATATTTCTGAGTATTCTCAGATCTTTTCCATCAACATTGAGCCTTTCTAGTTTGTTTATCAATTCTTCGTGTCTTACCCCTATCGAAAGCCTTGGTACAATCAACAGAGCATAAGTGTAAATCCTTATTCAACTCGACTGACCTCTGTATGAGAGTTCTTAGGATGTTTTCGGCATTAATAGTTCCTTTCCTTTTGACAAGTTCACATTGTTCATCTGCTATTTCTCTGTTTCAGTCTGCACCTGGTAATATTTTTGCTATCAGTAAAGAATTTGTAAATATTTCATTTATCAGGATGTAATCAATTTGATTTTTAGTATTATCTCCTGGTTTTATCCATATCCATTTTCCTCTGTTAGGCTGCTCAAACAAGGTGTTTCTTAGTATGAATTCATTTGTTTGTGACCACTCAACAAGTTTTTCTCCACTTTCATTCTGTGTGCCAAGGCCATGAGGTCCAACTATGTTATCCACTCTCTACCCTACTTTAGCATCAACATCTCTCATGATTACTGTAATATCCTGTGATTTGCAATGAGACTGGGCTGTCTCTAACACTTTATAGAAGCTGTTAATTTCTTCTAGAGTACTTGCGAATTTTGGTGATATATACTGGATGATTTTGACATCAAATGGCCTGCCATCCAACTTAACTAATAAAACTCGGTCTGACACAGCCCAGTCTCCATTGATAGACTTTGACTTGTCCCTTTCCATTATGATGCCTTCTCTTTCATGTGTTTCTCCACTAGAACATATTATTTACATGCTTGCCTGGCATTATCGTGCTTGCCTGGCATTATCGTGCTTGCCTGGCATTATCGTGCTTGCCTGGCATTATCGTGCTTGCCTGGCATTATCGTGCTTGCCTGGCATTATCGTGCTTGCCTGGCATTATCGTGCTTGCCTGACATTATCGTGCTTGCCTGGCATTATCGTGCTTGCCTGGCATTATCGTGCTTGCCTGGCATTATCGTGCTTGCCTGACATTATCGTGCTTGCCTGGCATTATCGTGCTTGCCTGGCATTATCGTGCCTGCCTGGCATTATCGTGCTTGCCTGGCATTATCGTGCTTGCCTGGCATTATCGTGCTTGCCTGGCATTATCGTGCCTGCCTGGCATTATCGTGCTTGCCTGGCATTATCGTGCTTGCCTGGCATTATCGTGCTTGCCTGGCATTATCGTGCCTGCCTGGCATTATCGTGCTTGCCTGGCATTATCGTGCTTGCCTGGCATTATCGTGCTTGCCTGACATTATCGTGCTTGCCTGGCATTATCGTGCTTGCCTGGCATTATCGTGCCTGCCTGGCATTATCGTGCTTGCCCCCTTCCATCTTACATGTAGTTCCCCTACTCCTAAAATATTGATGTTAACCCTTTCTATGTCCATCTTGACATTTTCTTATTTTCATTTTCCCAGCAATGCTCTTTTATTCCAGGTTGCAATTTTATGGTTTGTAGTCTGAGGAGATCTACAGGAAGATAAACAAGGAGATCAGGAATAGGTGCAATGAAGCTAAGGAAGCTTGGCTGAAATCAAAGTGCAAAAGAAATGGAAGACCGACACAAAACGGATCCTCAGGGTATGTACAGACGAATTGAAGAAATTGTCCACGGGAAAAAATACATGCACATCAACTGGATGCTTGAAATCGAAAGATGGCACGCTTATCATGGAAAAAGACAAAATATTAGACAGATGGGGAGAGTACATTAAAGACCTTTTTCAGGATGACAGAAACGAAGAACACATTATAAAAAAGAACTTTGAAGGACCACCCATGATGAAAGATGAAGTTAGAACGGCACTGAAAAAGATGAAACCGGGAAAAGCCCAGGACCAGACAACATTACTACAGAGATGATTGAAGTCCTGGAGGAATTTGGCATAGAAAAAATAACAGTCCTCCTAAATGAAATTTACGACACTGGAAAAATCCCCAAAGATATGTCAAAATCAATTTTCATTGCACTTCCAAAGAAGACAGGGGCTATAGAATGCGAACTCCATCGCACAATCAGTCTGATGAGCCATGTAACAAAAATCCTGCTAAGAATAGTCATGATGAGGACAAGGAATAGAATCAAAAGAGAAATAGCAGAAGAACAGTGTGGATTTGTGGAAGGGAAAGGAACTATTAGTGCCATATACATCCTAAGAACTATCATAGAGAGGTCAAATGAGATGAATAAGGATTTATATTTATGCTTTGTTGGCTACACCAAGGCTTTCGATCGGGTAAGACATGAAGAATTGATCAACCAACTGGATAGACTCAATGTTGATGGAAAAGATCTACGAATAATCAGAAATATGTACTGGGAACAAACAGCTGCAATGAGAATAGAAAACAATATAAGCTCTTTTCAAAATATCAAAAGAGGAGTCAGACAGGGTTGTGTTTTGTCACCAGATCTGTTTTCACTTTACAGCGAAAACATCATGAGAAACCTAGAAGAAGACCCCGGATTAAAGGTTGGAGGAAAAATGATAAACAACATTCGATATGCAGCTGACACCGTGCTAATTGCAGAAAATGAAAGAGACCTACAAAACTTTGTGAATATACTAGAAATAGAAAGAAAAGGTAAGGGGCTGAAGCTAAACAGCAGGAAGACTGAAGTCATGGTGATCGGTAAAAAACATGAAATCCCCTCAGGCAAAATAACACAAATGGCACAACCTTGACACAGGTTGAGAACGATCATTTCATCAGACGGCAGATGCACATCAGAAATAGGCGGCAGAATCAGCAAAGCCAAAACAGCATTCAAGAAGATGACAAGCATTCTTACCAACAAATGCCTATCAATTAACATCAGGAAGAGAGTTCTTGAATGTTATATAGAACCAATACTGTTGTACGGATGCGAGGCATGGACAGTCAACAAACAAAGCCAGAACAAGATTGAGGCAGCCGAGATATGGTTTCTGAAAAGAATGTTGAGAGTTCCATGGACAGCAAAGAAAACAAACGAGACAGTCTTGATGGAGGCAGACACAAGTAGATCACTCATAAGGAAGATTAGGAAAAGACAGGCAACATTTATAGGCCATTGTATGAGGAAGGGGGATTTGGAGCACCTGGTCATGGCGGGAAAGCTGGAGGGAAAGAGAGCACCAGGTAGACCCAGGGAGAAAATGCTGGACGGACTTGCAGAATGGCTGGGGATGGGGAGGGTGGGGGAGATGTTAGGGGCAACGAGAGATAGAGGCAGATGGAAGTCCATGATCGCCAACGCCATGCGGCAGGCCACCTGATGATGATGATGAGTCTGATAATAGTAACTTGTTGATGGTCGGGTGTCACATACGCAGCTTGACGGTCCCTACTGGACGAAGATGCTCCATGGCATCCCTGATTTACGTCGTTTACCTTCGTTCTCTCTTGGCTGGTCATGATTAACTTGGGAGTATACATTGGTGGTTTCCTGTAGCCTTCCATCGGTTTTCTGTCAGGGTTTACTCCCTTAGCCTCGGTCTCTCCTGAGATAATCACAAGGGGTGCTATTTACCCATAGCTGGGGGTCTGATTCGTGGGCGCCAGGGCATGTCCACATGTGAGTGGGCCTGCATGCCACGCGTCTAGGGCCAGACCTCCTCTGAGTCCGTTGAGTTTAGCCTGAGTCCGTGCGGGTGCTCAGTTACCGCATGTCGCCTCAAGGAGGTACAACGTAGGGCTTGCTTAGGGAGAGGCTGTGTACTGACAGAGAGAGACTTACGCGTTCTGCTCTTCTTTTCGCATATATGCATGCAGCAGTGCTAGGCAGCGGTGAAGGCTGACAGCAAAAGGTGACAAGCACACAATCACTAGCCAACATACCAGACGGGTTACATCAGCCATTTTGACACACCCCTTTATAGTGAGTGAAGGACCGAAACACTTGCTTGACGGGGATTTCTCCTCTGAGGACCTTCTCCTGTCCGGCTCTCTCCAAAGTTACTTACTACAACCCAACACGCACACAACAACATACATACACACACACACACACACACACACACACACACACACACACACACACAACACACACACACACACACACACACACACACACACACACACACACTCACACACACACACACATACATATATATATATGTACATATGTATACACACATATATGTATGCAGATATAGACATATAGATACGGCAGAGGACGGTACAGTTTGGCACCAACAGTGTCGCAGGAGTTGCCTGCACGTTGTAGAAAACAGCAGCAGACCGCCTTAGGGACTCCAGCTCTGGATTTGTCCTCAGGGTTCACTCCCGAAGCCTTTCCCGTTCCTGAATTTGCCACAAGGCAGCAGAGGTTTCAAGTCAGCGTTTTCCTTCTCCTAGATGAGATACCATCCAAAACGACGAACCCTATAATTAATGTGGCAGTTTGTGCTGGGTTACATTTTACCAGTGGCAGGGAAACCCCTGACCTGATATCAGATATAAATAAGAAGACATAATACATGTCAACGGCGGATGTGATGCGTCTAGTGTGTCGGCTAGTGACTGCGTGCTTATCACCTCTCATTTTCAGCCTGCACCGCTGGCTAGCACTGCTGCTTGCAGCTATGCGAAGAGTAGAGCAGAATGCGTTAAGTCTCTTCCTGTCAGTACATAGCCTGTCCATCAGCAAGCCCTACGTTATGCCTCCTCATCGGCGACATGTGGTAACTGAGCACCTCACTGACTCAGGATAGATCTCGAGGGACTCGGAGGAGGTCTGGCCCCCCAGACGTGCGGCATGCAGGCCCACCGGCGTATATATATGCCCTGGTGCCCACGAACCGGACCCCCAAGCTATGGGTAAATAGCTCCACTGCCTTGTGGACATCTCAGGAGAGAATAAGACTAAGGGAGTTAACCCTGAAAAAAAAACAATGGAAGGCAACGGGAAACCACCATCGTATTTTCCCCAGGACAATTATGGATGGACAAACAAAAGGAAATTGAAGATAACGAAGTAAATAGGTGCTCCTGTTCGTCCGGTAGGGATTGTCATGTGGTGCAGGTGACACCAGACCGTCAGCCAGCTACTGCGACCAAACCCAAACCCAAACTCAAACTCAAAAACACCAGAATAGCAACACGGAACATCAGACACTGTTGCAGAAGGCAAAATTAGACAACATCAAAATGGAGATGGTAAGGCTTAACATTAGTATTTTAGGACTAGGGGAAGTGAGATGGAAGGGGGCAGGCATGATAACATCAGGAGAATACACAGTGATATACTCTGGTGGTAATTCACATGAAAGAGGAGTAAGCATCATATTGGACAAAGACAAATCAAAAGTAGTTAAGGGATACTGGGCTGAGTCCGACAGAGTTTTGCTGGTCAAATTCGGAGGTAAACCATTTGATATCAACATCATTCAGGTGTATGCACCAACATCCACAAGTACTCAGGAAGACATCGACAACTTCTACGAAGTATTAGAGATGGCCAAGGTCCAATGTAAATCACAAGAAGTTACAATCGTAATGGGAGATTTTAATGCTAAAGTGGGACAGGATAAGGTGGAGGATATAGTTGGACCTCATGGCCTTGGTACACAAAATGAAAGGGGAGGGAAACTTGTAGAATGGGCACAGATGAATGAGTTCATAGTAGGAAACACCTGGTTTGAGCAGCCTAATAGAAGAAAATGGACTTGGATGAGTTCAGGAGATAATACCAAAAATCAAATTGACTACATCCTGATCAACAAAAGATTTAGAAATTCTTTACTGTCAGCAAAAACACTACCAGGCGCAGACTGCAACAGTGACCACAATCCTGAAGTGGGAAGATTTAGGCTGAAAATAAAGAAAAGGAAACAGACCAAAAGCAACATCAAACTAAATAGCACCATAAATAACAAGACACAACACCATAAATAACAAGACATAACACCATAAATAACAAGACATAACACCATAAATAACAAGACATAACACCATAAATAACAAGACATAACACAATCAACAACAAGACATAGCACCATAAATAACAAGACATAACACCATAAATAACAAGACATAACACCATAAATAACAAGACATAGCACCATAAATAACAAGACATAGCACCATAAACAACAAGACTAACACCATAAATAACAAGACATAACACAATAAATAACAAGACATAACACCATAAATAACAAGACATTACACATAAATCAACAAGACATAACACCATAAATAACAAGACATAACACCATAAATAACAAGACATTACACTATAAAAACAAGACATAACACCATAAATAACAAGACATAACACCATAAATAACAAGACATAAACACCATAAATAACAAGACATAGCACCATAAAAACAAGACATAACACCATAAATAACAAGACATAACACCATAAATAACAAGACATAGCACAATAAAAACAAGCAACCATAGCACCATAAATAACAAGACATAACACATAAATAACAAGAACATAACACTGTAAACAACAAGACATAACACCATAAATAACAAGACATAACACTGTAAAAACAAGACATAACACCATAAATAACAAGACATAACACCATAAATAACAAGACATTACACATAAATAACAAGACATAAACCATAAAAACAAGACATAGCACCATAAATAACAAGACATAGCACCATAAATAACAAGACATAAGCACCATAAATAACAAGCATACACATAAATAACAAGACATACACCATAAATAACAAGACATAGCACATAAAAAACAAGACATAGCACCATAAATAACAAGACATAACACCATAAATAACAAGAACATAACAATATAATAAACAGACATACACCATAATAACAAGACATAACACTAATAAACAGACATAGCACATAAATAACAAGACATAGCACCATAAAAACAAGCATAACACCATAAATAACAAGACATAATACTGTAAACAACAGACATAGCACCATAATAACAAGACATAGCACATAAATAACAGACATAACATAAATAAAACAAGACTTAAACAACAGACATAGCAATAATAACAAGACATATACTGTAAACAACAGACATAGCACCATAAAAACAAGACATACACCATAAACAAAGACATAGCACCATAAATAACAAGACTAATTAAACAACAGATAACTATAACAAGAACACATAAAAATCAGACATAACATAAATAACAAGACATAATCACCATTAAAAACAAGGACATACACATAAAACAAGATAAACAAACAAGACATAGCACCATAAATAACAAGACATAACACCATAAATAACAAGACATACACAATAAATAACAAGACATAACACAATAAAAACAAGACATACACATAAAAAACAAGACATAGCACCATAAATAACAAGACATAAACACCATAAAAACAAGACATAACACCATAAATAACAAGACATAAACTGAAAAACAAGACTATAACACCTATAAATAACAAGACATAGCACCATAAATA
This sequence comes from Monoplex corrugatus, assembly GCA_030674185.1. Classification (NCBI taxonomy): domain Eukaryota; kingdom Metazoa; phylum Mollusca; class Gastropoda; order Littorinimorpha; family Ranellidae; genus Monoplex; species Monoplex corrugatus. The sequence goes on from JAPXFY010000026.1 coordinate 58,759,851, forward strand.
ACAAGACATTAAACAATAAAACAAGACATAAACATAACACAAGACATAACACCATAAATACAAGATAACACATAAATAACAAGACATAACACCATAAATAACAAGACATTAGCACCATAAATAACAAGACATAACACATAAATAACAAGACATAACACCATATAAAAGAATAACATAACAAGAATAACATAAACAACAAGACATACACATAAAAAACAAGAATACACCATAAATAACAAGACATAGCACCATAAATAAAAGACAACACCATAAATAACAAGACATAGTACGTAAACAACAAGACATAGCACCATAAATAAACAAGACATAGCACCATAAATAACAAGACATAGCACCATAAATAACAAGACATATACTGTAAACAACAAGGACATAGCACCATAAATAACAAGACATAGCACCATAAATAACAAGACATTAGCACCATAAATAACAAGACATAATACTGTAAACAACAGGACATAGCACCATAAATAACAAGACATAGCACCATAAATAACAAAACATAGCACCATAAATAACAAGACATAGCACCATAATAATAAACATAGCACTAAATAACAAGACATAGCACCATAAATAACAAGACATATACTGTAAACAACAAGGACATAGCACCATAAATAACAAGACATAGCACCATAATAACAAGACATAATACTGAAACAACAGGACATAACACCTAAATAACAGACATAGCACCATAAATAACAAGACATAGCACCATAAATAACAAGACATAGCACCATAAAAACAAGACATAGCACCATAAATAACAATAACTAATAACACTGAAAACAACAGGACATAGCACCATAAAAACAAAACAAGACATAAAACAGACATAGCACATATAACAAGACATAGCAATAAATAACAAGACATAGCACATAATAACAAGACATAATACTGTAAACAACAGGACATAGCACCATAAATAACAAGACATAGCTAAACAGACATAGACCATAAATAACAAGACATAATACTGTAAACAACAGGACATAGCACCATAAATAACAAGACATAGCACCATAAATAACAAGACATAGCACCATGAATAACAAAGACATAGCACCATAAATAACAAGACATAATACTGTAAACAACAGGACATAGCACCATAAATAACAAGACATAACTGTAAAACAACGGACATAGCACCATAAATAACAAGACATAGCACCATAAATAAACAAGACATAATACTGTAAACAACAGGACATAGCACCATAAATAACAAACATAATACTGAAACAACAGGAATAGCACCATAAATAACAAGACATAGCACCATAAATAACAAGACAATAGCACCATAAATAACAAGACATATACTGTAAAACAGACATAGCACATGAATAACAAGAATAGCACCATAAATAACAAGAATAGCACATAATAACAAGACATAAACTAAAACAAGGACATAGCACATAAAACAAGATATAGCCCATAAATAACAAGACATAGCACATAATAACAAGACATAGCACCATAAATAACAAGACATAGCACATAATAACAAGACTAATACTGTAAAAACAGACATAGCACCATGAATAACAAGAATAGCACCATAAATAACAAGACATAGCACTATGAATAACAAGAATAGCACCATAAATAACAAGACATAGCACTATGAATAACAAAACATAGCACAATAAATAACAAGACATAGCACAATAAATAACAAGACATAGCACAATAAATAAAAAGACATAGCATCATAAATAACAAGACATAACTCAACAAATAACAAGACATAGCACCATAAATAACAGACATAACACCATAAATAACAAGACATAACACCACAAATAACAAGACATAACACCATAAAAAACAAGATACAATAATAACACCATAAAAATAACAAAAGACATAACACCATAAATAACAAGACATAACACCATAAATAACAAGACATAACACCATAAATAACAAGACATAACACCATAAAAACAAGACATAACACCATAAAAAACAAGACATAACACCATAAATAACAAGACATAACACCATAAATAACAGGACATAGCACCATAAATAACAAGACATAACACCATAAATAACAAGACATAACACCATAAATAACGAGACATAACACCATAAATAACGAGACATAACACCATAAATAACAAGACATAACACCATAAATAACAAGACATAACACCATAAATAACGAGACATAACACCATAAATAACGAGACATAACACCATAAGTAACAAGACATAACACAATAAGTAACCAGACATAACACAATAAGTAACAAGACATAACACCATAAGTAACAAGACATAACACAATAAGTAACAAGACATAACACAATAAGTAACAAGACATAACACCATTAATAACAAGACATAACACAATAAGTAACAAGACATAGCACCATAAACAACAAGACATAGCACCATAAACAACAAGACATAACACCATAAATAACAAGACGTGGCACCATAAACAACAAGACATAACACCATAAATAACAAGACGTGGCACCATAAACAACAAAACATAACACCATAAATAACATGACATAATACTGTAAACAACAGGACATAGCACCATAAATAACAAGACATAGCACCATAAACAACAAGACATAACACCATAAATAACATGACATAATACTGTAAACAACAGGACATAGCACCATAAATAACATGACATAATACTGTAAACAACAAGACATAGCACCATAAACAACAAGACATAACACCATAAATAACAAGACATTATACTGTAAACAACAGGACAGAACTGCGCTTCAGAACTGCGGTACGCGGTTTTACCAATGTGCTAACGGGGCACACATCATCTGTAGGGAATTTAATCCTTATGAAGTTCACTTTTGGTTCCTCCTTGCCCAGATCCAGCTTGAGCTCCTTTCTGCTGCCTCTGCCATCGCTTTAAGGGCTCTAGTCCTCTTCTTCCCAGAAATGGCGAGTTGTTTCATGAGATCATAAGCGGAGGTGCCCACAAACCCTCTTGCCCCGACCTCTAGGGCGAAGATTTTGACCCGCAGACCTGCTTTCTTCAGGGTGCTGGCAAGACCGGCGTATTTTTCGGTCTTGTATATATGTGCTTCTTCCATTCTGCTTTCGTATGGCACAGTGAGTTCTATCAGAATCACTTGTTTCGAGGAGTCAGAGTGGAGAGCGATGTCTGGTCTCATGCCTGTCTTGCTGATGACATCTGGGTAATTTCTCCACTCTGGGAGGTCTGCTGTACACTCCCAGTTGACTGCTCCATCCAGAAGACCCTTTGGCAATGTGCTGGTTGTCATAGCACTTTCGGGCCAGACCTGTTTCCCTCCTGCTTTGTAGAACGTTGTCATAGCAATTGGTGCGTTTGGGGTCATGGTTTTTTCGCTAACCACGTCTGTGATCACTTTCAGAACTTGGTTGTGCCTCCATGTATACCTTCCTTGGGCTAGCGCTACTTTGCAAGAGCTTAGGACATGATCCACTGTTTGTTTCTTCTGACAGAGCGGACATGCTGGGTCGGCTGATTTCCCCCATTTCACTAAGTTTGCATTCGAGGGAGCAGGTCATATACAGATCTGAGGAGGAAGCTTATCCTTAGAGGAGCCATGTGCCACATATCGTTCCAGCTGAGACTTCTTTGGAGTGCACTGTCCCATGTTGTCCATTGCCCCTGTTGACCTTGCTGGACTGCCTTCTGCACTCTTTTGACATCTTCTTCTTCCTTCAACTCCTGTATGATCATGTCTCTTTTTTCCTTCCCTTTGGCTTTGGACCACCACTGCATTTTTGTTGCTCCCAGTCCCTGTCTGTTGGTTTGCGTGTGTCCAATTATTTCTTTGATGCTGAGGTTTCTCTTGGCATTGTTTACAGCCTCTTGGACTTTCCACTTTCTGCCAGTTCTCAGCTTTGGATGAACTGATCTCACGATATTGTCTTCCGATTCCTCCAGCATGCTCAACAGTCTTGCTTTTCCAACTTTGTATTCCTCCACTATGGATTTGAGAGGTAGCTTCAGCATTGCTTGACGACAGTAGAATGCAACATCAGTGAGACCAGGTGGGACACCGAGCCATTTTCTTGTGTATTTGTTGATTTTGGCTTCCATTGCTTCGACTGTGCTGGTGCAAATGTCATAGATTAGCAGTGGCCACAGCAGCTTTGGTATCAGCATGAACTGTAGACACCAGACTTTGTATTTGCCTGGCAGTCCGCAGTTATCTATTTTCTTCAGGCCTTCTTCTGCTGTTTGCTTGGTTTCACATCCCCTTTGTGTGTCTTTCAGGGAGTCATCATACCATCTTCCGAGACTTTTTACTGGCTCTTCTGTGACAGTGGGGATGGCTTGGTTGGCTACCATGAATTTGACTGAATCTGCCACTTTTCCTTTTCGCAGTGAGAGACTTCGGGATTTCTTAGGTTTGAACCTCATTCTTGAAGAGGCCACCAGCTCATCCAGCTGCTTTAAGATTTGGTGTGTCTCTTCCTCATCCGTGGACAAGACTGTTGTGTCATCCATGAAAGCTTTCAGAGGAGGCATCTGGTATCCATCTCCCAGATTCACTGGACCTGAACTCTTCATTGCAGCTTTCAAGATGACTTCCATTGCCAACACGAACAGTATGGGAGAGATTGCACAGCCCATTGCAATGCCCACCTCTAGGTCTATCCAGTCCGTGGTGTATTCTTTGGTAGAGAACCGCATTGAGAACCCTTGGAAATACTTCCTCAGCATTGTTCGGATGTTTTCTGGGATGTGATACATTTCAAGAGCCAGCTGGATCATATCGTGTGGAACTGATCCATATGCATTCGCCAGATCAAGCCAAACTACGTCAATGTCTCTCTTCTCTGTTCTTGCTTTTTGGATAGCATCCCAAATCAACGTGGCATGTTCCAAGCATCCAGGCATTCCTGGTATGCCTCCCTTTTGGACTGACATATCCAGATACTTGTTTTCAGTCAGGTATTTTGTCAATCTTGCTGCCATAACAGAGAAGAAGATTTTCCCTCGACGTTCAGAAGTGATATTGGCCTGAACTGATTGATGCTGCTGGAGTTCTGCTCCTTCGGAATGTACACTCCTTCAGCTCTCATCCATTGGTCGCTGATCTTCTGGTTCCTCCATGCTGATCGAATCATCTTGTGGAGCCACTCGAGCACTTTTGGGCATTTCTTGTAGAGCAGGTATGGTATTCCGTTTGGTCCAGGTGCTGACTTGGCTCTGGCTTTCTTTACTACGTTCTTCACTTCATCCAGTGTTGGTGGTTTGTTATTGAATTTTCCTTCTGGCGCTGCAGGCCAAACCAGATTCTGGATTTCAAGTGGTGCCTCGCGCTGAGAATCGGAATATGTTTCCCTGAGATGCTGCTCTAGGGTTTCCTTGCCCACTGTGAGAGTCCCTGATTTGGGTTGTTCAAACAGCTTTCTTGCAAAGTCAAAGGGATCTTTGAAGAAACGATCTTGAGTCTTCTTCTTTTTGCTCTTTCTTCGCCTTGCTGATTCCACTTTGCTGAGAGCATTGTGTTTGGCCTTCAGATCTTTCCAGAGTTCCAGGAGCCCTTGCTTCTCGAATTCTGAGGCAGTTTTCATTCGCTTTTTAAGCTTCCTTTTCTCCCTCCGGATGCTCTCCATCTGTTGCTGTCTTCTGGATTTCTGGGGAGGCGTTTTTGTCTTTGGCTGCTTCACTCCATAAGTGTCCCTGCAGATAGAGTATATGATGTCTCCGTATGTGTCAAGTTTGTGTTCCAGCGTACTGTTCCCTATTAGCGCATTCAGCTTAAGGACAAGTTCCTCATCTAATTTCTCCCATTGTTCTTTGGCACCGGCAGGCGGCAAATTGAGTTTTCCACGTTTGGCGTTAAGAGCTTGTGCAAAATCCGCATCAGAACCGTCAGCGTGGATGTCCTTGGCACTATGGTTTAAATCCTGGCCTTGGTCATCCAACGTCTCACCTGCTATCGCAGTGCGCTGCTGCTGGTTCGTATGTGTCTTCAAACAGCCCATTTTTGTCCTGTGGATCTTCATGCCGCGTTTGGTGGTGAATCTCCTTCCACACGCACACGGAAATTCCATCTGGTCATTAATCATGATCCGTTGTGCGTTTCCAGTCGTGATGGAGTCAGTGCCGATGGATTCATCATTCTCTCCCCCTTTCGGTGAATCCTGGGTGCATCTTTCATTTAAAGAACTCGTGGCATGTTATCAAAGGCAAGGTGGGAAGCCAACCCACAAAGCCCGCAGATCTAGTCTTTCCCAGTGTCCTTCGGTCTTTCCCGAATGTCCTCCGAACTATTCCCATAAGTAACAAGACATAACACAATAAGTAACAAGACATAGCACCATAAATAACGAGACATAATACTGTAAACAAAGGACATAACACCATAAATAACAAGACATAACACCATAAATAACAAGACATAGCACCATAAATAACAAGACATAGCACCAAAAATAACAAGACATAGCACCATAAATAACAAGACATAACACCATAAATAACAAGACATTAGCATCATAAATAACAAGACATAGCACCATAAATAACAAGACATAGCACCATAAATAACAAGACATAGCACCAAAAATAACAAGACATAGCACCATAAATAACAAGACTTTACACCATAAATAACAGACATAGCACCATAAATAACAAGACATAACACCATAAATAACAAGACGTGGCACCATAATAACAAGACATAACACCATAAATAACAGACATAGCACCATAATAACAAGACATACTCCATAAACAACAGGACATAGCACAATAAGTAACAAGACATAACACCATAAATAACAAGACATAACACAATAAGTAACAGACATAGCACCATAAATAACAAGACATAACACATGTAACAAGACATAACACCATAAATAACAAGACATAACACAATAAGTAACAAGACATAACCCATAAATAACAAGACATAACACAATAAGTAACAAGAAAGCCAATAGCGACTCATAAATAACAAGACATAACACAATAAGTAACAAGACATAACACAATAAGTAACAAGACATAACACCATAAATAACAAGACATAACACCATAAATAACAAGACATAACACCATAAATAACAAGACATAACACAATAAATAACGGGATATACACAAAATAACAAGACATAACACAATAAGTAACAGACATAACACAATAAGTAACAAGACATAGCACCATAAATAACAAGACATAACACAATAAGTGACAAGACATAACACCATAATAACAAGACATAGCACCATAAATAACAAGACATAACACCATAAATAACAAGACATAACACTATAAATAGCAAGACATAACACAATAAGCAACAAGACATAGCACCATAAATAACAAGACATAAGACAATAAGTAACAAGACATAACACAATAAGTAACAAGACATAGCACCATAAATAACAAGACATAACACCCAAAATAACAAGACATAACACTATAAATAGCAAGACATAACACAAAAAGTAACAAGACATAACACCATAAATAACAAGACATAACACCATAATAACAAGACATAGCACCATAAATAACAAGACGTGGCACCAAAAATAACAAGACATAGCATCATAAATAACAAGACGTAACACCATAAATAACAAGACATAGCATCATAAATAACAAGACGTAGCACCATAAATAACAAGACATAGCACCATAAATAACAAGACATAGCACCATAAATAACAAGACATAGCACCATAAATAACAAGACATAACACATAAATAACAAGACATAACCAGTAAATAACAGGACATACACCATAAATAACAAGACATAGCACCATAAAAACAAGACATAGCACCATAAATAACAGACATAATACTGTAAACAACAAGACATAGCACATAAATAACGAGACATAAATATGTAAACAAGGACATAGCACCATAAATAACGAGACATAATACTGTAAAAACAGGACATACACATAATAACAAGACATAGCACCATAAATAACAAGACATAGCACCATAAATAACAAAACATAATACTGTAAACAAAAAGGACATAGCACCATAAATAACAAGACATAGCACCATAAACAACAAGACATAGCACCATAAATAACAAGACATAGCACCATAAACAACAAGACATAGCACCATAAACAACAAGAGACATAGCACCATAAATAACGACATAATACAAACAACAGGACATAGCACCATAGAATAACAAGACATAGCACCATAAATAAAAAGACATAATACTGTAAACAACAGGACATAGCACCATAATAACAAGACATAGCACCATAAATAACAAAACATAATCACTGTAAACAAAAAGGACATAGCACCATAAATAACGAAAACATAATACTGTAAACAACAGGACATAGCACCATAAATAACCAAACATAATACTGTAAACAACAGGACATAGCACCATGAATAAACAAGACATAGCACCATAAACAACAAGACATAGCACCATAAATAACAAAACATAATACTGTAAACAACAGGAGATAGCACCATAAATAACAAGACATAGCACCATAAATAACAAGACATAACACCATAAATAACAGACATAATACTGTAAACAACAAGACATAGCACCATAAATAACAAGACATAGCACCATAAACAACAAGACATAACACCATAAATAAACAAGACATAACACAATAAATAACAGACATAGCACCATAAATAACAAAACATAATACTGTAAACAACAGGAGATAGCACCATAAATAACAAGACATAGCACCATAAATAACAAGACATAACACCATAAATAACAAGACATAGCACACAAATAACAAGACATACACGTAAAAACAAGGACATACACCATAAATAACAAGACATAGCACCATAAATAACAAGACATAACACATAAAATAACAAGACATACACCATAAATAACAAGACATAACACCATAAATAACAAGACATAGCACCATAAATAACAAGACATAACACCATAAACAAACAAGACATAACACCATAAACAACAAGACATAACACCATAAATAACAAGACATAGCACCATAAATAACAAGACATATCACCATAAATAACAAAACATAATACTGTAAACAACAGGAGGATAGCACACATAAATAACAAGACATAACACCATAAATAAAAAGACATAACACCATAAAATAACAAGACATAGCACCATAAATAACAAGACATAACACCATAAATAACAAGACATAAGCACCATAAATAACAAGACATAACACCATAAATAACAAGACATAACCACCATAAAACAACAAGACATAACACCATAAATAACAAGACATAGCACCATAAATAACAAGACATAGCACCATAAATAACAAGACATACACCATAAATAACAAAACATAATACTGTAAACAACAGGAGATAGCACCATAAATAACAAGACATAGCACCATAAATAACAAGACATAACACCATAAATAACAAGACATAACACCATAAACAACAAGACATAACACCATAAATAACAAGACATAGCACCATAAATAACAAGACATAGCACCATAAATAACAAGACATAACACCATAAACAACAAGACATAACACCATAAATAACAAGACATAGCACCATAAATAACAAGACATAGCACCATAAATAACAAGACATATCGCCATAAATAACAAGACGTAGCACCATAAGTAACTAGACATAACACCATAAATAACAAGACATAACACCATAAATAACAAGGCATAACACAATAAATAACAAGACATAACACCATAAATAACAAGACATAACACCATAAATAACAAGGCATAACACAATAAATAACAAGACATAACACCATAAATAACAAGACATAACACCATAAATAACAAGACGTGGCACCATAAATAACAAGACATAACACCATAAATAACAAGACATAACAGCATAAATAACAAGACGTGGCACTATAAATAACGAAATATGATACTTTACATGTAAATAAGAAGGCATTGCACTATGAATAACAAAGCATTGCACCATAAATACGAAAATATTATACCATTAATATCAAGACATAGAACCATCATCACCATCATCATCATCAGGTGCTCTACCGCATGGCGTTGGCGATCATGGACTTTCATCTATCTCTATCTCTCGTTGCCCCTAGCATCTCCCCCACCCTTCTCATCCCCAGCCACTCTGCAAGTCCGTCTAGCATTCTCTCCCTGGGTCTACCTGGTGCTCTCTTTCCCTCCAGCTTTCCCATTGTGACCAGGTGCTCCAATCCCCCTTCCTCATAAAATGGCCTATAGATGTTGCCTGTCTTTTCCTAATCTTCATTATGGGTGATCTACTTGTGTCTGCCTCCATCAAGACTGTTTCGTTTGTTTTCTTTGCTGTCCGTGGAACTCTCAACATTCTTCTGAGAAACCACATCTCGGCTGCCTCAGTCTTGCCCTGGCTTTGCTTGCTGACTGTCCACGCCTCGCATCCGTACAACAGTATTGGTTCTATATAATATTCAAGGACTCTCTTTCTGATGTTAATTGATAGGCATTTGTTGGTAAGAATGCTTGTCATCTTCTTGAATGCTGTTTTGGCTTGGCTGATTCTGCCAGCTGTTTCCGATGTGCATCTGCCGTCTGATATAGCAAGATATAGCACCATAAATAACAAGACAGAGCACCATAAATAACAAGACATAGCACTATAAATAACAAAATATAATAATATTAAAAACAAGACATAAAACCATCAATAACAAGCTACAATCCTGTAAATAACAAGATATAGTTATGTAAACAACCAGACATAACATCGTAAACAGCAAGAAACAGTATCGAAATTTGCAAGACATGGCACAGTTAATAACAAGACTGTTTTAAAATGGCACTGTGAATAACTGACTTGTTTGCTGTCCATTTTAATTTAGTATTCACATCTAGTGAGTCACACATAGATAGATAGATAGATAGATAGATAGATAGTAGACAGACAGGCAGACAGACAGACAGATAGTTAGATAGATAGATAGATAGATAGATATATAGACAGATAGATAGACAGACAGATAGATAGATAGATAGATAGATAGATAGACAGATAGACAGACAGATAGATAGATAGACAGACAGATAGATAGACAGATCGGTAGATAGATAGATAGATGGATAGACAGATAGACAGACAGATAGATAGATAGATAGAAAGACAGATAAACAAATAGATAGACAGATAGATAGACAGATAGATAGACAGATAGATAGATAGGTAGATAGATAGATAGACAGCTAGATAGACAGATAGATAGACAGACAGATAGATAGATAATAGATAGATAGATAGATAGATAGATATAGATAGATAGTCACTCAAACTAGCACAGTAAAAGTATTGCTTCTGAGCATGTGACAGTTAAGTAGGTCCTCTATGAGATCACAAAGACCATTGATATCCTCACTGTTATTAAAACATATAAACTGAAATTATGTGTTCATACAACCGGACCATCAGACCTGGAGAAGACAGTCCTGCAAGACATGGTGTTAGGAGTCAGAAATAAACGCAGACCTGATAAAAAAAAATTGGGAAAACAACTTCAGACAGTGGACACATGTGGATGTCACCGCTTCCTTGGCTGATACAAAGAACACAGAGAAATAGAGTTAAACGTCTTCAGGAAGTTTTCTGCAATACTCCCAGCTATGTTATAGAGCAGAAAAAAATGTTTTTAAATCATCAGGAAGTTCTCTGCAGCACTCGGAGTTATACTATGGACAGGTAGAATTAAAACAATCGTCAAGAAGTTCTCTGCAGTATTCCAGGTTATATTATAGACAGGTAGAATTAAAACAATCGTCAAGAAGTTCTCTGCAGTACTGCAGGTTATATCATAGACAGGTAGAATTAAAACAATCGTCAAGAAATTCTCTGCAGTATTCCAGGTTACATTATAGACAGGTAGAATTAAAACAATCGTCAGGACGTTCTCTGCAGTACTGCAGGTTATATCATAGACAGGTAGAATTAAAACAATCGTCAGGACGTTCTCTGCAGTACTTCAGGTTATATCATAGACAGGTAGAATTAAAACAATCGTCAAGAAATTCTCTGCAGTATTCCAGGTTATATCATAGACAGGTAGAATTAAAACAATCGTCAAGAAGTTCTCTGCAGTACTGCAAGGACCAACACCTGCGTCAAGGGATAGAAGAAGACGAAAACTAAAAATATCATACACAAGTTGATGAATATGGTAAATTGTCTTACAGAGTTTAAGAATAAATTAAGAGTATTTCTTTTTAAAATAATTAAGAGAGCTTGGGAAATGTATGCAGTCTTATAGAGTTTTACGATTAAAAATTATCTTACAGTTTGTTAAGCGTAGGTACTGTTTCTTTTGATCAGTTGCAAAAATTTACTTTGTTTACCCAAGAAGATTATGTCAATAGTGTGTAATAGTACCCATTTCTTTTTCGGTAGGCGAATGTTACTCAGTTATAAATGCTAAGTGATGTCACCCATTTCTTTTATGTTCTCATATGTTGTTGTTCAGTTAGATGCTAAGTGGTACCACTCTTTTTTTTTCTGTACGCGTAAGTTTTTGTTCAATTATATGATAAGTGGTATTTTGTGTATAATTTTCCTTAGCAATAAACGAGTTACACGTCAAGTGCAACTTTCTGTTTCATTTTCGCTGGAGACAAACTTTCTGTGCTACATGCCTTATGCACGCAGACCCTGGTTTACCGTCTCCTCCAGTGTCAATCAGCTATCACTCCAAGTGTCGTGGAAAGGAAGGTACACAAAGACCTCTTTCTAACTGATAGTGTCAATCAGCTGTCACTCCAAGTGTCGTGGAAAGGAAGGTACACAAAGACCTCTTTTTAACTGATAGTGTCAATCAGCTGTCACTCCAAGTGTCGTGGAAAGGAAGGTACACAAAGACCTCTTTCTAATGACAGTGTCATCAGCTATACCCAATGTCGTGAAGGAGGTACACAAGACTTTTCTAATGATATGTCAATTTGATCACTCCAAGTGTCGTGGAAAGGAAGGTACACAAAGACCTCTTTCTAACTGACAGTGTCAATCAGCTATCACTCCAAGTGTCGTGGAAAGGAAGGTACACAAAGACCTCTTTCTAACTGAACCAGGGACTTGTTCGCTTCTCAGGCAAGAGTGTTTATCACAGGCACACCACTCCACCAGGAGATGTATGGATGTTTCACCACTAGATGGATGTAACAATAGATAACGTGAAGTCCTGTCAATTATGCAGAAGCTCAACATAATTATACCACAGTGCTGGGTTTATTACAGTTATGTGACATGACCGTTCGTTTGTTGTTGTTTTTCCACTGAGAAATAATAAATAATGTGATATCATGCATATAAAAATAACGCTTTATTATACATCCAGGAGTAAAGTCTGAATTGATAACAATCATAACGGATACTAGTTTGGTTGTTTGAAACATTTAAGGTTCATATGTTGCAGTCATTTATTCTGTGTAGACATAACCACAAGGGAAACCATCACAACAACACCAACATCAACAGTATAAATGATCTACTGAACATCTATGACAGTTGTCCAGGTGTAGACTATTTCTTGAAACAGTGCAATAATGACATTGTAATCCGACAGGAGAATGTTTCGGATTGTTGGCAATTTCCTGCAACTGGAGGCGGCGTGGTGTATGGGGTGTGCGACAATTCTACTTTTTATTGTGCATTCCGTATAGTAGCACAAGAGGATATGTTGATACGTTATCATATTCAACGTGTAGGATATTGGTGCCAGTCCAGTCCATGGAAAATGGAATCATACAGTGCTTTTTATAAAATGAGTTGTGGTCATCACTCTCTGGATGTAAATGTTTTTCAAGACAGGCAGCCTCTTTTCGTGCACTTCAACCGTCCTGAAGTTAAGATTGACATCAGTTTAACAAAAGGATATGACTTCTACACAGCGTATGTATCAGAAAATTCTGGATATATCATATTACCAAGGTCATGGGGAAGGAAACCCCACCTGTATATTTGGGAAGATCCAAAAGCTCCCCTTGGATCTGTCACGATGCTGAGCTGTCAGAACTTGCATTATGAAGAGTCTGTCGATAATGAAATGAGGAATGAACCATGCACAGAAGTGGTTTACACAGAACCTAATGCAGATCACCAGAGTGTTGTACCTGTGTGCAGTAAAGATAATCCATCACCAAGAGTTTTCCCTGTATCAAGTCTTCAAATTCGTCTTCGTATTCCAGATATTAATCATGCATACGATCTAAAAATACTCTTTTCTTACCATTCTGAAACGTTTCACCCTGAAAAACTCTCCAACGGTTTATTTAACTGTTCTGTGGATTACTATTCCAGTTTTCAGTACCATTTTCACTGTAACCTAAAACGGGAATGTGAATGTGGACAGGATGAAACAGAACACTGTCCTTTCAGCAGTCCTGATTGTCAGGGGTTGGTGACTTCACGTGACAAGTGTTACAAATATGTTGAATTAAATCTGAAGATTCATCGTTCTAAAGTGGAACACTCATGCTTGAAGATGGGCGGATTACTAGCAACAGTCAAAACAAGAAGTGAACAAGAAGACTTTCGACATCTGTTTAAAAACCACGATGCATTTAATGTATTAGTCGGTATTACTTCAGGTCGGTACGTTGTGTCTCATATGTACAGTAAGTTTCGAAAATGGTCTGACAGAACAGTGATCTATAACATCAATCACTTCATTCAAGAGAAACCATACAGACCATCTAGAACAGTCATGTTTACGTGTATTTCTTCCATGATTCTACAGCATACGATAAAGTCAGTACCTGAATGCAGTAAGGAGATTGTGTGTGAAACAAAATATCAATCAGAAAACGTGACTCCCATCCAGAGTGGGCAGAGTGTCATCTTACCCCCTTCTCTTGGCTTGTTTACACACACACGGCAGACCTTGGTTCAATGTCCCAATGGTCACGTGACACAGACGTTTTTGTCATGTGATCTCAACAGTCACTGTGGACAGTTGATGTATTTGCAGTTTTGTACGGTCTTGAACACCAGTGCTAAGAAACGCCATACACTGGATCTTGCTGAAAAAAGCATTCCCTATGCAGTCACTATGTTTAAATGTGATGATGCCACCACTACAGTGCCTTACACACTGGTATGTGATTTCAGAAAGGACTGCCCAGACAACAGTGATGAGTCATTCTGTCAACATCCTTCATGTAATGGCGTTCAGTGCTCCAATCGACAGTGTGTTTTACACAGCCTACATTGCAATGAACACACAGATTGTCTGGACGATTCTGATGAAGACAGTTGTCCTGTTGTTACCTACCATGAGCCAGTCAGGGAGGCAGACAAAAGGCAAAATCTTATCATCAACCTGGATGGCACAGGTTACTTTACTCAACAGGCCATGAACGATGGTAAGTCTTGTCCTGAAACTCATTATCGTTGTACAGCTGACTGGTTGTACTGTCTCCCTGTCTACACCCGATGTAACGGATTGTCTGACTGTACCCATGGTGAAGATGAACAAGACTGTGACACATTGATGTGTCCGGGTTTCTATCGTTGTCAGGCTTCCAGAGTGTGTGTGCATGAAGATCATCTCTGTGATGGCTGGAATCAGTGCTGGCAGGAAGATGATGAATGGTTGTGTTCCATGAGCTGTACTGATGGTTGTCTTTGTCAAGGTCACTCTTTTTTGTGTCATCAACATTTCTCTGCTGATCTTTTCCCTCAGCTTCGTTATCTGGACGCCAGTGGCTCAGGAATGAAGGTAATCAGTCTCAGTACCAATATATATCTCATCTATCTAAGTCTTTCGCGTTGTCTATTGACTGAAATACCAGCCATGAAGCTGTCAAACTTACAGTTTATCGATCTGGCCAGTAACAAGCTGAGAACCGTCAATATGAGTGTATTTTTGGAGTTACCCAATATAAAAATTCTTATTTTAGCAAATAATCCTCTGTCATCACTTGCAAGTGAAACATTTAGTGTACATTATACACTAAGGAAAGTGGACTTATCACGAACACACCTAAACGTATTTGACAGCGGTTCAATTTTGTATTTGCCTCAGATAATTCGTTTGGATCTATCATTTTCTGCCATTGAAATGATAGAGCCTACTGTCTTTAAAAACATGCCAAATCTTATGGAATTAGACGTGAGAGGAAATGTATTCCCTCTTTTCATTCCCGTTTTTTTTAGAATTACGTCACCTGAAATCTATCCTTTCATCAAACAATAGAATTTGTTGTGACAATTTATTTCCTAAAGTGTCAAATGACATCAGGTGTTCAGCACCAGAACCTATGCTGTCATCCTGCATAAAAATGTTACCAACTGAACTGTACAGGTTATACTTTTGGTTGGTTAGTGTGCTTGCCATTTTAGGAAACACAGTTTGTTTTATGATTCTACCAATATCCAAAACTATGTTCACAGACAATTTCATCTTATGTATCGGTCATATGCTATTTGCTCAGATATGTATGGGAATCCACACCTGTATAAATACCATAGCCAATGAAATATTTCATGGAGATTATATGCGGTTTGAAAAAACCTGGACGAACAGTATGACGTGCAAAATAGCTGGTTTTCTTTCCATTTTGTCCAGTGACGTTTCCATTCTGATCACCTGGTGCATCACACTGGATTATGTTGTTATCCTTTGTTTCAAAACGTGTACATGTAATTTCAATACGCTGTCAACAGCCATGGCTTGTGCAGCAACTTGGTTTGTTGGAACCTTGTTGTCAGTGATACCTTTCTTGCCTGGACTGTCACACTGGGGTCTTGATGGTCAGTCTGGTCTGTGTCGTCTGGCTTTATTTGATTGCTATAATTGTAATCAACAATTTAGATGGTTTATGGTTATTGGGCTTTTTCATTTTATTCTGTGCTTGCTGATTATGGCCGGTCATGTTATCATGTGCACACAAACACCAACATATAAAACCTCTTTTGATTCAACCAACAGAACACTTTACTCGTCAGTCCAGCTGCTGGTAAGAATGACCATAGTGGACTGTGTTTTCTGGTTGTCATTTGGCATGACCAGCATCATGTTCTTAAGTGATGTTGCTGTATCAGACAAGTTCTATGTGGCCACTGTAGTGTTCCTGTTACCACTGCATCGCTGCAGTCAACCCACTGCTTTACATGTGGACGGTTGTAAGTCAACGACAACAACTAGCTCAAGAAAAAAGATTGCTGCAAGTGTTCAAGTCACGACTGTTGTCAGTGAAAACGTGCAGTCAAAGATAGTTCTTACCAGTCACTGGATGTTTGCTAAATGTATTTCTTCCAATATACAATGAACTCATACATGTTTTTAGCGAACTAATGGATCTAATATTCACATCATGTTTTACAGTTTTCGTGTCAGACCTTGGTTACGTAGGAAATGTAATTTGTATCAGCTTCTTTCATCTTGATCATGACCGCTTCAAAGAATTAATTCGAGTAAACATCACTATTCGTCATATGCATCAACTGAATGTAAGAAATGTAAGTAAAATCAAAATGATGTATCAGATTTCGTTTCTGTTTCCACACGTACATAGGACCTTCAGTGTTGTGTAAGGTGCACATTTTATGCTCCTCATGTGTGTGTGTTTGTGTGTGTGTGTGTGCGTGCGTGTGTGCGTGTGTGTGTGTGTGTGTGTGTGTGTGTGTGTGTGTGTGTGTGTGTGTGTGTGTGTGTGTGTGTGCCCGCGTGCGTATGTTTGTGTGCGCATGCACGTGTATGTATGTATGTATGTAGATGTGTGTATGTATGTATGTATGTATGTATGTACGTACGTATGTACGTATGTATGTATGTATGTATGGATGATGTATGTATGTACGTATGCATGTACATATGTACGTATGCATGTATGTATGCATGTATGCATGTGTGTGTGCGTGTATATGTATATATGTATGTGTGTATGTGTGTATGTATGTATGTATGTATGTATGTACGTATGTATGTATGTACGTATGCATGCATGTATGTATGTATGTATGTATGTATGTATGGATGGATGGATGGATGATGTATGTATGTATGGCACCCGTCAGAAACTTTCTCAGCTGCCTCCTCTTTCTCTCCCATTATGTAACACATCAGTCCCAATTTCTGATTCAGCTAAAAATCTTGGTGTCTGCATTGACTCTACCTCTCCATGAACAACTTTGTTTCTCAAACTGCCAGATCTTGCTACTATCATCTCCATCGTATAAGCCTGATCAGGAAGTATCTCTCTGTCGAAACAACTGCAAAACTCGTTCTCTCCTTCATAATGTCTCGCATTGACTATTGCAATTCACTCCTGTCCGGTCTTCCTGCCTCCATCATTCACATCCTACAGCGCATTCAAAACAATGCTGTACGCCTTGTACTCAAAAAGAAAAAAGCTGACCACATATCTCCTCTCCTGGCACAACTTCACTGGCTCCCTGTATCAAAGCGCATACAGTACAAACTAGACACCATGTGCTACAAAAGCCTCAATAACGCAGCCCCCGATTACCTGTCAAGCCTACTTGAGATCTATCTTCCCTCACGTACCCTCCGCTCTGCCTCCGATCCTCTGACTTTTCGCTTTCCACGCACTAAGCTCAATACCTATGGTCCACGAGCCTTCTCTGTTTCTGGTCCACTCTCCTGGAACAAACTTCCTCTCTCAGTCCGTCAGCAACCTACTTTTGTCTCCTTCAAGTCCGCTCTCAAAACTCACCTTTTCTCCTCTGCCAAAAATCCTAACTTCACTCAACCCCCTCTGCAGCCTGTCTCCGCTCGGAGGGGAATCACTTTGTTATAATATATAATTGTATATGCTATGCTCTCTATAATTTTCCATTGCTTTTATTCTTGCTTTTATTGCTTTTATTCTTTCTCCCCATTTATAGCCATGCGTGTGTGTGTGTGTGTGTGTGTGTGTGTGTGTGTGTGTGTGTGTGTGTGTGTGTGTGTGTGTGGTGTGTGTGGTGCGTGCGTGGTCGTGCGTGTGTCTGTTTCAGCGCTTAGATTTGATTTTGTCGAGATTTTGCGCTATATAAATATTGTAATTATTATTATTATTATGTATGTATGTATGTATGTATGTATGTATGTATATGTATGTATGTATGTAGTATGTATGCATGTATGTATGTATGTATGTATGTATGATTATATTTCAACAAAAGCAAGAAAAGCCCTAAATTTTCTAAAGATATTAAGCCGATTACCTTGGGGAATGATACGAACATACTAATTCATCTATCAACAGAATTTGTACGATCTAAATTATCCTATGCACAAGAAGTGTTCTTCAGTGCACCAAAATATTTATTGAAAGAAGATACAAAGCTTAGACTGCAAAAGTATTAAAATTGCTCTAGGTGTCCCTACTCATGCCTCTAATCTAGAAACGTACAAAGTTGCTGGAATTCTGCCTCTGAACAACTATCGTGAGCTAGTGACAGCGAAATTTGCAGTTAGAACTACTTCACAAACGGAAAATTTTGTGAGTAAGGAAAATATAATCAGGTCTGATGTTGACTTTCCAAAGCGAGCAAAAAGCATTTCATCACAAAAGACTTGCAACATACATATCTGACTTGGTCAAACAGTCTAACATAAATATGGATGAAATAGCTGAGACACCATCAACAACGCCTATCCCTACATGGGAAATGCTAAAAGCCTCTTTTGATATTGATTATACAGACGCTAAGAAATCTGAAAACGTCAACATTTCGATATCCACAGCAAGAGAACACATCGATGAAAAATACCGTACCCACCTTCATATTTTTTTATATTTTTACCGATGGATCAGTCTTAGAAAATAAATGTGCTGGAGCAGCATTTTATGTTCCAAAATTTAAAATAAAAAAGTCATTTTTCGTTGGGGCAAACATATCTATCTTTACAGCGGAATAAGTCGCTATTAATCAAGCATTGCATTATCTAGTAAATCTTAAACCCATGTCTTTCAAAGTAGTTCTCTTTGTTGACTCAAAATCTGTATTATATGCCTTACAGTCTTTTGATACAGACAGAAGACCTGATTTAATTATTGAAGTAAATCATCTTATACATCGTTTAAGGGTCAAAGGTACATATATCAGTTTATGCTGGGTGCCTTCTCACGTTGGTCTTCACGGTAACGAAGTAGTTGACAGAGCAGCTAAACAAGGCGCCCAGAATTCTGATAATGCTATAGAATTATATGTTCATACTTCCGTAAAAGAAGCTTACAACTTGCTCGAATCAGCCTCATGGTCTCGATTTCATGAACATTCAAATGAACAGTTTGTGTCACAACAAATAATAAAACTTACCGTTCAAAACGTATGTAAAAAATTGCAGTATTTTTCCATGTATCATTTGAAATCGATTGTTGCTGTTCGTTTTCATATTCAGCTAAACGCATTGAAAACAAAATATAAAAATGTCAAGTGTATTTGCGGCGAACAGTTCACACTGTTTCACTGTTTATTCTACTGCAAAATGCTACGTTCTTTTTTACCGAAAATGTTTACTCAAGAAAAGTATTCTGAAAATCACTTCCAAAAATTACATCAGATCAGTCTTTGTTAGTTAAAATTTCAGAATCATTAGTTCACAGTCCTGTTAATGCCTTACTTTAACTTTATTCGGTTTGTGTTTTATTGTTACAATTACCCCTCACATTGTTGAAGTTAATTGTTAGTATTCAGTTCTCGTTCCATTTTTCTGTTCTCCTACCTATTAATGTCGTTCTCCTCTGTCTTCCCTCTGCCCCAATCCAACCCGTCCAACCATCGTTCTACATTTTATTTTGTTCATTAATTTTTATTCCCCCCTCCCCCCCCCCCGTCTAATATCACTTATAGTAAAAAGACATTAAATCAAAGAACGAACGAACGTATGTATGTATGTAGTATGTATGTATGTATGTATGTATGTATGTATGTATGTATGTATGTATGTATGTATGTATGTATGATGTATGTGATGCATGTGGTGTTTATTGTTATTGCCAAGTTGTTGTTTCTCACTTATTTATCTACATATCGTTTTTTTCCTGGGAGGGGGACGATAGACTGTGGAGACTGACTAAGGAGTTATTTCCATCATGTTGATAAGCATAAAAGTTTTGTCTTGTATTGATCAGGGGACTTTCTGTGATGTGAGACAAGTTTATACTTAATGGCAGGCTGTTTACATTTAGTCCCCTTTTATAATTATTATTGTTATCATTTTTAAATTTTTATTGTTGTTGTTGTTTGTTTGAAGATATCCATCCATTATAAGTGGCAAAATTAATACGGCAGTCAGTGTTAGTTTTAAAATTCTTCCTAGGTCATAAGCAACCATTTTCTTTACGAAAAGGTTTGACAGAGTATTTTCCTTTTTCTATATTTTATTGTCCTTGATTGTTTTGTTATCTGCCTTTATATTTTCCTTACAGAGGACCGTTCAGCTAATAAGTCACTAGAATTGTTAGGTGTTATGTAATTATAAAATGTCATAAAGGCCTTAAACGTATCGGCCCAAAATATATTATTCTTCCTGAAATATGAGACTACCACTGGTCATAGTAGTGGATATTATTAAGAAGCGGATACATTTCAGCTGCAGAACTTTCCAATTTATGATTTGAGGTTTTAAATTTGCTTATCCATGGAATTTTCAGAGAATACATATATGCTTGTAAATCCGGTATACTCCCCCCACCCCTTGCTTTATGCTTTTAGTGGCAGTCATCAGATTTTATCCTGTTTTTCCTTCTACATAAACAGAAAACCTAAATTCTGTAGGTGTTGTATATAATGGTCTGGTGGATCCGGCAACAACATCCACAAGTGTATCAGTTTAGATAATACAAGAGACTTCAGAACTACGACTTTACCAATCAGGGAAATGACTCTTTGTGACCAAATTTATGGATGTAGATATTTCAGATCTGCTGGTGTGTTATGGATGTAGATATTTCAGATCTGCTGGTGTGTTATGGATGTAGCTATTTCAGATCTGCTGGTGTGTTATGGATGTAGATATTTCAGATCTGCTGGTGTGTTATGGATGTAGCTATTTCAGATCTGCTGGTGTGTTATGGATGTAGATATTTCAGATCTGCTGGTGTGTTATGGATGTAGCTATTTCAGATCTGCTGGTATGTTATGGATGTAGATATTTCAGATCTGCTGGTGTGTTATGGATGTAGATATTTCAGATCTGCTGGTGTGTTATGGATGTAGCTATTTCAGATCTGCTGGTGTGTTATGGATGTAGATATTTCAGATCTGCTGGTGTGTTATGGATGTAGATATTTCAGATCTGCTGGTGTGTTATGGATGTAGATATTTCATAAAACATGACCCCTGAACCCAAGAAAAGTGTAGGGGTAAAAAGGCCATGCATGTAACCTCACACTTGTGTACCATGGTGTACGTGAAAATTGTAAACCACGGATAATGAAAATGTCGACGATTTCAGACATTGATTGGGTCTCAGGGAATGTTTCAGGACCACACATGCTTATTTACATTTCTCAATCCTTCTTTCTGACTTCTATTCATACATATTAGTTTCCTTGTCCATTTGGTTCATAAGGGAAGGGACATAATTACATGGTGTCACACCATCTACATAGTTATTGCTACATGTAATGATGACACTATCATCTGACTGTATCACAAACCCATTGCAAGAAAATTATTGTTATAGCAATCCCACCTTGAAATTCTGTCATGCTCAATGGAAACATGTCTCACTTCAACAAGATGTACTTTATTGTAATATTTACGATGTGGACACTTGTGTAATTCCACCATTCACAAATATGTCACACTTGTCATTTCAATACCAGTTGTGTAATTCCACCATTCACAAATATGTCACACTTGTCATTTCAATACCAGTTGTGTAATTCCACCATTCACAAATATGTCACACTTGTCATTTCAATACCAGTTGTGTAATTATATCATTCACAATATGTCACACTTCTCATTTTAATATCTGTTGTGTAATTCTTCCATTCACAAATATGTCACACTTGTCATTTCAATACCAGTTGTGTAATTCAACCATTCACAATATGTCACACTTCTCATTTCCATACCAGTTGTGTAATTCAACCATTCACAATATGTCACACTTCTCATTTCAATATCAGTCGTATAATTCAACCATTGACAATATGTCACACTTCTCATTTCCATACCAGTTGTGTAATTCAACCATTGACAATATGTCACACTTCTCATTTCAATACCAGTTGTGTAATTCAACCATTCACAATATGTCACACTTCTCATTTCATACCAGTTGTGTAATTCAACCATTGACAATATGTCACACTTCTCATTTCAATACCAGTTGTGTAATTCAACCATTCACAATATGTCACACTTCTCATTTCAATACCAGTTGTGTAATTCAACCATTGACAATATGTCACACTTCTCATTTCAATATCAGTTGTATATTTTAACCATTCACAATATGTCACACTTGTCATTTCAATACCAGTTGTGTAATTTGAACCATTCACAATATGTCACACATCTCATTTCAATATCAGTTGTGTAATTCAATCATTCACAATATGTCACATTTATCATTTCAATATCAGTTGTATATTTTAACCATTCACAATATGTCACACATCTCATTTCAATATCAGTTGTGTAATTCAACCATTCACAATATGTCACATTTATCATTTCAATATCAGTTGTATATTTTAACCATTCACAATATGTCACACTTGTCATTTCAATATCAGTTGTATAATTCAACCATTCACAATATGTCACATTTATCATTTCAATATCAGTTGTATATTTTAACCATTCACAATATGTCACACTTCTCATTTCAATACCAGTTGTGTAATTCAACCATTCACAATATGTCACATTTCTCATTTCAATACCAGTTGTGTAATTCAACCATTCACAATATGTAACATTTATCATTTCAATACCAGTTGTGTAATTCAACCATTCACACTATGTCTTGATGACAATCCACATCTAGTTCAAATACACAAGGCCACAATAGTCACTGTCACACGTCTCATTTCAATACCAGTTGGACAGGGCAAAGGGTACAAAATGTCTCCAAAGATTTATTTGTGTTCTTTCTAGCCTTTCTTGTATGTTCAAATGTATACCCATTCCTCTGTGTTGGTTTGTTTCACAAGAAAAGGATAACACACAACCAGAAAATCGTGTTGTTCAACCACCAGCCACTATACCACTACCCCCTCAAGCACCCTTATGTATTGTAATGACGTCATCATCATCTGGGTATGTGAGAGGTGATTTACATAAAGGCCTTGTATCTCCTCACGAGCACGACAAAATCATACATATCCCAGCTGGAAACGCAATCATGATCAGCGTGGAAATGTCTGCATGTAATAAATATTTCATTTTTCTGCGTATTTATGGTAACAAAGGTTTTCTGATAAAACGGATCACAGTTCCTACAAAAAGCATTCGACATCTAGTTCAAGTCTACAAGGCTACAAAAATTGGGAGTTTAGTTCCGAAATGCGAGCGACATTGTTTGGGTAAGAAGTGTTTACAACTGTTCTTCTCCTTTCACCCTGAAGAGACAACACCTCAACAGCTACCCAGTGGTTTGTTCAACTGTTCTGTGGACCACTATTCCAGCTTTAAACACCACCTGGACTGTAACCTGAGGACAGAGTGTGAAGATAGACAGGATGAAACAGAACACTGTCCCTTCAGCAATTCTGACTGTCAGGGTGATATACCGTTATGTGGCCATTGTTACAGAATCATCAGCAGTAACGTTCTACGTACATTTGACAGTTCTGAAAGACCTGCTGATAAAAGAGCTCGGCATTACTGTAGTTCTGTTGGGGGCACTCTGGGAATGCCTACATGTGACATTGACTGGTATACGACAATTCAGAATTTGACCAAACGACAGTTGATTGTATCAGAGGAGGTTTGGATTGGATTGTATGCTGGGACATGTTGTTGCCTGACATGTACAGACAGAATATCGTTAGCCATGACAGGACTGTTCTTTACCACTCTGTGAGTAAGCCAGCATGGTCAACCAGTGACAGTGGACACAAAGTGTGTGTCACATACTATAGACCTTATGAATGGGATGTTACAAAACTTATTAGTTCTTTTAATTTACATAAATGTCCACAAAGTTCTGGGTTAGAAATCGGAGCAATATGTGAGTTGAAGCTGAAGAAGAAAACTGGCGAAAAATTTGATAATGTAAAACCAGTATATCCTATATCACATATTATGTTGACTACGAGACAACAGTCTCTGACTACATGTCCTGATGGTCAAGTGACGCATACATTTCTTTTGTGTAGTGCACAGCAGTCTAATGTGTGTGGTCAAAGGCAAACGTCTTGTGTTTTTCACGTCCACATGTTATTCACACAGGCAAGTTTAATTCAACAGATCATCATGTTCTTCAGTCCTAGATTTATGTGTGATGATGGTGTCACTACGCTGTCTTACACTCTGGTATGTGACTTCAGATCTGATTGTCCAGATAAAAGTGATGAATACTTCTGTAAACATCATCCTTGTGTCAATATGTTTACCTGCACTAATGGTCAATGTGTGTCCTATGACAACGTCTGTGACCGAGCGTTCCATTGTCTGGACACATCTGATGAAAAGAATTGCTTTAGATCTATACATGAAAAAAATAGACTGGACACAACGTTTTCCTTCTCCAGCCATCATCAAGTTTGATGGTTACAATTATTTCTATTCAACTTCAATGAAACCTAACGAGTCCTGTCCTGACACCCATTACCGTTGTACTGGTACGTTCAATGACTGCCTTCCTGTCTACACACGATGTAATGGCATGTATGATTGTATGGACCACGAGGATGAAGAAGGTTGCAACGATGTAACGTGTCCTGGATTTTTCCGATGTAGAGCTTCAGCGATATGTCTTCATGGTGATTATTTGTGTGATGGCTGGCCTCACTGCCCACTGTCTGATGATGAGATGGCGTGTGATGTGTGACCTGTCCTGTGGGCTGTCTATGTCAAGGTTACACTTTTCTGTGTCTCCAGCCTTTCCCTACTCACTGTTTCCATGGCTCCGATACTTAAATGCCACAGATTCAGGTATGACTCTGTCTGATGTGAGTGAGCACACTTATCTGATTCAACTGAGTCTTGCCCACTGCTCTTTGACTGTCCTTCCTGACACACATTTGGTCAATTGAAGTTTCTCGATCTCTCAGGTAACCATCTGCAGCATGTCAACATGACCCGTTTTGTTGGTTTAGAAAATCTACAGACACTGTCCTTGTCAACAATCCTGTCACTTCACTTTATACTATCTCCCATCTTTAAGTGCATCAGAGCACGCTAACAGCAATTGATCTGTCCCATACCAAACTAACAACGTTTGACTCCAACGTTCTGTCAAAGTTTTCCCAATTGCAGAAACTTAATTTATCTTTCACTACTATCCACACGATCAGTTCTAGTGGTTTTCAGTTCACTCCACAGCTAGCTAAACTGTATGGACGGAAGTCCTGTAAAAACTTTTCCACCAGACATTTTCAAAAGTCTTTTTCATCTTCGTATTATTTCAACACAAAACTATAAATTATGCTGTGATGAAATAGTACCGGATGATTTTGATACCGCTTTCTGTTACGCTCCACAAAATGTCATTTCATCATGCAAAGATTTACTGCAATCAGAAATGTACCGAGGGTTTCTCTGGTTGATCAGCTGTCTATCATTGACAGGTAACGTTTTCTGTTTTGTGGCACGTTTGTGTGTGAGGAAGAAGAGCTCTTTAAGTGGCTTCAGTGTGTTTGTCACCAACCTGACAATGGCTGACTTTCTGATGGGTGTCTATATTGCAATCATTGGAGTGGCTGACGAACTGTTCCGTGGTAAATACCTCCATTATGATGATATCTGGATGAGCAGTGTGGCTTGTAAAGTGGCTGGTTTTCTGTCTCTGTTGTCCAGTGAAGTATCAGCTCTGATGATCTGGCTTATTACGCTCGATCGCTTCATTGTTCCCTCCATTTTCCATTCAGCTCTTTGAGGTTTGAGAAAAAGTCAGCATCAGTGGCTTGTGTGTTGACTTGGTTTGTTGGTTTGTTTCTTACCTTGTTGCCTTTACTTCCAGTGACATCACACTGGGACTTCTACAGCCAGACAGGTATATGTATTCCATTGCCAGTTATGGGACGACAGTTTCAAGGGTGGGTTTATTCTTTCAGTGTAATGATTGTGTTTAACTTTATTCTGTTTTTATTTATCTCAGCTGGTCAGGCTGTCATTTACTGGTCAATACAGAAAAATGCCTTGACATCCAACACTACTAAAGTGTCACAGGACACAACCATAGCACGGCGGTTAATTACTGTTGCTGTAACAGACTTTATGTGCTGGTTTCCTATTGGATTGTGTGGACTTTTGGCTTTGGTTGATGTTCCCATCCCTGGAGAAGTAAACGTGGCCTTGGCTATCTTCGTGCTGCCTTTGAACTCTGCACTTAATCCGTTCGTGTATACGTTCAACACTTTGGTAGAAAAGCGGAGAAAGTTACACGAAGCTAAACTTATGGAATGGCTGCAAGCCAACACTGATAAAATAGAGATTATATGATGGACTGGTCCATACAGTTTACAGAAACATAGCTGTATGCCCTCTTTGTTTGCTTGTGTCATTAAAAAACATAGCTGTATGCCCTCTTTGTTTGCTTGTTGTTTACAAAAACATAGCTGTATGCCCTCTTTGTTTGCGTGTTTCATTCAAAACATAGCTGTATGCCCTCTTTGTTTGAGTCATTACAAAAACATAGCTGTATGCCCTCTTTGTTTGCTTGTTTCTTTACAAAAACATAGCTGAATGCCCTCTTTGTTTGCTTGTTTTTTACAAAAACATAGCTTTGCCATCTTTGTTTCATATACAAAAACATAGTTGTATGCCCTCTTTGTTTGCTTGAGTCATTACAAAACATAGCTGTTGCCCTCTTTGTTTGTTGTTCATTACAAAAACATAGCTGTATGCCCTCTTTGTTTGCTTGTTTCATTACAAAAACATAGCTGTATGCCCTCTTTGTTTGCTTGATTTCATTACAAAAACATAGCTGTTTGCCTCTTTGTTTGTTGTTTCATTTCAAACAAACATTTATGCCCTCGTTTGTTTGTTTGTTCATTACAAAAACGTAGCTGTATTGCTCTCATTGTGGTTTCCTTTGATAAGTGAAATCCTTCAAAACACTCTACACCTCACTCACTCACCTCACCTCTGTCCTTCGTGTCGGCGGTAGGAGCCACCTCGACATCACAGTCTTCTTCAGCACATGATGAACACTGTGGATCACTTCGGGTCCCAGATCGCAGACATCAGCGATGTTGTTAAGTTGGAAGTGTGTTGTCGTCCCTTTCTTTTCCTCATCTCAACCTTCCCCTGCAGGACTGTTGACATCAAATGTGTTTCGGTGTTTTTAATTGCATGGTACTATGTATTTCAACTTCGTTTTGTTGATCTCTGTCAGCAGTTAGCGCTCAACATTCAAGATCCAAAACAAGTATGACTGCCCGCGCCCAAGCAAACATGAACCAGAAGAACAAGAAAACCAATATAAGCACGTATCCAACGAGACAAAACAAAACAAGCGCAAATTTTCGGCCAACTAGCCTTTGTCAAGCGCGAACGCATGGTCACAAACAGATCACAGACACCAAACAATGGATAATAAAAACGGGACTAAAAGCTTCCCTGCCGCCTCGTCCAGTGGGTAAGAAATGGAATGCCCATGTCGTCATGAGCAGTAGTAAGAAGTGGGGAGAGGGGAGGCAACTATGATGTCAAAAGGGAAGTGAGATGAGTTTAACGTCACCAAGGATAATGAGTTCTTTGGATTCAAGAACTACAGCATACATTAAATCATTAAATTTTTCGATCCAATTACACGGTTCCAATAGATGCCTATAAACAAAACCTATTAGAAGTGGTGGTCATCATCATCATCATCAGGTGCCCTGCCGCATGGCGTTGGCGACCATGGACTTCCAACCATCTCTATCTCTCGTTGCTCCAGCATCTCCCCACCCTCCTCATCCCCAGCCACTCTGCAAGTCCGTCCAACATTCTCTCCCTGGGTCTACCTGGTGCTCTCTTTCCCTCCAGCTTTCGCGTTGTGACCAGGTGCTCCAAATCCCCCTTCCTCATAAAATGGCCTATAAATGTTGCTTGTCTTTTCCTAATCTTCCTTATGAGTGATCTACTTATGTCTGCCTCCATCAAGACTGTCTCGTTTGTTTTCTTTGCTGTCCATGGAACTCTCAACATTCTTCTGAGAAACCACATCTCGGCTGCCTCGATCCTGCTCTGGCTTTGCTTGCTGACTGTCCACGCCTCGCATCCGTACAACAGTATTGGTTCTATACAACATTCAAGGACTCTCTTTCTGATGTTAATTGATAGGTATTTGTTGGTAAGAATGCTTGTCATCTTCTTGAATGCTGTTTTGGCTTGGCCGAATTCTGCCAGCTATTTCCGATGTGCATCTGCCGTCTGATGAAATGACCGTTCCCAGGTATTTGAACTTATTAACCTATGTCAAGGTTGTGCCATTTGCTGTTATTTTGCATGAGGGGATTTCATGTTTTTTACTGATCACCATGACTTCAGTCTTCCTGCTGTTTAGTTCCAACCCCTTACCTTTGCTTTCTGTTTCTAGTATATTCACAAGATTTTGTAGGTCCCTTTCATTTTCTGCAATTAGCACGGTGTCATCTGCGTACCGAATGTTGTTTATCAGTTTTCCCTCCAACCTTTAATCCAGGGTCTTCTTCTAGGTTTCTCATGATGTTTTCGCTATATAGTGAAAACAGATCTGGTGACAAAACACAACCCTGTCTGACTCCTCTTTTGATGTTTTGGAAAGAGCTTATATTGTTTTCTATTCTCATTGCAGCTGTTTGTTCCCAGTACATATTCCTGATTATTCGTAGATCTTTTCCTTCGACATTGAGTCTCTCCAGTTGGTTGATCAATTCATCATGTCGTACCCGATCGAAAGCCTTGGTATAGTCAACATAGCATAAATACAACCTTATTCATCTCAATTGACCTCTCTATGATAGTTCTTAGGATGTATATGGCATTAATAGTTCCTTTCCCCTCCACAAATCCACACTGTTCTTCTGCTATTTCTCTTTTGATTCTATTCCTTGTCCTCATCATTATTATTCTTAACAGGATTTTTGTTACATGACTCATCAAACTGATTGTGCGATGGAGTTCGCATTCAATAGCCCCTGTCTTCTTTGGAAGTGCACTGAAAATTGATTTTGACATATCTTTGGGGATTTTCCCAGTGTCATAAATTTCATTTCGGAGGACTGTTATTTTTTCTATGCCAAATTCCTCCAGGGC
Organism: Monoplex corrugatus; assembly: GCA_030674185.1. Taxonomy (NCBI): domain Eukaryota; kingdom Metazoa; phylum Mollusca; class Gastropoda; order Littorinimorpha; family Ranellidae; genus Monoplex; species Monoplex corrugatus. The sequence continues at coordinate 58,790,256 of JAPXFY010000026.1, forward strand.
TTCAATGATGAAGTGGTGGCGCTTTCCTTAATTTTAATTTCTAACCATACTGATTGTATCTGATATTGTTCAAAATGGGTCAGGCGTTTAAAGTAATAGCTCTATTGATGTAAATTAATAAGCCCGTTTGTTTGGTTGGTCAGGGTCTTTGCGAATAACATAATATCGAGGAAAAGTTAAGTCCTCTGTACGCATGTGTTTATTTATCCAGGATTCTATTACGCCTAGGACATGAAGTTTTTTGCCATAGTTTGACAATAACGATAAAACATCTGTTATTTATTGTATGCATGGTTGTTTGAGTGAACAATTCTTAGACAATTTTGACTGGACCAGGAAGCGCTGTTGGAATTCATTGATAACCTGTTACTTGAAAATCATTGTTTTATTATCAAACAAAAACAAAACAAAAAAGCACACAAGTAAAAACAGTGAATAAAAATGTAGTAATACGGTCGAAGTCAAATTACCTCCTTATTAATCACTTGATGAAGCAAGATGTTTTGATATAAATATGCTATGATGTAACATGATCGGCCTTACTGTATTGCAACTCGCACATACACAGACACACATACACAGGCACACAGACACACACACAGACACACACACACACACACACACACACATACACACACACGCACGCACGCTTGTACTTAAGCACAGATATACGCACTTATCGTACGTAGGCATACACACATATTCCCTCAAATGATTAGGAATATTGATAACTCTGAGGAAGGGGATTTGCTTGATACATCCCATAGAAAATAAAATGGTAACCTAATTGATTGATGACTGTGATTTGGGGGCCAGAATATGCCTGATTGTCATGGCTGTTACCCATAGTGGGTGTGGACCCAAAGATGTATTACCCATAGTGGGTGGTGGACCCAAAGATGTATTACCCATAGTGGTGGTGGACCCAAATATATATTACCCATAGTGGGTGGTGGACCCAAAGATGTATTACCCATTAGTGGATGGTGGACCCAAAGATGTATTACCCATAGTGGGTGGTGGACCCAAAGATGTATTACCATAGTGGGTGGTGGACACAAAGATGTATTACCCATAGTGGGTGGTGGACCCAAAGATGTATTACCCATAGTGGGTGGTGGACCCAAACATTGTATTACCCATAGTGGGTGGTGGACACAAAGATGGATTACCCATAGTGGGGTGGTGGACCCAAAATGTATTACCCATAGTGGGAGGTGGACCCAAAGATTGATTACTGTTAGTGGGTGGTGGACCCAAAGATGTATTACCCATAGTGGGTGGTGGACCCAAAGATGTATTACCCATAGTGGGTGGTGGACCCAAAGATGTATTACCCATAGTGGGTGGTGGACCCAAAGATGTATTACCCATAGTGGGTGGTGGACCCAAAGATGTATTACCCATAGTGGGTGGTGGACCCAAAGATGTATTACCCATAGTGGGTGGTGGACCCAAAGATGTATTACCCATAGTGGGTGGTGGACCCAAAGATGTATTACTGTTAGTGGGTGGTGGACCCAAAGATGTATTACCCATAGTGGGAGGTGGACACAAAGATGTATTACTGTTAGTGGGTGGTGGACCCAAAGATGTATTACCCATAGTGGGTGGTGGACCCAAAGATGTATTACCCATAGTGGGTGGTGGACCCAAAGATGTATTACCCATAGTGGGTGGTGGACCCAAAGATGTATTACCCATAGTGGGTGGTGGACCCAAAGATGTATTACCCATAGTGGGTGGTGGACCCAAAGATGTATTACCCATAGTGGGTGGTGGACCCAAAGATGTATTACTGTTAGTGGGAGGTGGACCATAGGAAGAAGGGAGAAACAATGCCTTTGTCAGAAGAACGAAGATAGATTGAATGGCGGCGTATGCTGGCTAGTCAGAATGGGCGGCCATGCATAAAAAAGAAGATCTAGCATCATGACATGACCCTTTGTTGTATTCTGTCATTATGTTGTAACATCTACCATTGTTCTTGCTCATGTGAAGTTTGATTTCATTCGATGTTTCTTTAAGTAGGGTAACCTGGACAATAACAACATCTGAAATATTCTGTAAATGATTTTGTATAAACAGGAGATAATTAAATGCTTGTCAATTTGTGTCTGCTTTCGAGCAGTTGGATTGGTATAATACTGTGCCTGATTAGGTGGTTGTTTGGTGGTTATGGTCAAGATGTATTCTGGTGGGTGGGTGTGGTACATGTTTTTTATGTATTGCATTGTGTGGGTGGTGAATGTGGTTTATGTTGTGGGTGGTGAGTGGTTAGAAGGTTGGTGATGGTTTGGTTGATTGAGTGTTGAATTGATGGTGGTATGTTGGTTGTTGATTGGTTGGATGATTGGTTGAAGTGATTGGTATGTGATTGATTTGTTGGTTTGGTTGATGTGTTGGTTATTGTTGTTGGTTGGATGTTTGGTTGATTGGTTGTTGTTTGAGGTTAGGTTGGATTATTTTTGGTTGTTGGTTGGTTGTTGTTGGGAATTGTGTTGTATTTGGTTGTTTGGATTTGGATTGGTTGTTGGTTGTTGGTTGGTTTGTTGTTGGTTGTTTTGTTTATTGTTGGTTGGTTGTTGGTTGATTGGTTGGTTGGTTGTGTTGAGTTGGTTGTTGGTTGGTTGGTTGATTGGTTGGTTGATTGTTGGTGTGGTTGGTTGGTTGGTTGGTTGGTGGTTGGTTGTTGGTTGGTTGATTGGTTGGTTGTTGGTTTGGTTGGTTGGTTTGTTGATTGGTTGGTTGGTTGGTTGTGGTTGATTGGTTGGTTGGTTGGTTGGTTGGTTGGTTGGTTGTTGGTTGGTTAGTTGGTTGGTTGGTTGGTTGTTGGTTGGTTGTTGGTTGGTTGGTTGATTGTTGGTTGTGTTGGTTGGTTTGGTTGGTTGGGTTGAGGTTGTGTTGGTTGGTTGGTTGTTGGTTGTTGGTTGGTTGGTTGGTTGTTGGTTGGTTGTGTTGTTGGTTGGTTTGGTTGGTGATTGTGGTTGGTTGATTGGTTGGTTGATGTTGGTTGGTTGGTTGGTTGTTGGTTGTGTGGTTGGTTGATTGGTTGGTTGGTTGGTTGGTTGTTGGTTGATTGTTGGTTGGTTGGTTGGTTGTTGGTTGATTGGTTGTTGTTGGTTGGTGTTGTTGGTTGTTGTGTTTGGTTGTGTTGTTGTTGATTGGTTGGTTGATTGGTTGGTTGGTTGGTTGGTTGGTTGATTGTTGGGTTGATTGGTTGTGTTGGTTGGTTGGTTGGTTGGTTGGTTGGTTGGTTGGTTGGTTGGGGTTGGTTGGTGGTTGATTGGTTGGTTGGATTGGTTGTTGGTTGGTGATTGGTTGGTGGTTGGTTGGTTGGTTGGTTGTTGAGTTGGTTGGTTGATTGTTGGTTGTGTGGTGTTGTTGGTTTGGTTGTTGTTGTTGGTGTGTTGGTTGTTGGTTGGTTGTTGGTTGGTTGATTGGTTGTGGTTGGTGTGGTTGGTTGGTTGGTTGTTGGTTGGTTGGTTGTTGGTTGGTTGGTTGGGGTGGTTGGTTGGTTGGTGATTGGTGGGTTGGTTGATTGATTGGTTGGTGGTTGGTTGGTTGGATTGGTTGGTTGGGTGTTGATTGGTGGTGGTTGATTGGTTGGTTGGTTGGTTGGTTGGTTGATTGGGTGTTGGTTCATTGTTTGTCTATTTCTTTCTTTCTTTCTTTCTTTGTTCGTGTGTTTGTTTGTTTGTCTGTTTGTTTGTTTGTCTGTTTGTTTGTATGTCTTAGTTTCTTTTATTTGTGTTCCATTCCCATTCCTTGTCCAACGATAAGTTTTTATATGAATTTAATTTTGTCACGTGAGCACAGATGAACAGAAATCTAAAAGAATGTCTCACTACATGGTCACACCCCATCATATTAGCGCTCATGATAGGGCCTCTGAATCGAGTGTATCACACATTTGCAGAAAAAGTGTTTCTTTTTCCCTGATTTTTTCGACATTATGGATATTATGGGACTTAACACAATTTCAAAGTAATAACACCCATTTTGTAGTATCTCCTTTTGTGTTCACTTACGTTCATTGTGATTTTGGTATGCCTCTTTAATTGTGAATATGAATGAATAATAAAAATGAGTGGGTTTTTTTGGTAGTTTTTGTAAATTTTCATAAAATTTTAACTAAGACTGAAAACATCAAATGATCTGAAAAGTATATATGAGACAGAACATTTATATATTAGCAAGCACAAAAAATTTCAATGAATTTGAGCAAGTAGTGTTTGAGATATAGGTGTTTTATTGGGGTACCCGTTGATTGTACAGTCCCCCCCCCCAAACCTCCTCCCCCCACAGGCTGGGAATGCATTTCTCTTGTAAAACAGAGGGCTGAAAGAGTCAATGTATAGTTGCGAAGCCTGGACACTAAGAAAAGAAGAAGAAAATAAAATCAATTCAGCAGAAATGTGGCTCTACAGACTGCTCAGAGTCAAACGGACAGGCAGAAGAACAAACGATAGCATCATAAAGAAACTGAAGGTTGAGCGCTAACTGCTGACAGAGATCAACAAAACGAAGTTGAAATACACAGTACCATGCAATTAAAAACACCGAAACACATTTGATGTCAACAGTCCTGCAGGGGAAGGTTGAGATGAGGAGAAGAAAGGGACGACAACACACTTCTAACTTCAACAACATCGCTGATGTCTGCGATCTGGGGATCCCGGAAGTGATCCACAGGTGTCTCAATCATGTGACCTGGAGAAGACTGGTGATGTCGAGCGTGGCTCCTACCGCCGATCCAGGCGAAGGACAGAGGTGAGGTGAGGTGAGGTGAGGTGTGAGAGTGTTTGAAGGATTTTCCACTTTATCATAAAGGAAATCCACAATGAGAGCATACAGCTACGTTTTTGTAATGAAACAAACAACGAGGGCATGCAACTGTGTTGTTGAAATGAAACAAGCAAACAAAGAGGGCATGCAACTATGTTGTTGAAATGAAACAAACAAAGATGGCAAACAGCTATGTGTTTGTAATGACTCAAGCAAACAAAGAGGGCATACAGCTATGTTTTTGTAATGAAACAAACAAAGATGGTAAACAGCTATGTGTTTGTAATGACTCAAGCAAACAAAGAGGGCATACAGCTATGTTTTTGTAATGAAACAAACAAAGATGGCAAACAGCTATGTGTTTTGTAATGACTCAAGCAAACAAAGAGGGCATACAGCTATGTTTTTGTAAAGAAACAGGAAACAAAGAGGGCATACAGCTATGTTTTTGTAATGAAACAAGCAAACAAAGAGGCCATACAGCTATGTTTTTGTAATGAAACAAACAAAGATGGCATACAGCTATGTGTTTGTAATGACTCAAGCAAACAAAGAGGGCATGCAGCTATGTTTTGTAAAGAAACAAGCAAACAAAGAGGGCATGCAGCTATGTTGTTGAATGAAAAAAGCAAACAAAGAGGGCATACAGCTATGTTTTTGTAATGACTCAAACAAAGAGGGCATACAGCTATGTTTTTGTAATGACTAAGCAAACAAAGAGGGCATAGAGCTATGTTTCTGTAAACAAACTAGCAAACAAAGAGGGCATGTAGCTATGTTTTTGTAATGACTCAAACAAAGGGCATACAGCTATGTTTTTGTATGACTCAAGCAAACAAAGAGGGCATAGGCTATGTTTCTCTAAACAAACTAGCAAACAAGAGGGCATGTAGCTATGTTTTTGTAATGACTCAAACAAACAAAGAGGGCATACAGCTATGTTTTTGTAATGAAACAAACAAAGAGGGCATACAGCTATGTTTTTGTAATGAAACAAGCAAACAAAGAGGGCATACACCTATGTTTTTGTAATGAAACAAACAAAGAGGGCATACAGCTATGTTTCTGTAAACTGTATGGACCAGTCCATCATATAATCTCTATTTTATCAGCGTTGGCTTGCAGCCATTCCATAAGTTTAACTTCGTGTAACTTTCTCCGCTTTTCTACCAAAGTGTTGAACGTATACACGAACGGATTAAGTGCAGAGTTCAAAGGCAGCACGAAGATAGCCAAGGCCACGTTTACTTCTCCAGGGATGGGAACATCAACCAAAGCCAAAAGTCCACACAACCCAATAGGAAACCAGCACATAAAGTCTGTTACAGCAACAGTAATCAACCGCCGTGCTATGGTTGTGTCCTGTGACATTTTGGTAGTGTTGGATGTCAAGGCATTTTTCTGTATTGACCAGTAAATGACAGCCTGACCAGCTGAGATAAATAAAAACAGAATAAAGTTAAACACAATCATTACACTGAAAGAATAAACCCACCCTTGAAACTGTCGTCCCATAACTGGCAATGGAATACATATACCAGTCTGGCTGTAGAAGTCCCAGTGTGATGTCACTGGAAGTAAAGGCAACAAGGCAAGAAACAAACCAACAAACCAAGTCAACACACAAGCCACTGATGCTGACCTTTTCTCAAACCTCAAAGAGCTGAATGGAAAATGGAGAACAATAAAGCGATCGAGCGTAATAAGCCAGATCATCAGAGCTGATACTTCACTGGACAACAGAGACAGAAAACCGGCCACTTTACAAGCCACACTGCTCATCCAGATATCATCATAATGGAGGTATTTACTACGGAACAGTTCGTCAGCCACTCCAATGATTGCAATATAGACACCCATCAGAAAGTCAGCCATTGTCAGGTTGGTGACAAAAACACTGAAGCCACTTAAAGAGCTCTTCTTCCTCACATACAAACGTGCCACAAAACAGAAAACGTTACCTGTCAATGACAGACAGCTGATCAACCAGAGAAACCCTCGGTACATTTCTGATTGCAGTAAATCTTTGCATGATGAAATGACATTTTGTGGAGCGTAACAGAAAGCGGTATCAAAATCATCCGGTACTATTTCATCACAGCATAATTTATAGTTTTGTGTTGAAATAATACGAAGATGAAAAAGACTTTTGAAAATGTCTGGTGGAAAAGTTTTTACAGGACTTCCGTCCATATTCAGTTTAGCTAGCTGTGGAGTGAACTGAAAACCACTAGAACTGATCGTGTGGATAGTAGTGAAAGATAAATTAAGTGTCAGCAATTGGGAAAACTTTGACAGAACGTTGGAATCAAACGTTGTTAGTTTGGTATGGGACAGATCAATTGCTGTTAGCGTGCTCTGATGACTTAAAGATGGGAGATACGTATAAAGTGAAGTGACAGGATTGTTTGACAAGGACAGTGTCTGTAGATTTTCTAAACCAACAAAACGGGTCATGTTGACATGCTGCAGATGGTTACCTGAGAGATCGAGAAACTTCAGATTGACCAAATGTGTGTCAGGAAGGACAGTCAAAGAGCAGTGGGCAAGACTCAGTTGAATCAGATAGGTGTGCTCACTCACATCAGACAGAGTCATACCTGAACCTGTGGCATTTAAGTATCGGAGCCATGGAAACAGTGAGGTAGGGAAAGGCTGGAGACACAGAAAAGTGTAACCTTGACATAGACAGCCCACAGGACAGGTCACATCACACGCCATCTCATCATCAGACAGTGGGCAGTGAGGCCAGCCATCACACAAATAGTCACCATGAAGACATATCGCTGAAGCTCTACATCGGAAAAATCCAGGACACGTTACATCGTTGCAACCTTCTTCATCCTCGTGGTCCATACAGTCATACATGCCATTACATCGTGTGTAGACAGGAAGACAGTCATTGAACGTACCAGTACAACGGTAATGGGTGTCAGGACAGGACTCGTTAGGTTTCATTGGAGTTGAAGAGAAATAGTTGTAACCATCAAACTTGATGATGGCTGGAGAAGGAAAACGTTGTGTCCAGTCTATTTTTTCATGTATAGATCTAAAGCAATTCTTTTCATCAGATTTGTGCGGACAATTATACACTCGGTCACAGACGTTGTTATAGGATGCACACTGACCATTAGTGCAGGTAAACATATTGACACAAAGAGGATGTTTACAGAAGTATTCATCACTTTTATCTGGACAATCAGATCTGAAGTCACATACCAGAGTGTAAGACAGTGTAGTGACACCATCATCACACATAAATCTAGGACTGAAGTAACCTGGTGATCTGTTGAATTAAACTTGCCATGTGTGAATAACATGTGACCGTGAAAAACACAAGACACATACCTTTGACCACACACAGTTAACTGCTGTGAACTACATAAAAGAAATGTATGCGTCACTTGACCATCAGGACATGTTGTCAGAGACTGTTGTCTCATAGTCAACATGATATGTGATATAAGAAATACTGGTTTTACAGTATCAAAATTTTCGCCAGTTTTCTTCTTCAGCTTGAACTCACATATTGCTCCGATTTCTAACCCAGAACTTTGTGGACACTTATGTAAATTAAAAGAACTAATAAGTTTTGTTACATCCCATTCATAAGGTCTATAGTATGTGACACACACTTTGTGTCCACTGTCACTGGTTGACCATGCTGGCTTACTCACAGAGTGGTAAAGAACAGTCCTATCATGGCTAACGATATTCTGTCTGTACATGTCAGGCAACGACATGTCACCAGCATACAATCCAATCCAAACCTGTTCTGATACAATCAACTGTCGTTTGGTCAAATTCTGAATTGTCGTATACCAGTCAATATCACATGTAGGCATTCCCAGAGTGCCCCCAACAGAACTACAGTAATGCCGAGCTCTTTTATCAGCAGGTCTTTCAAATGTACGTAGAACGTTACTGCTGATGATTCTGTAGCAACGGCCACATAACGGTATATCACCCTGACAGTCAGAATTGCTGAAGGGACAGTGTTCTGTTTCATCCTGTCCATCTTCACACTCTGTCCTCAGGTTGCAGTCCAGGTGGTGTTTAAAGCTGGAATAGTGGTCCACAGAACAGTTGAACAAACCACTGGGTAGCTGTTGAGGTGTTGTCTCTTCAGGGTGAAAGGAGAAGAACAGTTGTAAACACTTCTTACCCAAACAATGTCGCTGGCATTTCAGAACTAAAATCCCAATTTTTGTAACCTTGTAGACTTGAACTAGATGTCGAATGCTTTTTGTAGGAACTGTGATCCGTTTTATCAGAAAACCTTTGTTACCATAAATACGCAGAGAAATTAAATATTTATTACATGCAGACATTTCCACGCTGATCATGACTGCGTTTCCAGCTGGGATATGTATGATTTTGTCGTGCTCGTGAGGAGATACAAGGCCTTTATGTAAATCACCTCTCACATATCCAGATGATGATGACGTCATTACAATGCATAAGGGTGCTTGAGGGGGTAGTGGTATAGTGGCTGGTGCTTGAACAACACGATTGTCTGGTTGTGTGTTATCCTTTTCTTGTGAAACAAACCAACACAGAGGAATGGGTATACATTTGAACATACAAGAAAGGCTAGAAAGAACACAAATAAATCTTTGGAGACATTTTGTACCCTTTGCCCTGTCCAACTGGTATTGAAATGACGTGTGACAGTGACTATTGTGGCCTTGTGTATTTGAACTAGATGTGGATTGTCATCAAGACATATTGTGAATGGTTGAATTACACAACTGATATTGAAATGAAAATGTGACATATTTGAATGTTGATTACACAACTGTATGAAATGATAAATGTACATATTGTGAATGGTAATTACACAACTGATATTGAAATGATAAATGTGACATATTGTGAATGGTTGAATTACACAACTGATATTGAAATGAGAAGTGTGACATATTGTGAATGGTTAAAATATACAACTGATACTAAAATGATAAATGTGACATATTGTGAATGGTTGAATTACACAACTGATATTGAAATGAGAAGTGTGACATATTGTGAATGGTTAAAATATACAACTGATATTGAAATGATAAATGTGACATATTGTGAATGGTTGAATTACACAACTGATATTGAAACGATTTTTTAGATCCCTACGTTGGATGGCAGTACTGGGACATCCTCCCAAACAAAAATTGAATCCTGATGCTGACTTATTTACAAAACTTTTCCATAAGCCTGCTCATCGGGAACCTCCCCGCAACACCTTTCCCGAAGTTGAACATTACATCAACAAATGCTACCAAGAAATAGACTGTCTCAACATGCGACCCAAGAAACATTCCAACATCTTCAAAGAAGAAAGGGACGCACTACACTCCCTCAAAAACAGAGACGACATTGTCATCAAACCAGCAGACAAGGGGGGTGCAATTGTAGTCTGGGACAGACATCTGTATATCAAGGAAGCCCAGAAACAACTCCACCATCACGCCTTCTACAAAAAGTTGGACCAACCTGCCCACATGACCAATCATGCCAAGATATCCAAACTTATCAACAATCTCATAACCTCTAAGCAGCTGCCCCCCACTGCCAGACTACTCATCAAACAACTTCCAGTCCAATCACTTTTTTATTTACTTCCCAAAATACATAAAGCCAACAATCCTGGCCGTCCTATCGTGTCAGCTTGCAACTGCCCCACTGAAAACATTTTCAGTTTCTTGACCACATTTTGCAACCTATAGTCCAGGCTTTGCCTTCCTTCATCAAAGACACTAACCATACGTTGAGTCTGATTCAAATATTACATGAAGACCACACCTTCAAACCCCAATACCTGTTCACTTTGGATGTGACCTCTCTGTACACCAGCATACCCCACTCCGACGGGTTAAAAGCTCTCCAGCATTTTCTGGACAAACGACGTGACCAAACATTGTCCACTTCAACCCTTGTCCGTCTTGCCGAACTGGTTCTTACCATGAACACATTTTCGTTCGGAGATGAGACGTTCTGGCAAGTTAGCGGAGTCGCCATGGGTACTAAGATGGGCCCCAGCTATGCCTGCTTATTCATGGGATATTTGGAGGAACATATCCTACAACAATACAAGAAACCCAAACCTGAATTATACAAAAGATACATAGACGATTGCATTGGCATGACATCCCTCGATCATGACCAACTTTTACAATTCATCCACTACGTCCAAACGTTTCACCCATCCATCAAGTTCACATATGAAATTTCAAACACATCCATAAGCTTCCTGGATATCGAAGTTTCCCTTCAATCTGAACAACTAGTCACTACAGTCCACTACAAACCTACAGACTCACATTCCTACCTGGACTACCAATCATCTCACACTTCCAACACCAGAAACAGCATTCCCTACTCGCAGTTCTTGAGACTACGACGCCTCTGCTCAGACGAAGACAATTTTCAGGACAAAGCAGTTGAAATGACTAGATTTTTCCTGCGCAGACATTACCCACCCGAGGTCATCAATGAAGCCCGGAAAAAAGTCAGCTCTGTCTCTCGGCCAAATGCCCTCCATTCAAAGCCCAAAGCTGTCACAGAGGATCGGCCAGTCCTCAGTCTAGTTTACCACCCGTCCGTGCACCTCATAAAAAGGATCATCTTGTCCAACTGGAACATTTTGCGATCCAGTCCCACTACAGGTGAAACCTTTGACAAGCGCCCTTTGATCGTCTACAAGAGAGACACCAATCTCCGCGACTTGCTGGTGCATTCGAATCTCAGCAAACCAGTCAGCCAACCTCCAGGAACCTCTCCATGCAACAAACCTAAATGCAAGACTTGTCCTTTCTTGTGCTCAGCCACCACAGTCAAAGGCCCCAAATCTCATATGAGAATTACAAAACATTTCAACTGTCAAACTTATAACATTGTCTACTTGATCAGCTGCTCTAAATGTTCCCAATTGTATATTGGTGAAACTGGACGCACCCTTGACACACGTTTCAAAGAACACTTGGCTGATATCCGCCACCAAAGGGATAAAACTATCCCCAATCACTTCAACCAATCAGACCACTCAATCAATGACATCCGAGTGAAAGGTCTGTGGCTTCTACACAATAACAGCACCATAGACAGGAAAGACAGAGAATCCCACCTCATAAATAAACTTGGAACACGCAAACCACATGGTCTTAACGACAAACCATGAGTAACAAAATTCAGACATGCCGTTTCATGTCTCTTCCTGTTCCCACGCCTACCAGATTCTTGGCACCGGGCACAATCTACTCCCTTATCTCTTGGCTCTTGCCCTGTGCCTTCTTCAGAACAGGGCTATACCGATATAGCATGGCCACTTCACAAAATTGCAGAACTCATCTCACTTCCCTTTTGACATCACAGTTGCCTCCCCTTTCCCCTTTTCTTACTACTGCTCATGATGACATGGGCATTCCATCTCTTACCCACTGGACGAGGCGGCAGGGAAGTTTTTAGTCCCGTTTTTATTATCCATTGTTTGGTGTCTGTGATTTGTCTGTGACCGTGCGTTCGCGCTTGACAAAGGCTAGTTGGCCGAAAATTTGCGCTTGTTTTGTTTTGTCTTGTTGGAGACGCGCTTACATTGGTTTTCTTGTTCTTCTGGTTGATATTGTGAATGGTTGAATTACACAACTGGTATTGAAATGAGAAGTGTGACATATTGTGAATGGTTAAAATATACAACTGATATTGAAATGAGAAGTGTGACATATTGTGAATGGTTGAATTACACAACTGGTATTGAAATGAGAAGTGTGACATATTGTGAATGGTTGAATTACACAACTGGTATGGAAATGAGAAGTGTGACATATTGTGAATGGTTGAATTACACAACTGGTATGGAAATGAGAAGTGTGACATATTGTGAATGGTTGAATTACACAACTGGTATTGAAATGATAAATGTGACATATTGTGAATGGTTGGATTACACAACTGATATTGAAATGAGAAGTGTGACATATTGTGAATGGTTGTATTACACAACTGATATTGAAATGATAAATGTGACATATTGTGAATGGTGGAATTACACAACTGATATTGAAATGAGAAGTGTGACATATTGTGAATGGTTAAAATATACAACTGATACTGAAATGATAAATGTGACATATTGTGAATGGTTGGATTACACAACTGATATTGAAATGAGATGTGACATAATGTGAATGGTTGAATTACACAACTCGTATTGAAATGAGAAGTGTGACATATTGTGAATGGTGGAATTACACAACTGGTATTGAAATGAGAAGTGTGACATATTGTGAATGGTTAAATTACACAACTGGTATTGAAATGAGAAGTGTGACATATTTGTGAATGGTTGAATAATAATAATAATAATAGTGAACATTTATGGCGCTTAATCTAAAAAAAGCCCTAAGCGCTTACAGTAAACACACAACACGCACACACACACACACGCACACACACACACACACACACACACACACACACACACACACACACACACCCCGCACACACACACACACACACACACACACACACCCGCACACACACACACCACACACACACACACACACACACCCGCACACACACACACATGCGCGCGGGCACAGATTTCAAGGTGGCAGCAGAAGTAAGAGTACAGAACTACAGGCTAGGATTTAAAAAAGAGTGGTTTTTAGACCGGACTTAAACGAAGAAAGGGTACAGGTAGAGCGGAGAGGAAAGGGAAGTTTGTTCCAAATAGAGGGGGCCTGATAAGAAAAAGCACGTTCACCAAGAGTTTTGTTGCGGAAGCGTGGGATTCTAAGTAGGTGGGCATCAGTAGAAGAGCGTAGCTCTCTGGAGGGAATGTAAACAGTCAGGAGATCAGAAAGATAGGGGGGAGCTAGACCAGCCAGAGACTTATGGCATAGGAGGGAAAGTTTATAGTCAATACGCTTTCGAACAGGAAGCCAGTGTAGAGTTCGAAGCAGAGGGGAAACATGAGTTGACCTTGGGCATTTCCGTACAAGGCGAGCAGCGTTATTTTGAACTTTTTGCAATTTGGATAAGAGTGTTTGGGGGCAGCCAGCAAGAAGCGAGTTACAGTAGTCGAGTCTGGAAAGAATGAGTGCAGAAATGAGAGTTACAGTGCTTTCTTCAGATAGAAGATGACGCACAGAACTGATCCGTCGAAGTTCTAAGTAACAAGCACGACAGACAGAGGATACCTGGCTGTGGAAGGAAAGAGTTTGGTCCAGTACAACTCCAAGATTACGCACGGATGTGGAAGTGTGGATTACCGAGTCTTCAAGCTGGATAGAAACAGGGATAGGCACAGTAGACAGAAGTCGCTTTGATGCAATAAATATAAATTCTGTTTTGTCATTATTCAGCTGGAGTTTGTTGCATGTCATCCAAGACTTTATGTCAGAAATGCAGAGCTGTGTGCGTTGAATTATAGAAGGGATAGTGGAGGGATGGCCAGACATGTAGATTTGGTTGTCATCAGAAAAACAGTGATGGGATATGTGATGATGGGCTACAATGTCAGAGATGGGCTGAGTGTACAAAATAAAGAGAATAGGGCCTAAGACAGAGCCCTGAGGAACACCGTACTTCAAGATGGTAGGATTAGAAGAGACACCATTTATGGAGACAACTTGTACACGACCAGAAAGGTAGGATTGAAACCATGACAGAGCAATGCCAGAGATACCAAAAATATTCTGAAGTCGAGAAAGAAGAGTATTGTGATCAATAGTGTCGAAGGCAGAAGAGAGATCAAGAAGAGAGAGAAGGGACACCTGACCATTGTCTAGAGTAGATAGCAGATCATTCACAATCTTCAAAAGAGCAGTCTCTGTACTATGACCAGAGCGATAGGCAGATTGCAAAGGATAGAGAAGGCTGTTGCAATCCAGGTGTTCCTGGAGTTGGAGAAGTGCGATCTTTTCAATAATCTTAGAAAGAAAGGACAGATTGGAAACAGGACGGTAGTTTTTCAGGTTTTCAGGATCAAGGGAGGGTTTCTTTAGAAGAGGTTGAACAATAGCTGTCTTGAGAATAGAAGGAAAACATCCAGAAGTGAGAGAGTCATTTACAATGACAGTGATGTAGGGAAGCAAATCGTGAATCAATTGGGATAAAAGAACAGATGGAAGGGGATCAAGTGCACATGTCTTTATGGTAGTTTTATGAATAACTTCACTGACAACAGCTTCAGTCACAGGCTTAAATTCATTAAACAGGTTTCCAGTGAAAGAGTCATAGGGAACATCTGGTAACATTGCTGACTGAGAGTCGAGGCTTGAACGAAGATCTTCAATTTTGTTACTAAAAAAGTCACAAAATTTCTGTGGTAGATTAGAGGGATAGACAGGCGAAGGAAGTGGGGATGATTTTATTCTCCCCATGAATGCATTGGTGACCTTGAACAGTTGTTTTGTTGTAGTACATGCAGTGATTTTTGAATTATAATATGCTGACTTGGCTTGTTGTACTAAGGTATTTACTAAATTGTTAGCAGCACGCATTATCTGTGTGATAGGCTCGCGTGGTTAAGGGGTGGGGTGAGGGTGATTATGATATTATTGGTGATATCGCTGAATTCGCCAGGTGAGATGGATGAGTGGGTTAAGGGGTTTGGTGATGATTGCTGTGGTGGTCCTATAATCCAGAGCAGAAAGGGAAGTCTCTCACTCAAAACACAAGTCCTCGTTGTGTTACTTGACTCTTTATTATCTCTTGATGAGGATAGGTAGGGAAGGAAAACAGGGAAAATGGGAAAATGACAATAAGGGAAAAGGACCGTACTGGGATATGGAAGGAGACAAAAGAATACGAAGAAGGAAGATGTGTAAGGAAGATGCCAAAGAAGACATCAAAGAAGACGACGTCAAAGAAGACAGTGCCTGTAAGACACAAAATAGGTTTCATAAATACAATGACAAAGTACACATTTTGTGAAATACCAATGTCAATGTACAAGAGTGAACCACTACATTCTAACAGAAGATGTCTACATTTACAAACAAAAGCACTAGCATTTGTAAACATGCAACAAATAATTGACAACAAAATGTTGTGTAAAGAACTACTACATTATACCAAAATATGTGGTGTCGATATTTACACTCTAAAGCACTAGCACTTGTAAACATGGAACAATTGATGACAAAACATTGAGTAACCCTTTGATAAGTTGAGGGTAAACTACCATACTGCTTGTTCGATAGCCTTAGCATAGAGTAGACTTTCAATAATGTACTGGCAAAATAATGCACAGTCATATTAAGCTGTTCGGCTGCCATGGGCTGAGTTAGTTGTAACATAACATCTGAGTGGGCAGCTATTGGACAGTTAATATTCTGTAGTGATGACATAGGCCTACATAGTATTTGACTATGTGAACTGTCATCACAAACATTGGGTCTACCTTATCGAATAGCAGTCAACACACTTGAGTCATCCATTAAATATTTGCTCCATGTAGTTATGTGTAATTCTATGTCTAGTGCTAGAGATAGTGATGACAAAATAGCATAGCATATTACTAGTTAAGCTATGTCATCAAAGCAACATTCTATATTAATAATGATTAGCAGTGGTGCTGAGCAGACAAGGGATACAACAATTGGATCAATTCGCTGAGCACATGTTTCATCAATCATCATGTCAGTATGTAAAAATATAACCTTGTCAAGTATAAAATACTCTTTCTCTGCACAACAATGCCTTGTATCTTGGCTTTTGGCAGAATATGGTTGTCCATAGTCCTACAATAGCCACATGAAAATAGGGGCTAAATCTATAGTGGTTATTACATTTAAACCTCAGTCCCATCTTTACAATGGTGGCCGCCATGCTAAGTGCTACAGATCTTGTGAGATAGCACATCGTTTAGATCAAAACGTACTTTCTCGCTGTGTGAATTCTGCAAATCTAACACGGTACTCAATAGACTCGAGCTAGAATCTAAAGAAATAAGAGACATTAAAGTCCCTAAGCTTACTGCAAATGACAATGAATAATAAAGTGATAAAAATCCAGAACTTACTACAGTAACGCCGTGAAGATGATCACCTGCTGTGAGATCAAGAGTGGTGGCAGGAAAGGGCACCTCTGGTAATACTGAGAGTGGCGGTGGAAAAGCACACGCTATGATGCGCCTTGTTAATTTGTACTCTGGGAACAGAGCATGATGGTCATATTTTCAAATCTCAAACCTTTCAGATGGCAAGGTCTGATTGGTTGCTCTCACCAAATTAATCAATCAACCAGATGCCAAGGTCTGATTGGTTGTTCTCACCTAATTAATAAGTCAACACTTAGTGTGTAGTTTTAACGCAGCGCGTCAGTACACACAAGAGAAACGCTGGTCATTGTCCGGCAGTTTCGCGAGTGGGTATGTCCTCGCTATCCAGCCACAAATACCTAAGGCGGTTGAGACAGACGCGCCCTGCGGTCATTGTCTGAGTGTTCCCGCCGGCAATTACACGGCGATTGTTCTATAATGCTGAAGGCAGCATGCATACATTAGTGACGGCCCCCCCTCTACGTTCTGTAAAACTACCACGTAATACTGACTGGAGATGACGACAAAATCTTGTCGTAGGCCCGCTTTCGAGTACATGTACACATTGTAGATCTGCTAATTGTTTAGCAGTGTGTTATCTACAATCGTCATGTACTGGCTAGATCCTTGGAATGTTCAATGCATAGCTATGGGTAGGCAGAGGCTGTGAGATAATAGTACAATTTGACCAAGAGAACGCAAGGCGTTTTTGATCTAGGCAAGCACGCTACACGGTGTTGCCTTTGAGCGTTGTAAGTAAATGGGGAAAGATCGTAACAGAGCAAGGCACTCTGTTACACCTCCCCCCACCAATTTGAAAACCATCGTCCGCGATGGTGCGCAAACATTGGGTAAATTCTTGAAGGCTGAAATTTGAGGGCCACCTCAAGAATTCATGAAATTGGAAAATGCTATGAATATGGTGGAGTATGGAATCCACTTGTATATTAGCTAGGGTATGCATGGGCACACTGGAGAGTTGCAATTTCAGTTCCGAAAGGACAGTTACACTGTTTGGTCAAGTTAGGACTCTGAATTGGTCATCGTACTTGACAGTACGAAACACTGAAATGGCAAATGCCTTAACATAATAAGCTAGAGAAAGTAGCATTAAAGAAAGTAGCATTTAATAAATTCACTAAAGCCTCTTTGCCATACCTATGCATCAAAACATTCATTACGGGAAACAAAATGACAAATATATAAAACTACATGTAATATGTAAAGAGCATCACATCAATGTCAATCAAAATTCCGAAGGTATGCTTCAGTGAAAATGAAGAAAAATTTGAAAAGAGAATGTGCAAATAATCATACATGGGCATATACATGGTACAATAATAATCATACATGGGCATATACACGGTACAATAGTACACCTAGGTCAGTCTCTCAAATGCAATTATGAAGCATACAATGTAAAATGTCTTACTAAAAATATTCATAATATCTGTAGGTAGGCAAGCTATGAAAAGTTCTCTTTCATGCGACCACGGAAAGGATCGCATAAGAGTCTACATCTTATTTTGAAGTTCTCACTGCGTCTTGTTCAGGAGACGTGTTGACCGTCTTGGAGGGACTGGTGTTGTCAGCTGCTCTGGTACAGTGGGCTCAGGTGCTGTTGTCACCGGGGACTGTGTTGTTCTCGGCTGTGGCTGTGGGCAGACTAGCCACTGCTCATCTTCGGAGTCAGATGACTCCGGGTCTGGTGGTGGCTTCATGTCTGGCATGGACCCAGATGCTGGCAGGAGGTGGATCCTGGAGACGGCCTGGTGAGGGCCACCTGCCAGCGACTGGACTGTATAGATGTGACGGTGCTGGGGGTGGCGTGCCGTCACACAGTACAGGTCCGGCAACCAGGTGTTGGTCCATGCTGTGCTGGAACCAGGTATCATGTCCCGCAGGTAAACATGCATGCCTACCTGCAGGTCATCGTCAGCTGCTGGTGTGGATGTCGCCTGCTCCGGTGCTGCTGGGTCCTGTCGTTGACCATCATGGCTCGGGTGGCCTTGGGATCGACGACGGTGTCTGCGTGGCACTGGAATGGGAGGTCCACTGTTGGTTCCAGGAGTGCTGACAGCACTCAGGCTCTGGCTGGCACAGGGTGTTTTGGGGACAGCAGGTTTGGAGGGCGGGGGAGGAAAAGAAGGAGAATGGGGCCCAGGAGAAGGAGTTGTGGCAGATTTGGATCTGCTTGGGCGTCCCTTCTTCTTGTGCCCTGCAGCTTGTCCGTGGGTGACAGGACGGTCTGCACTTTGCTTTACAGCTCTCTGTGGTGCAGGCTGCCGTCGCCGCTTGCCTCTCTTCTTGTACCGGCGCCGGTTCCAACATTTGTCTTCAGTGTGGCCGGCCCGGTCACACCAAAGACAGTGTTCTGGTGGCTGCTGTTGCCGTGGTAACGGTCGCTGTTCGCCGCTGTGGAGAGGTGGTTGCCATGGTGGTTTCTTCGCAGCCACAGTGTTGCGCCGCTGGAGACTTTGGTCTATGCTGGCATCGAGTTCTGCCAGCTGTGCCTCCATACGGGCGATGACTGGGCTGGAGTTGGCCACTATCAGCTGTGCCAGGTGGTGTTCTGCACAGCTGTCCTCTCTCATCCACCGCAGGGCCTCCATCTTGGCTCCCTCGAAGGTGGTGTCCGGATGATCTCTTATGTAACGCCGGACATCCCTCCTGAGAGCGCCTGGGGAGAGACCACAGACGAAGGCGTCCCGAAGCTGCATTGGTGACAATGTCCCCTCTTCAGCTTGGTTGGCCTTCATCCAGAGTACGCGTAGGTGGGTCGCGTACTCAATGACAGTCTCCCCCTTTCTCTGCTGCCTGTTGTAGAATGTGGCAGCAAGGGTTGTGGAGTCCCTCTGGTCACCCCAGTTGTCCTGGATGATCTTCAGGATCTTGTCTGGAGTGTCCACTCTTGCCGTTGGTTGCCATAGCACCTCTCGACGAGCTGGGCCCTCTAACGATGATATCAGCCAGAGGGCAGCTGCTTTGTCATCCAGGGGCTGGAGCTGTAGGATCAGTCTGGCCTCCTGGATGAAGTCATCGATTTCTGCACTGCTTTCATCTCTGGACAGTTTTGGAAGTCGGTACAGTTGTGGTGTCGACATGGTTTGGCAACTTGATGAATCTGTAGCACTGTCTTCTTGTTTCTGTTCCCTTTCCGAATCTGGATCCTGCTCGATAGCGCCAAGTGTGATAGGGCGCGTGGTTAAGGGGGGGTAAGGAGGTTATGATGATATTTATAATATTGATGAATCGCAGCGCCAGGTGAGATGGATGAGTGGGTTAAGGGGTTTGGTGATGATTGCTGTGGTGGTCCTATAATCCAGAGCAGAAAGGGAAGTCTCTCACTCAAAACACAAGTCCTCGTTGTGTTACTTGACTCTTTATTATCTCTTGATGAGGATAGGTAGGGAAGGAAAACAGGGAAAATGGGAAAATGACAATAAGGGAAAAGGACCGTACTGGGATATGGAAGGAGACAAAAGAATACGAAGAAGGAAGATGTGTAAGGAAGATGCCAAAGAAGACATCAAAGAAGACGACGTCAAAGAAGACAGTGCCTGTAAGACACAAAATAGGTTTCATAAATACAATGACAAAGTACACATTTTGTGAAATACCAATGTCAATGTACAAGAGTGAACCACTACATTCTAACAGAAGATGTCTACATTTACAAACAAAAGCACTAGCATTTGTAAACATGCAACAAATAATTGACAACAAAATGTTGTGTAAAGAACTACTACATTATACCAAAATATGTGGTGTCGATATTTACACTCTAAAGCACTAGCACTTGTAAACATGGAACAATTGATGACAAAACATTGAGTAACCCTTTGATAAGTTGAGGGTAAACTACCATACTGCTTGTTCGATAGCCTTAGCATAGAGTAGACTTTCAATAATGTACTGGCAAAATAATGCACAGTCATATTAAGCTGTTCGGCTGCCATGGGATGAGTTAGTTGTAACATAACATCTGAGTGGGCAGCTATTGGACAGTTAATATTCTGTAGTGATGACATAGGCCTACATAGTATTTGACTATGTGAACTGTCATCACAAACATTGGGTCTACCTTATCGAATAGCAGTCAACACACTTGAGTCATCCATTAAATATTTGCTCCATGTAGTTATGTGTAATTCTATGTCTAGTGCTAGAGATAGTGATGACAAAATAGCATAGCATATTACTAGTTAAGCTATGTCATCAAAGCAACATTCTATATTAATAATGATTAGCAGTGGTGCTGAGCAGACAAGGGATACAACAATTGGATCAATTCGCTGAGCACATGTTTCATCAATCATCATGTCAGTATGTAAAAATATAACCTTGTCAAGTATAAAATACTCTTTCTCTGCACAACAATGCCTTGTATCTTGGCTTTTGGCAGAATATGGTTGTCCATAGTCCTACAATAGCCACATGAAAATAGGGGCTAAATCTATAGTGGTTATTACATTTAAACCTCAGTCCCATCTTTACAATGGTGGCCGCCATGCTAAGTGCTACAGATCTTGTGAGATAGCACATCGTTTAGATCAAAACGTACTTTCTCGCTGTGTGAATTCTGCAAATCTAACACGGTACTCAATAGACTCGAGCTAGAATCTAAAGAAATAAGAGACATTAAAGTCCC
Organism: Monoplex corrugatus; assembly: GCA_030674185.1. Lineage (NCBI taxonomy): Eukaryota > Metazoa > Mollusca > Gastropoda > Littorinimorpha > Ranellidae > Monoplex > Monoplex corrugatus. The sequence goes on from JAPXFY010000026.1 coordinate 58,811,735, forward strand.
TAAGCTTACTGCAAATGACAATGAATAATAAAGTGATAAAAATCCAGAACTTACTACAGTAACGCCGTGAAGGTGATCACCTGCTGTGAGATCAAGAGTGGTGGCAGGAAAGGGCACCTCTGGTAATACTGAGAGTGGCGGTGGAAAAGCACACGCTATGATGCGCCTTGTTAATTTGTACTCTGGGAACAGAGCATGATGGTCATATTTTCAAATCTCAAACCTTTCAGATGGCAAGGTCTGATTGGTTGCTCTCACCAAATTAATCAATCAACCAGATGCCAAGGTCTGATTGGTTGTTCTCACCTAATTAATAAGTCAACACTTAGTGTGTAGTTTTAACGCAGCGCGTCAGTACACACAAGAGAAACGCTGGTCATTGTCCGGCAGTTTCGCGAGTGGGTATGTCCTCGCTATCCAGCCACAAATACCTAAGGCGGTTGAGACAGACGCGCCCTGCGGTCATTGTCTGAGTGTTCCCGCCGGCAATTACACGGCGATTGTTCTATAATGCTGAAGGCAGCATGCATACATTAGTGACGGCCCCCCCTCTACGTTCTGTAAAACTACCACGTAATACTGACTGGAGATGACGACAAAATCTTGTCGTAGGCCCGCTTTCGAGTACATGTACACATTGTAGATCTGCTAATTGTTTAGCAGTGTGTTATCTACAATCGTCATGTACTGGCTAGATCCTTGGAATGTTCAATGCATAGCTATGGGTAGGCAGAGGCTGTGAGATAATAGTACAATTTGACCAAGAGAACGCAAGGCGTTTTTGATCTAGGCAAGCACGCTACACGGTGTTGCCTTTGAGCGTTGTAAGTAAATGGGGAAAGATCGTAACAGAGCAAGGCACTCTGTTACATCTGTTTGTGAATTTCTAGTCCACTTTTAAGCCATTGTCTCTCAGCCCTTCGTCTTGCACGCTTAGCATCCAGTACTTGTTCTCCAGCAGCTGGAAACCAGGGCGACGGTGGTCGGGTGGAGATTTTCCGTCGAAGAACAGGAGCATGGCGATCCATGACGTCTTGAAGAAGGCTGTTGAACAGCCCGGCAGATAGGGCAGGAGCTGACTGAAGAGCGGCCAGCACATCCGATCTAAAAGCCACAAAGTCGATGGATGCCAAGTCACGCTTCTCAATGTAGCGGGGAGGCTTAGAGGGAACAGGGAGGTTCAGCATGGCTAGAACAGGGTAGTGGTCCGAAGTCAGGGACAGGCTGGTCGAGACAGACTCAACCAGTTCTCCTTCAGGGTGAATGATCCAGTCGAGGATATGGCCAGACTTGTGGGTAGGGGAGGTGACAGCCTGGGATAGATTGAAGGATTCAAGAAGATCCATGAGACGCGACGGATATGTATTTGAGGGGGTATCCCAGTGGAAGTTAAAGTCTCCCACCAAAATGAAATTGCCTCTAACCATGTTCATATGTTCAAGTAGATCGGGGAGCTCGTCGAGAAAGAGTGAGTCCTTGAGATGGTTCTTTTTGTTAGGAGGGGGACGGTACAAGCAGAAGACATGAAGTTGAAGCTGGGATAGGGAGAGAGAGAGTTGGGCCAGTTCAAATGAAGTGTGAGGGAAGGAGAAGTTCGAGGTAGCACTAATGGAGGAAGTAATGGCATCAGACACAACAAAAGCGATGCCTCCACCATGGGTCTGCCGAGGGAAGCTGAGAGTCTTGAAGCCTGGAGGGGACAAGTCACAACACTTGGCCTCATCACCACTGGGCAGCAACCAAGTCTCTGTCAGACACAGCACACTGACATCGTTGTCAATGACAAAATCGTTGATGGCGGTTCTCTTCACTGCTGTACCCACTGATCGGGCATTGAACACAGAGAGGGTCAGTTTCTTGTGGCACCTAACAGAGCAACCAGGCTTGAAAAGGGGCACAGTAATTAGGTTTGATGGAACAGCAGAGCGAGGTGGGGATCCATGAGAGATAGGGGGAGCGCGACTGGCAACAGCAATCTTTCTATGCTTTCTTCTCCCCGCCCTGCATCCCCGAACATGAGGAAGATTCACACCGATGCGGAGCCTTCGTAATGTCAGGTTCAAGGTTGGATCAAGGGGTGCAGGTTGCACTGCTAGCAGTTCATTGCAGCTGTAGGATAGAAGGGGTGAATGAGCAGCCGACCAGGCAGGACGTTGACAGGTGGGAGGGTGAGGGTGTAAATACCGATGTGAGTGAGTTCGCTGGAATGTAGAAAGGGAAGGGCGAAACTGTCGGTGGATGGAAGAATGGGATGGTGAGGGCACGAAAAGCGCAGGAGGAGGGAGAGAGAATGGAAGGGAATGACCCAGATAACGCATGTGTGAAGCATGGCAGGAATAAACTGGCGGGCGAGTGTAATCAAATATTGCAACTGTACCTGATAGTCTGGCCAAAAACAGGAACCATAGCAAACGCAGGTTCGGGGGAAGAGAGGCACAAAACACACACCAAAATAACGTCCATTCCATCACGAATACACTGATACAACTTTCAGAGCAAATAACGTAGTCAGTCACCAGTAATCCATATAAACAAACGAGAGAAAAATGCTCAGCCTGTTAGGCGAAGAAAGACAACTCTCATGACACAACATATATTGAAATGATAAGTGTGACATATTGTGAATGATATAATTACACAACTGGTATTGAAATGAGAAGTGTGACATATTGTGAATGGTTAAAATATACAACTGATATTGAAATGAGAAGTGTGACATATTGTGAATGGTTGAATTACACAACTGGTATTGAAATGAGAAGTGTGACATATTGTGAATGGTGGAATTACACAACTGATATTGAAATGAGAAGTGTGACATATTGTGAATGGTTAAAATATACAACTGATATTGAAATGATAAATGTGACATATTGTGAATGGTGGAATTACAAAACTGGTATTGAAATGAGAAGTGTGACATATTGTGAATGGTGGAATTACACAACTGGTATGGAAATGAGAAGTGTGACATATTGTCAATTGTTGAATTACACAACTGGTATGTAAATGAGAAGTGTGACATATTGTGAATGGTGGAATTACAAAACTGGTATGGAAATGAGATGTGTGACATATTGTGAATGGATGAATTACACAAATGGTATGGAAATGAGAAGTGTGACATATTGTGAATGGTTGAATTACACAACTGGTATTGAAATGACAAGTGTGACATAATGTGAATGGTGGAATTACACAACTGGTATTGAAATGAGAAGTGTGACATATTGTGAATGGTTGAATTACACAACTGGTATTGAAATGAGAAGTGTGACATATTGTGAATGGTTAAATTACACAACTGGTAATGAAATGAGAAGTGTGACATATTTGTGAATGGTTGAATGACACAACAGATATTGAAATGAAAAGTGTGACATATTGTGAATGATATAATTACACAACTGGTATTGAAATGACAAGTGTGACATATTGTGAATGGTGGAATTACACAACTGGTATTGGAATGAGAAGTGTGACATATTGTGAATGGTTGAATTACACAACTGGAATTGAAATGACAAGTGTGACATATTGTGAATTAAAGAATTACACAACAGATATTGAAATAAGAAGTGTGACATATTGTGAATGGTGGAATTACACAACTGGTATTGAAATGACAAGTGTGACATATTGTGAATGGTGGAATTACACAACTGATATTAAAATGAGAAGTGTGACATAGTGTGAATGGTTAAATTACACAACTGGTATTGAAATGAGAAGTGTGACATATTTGTGAATGGTTGAATGACACAACTGGTATTGAAATGAGAAGTGTGACATATTTGTGAATGGTGGAATTACACAAGTGTCCACATCGTAAATATTACAATAAAGTACATCTTGTTGAAGTGAGACATGTTTCCATTGAGCATGACAGAATTTCAAGGTGGGATTGCTATAACAATAATTTTCTTGCAATGGCTTTGTGATATAGCCAGATGATAGTGTCATCATTACATGTAGCAAGAACTGTGTAGATGGTGTGACACCATGTAATTATGTCCCTTCCCTCATGAACCAAATGGACAAGGAAACTGATATGTATGAATAGAAGTCAGAAAGAAGGATGGAGAAATGTAAACAAGCTTGTGTGGTCCTCAAACGTTCCCTGAGACCCAATCAGCGTCTGAAATCGTCGACATTTTCATTATCCGTGGTCTACAATTTCCACGTACACCATGGTACACAAGTGTGAGGTTACATGCATGGCCTTTTTTCCCCTACACTTTTCTTGGGTTGAGGGGTCATGTTTTATGAAATATCTACATCCATAACACACCAGCAGATCTGAAATATCTACATCCATAACACACCAGCAGATCTGAAATATCTACATCCATAACATACCAGCGGATCTTAAATATCTACATCCATAACACACCAGCGGATCTTAATATCTACATCCATAACACACCAGCGGATCTTAAATATCTACATCCATAACACACCAGCAGATCTGAAATATCTACATCCATAACACACCAGCAGATCTGAAATAGCTACATCCATAACACGCCAGCAGATCTGAAATATCTACATCCATAACACACCAGCAGATCTGAAATAGCTACATTCATAACACACCAGCAGATCTGAAATATCTACATCCATAACACACCAGCAGATCTGAAATATCTACATCCATAACACACCAGCAGATCTGAAACATCTACATCCATAACACACCAGCAGATCTGAAATATCTACATCCATAACATACCAGCGGATCTTAAATATCTACATCCATAACACACCAGCGGATCTGAAATATCTACATCCATAACACACCAGCGGATCTTAAATATCTACATCCATAACACACCAGCAGATCTGAAATATCTACATCCATAACACACCAGCAGATCTGAAATAGCTACATCCATAACACACCAGCAGATCTGAAATATCTACATCCATAACACACCAACAGATCTGAATTATCTCCATCCATAATTTGGTACAAAGAGTCATTTCCCTGATTGGTAAAGTCGTAGTTCTGAAGTCTCTTGTATTATCTAAACTGATACACTTGTGGATGTTGTTGCCGGATCCACCAGATCATTATATACAACACCTACAGAATTTAGGTTTTCTGTTTATGTAGAAGGAAAAACAGGATAAAATCTGATGACTGCCACTAAAAGCATAAAGCAAGGGGTGGGGTGAGTATACTGGATTTACAAGCATATACGTATGCTCTGAAAATTCCATGGATAAGAAAATTTAAAACCTCAAATCATAAATTGGAAAGTTCTGCAGCTGAACTGTATCCGCTTCTTAATAACATCGAATATTATCACTATGGACCAGTGGTAGTCTCATATAATATATTTTTAGCTGATATATTTAAGGCCTTTATGACATTTTATAATTACATAACACCTAACAATTCAAATGACTTGTTAGCTGAACGGTCCCCTGTAAGGAAAATATAAAGGTGGATAACAAAACAATCAAGGACAATAAACTTCGCTCGTTTGATAGTGGTTCCTTTGAGCGTAACTGGTGGAATGTTTTTACTCGTTGCTTTGTTATCAAGTGTGCAGAACGGTACCTGTGCTTTGGTGGGGTTGGTAATTCTGGATCTTGTCTATTATATGGCACCTGTGACATCAGTGCATATGGAATTCATTCTGAACATGGAGACGTCATCTTGAGAAACTGAAATTGAAACTGAAATTCTGTTGACCAGTAGCTATTCCGTGCAGTTCAAAAGTGATTGTGCACAGTGCGCACTGCTGTCATCAGCTAATTCTGTGGTGGACAATGTCTGCAGAGTGTCCTTGTACCGCTTTAGTGGTCTTCCCTTTCATGGCGTCCTTGCTTCAGCTCTCCTTACAGAAGTATGTTTGGGATATGGTTGTGTTCCATACAGACAAATGTCTTGTACAACGTAGCTGACGTTTATTGAGTACAAATTCTATACTTGTGTGATTTTGATGGGTGGTCAGGGTGTAGGACAGGCCAGAAGAGAGGAGTACAGATGGTGTAGTTCCCTTTCTTTGATCAAACGTGTTGGTGGTGTTCCCATTAGAGTGCTTGGCAATGTTGACCTTCCCTTCAAAGTTTCTGGGTAACAAGTGTCACAATCTTTTTATTATGACTGAACAACTCACTTGTCCCCTTGTTTTAGGTGTAGACTTTCTCACTTCCCTTCAGGTCTCATTGAACTTTGTCACGTGTGACATTCATCTGTACAATGGTCTGTCACGTGTGACATTCATCTGTACAATGGTCTCACGTCCATCGCACTGTTGGAGGACAAACCAGAAAAGTTACCGGTACATGTGCTGAAAACGACAGTTATTACCTCATAGTCTGAGGTACTGCTACCACTGGTGTCACTGAATCATAACGGGCATTATTGTCACTGAATCATTACAGCTGTTATTGACACTGAATCATTACAGGTGTTATTGACACTGAATCATTACAGGCGTTATTGACACTGAATCATTACAGGCGTTATTGACACTGAATCATTACAGGTGTTATTGACACTGGATCATTACAGGCGTTATTGACACTGAACCATTACAGGCGTTATTGACACTGAATCATTTCAGGTGTTATTGACATTCAATCATTACAGGTGTTTTGGACACTGAACCATTACAGGCGTTATTGACATTGAACCATTACAGGTGTTATTGACATTGAACCATTACAGGTGTTATTGACATTGTACCATTACAGGTGTTATTGACACTGAATTATTATAGGCGTTATTGACACTGAATTATTACAGGTGTTATTGACACTGAATTACTACAGGTGTTATTGACATTGAATCATTACAAGTGTTATTGACACTGAATTATTATAGGTGTTGTTGACACTGAATTACTACAGGTGTTATTGACACTGAACTATTACAGATGTTGTTGACACTGAACCATTACAGGTGTTATTGACATTGAATCATTGCAGGTGTTATCGACATTGAATCATTACAGGTGTTATTGACATTGACTCATTACAGGTGTTATTGACACTGAATCATTACAAGTGTTATTGACACTGAATCATTACAAGTGTTATTGACACTGAATCATTACAAGTGTTATTGACACTAAATTATTACAGGTGTTATTGACATTGAATCATTACAAGTGTTATTGACACTGAATTACTACAGATGTTATTGACATTGAATTATTACAGGTGTTATTGACATTGAATCATTACAAGTGTTATTGACACTGAATTATTATAGGTGTTGTTGACACTGAATTACTACAGGTGTTATTGACACTGAACTATTACAGATGTTGTTGACACTGAACCATTACAGGTGTTATTGACATTGAATCATTGCAGGTGCTATCGACATTGAATCATTACAGGTGTTATTGACATTGACTCATTACAGGTGTTATTGACACTACACATGAATCATTACAGTGATTGACATGAATCATTACAATTTTGACACTAAATTATTACAGGTGTTATTGACATTGAATTATTACAGGTGTTATTGACATTGAATCATTACAAGTGTTATTGACACTGAATCATTACAGGTGTTATTGACACTGAACTATTACAGATGTTATTGACACTGAACCATTACAAGTGTTATTGACATTGAATCATTACAGGTGTTATTGACACTGAATTACTACAGATGTTATTGACACTGAATTATTACAAGTTTATTGAACTGAATTATACAAGTGTTATTGACACTGAATACTACAGATGTTTTGACACTGAATATTACAGTGTTGATTGACACTGAACCATTACAAGTGTTATTGACATTGAATCATTACAGGTGTTATATGACACTGAATTATACAGGATGTTATTGACACTGAATATATTACAGGTGTTATTAATGATACACATGTAATTACACGAATACAGTCGTTTATTGACATCGAATCATTACAGGTGTTATTGACACTGAACCATTACAAGTGTTATTGACATTGAATCATTACAGGTGTTATTGACACTGAATCATTACAGGTGTTTTGACATAATATACAGTACACTGAATCATTACAGGTGTTATTGACATTGAATCATTACAAGTGTTAATTGACATTGAACCATTACAAGTGTTATTGACATTGAATCATTACAGGTGTTATTGACACTGAACCATTACACGTGTTATTGACACTGAATCATTACAGGTGTATTGACACTGAATCCATTACAGACGTTATTGACATGAATCATTACAGGTGTTATTGACATTCAACATTACAGTGTTATTGACATCAACCATTACAGGTGTTATTGACAATGAACCATTACAGGTGTTATTGACACGAATCCTTACAGACGTTATTGACACTGAATCATTACAAGTGTTATTGACACTGAACCATTACAGTGTTATTGACACTGAACATACATGTTATTGACATGACTTACAGTGTTATTGACACTGAACCATTACAGGTGTTATTGACACTGAACCATTACAGTGTTATTGACATTGAACCATAACAGGCGTTATTGACTGCATTACAGTGTTATGAATAACCATTACAGGTGTTATTGACACTGAACCATTACAGGTGTTATTGACATTGAATGATAACAGGCGTTATTGACACTGAATCATTACAGCGTTATTGACACTGAACCATTACAGGCGTTATTGACACTGAACCATTACAGGTGTTATTGACACTGAACCATTACAGGTGTTATTGACATTGAAATAACAGGCGTTATTGACACTGAACATTACAGGGTTATTGACACTGAACCATTACAGGTGTTTAATGTGACACTATGATGAATCATTACAGGTGTTATTGACACTGAATCATTACAGGTGTTATTGACACTGAATCATTACAGGTGTTATTGACACTGAAATCATTACAGGTGTTATTGACACTGAATCATTACAGGTGTTTGAGATTCATGACACTGAATACATTAACAGATCATTAATGACACTGAACATTACAGGGTATTGACATGAATGATAACAGGCGTTATTGACACTGAATCATTACAGACGTTATTGACACTGAACCATTACAGCGTTATTGACACTGAATCATTACAGGTGTTATTGACACTGAATCATTACAGGTGTTATTGACACTGAATCATTACAGGTGTTATTGACACTGAATCATTACAGGTGTTATTGACACTGAATCATTACAGAGTTATTGACACTGAATCATTACAGACGTTATTGACACTGAATCATTACAGGTGTTATTGACACTGAATCATTACAGGTGTTATTGACCAACAAGAAAGTGGTCACTGTTAAGACATGAGTCACGCTGCACAATGGTCAGTCTATGTGTACAGTGCGTAATGCTTTCTCCTTCTCTGTCAAATCTAAACCCAAAGATATTCTAGGCTATCTTAAAGAATTTCACAAGGCTCGGGAGAACTGTCTGATCATTCTGCTCATGTTTATGTCTGCAGACACAGGCCGTGCTTAATGAATTAGTGATTGACTTAGCAGATGCTGATTTTACTACTGAGCAAAAAGATAACTCGACCATTTTTCTGGCCAAGATGCCACTGACACGTCAAAATTAGGGGTAACCCTTCTCATATCCCATAATGTAGATACAGGGGTTAGTGCACCCATCAAACAAATACCATATCATACAACCCTAGCCCTCAATGCTTAGATAGAGAGACAAGTGACGGAAATACTTAACCATGGTGTCCCACTGTCATCTCCAGTCATATAAGTGAAAAAGAAAGATTTCCGTAAATGAAACATCACAAAGCCAATACATTTTCCACTACCCAGACCGGAAGACGTTCTTGACATCATGGGTCAGTCCACTATATTTTCCACCGTAGACTTGTTCTCTGTATTTTGGCAGTCACAAGAGAAGTGAACCTTTACCACACACACACACTCTATCTATCTATCTATCTATCTATCTATCTATCTATCTATCTATCTATCTATCTATCTATCTATCTATCTATCTATCTATCTATCTATCTATCTATCTATCTATCTATCTATCTATCTATCTTTCTCTCAATGCTCTTTGGAAAAATGATTCAAATTTTGAATGGAATGACAAAGCAGAACAATCATTTGTGACACTGAAACCTGCCCTCAGTACCACTGCCATTTTGGCCTACCCTGATTTCTCTTGCCAGTTCATTCTGTACAGTGGCACAAGCTTGGACAATGGATGAACATGGCAGAGAATGAGCCATTGCCTATGGTGGTTGTGCTTTGAGAGGTGCGGAAATCCATTATGGAATAACAAAAAAAGAGACTCATATCCTCGTCGATGGTATTCATCACTACAAAGTTTATCTCTCCCATGTCAAATTCCTGGTGTACACAAACCATTCTGCCACAAAGTTCTAGAGGAATATTGACGTTGGGCTGTCTTTCCAAACATGGCTATGACAGTGAGATTGTACACACACCATGCAGGGTTCATAACGACGCTGACGCACTAACCATATTACCATTGTTGACAGTGACAAGTCACCACATGACTATGACCCAACCACTCTGACCTTGAACAGCAAGTCGGCAACACAGGTGATCACACCAACAGGTCAGTCACACCTTACCACCCCACCCCTGGTCAGGGAATCAATCATAAACACACTGACTCATCCACCTCTCATCTTGACCCTGTCTCGTCTTTCCCCATCACGGGGCCACAGTAGGGTGATAGGGTGAGTGACAAATGATGATTGTCAGATGGATAAGGTGGGACCATACAGACTTATAATAATAATAATACTAATTACAATATTTATATAGCGCAAAATCTTGATAAAATCAAATCTAAGCGCTGAAACACACACACACGCACGCACGCACACACACGCACCCACGACACACCCCACACACACACACACACACACACACACACACACACACACACACACACACACACACACACACACACACACACCGGCTATAAATGGTGAGAAAGAATAAAAACAATGGAAAATTATAGAGAGCATATTATATACAATTATATATTGCAATGTGATTCCCCTCCGAGTGGAGACAGGCTGCAGAGGGGATTGAGTAAGGTCAGGATTTTATGCAGAGGAGAAAAGGTGAGTTTTGAGAGCGGACTTGAAGGAGACAAAAGTAGGTTGCTGACGGACTGAGAGAGGAAGTTTGTTCCAGGAGAGCGGACCAGAAACAGAGAAGGCTCGTGGACCATAGGTATTGAGCTTAGTGCGTGGAAAGCGAAAAGTCAGAGGATCGGAGACAGAGCGGAGGGTACGTGAGGGAACATAGATCTCAAGTAGGCTTGACAGGCAATCGGGGGCTGCGTTATTGAGGCTTTTGTAGCACATGGTGTCTAGTTTGTACTGTATGCGCTTTGATACAGGGAGCCAGTGAAGTTGTGCCAGGAGAGGAGATATGTGGTCAGCTTTTTTCTTTTTGAGTGCAAGGCGTGCAGCATTGTTTTGAATGCGCTGTAGGATGTGAGTGGTGGAGGCAGGAAGACTGGACAGGAGTGAATTGCAATAGTCAATGCGAGACATTATGAAGGAGAGAACGAGTTTTGCAGTTGTTTTGACAGAGAGATACTTCCTGATCAGCCTTATACGATGGAGATGATAGTAGCAAGATCTGGCAGTTTGAGAAACAAAATTGTTCATGGGGAGGGTAGAGTCAATGCAGACACCAAGGTTTTTAGCTGAATCAGAAATTGGGACTGATGTGTTACATAATGGGAGAGAAAGAGGAGGCAGCTGAGAAAGTTTCTGACGGGTGCCAATGAGGATAGCTTCTGTCTTGTCATCATTTAGCTGAAGTTTGTTGTATGTCATCCAATTTTTGATGTCCGAGTAACACTCAGTGGTGCGAGTCAGGAGGCGCTGTATATTGTCAGGTGAGTCATGTCTTGAAGTTGGGTGTCATCAGCATAGAAGTGGTGTTTTATAGAGTGGGAGTTGATGATGGTGGACAGGGGGGAGGTGTAAAGAGTGAAAAGAACAGGGCCAAGGACAGATCCTTGTGGAACACCACAGGTCAGGTATACAGGTTGAGAGTAAGTGCCATTGATGAGAACAGTTTGTTTTCTGTTTGATAGATAAGAAGTGAACCAGGAGAAAGCAATGTCAGAGATGCCAAAAGTATGATGAAGTCTAGAAAGGAGAATACCATGATCAATGGTATCAAAGGCTGCAGACAGATCAAGGAGTGTGAGGAGAGAGACTTTGCCAGTATCAGTTGCAAGGAGGAGATTGTTGAGAATGTGTAGTAGGGCAGTTTCAGTGCTATGGCACTGGCGGTAGGCTGACTGGAAAGGATTGAGGAGATTGTTGGCAGACAGGTGAGAGTTCAGTTGAGGACAACTTTTTCAAGCAGTTTTGACAAGAAAGAGAGATTAGAGATAGGCCGGTAATTTTTCAGTTCATTTGGGTCTAAATTGTATTTCTTGAGGAGAGGGTGAACAATAGCAGACTTGAAAGAATCTGGGACAGTTCCAGTTTGGAGAGAAGTGTTGATGATGTCAGTGCTGAATGGGAGGAGCGTAGGGAGACAGTCAGAGTAGAGAGAACCTGGAAGAGGATCCAGTTCGCAGGTTTTGAACGACATGGATCTGATTGTGTTGAGAATTTCTTCTTGTGAGACTGGGGTAAGAGTAGTAAGAGGTGTGCCAGAGAAGGAAGGGTCAGGTGGGCATGGTTGACAGGGTGTCCTGTCGAGCCTGTCACGAAGAGTTTGTATTTTGGTGGTGAAATACTTGGAGAATATAGATGGGAGTTCTTCATTTATGTGTTTTGTTGGGAGAGGTAAATCTTTTCGTGTGCCAAGGAGATGATTCATGGTTGTAAAGAGTTCTTTTGAAGAAGAGGCATTCAGGATTTTGGTTTGGAAATAGTTTGTTTTTGCAGATGCAATGAGGGTGGATACTTTTGTTTTAGAGGCTTGGAAAAGTTGCCTATGTACAGTGAGTTTGGATTTGCGCCAGCGGCACTCTGCTCTGCGGCGGGCACGTTTTGCACAGGCAATCTCATGAGTGAGCCAGGGGGTAGGGGGGGGTCAGGTAAAAGACGGGTTGTGGCTGGAGCATGAGTGTCCAGAAGATGGTGGAGAGTAGTGTAGAATTCATCGGCAAGGTTATGTGACTTTTCAGAAAGGAGACGGAAGGCATCAGATGAAAATGTGGAGAGGTGATAGATTTGAGATTGCGTCGAGTCACTGTGCGCATGGTACGGGAAGGAGGAGGAATGTCAAGAGAACAGAGAATTGCAGAGTGGTCAGATGGAAGGGCTGAAGTTAGACGGGTAGAAAGAACAAAGCAGTTATCAGTAGCTGAATTGTGGTGATCACGAGAAATGATCCAGTCAAGAATGTGACCTTTTTGATGGGTTGGTTCAGAAATGTGTTGAGTCATATTGTGATTGGACAGATAGTTGATGATATGTCTTGTGTCATAACGGTGAGTGTTGTCATAGTGGACATTGATGTCACCTAGAATGATGAGATTTCCAGGTAAAACAAGAAGTTGATCAAAGTCGGAGAGAAACATGGATGTGGTGGGCTTGTTGGCAGAGCTAGGTGGAGGTCGATAGACACAGGAGAAGGTGATGGGGTGAGGGGTGGATTGGAAGGATATTTCAGCGTGCTCGAAAGAAGGATGGGAGAAAGGCAGAGACTGCGAGAAAGACAGGCGGGAATGGAGTGAGTCGTTGTAGAGGATGGCGATACCACCACCTCGAGATGAGCGATGGAAAGAAGCAAGCCTGTAACCACTTGGAGTGAGATTCACATGTATAGGTTCATGACCAAGGGGGTTAAGCCATGTTTCGGTGATAAAAGCAATGTCAACATGCTCATCTGCGATAAAGTCAGCAATGACATCAGCTTTGCCATCAGTGCATGTTGACTGAGCGTTAAAAAGGCATAGTTTCAGTTTATCACAGTGTGGCGGCCGAGGTGGAGACGAAGGCAGCACCGACGGGACAGAAGACGAAGGCGACACCAGCGGGGCAGAAGACGAAGGCAGCAACGACGGGACAGAAGACGAAGGAGGCACCAGCGGGACAGAAGACAAAGGCAGCACCAGCGGGACAGAAGACGAGGGCAGCGCCGGCGGGACAGAAGACGAAAGCGGCACCGGCGGGACAGAAGGCGAAGGCGGCACCGGCGGGACAGAAGGCGAAGGCGAAGACGGCAGAGGAGGAGACGAAGTTTGCAGCAGCAAGGTCGAGTGCAGGGGCAGTGGAGGAGACGAAGAAGCAGAAGAGTGGTGTCGGACTGGCACAGCAGGAGGCAGATTGTGCACTTATGAGAAATGCAGCTGGCTGACCACCAGTGTCGTTCTTTTATTGACTACTTGGAAAACGGTCAGCTTCCCCTAGATGATAAAATTGCTCATCGCCTTATCCTGGAGAGTCAAGACTGATGACTTATGGCATTTTGTACCATCTGTATTATCCTCATGGTCATGGTCACAGAACCGAACGCTTAGTCAAACAGTTAGTAGTCCCTTTTGAACTTAGAATGACATGCTGCTGTCGTTTGTTTTGATGGTCACTTTGCCACTGAACATACCCACCACTCAGTCAGGTTGAGGTATTTCTGGATGGGTACATACTCCAACATCTTGGAGTATGTCAAGTCATTTGAGGCTTTGTCAAAAGGCAAAACGGGTTATCCATCCTCAAAACCGCAGTTAAACCCCTTGCCTAAAGCCCCAACAAGTTCGTTTCTAGGTGGCATTGCGACATTCTGGGTCCACTTACACCAAGCAAAGAAGGCCATAAATACAGTCTGCTCTTTCTTAGTTCATTCAGTCGCTGTGTCGAACTGATTTCATTAAAAAACGCAACAGACTCTACCATTACCTGGCATTGGTACAAGACTCATTATCACAGGCAAATACCAGGCTGGTTTAAAACTATTCAACAATTGATCACACGTTCACCTTACTGGCAATTAATCAGAAGCAATTTACCTATAACACAAAAAATGTATGCAGCTTTCATTGACTTTGAAGATGTGTTTGATTCAATTGTTACTGAATGGTAAAGAATGGTATTAAAGATCAGATACATACATGTATTAAAAGTATTATGCTTCTGTGAAAGCAAGAGTGCGGTAAGGTACACACTTTACTAGCTGCATTACTTTTTTTCTTTGTTTCTAAACGAACTTGCTCCCAAAATAATTAATAATGGTAGACACGGAGCAAATCTGAATAATGAATTGATTGAACTGTTTACCCTATTGTTTGCTGATGACATTGTTTTATTGTGAAACTACAGTTGGTTTACAGACACAATTAGACAGTGTCTATAGAGCAGTGTGCTAGTTACAGCTTAAAGTAAACATGGACAAGAGTACATAATGGTCTTTAGGAAAGGTGGAGTTTCAGCGAATACTGAGTAATGGTTCTATAACAATACAAGGATCATCATCATTATCATCAGGTGCCCTGCTGCATGGCGTTGGCGACCATGAACTTCCAACCATCTCTATCTCTCGTTGCCCCTAGCATCTCTCCCACCCTCCTCATCCCAGTCACTCTGCAAGTCCGTCCAGCATTCTCTCCCTGGGTCTAACTGGTGCTCTCTTTCCCTCCAGCTTTCCTGTTGTGACCAGATGCTCCAAATCCCTCTTCCTTATAAAATGGCCTATAAATGTCTTTTCCTAATCTTCCTTATGAGTGATCTATTTGTGTCTGCCTCCATCAAGACTGTCTCGTTTGTTTTCTTGCTTCTGGAACTCTCACATCCTCTTAGAAACCACATCTCGGCTGTCTCAATCTTGCTCTGGCTTTGCTTGCTGACTGTCCACGCCTCACATCCGTACAACAGTATTGGTTCTATATACAAGGATGGCTGTGGTAAACTTCATATCGATGTTTGAGAATACTGTTCTCAACAAGACTTAGTTTTAATTTTCTTTGCCAAGATCTGGCAATAGAGCAAAACAAACTGTCTTCAGTATTCTAGATGAACTGGATAAACTAAATAATAATTTATTAAAGTTATTTTTGAAATTGGTATTCAAATTCAACAAGTTTTACTGTATGGTTCAGAAATAAAGGGTTTGGAGAAAGCAGATTTGGTGACTGAAAGTGTTCGATTGTTTATGTTGAAAGAATATTTAGGGGTTGACATTAGAACACCAAACTTCATATATAGTGAGTTTATACAGATTTCCCTTAACTATAAACTCAATAGTTTCTTTATTCAATACTGCTATAACTAACAAAAATGAGTGATGAGACATTGCCTAATAATGCATGTCAGATGCTATTTAATTTAGCCAGCAGAGGGAAAATAAATTGGGCCTCAAACGTCCTGATATATTAAATACTTAAGAATTATCACACGTCTGTGAAAATCAAGTTGTGGGTTAAGTACGTGTTTTCATAAAAACATTCGAACAAAGATTAGTTGATTGTAGATGGCAAAATTGGGATTATCATATCAACACCAGTGATGTTATAGCACAGTACATAAAGTTTAAACAATCTCAAGAGGTTGAAAATACTTGTTGTTGGAATTTATGAGATTTGTCAGATATGTGTTCACCAGATTTAGATTTGGTATGTCCGACTTATCAGTGCATAGATTAAGATATAAAAGTCGTGATAAAAAGGCAGCGAAATGTCCATTTTGTAAAGGCGTTACTGAAAATGAAAATCAGTTTATTCTGTGTTGTCCAGCCCTTGAATATCTGAAACGTCAGCCAAAGCACCACTATAATCCACATGATTTCAAATGCTTATGACTCAAAAAATGAGTGTACAATGAGAAATCTGGCAACATACACCTATAAAGCTCATAAAAGAAAAGAATTTGCCTGATCATAAAGTTAAATTCTAGTGATGTGTGTCTGTCAAACCTATTCATATGTTCCTGTTGTATTATTGAAGTATGACTGTGGGATCAAAATTGCATTTATTCCAAAATATATCAAATATGCATTATCCAAGAACGACTGTGTATCATATTTTGTGTAATGTCTATAATGTGTTCACACCCCATTCAGTTGGGGCTTGGGCCTTACTGAACACATTTCTGAGTTTGAGCCTGATTCTGACACACACACAGACATGCACACACGTACACATACACGCAGACATACATGTACACACACATGCGCGCCCACACACACACACATACACACACATTCACATGCACACACATACACACAAGCCCACGCACACACACACACAAGCACACATACATACACACATACATACATACATACATACATACATACACACATACACACATAATACATACATACATACACACATACACACATAATACATACATACATGCATACATACATACATACAACATACATACATACATACATACATACATACATGCATGCATGTATGCATTTCATTTCATCTCATCTATCTCCATCGCCATGGACGACGGTGGGAGCTCCACTCTTTGTCACGAAGGATCGCCAGGCGACACGGTCTCTGCTCCTGTGTATGATGTCATGGAGCCCCAGTTTGCAGGCGTCAGAGATGTTGTCCATGAAGGATTTTGCTGGCCTTCCTTGTTTTCTCTTTGCCTCCACTCTTTCCTGCAGGACTGATGTCATCAAGTCGGTTCTTGTGTTTCTGTTCATGTGCCCGATACACTTCAATTTACTTTTACTGATCTCTTGGAGCATTTTACGTTGGACAGCTAATTCCTTAGCACGCTTTCCGTGGTTCTTTTGTCTGTCCTGTTTACTCAGAGAAGACGCCTGTGCAACCGTGTTTCTGCTGCCTTTATTTTATTTTCGTCATCTTTCTTCAAAGTCCAGGCTTTACATCCGTACATGACAACAGGCCAAATTAAGCAGCGTAAAATTCTTAATTTCGCTGGTATGCCTCCGTCTTTCCATATGTTGTTCAACTGGACCATTTTATGCTTCGCCATGCCTATTCTTGATCTGATGTACTTGTTGCAAGATTCTGTGTAGGTTTTGACAGAGCCCAGTACTTGAAGTTGTTCACGTTTTCCAGCTCTGTTTTATTTTTTCGTATGCTCTGCTGTGGCTGGTTAGCTGATCCTTCTATGTGCATGACTTTGGTCTTTTTAGCATTCAGTTTCAGTCCTGCCTTGTGTTATGCAGCATCTGCTCGATACAGAATTCTTTTCATACTTATGATGTCTCCTGCTAATAGGGCCGTGTCATCAACATATCTTAGTTTGGTGATATTCCTTCCTCCTATTTTTACTCCCATACCCTCTGTGTCTGCCTCTGTCATTACTTGATCTGTGTATATGTTGAAGAGGTGGGGCAAGAAAATGTAGCCTTGCTGGACTCCTTTATTGATGTTGAAGAAGTCACGGTGCTCTCCATTCC
The DNA here is from genome assembly GCA_030674185.1 of Monoplex corrugatus. Classification (NCBI taxonomy): domain Eukaryota; kingdom Metazoa; phylum Mollusca; class Gastropoda; order Littorinimorpha; family Ranellidae; genus Monoplex; species Monoplex corrugatus. The sequence goes on from JAPXFY010000026.1 coordinate 58,830,030, forward strand.
ATCTAATTGTTGCCTGTTGGTCTTGTAGAGAGATGCTAAGAGTGAGATCAGGTGTCTTGGGAAGCCCATTGTTGATATGATTGTGATCAAGTGGTTGTGTATAACGCTGTCGAATGCTTTGCTGTAATCTATAAAAGTGACATAGGCTTCTTTTTCAGTGTTCCTGATCTTCTCTATTAGTATCTGTAGTACAAACAGCATGTGTGTTGTTCCTCTGTTTATTCTATAACCTGCCTGGCAGTCTGAGGGCTCTTCTTCCACTTTGATTTTCATTCTGTTTAAAATGATAATGAGCAGGATTTTCCTGGTATGGCTGATGAGTGCAATGGTCCTATAACTGCTGCACTCTTTAATGTTCCCACTTTTGTGCAGCATAACAAATTCTTGCTTCTTCCTTCTTCTGGCCATTTGCAAGATTCCCAAATTTTGGTTCATAGATGATGCAATGCTTTGATTCCTGTATCACCAGTATTCTTTAATAACGCTCCAGGGATGTTGTCTAGTCCTGACGATTTTCCTAATTTGATCTGATTTACAGCAGCTCTAACTTCGCTCAGAGGGGGCATTGGTCCTGTGTTTTGAAAATCAAGACAGGGAGATTCCTGTGGATTTACTTGTGTATTATTGTCAAAACGTTCTTAGCCATATTCGTGCCATCTTCCAATACGTCTTCAACTCTGTTAATGTTTTGCCATCTCTATTGTTGATGCATTGAGATTTTGTTTGGCAGCTGGTAGATTTCATTTTTTTATCCGTTGGAACAGCTCCTTCGACTTTCTCTCAGCATTAGACTTTGTGATATTTGCACATTCCTGTTCTAACCATGCTTTCTTGTTCCTTCTGACTTTGGTTCTTATCTCTTTCTTTAGTCTTTTATATTCTTCTCTTTGTTGCTCTTCCATGCCTGGCTTTTCCTTTTAGCAAGTAAACAGACTTCTTCGCTTATAAAGGGTTTCGGCGGTTTGTTTGTTTTCCTTCCCAATTTGCTTTCTCCACTTTCTGTGAAGTCAAGACTTTTTTCATTTCTTCCCATATTTCATTTGGTGTTGTCGAATTTGTCTTCCAGAAGTCCCTTGAAGCAGTTGTGTTTTCTGTTTGGAACCCATCTTTGGTTTCAGGGTCTTTGAGTTTGTCTAAATCATGTCTGATCTTCTTTTCCCCTCTTTCCTGCTTGTAGGCCTTGAATCAGTAAAAAACATGAAATCCCCTCATGCAAAATAAAAACAAATGGCACAACCTTGACACAGGTTAATAAGTTCAAATACCTGGGAACGGTCATTTCATCAGACGGCAGAAGCACATCGGAAATAGCTGGCAGAATCGGCCAAGCCAAAACAGCATTCAAGAAGATGACAAGCATTCTTACCAACAAATGCCTATCAATTAACATCAGAAAGAGAGTCCTTGAATGTTATATAGAACCAATACTGTTGTACGGATGCGAGGCGTGGACAGTCAGCAAGCAAAGCCAGAGCAGGATCGAGGCAGCCGAGATGTGGTTTCTCAGAAGAATGTTGAGAGTTCCATGGACAGCAAAGAAAACAAACGAGACAGTCTTGATGGAGGCAGACACAAATAGATCACTCATAAGGAAGATTAGAAAAAAGACAGGCAACATTTATAGGCTATTTTATGAGGAAGGGGGATTTGGAGCACCTGGTCACAGCGGGAAAGCTGGAGGGAAAGAGAGCACCAGGTAGATCTAGGGAGAGAATGCTGGACGGACTTGCAGAGTGGCTGGGGATGAACAGGGTGGGGGAGATGCTGGGGGCAACGAGAGATAGAGATAGTTGGAAGTCCATGGTCGCCAACGCCATGCATCAGGGCACCTGATGATGATGATGAGGCCTTGAATCTGAGGTGTTGCAGCAACCATTATGTGGCCTGTGTCACAATCTATGCCAGGTCTTGACTTTACATCTAGCACTGATGTTTTCCATGCTCTATCTATCGTGATGCAGTCTATTTGATTCCTGCATCTGTCGCTTTGTTGAATCCATGTGTATCACCGTCTGTACGGTTGCTTGAAGAGGGTATTGGTAACTGCAAGTTGATTTACTTGACAGAAAGTTGCCAGCATCTCCCGTCGTTCGTTTTGCGTTCCTAGTTCATATGATCCTATACCACACTCAGTCTTCAGTCTCTCCAGTTTGTGTTGAGGTCTTTCATGATGACACAAATTTGCTTCCTTGGTATGTTGTCTTTTGTTGTTTGTAGATCATTATAAAAAGCCTCAATTTCTTCTTATGTGCTTTGTGAAGTGGGAGCGTAGACTTGTATTATGTTAAGTGGAGCTGGTTTGGTTGTTGTCTTGCTGTGACTATGTGTGGTCGCTAATTCCACTGTAACTTTTCAGACTACTTGCATGTTGCTTGTCTAAAACACTTGCAACTCCATTTAAGCCCCCATTCCATTTCCGCTATGGATGATAGTGT
>JAPXFY010000026.1:58837464-58877464 GCA_030674185.1 Monoplex corrugatus
CCTGCCAGCACTGATTCCAGCCATCACAGAGATGATCTTCATGCACACACACTCTGGAAGCCTGACAACGATAGAAACCCGGACACATCAATGTGTCACAGTCTTGTTCATCTTCACCATGGGTACAGTCAGACAATCCGTTACATCGGGTGTAGACAGGGAGACAGTACAACCAGTCAGCTGTACAATGATAATGAGTTTCAGGACAAGACTTACCATCTTTCATGGCCTGTTGATTAAAGTAACCTGTGCCATCCAGGTTGATGATAAGACTTTGCCTTTTGTCTGCCTCCCTGACTGGCTCATGGTAGGTAGCAACAGGACAATTGTCTTCATCAGAATCATCCAGACAATCTGTGTGTTCATTGCAACGTTGGCTGTGTAAAACACACTGTTCATTGGAGCACTGAACGCCTTTACATGAAGGATGTTGACAGAATGACTCATCACTGTTGTCTGGGCAGTCCTTTCTGAAATCACATACCAGTGTGTAAGGCACTGTAGTGGTGGCATCATCACATTTAAACATAGTGACTGCATAGGGAATGCTTTTTTCAGCAAGATCCAGTGTATGGCGTTTCTTAGCACTGGTGTTCAAGACCGTACAAAACTGCAAATACATCAACTGTCCACAGTGACTGTTGAGATCACATGACAAAAACGTCTGTGTCACGTTGACCATTGGGACATTGAACAAAGGTCTGCTGTGTGTGTGTAAACAAGCCAAGAGAAGGGGGTAAGATGATACTCTGCCCACTCTGGATGGGAGTCACGTTTTCTGACGGATATTTTGTTTCACACACAATCTCCTTACTGCATTCAGGTACTGACTTTATCCTATGCTGTAGAATCATGGAAGAAATACACGTAAACATGACTGTTCTAGATGGTCTGTATGGTTTCTCTTGAATGAAGTGGTTGATGTTATAGATCACTGTTCTGTCAGACCATTTTCGAAACTTACTGTACATATGAGGCACAACGTACCGACCTGAAGTAATACCGACTAATACATTAAATGCATCGTGGTTTTTAAACAGATGTCGAAAGTCTTCTTGTTCACTTCTTGTTTTGACTGTTGCTAGTAATCCGCCCATCTTCAAGCATGAGTGTTCCACTTTAGAACGATGAATCTTCAGATTTAATTCAACATATTTGTAACACTTGTCACGTGAAGTCACCAACCCCTGACAATCAGGACTGCTGAAAGGACAGTGTTCTGTTTCATCCTGTCCACATTCACATTCCCGTTTTAGGTTACAGTGAAAATGGTACTGAAAACTGGAATAGTAATCCACAGAACAATTAAATAAACTGTTGGAGAGTTTTTCAGGGTGAAACGTTTCAGAATGGTAAGAAAAGAGTATTTTTAGATCGTATGCATGATTAATATCTGGAATACGAAGACGAATTTGAAGACTTGATACAGGGAAAACTCTTGGTGGTGGATTATCTTTACTGCACACGGGTACAACACTCTGGTGATCTGCATTACGTTCTGTGTAAACCACTTCTGTGCATGGTTCATTCCTCATTTTCTTATTGACAGAATCTTTAAAATGCAAGTTCTGATAGCTCAGCATCGTGACAGATCCAAGGGGAGCTTTTGGATCTTCCCAAATATACAGGTGGGGTTTCCTTCCCCATGACCTTGGTAATATGATATATCCAGAATTTTCTGATACATACGCTGTGTAGAAGTCATATCCTTTTGTTAAACTGATGTCAATCTTAACTTCAGGACGGTTGAAGTGCACGAAAAGAGTCTGCCTGTCTTGAAAAACATTTACATCCAGAGAGTGACGACCACAACTCATTTTATAAAAAGCACTGTATGATTCCATTTTCCATGGACTGGACTGGCACCAATATCCTACACGTTGAACATGATAACGTATCAACATATCCTCTAGTGCTAAAATACGGAATGCACAATAAAAAGTAGAATTGTCGCACACCCCATACACCACGCCGCCTCCAGTTTGAGGAAGTTCCTGACAATCGGAAACATTCTCCTGTCGGATTACAATGTCATTGTTGCACTGTTTCAAGAGATAGTCTACACCTGGACAACTGTCATAGATGTTCAGTAGATCATTTATACTGTTGATGTTGGTGTTGTTGTGATGGTTTCCCTTGTGGTTATGTCTGCACAGAATAAATGACTGCAACATATGAACCTTAAATGTTGCAAACAACCAAACTAGTATCCGTTATGATTGTTATCAATTGATACTTTACTCCTGGATGTATAATAAAGCGTTATTTTTATATGCATGATATCACATTATTTATTATTTCTCAGTGGAAAAACAACAACAAATGAACAGTCATGTCACATAACTGTAATAAACCCAGCACTGTGGTATAATTATGTTGAGCTTCTGCGTAATTTACAGGACATCACGTTATCTATTGTTATATCCATCTAGTGGTGAAACATCCATACATCTCCTGGTGGAGTGGTGTGCCTGTGATAAACACTCTTGTCTGAGAAGTGAACTAGTCCCTGGTTCAGTTAGAAAGAGGTCTTTGTGTACCTTCCTTTCCACGACACTTGGAGTGATAGCTGATTGACACTGGAGGAGACGGTAAACCAGGGTCTGCATGCATAAGGCATGTAGCATAGTTATAAAAAAACGATACGAAAGCAGCAACAGAAAGTTTGTCTCCAGCGAAAATGATACAGAAAGTTACACTTGACGTGTAACTCGTTTATTGATAAGGAAAATTATACACAAAATACCACTTATCATATAACTGAACAAAAACTTACGCGTACAGAAAAAAAAAGAGTGGTACCACTTAGCATCTAACTGAACAACAACATATGAGAACATAAAAGAAATGGGTGATATCACTTAGCATTTATAACTGAGTAACATTCGCCTACCGAAAAAGAAATGGGTGCTATTACACACCATTGACATAATCTTCTTGGGTAAACAAAGTAAATTTTTGCAACTGATGAAAAGAAACAATACCTACGCTTAACAAACTGTAAGATAATTTTTAATCGTAAAACTCTATAAGACTGCATACATTTCCCAAGCTCTCTTAATTATTTTAAAAGAAATACTCTTAATTTATTCTTAAACTCTGTAAGACAATTTACCATATTCATCAGTTTGTGTATGATATTTTTAGTTTTCGTCTTCTTCTATCCCTTGACGCAGGTGTTGGTCCTTGCAGTACTGCAGAGAACTTCTTGACGATTGTTTTAATTCTACTTGTCTATAATATAACCTGGAATACTGCAGAGAACTTCTTGACGATTGTTTTAATTCTACCTGTCTATAATGTAACTTGGAGTACTGCAGAGAACTTCTTGACGATTGTTTTAATTCTACCTGTCTATAATATAACCTGGAGTACTGCAGAGAACTTCTTGACGATTGTTTTAATTCTACCTGTCTATAATATAACCTGGAATACTGCAGAGAACTTCTTGACGATTGTTTTAATTCTACCTGTCTATAATATAACCTGGAATACTGCAGAGAACTTCTTAACGATTGTTTTAATTCTACCTGTCTATAATATAACCTGGAGTACTGCAGAGAACTTCTTGACGATTGTTTTAATTCTACCTGTCTATAATATAACCTGGAATACTGCAGAGAACTTCTTGACGATTGTTTTAATTCTACCTGTCTATAATATAACCTGGAATACTGCAGAGAACTTCTTGACGATTGTTTTAATTCTACCTGTCTATAATATAACCTGGAATACTGCAGAGAACTTCTTAACGATTGTTTTAATTCTACCTGTCTATAATATAACCTGGAGTACTGCAGAGAACTTCTTGACGATTGTTTTAATTCTACCTGTCTATAATATAACCTGGAATACTGCAGAGAACTTCTTGACGATTGTTTTAATTCTACCTGTCTATAATATAACCTGGAATACTGCAGAGAACTTCCTGACGATTGTTTTAATTCTACCTGTCTATGATATAACCTGGAATACTGCAGAGAACTTCTTGACGATTGTTTTAATTCTACCTGTCTATAATATAACCTGGAGTACTGCAGAGAACTTCCTGACGATTGTTTTAATTCTACCTGTCTATGATATAACCTGGAATACTGCAGAGAACTTCCTGACGATTGTTTTAATTCTACCTGTCTATAATATAACCTGGAATACTGCAGAGAACTTCCTGACGATTGTTTTAATTCTACCTGTCTATAATATAACCTGGAGTACTGCAGAGAACTTCCTGACGATTGTTTTAATTCTACCTGTCTATAATGTAACCTGGAGTACTGCAGAGAACTTCCTGACGATTGTTTTAATTCTACCTGTCTATAATATAACCTGGAGTACTGCAGAGAACTTCTTGACAATTGTTTTAATTCTACCTGTCCATAGTATAACTCCGAGTGCTGCAGAGAACTTCCTGACGATTTAAAAACATTTTTTTCTGCTCTATAACATAGCTGGGAGTATTGCAGAAAACTTCCTGAAGACTTTTAACTCTATTTCTCTGTGTTCTTTGTATCAGCCAAGGAAGCGGTGACATCCACATGTGTCCACTGTCTGAAGTTGTTTTCCCAATTTTTTTTTATCAGGTCTGCGTTTATTTCTGACTCCTAACACCATGTCTTGCAGGACTGTCTTCTCCAGGTCTGATGGTCCGGTTGTATGAACACATAATTTCAGTTTATATGTTTTAATAACAGTGAGGATATCAATGGTCTTTGTGATCTCACAGAGGACCTACTTAACTGTCACATGCTCAGAAGCAATACTTTTACTGTGCTAGTTTGAGTGACTATCTATCTATCTATCTATCTATCTATCTTTCTATCTATCTATCTATCTATCTATCTATCTATCTATCTGTCTATCTATCTATCTATCTATCTGTCTGTCTATCTATCTGTCTGTCTATCTATCTGTCTATCTAGCTGTCTATCTAGTTGTCTATCTATTTTTTTATCTGTCTTTCTATCTATCTATCTATCTGTCTGTCTATCTGTCTATCTGTCTATCCATCTATCTATCTATCTATCTATCTACCGATCTGTCTACCTATCTGTCTGTCTATCTATCTATCTGTCTGTCTATCTGTCTATCTATCTATCTGTCTGTCTGTCTATCTATCTGTCTATATATCTGTCTATCTATCTATCTGTCTAACTATCTGTTTGTCTGCCTGTCTGTCTGTCTATCTATCTATCTATCTATCTATCTATGTGTGACTCACTAGATGTGAATACTAGATTAAAATGGACAGCAAACAAGTCAGTCATTCACAGTGCCATTATAAAACAGTTTTGTTATTAACTGTGCCATGTCTTGCAAATTACGATACTGTTTCTTGCTGTTTACGATGTTATGTCTGGTTGTTTACATAACTATATCTTGTTATTTACAGGATTGTAGCTTGTTATTGATGGTACTATGTCTTGTTTTTAATATTATTATATTTTGTTATTTATAGTGCTATGTCTTGTTATTTATGGTGCTATATCTTGCTATATCAGACGGCAGATGCACATCGGAAATAGCCGGCAGAATCGGCAAAGCCAAAACAGCATTCAAGAAGATGACAAGCATTCTTACCAACAAATGCCTATCAATTAACATCAAAAAGAGAGTCCTTGAATATTATATAGAACCAATACTGTTGTACGGATGCGAGGCGTGGACAGTCAGCAAGCAAAGCCAGAGCAAGACTGAGGCAGCCGAGATGTGGTTTCTCAGAAGAATGTTGAGAGTTCCATGGACAGCAAAGAAAACAAACGAGACAGTCTTGGTGGAGGCAGACACAAGTAGATCACTCATAAGGAAGATTAGGAAAAGACAGGCAACATTTATAGGCCATTTTATGAGGAAGGGGGATTGGAGCACCTGGTCACAACGGGAAAGCTGGAGGGAAAGAGAGCACCAGGTAGACCCAGGGAGAGAATGCTGGACGGACTTGCAGAGTGGCTGGGGATGAGGAGGGTGGGGGAGATGCTAGGGGCAACGAGAGATAGAGATGGTTGGAAATCCATGGTCGCCAACGCCATGCAACAGGGCACATGATGATGATGATGATGATGATGTGTATCTTGTAATTTATGGTGCTATGCCTGTTATTTATGATACTATGTCGTGCTATTTATGGTGCTACAGCTTGTTATTTAGGGGGGGGGGGCGGCGGGCGGGGATGAGAGAGAGGTCGGTTTCTTCTCTCTTGGTCCAAAGGCAGGGCAGGACCTGGTCGATGCACGTTGTGTGGCTATGTCCCGGGGTTTGTCGTCTGCACGCCTTGCCGCTCGGTTTGTGGACAGGGTGATGATGATGGGTCTGGGTGGGTCGTGCGACGCGTGGACCGGCCCCCTTTGCTTGAGGAGATGGTTGTTGATTGGGGTCTGGGGCTTGGGGGGTGGGTGTTCCAGGGTGGCGAGGCATTGGTTGCTCCGCACCTCGTGGTGTTCTATGTGTTGTATGGTAATAGTATAATATTTTCGTATTTATGGTGCAATGCTTTGTTATTCATAGTGCAATGCCTTCTTATTTACATGTAAAGTATCATATTTCGTTATTTATAGTGCCACGTCTTGTTATTTATGCTGTTATGTCTTGTTATTATGTGTTTGTCTTGTTATTTATGGTGCCACGTCTTGTTGCTTATGTTTATGTCTTGTTATGGTGTGCTGTGTCTTGTTGCTTCTTGTGTTATGTCTTGTTACTGGTGTGCTGTGTCTTGTTGCTTCTTGTGTTATGTCTTGTTACTGGTGTGCTGTGTCTTGTTGCTTCTTGTGTTATGTCTTGTTACTGGTGTGCTGTCTTGTTGTTTCTTGTGTTATGTCTTGTTACTGGTGTCTGTGTCTTGTTGCTTCTTGTGTTATGTCTTGTTGTTTATGGTGTTATGTCTTGTTGTTTACATCATTATGTCTAGTTATTTATGGTGCTATGTCTTGTTGCGTATTGTGTTATGTCTTGTTGCGTATTGTGTTATGTCTTGTTGCGTATTGTGTTATGTCTTGTTGCGTATTGTGTTATGTCTTGTTGCGTATTGTGTTATGTCTTGTTGCGTATTGTATTATGTCTTGTTGTTTATGGTGTTATGTCTTGTTGTTTATGGTGTTATGTCTTGTTACTTATTATGTTATGTCTCGTTATTTACATCATTATGTTTTGTTGTTTATAGTGCTATGTCTTGTTGTTTACATCATTCATCATCATCATCAGGTGCCCTGTTGCATGGCGTTGGTGACCATGGACTTCCAACCATCTCTATCTCTCGTTGCCACTAGCATCTCCCCCACCCTCCTCATCCCCAGCCACTCTGCAAGTCCGTCCAGCATTCTCTCCCTGGGTCTACCTGGTGCTCTCTTTCCCTCCAGCTTTCCCGTTGTGATCAGGTGCTCCAAATCCCCCTTCCTCATAAAATGGCCTATAAATGTTGCCTGTCTGTTCCTAATCTTCGTTATGAGTGATCTCCTTGTGTCTGCCTCCATCAAGACTGTCTCGTTTGTTTTCTTTGCTGTCCATGGAACTCTCAACATTCTTCTGAGAAACCACATCTCGGCTGCCTCGATCCTGCTCTGGCTTTGCTTGCTGACTGTCCACGCCTCACATCCGTACAACAGTAGTGGTTCTATATAGCATTCAAGGACTCTCTTTCTGATGTTAATTGATAGACATTTGTTGGTAAGAATGCTTGTCATCTTCTTGAATGCTGTTTTGGCTTGGCCGATTCTGCCAGCTATTTCCGATGTGCATCTGCCATCTGATAAAATGACCGTTCCCAGGTATTTGAACTTATTAACCTGTGTCAAGGTTGTGCCATTTGCTGTTATTTTGCAGGAGGGGATTTCATGTTTTTTACTGATCACCATGACTTCAGTCTTCCTGCTGTTTAGTTCCAACCCCTTACCTTTGCTTTCTGTTTTTACATGTAGTATATTCACAAGGTTTTGTAGGTCCCTTTCATTTTCTGCAATTAGCACGAAGTCATCTGCGTACCGAATGTTGTTTATCATTTTCCCTCCAACCTTTAATCCAGGGTCTTCTTCTAGGTTTCTCATGATGTTTTCGCTATATAGTGAAAACAGATCTGGTGACAAAACACAACCCTGTCTGACTCCTCTTTTGATGTTTTGGAAAGAGCTTATATTGTTTTCTATTCTCATTGCAGCTGTTTGTTCCCAGTCATCATCATCATCATTCTCCTGCCCGTGATGGGCGTAGAGGAGAGATGAGAGACACTCTTGAAGCCAGCCGTCGCCAACCGGTCCTGTCCTCCGCCTGTCGCACCAGCGTGGGGCCATCCAACCTGGTCCATTCTTTGATGTTGTCCATCCAGCATTTGGCTTGTCGTCCCCTTCGTCTGCCGCCTCCCAGTGTACCCTGGAGGACCGTTTTGGGCAGTGAGTTGTGGCGTGTGACATGCCCGAACCACGACAGCTTCCTGTTCTTGACTGTTGCCAGGAGGGGTTCTTGTGGGCCTGCGAGTGTTGTTATTTGGCTCCACACAAAGTCGTTTGTCTTCCGATCTTGCCAAGAGATCCCGAGCAAGCGCCTGAAGCATTTAGTTTCAAACGTCTGGATTCTCTTGGTGGTCTCTGCTGTCATGGTCCAGCTCTCGCATCCATACAGCAGGATGGGGAGCACCAGGGACTTGTACAGCTTCATCTTCGATGGAAAGCCGATCTCTCTGCTCTTCCAGATCTTGTTTAGCTTTACCATTGCTGCTGTTGCGATCGCTAGTCTGGTCTTGATTTCTGTTGTAGAGCGACCGTCTTTGGTGAGAGTGGCGCCAAGGTATTTGAAAGCGTCCACTTCTTCAAGCTGTTGCCCGTTCATGTAGATTTCAGCATGGTTGTTGGTTGTGCTGTTGACCAGGACTTTGCTTTTTTCTGTGCTCACTTCCATTCCGTGTGCACCTGCACTTTCTTCCAGTCTCATGGTCAGGTCTTGTAGTTCTTCGTTGCTGCCTCCCATCAGGTCGATGTCATCTGCGAACCTCAGGTTGTTGATGGTTCTTCCTCCGATGGAGACAGTGGAGTGGAAGTCATGGAGGGCTTCACGCATGATGTTCTCCAGGAAGAGATTGAACAGCACGGGAGAGAGTAGGCAGCCTTGACGGACTCCAACTGTGGTCTTGAAGTAGTCCCCTATCTGGTTGTTGAGGAGAACTGCGCTGCTGGCAGTGTTATACAGCGCCTGGATGGTTTGGACGAGACCTTCCTCTATGCCAAACTTTCTTAGCACCTGCCACAAACCCTTATGCCACACCCTGTCGAATGCTTTTTTAAAGTCTATGAAGTTGTGGAACAGGTCTCTCTGATGCTGCAGATGTTTCTCCATCATTATCCGGCAGGTGAAGATCTGTTCTACTGTGCTTCTGCCCGCCCTAAATCCAGCTTGTTCTTCCGCAAGGTGTTCTTCCGCTTCTTTCTTCAGTCGATTCAATATGACTCTGAGCATGATCTTGCTGGTGTGGCTAATGAGACTTATTGTTCTGTAGTTCTGGCATTGGCGCATATTTCCCTTTTTGGGCAGGGGGATGATGAGTGATTGAGTCCATTCTGTGGGCCACTGTTTTGTCTCCCAGATCTTCTGTAGAAGACATGTAGATACGGCAGAGGAGAGACCGAAGTTGTCGATGTCTTCCTGAGTACATAGATCTTTTCCTTCAACATTGAGTCTCTCCAGTTGGTTGATCAATTCTTTATGTCTTACCCGATCGAAAGCCTTGGTATAGTCAACAAAGCATAAATACAAATCCTTATTCATCTCAATTGACCTCTCTATGATAGTTCTTAGGATATATATGGCATTAATAGTTCCTTTCCCTTCCACAAATCCACACTGTTCTTCTGCTATTTCTCTTTTGATTCTATTCCTTGTCCTCATCATGATTATTCTTAACAGGATTTTTGTTACATGACTCATCAAACTGATTGTGCGATGGAGTTCGCATTCTATAGCCCCTGTCTTCTTTGGAAGTGCAATGAAAATTGATTTTGACATATCTTTGGGGATTTTCCCAGTGTCGTAAATTTCATTTAGGAGACTTATTTTTTCTATGCTAAATTCCTCCAGGGCTTCAATCATCTCTGTAGTAATGTTGTCTGAACCTGGGGCTTTTCCTGGTTTCATCTTTTTCAGTGCTGCTCTGACTTCATCTTTCATTATGGGTGGTCCTTCAAAGTTCTTTGTTATAATGTGTTCTTCGTTTCTGTCATCCTCAAAAAGGCCTTTAATGTACTCTCCCCTTCTGTCTAATATTTTGTCTTTTTTTCATGATAAGTGTGCCATCTTTCGATCTTAAGCAACCAGTTGATGTGCATGTATTGTTCCCGTGGACAATTTCTTCAATTCGTCTGTACATACCTGAGGATCCGTTTTGTGTCGGTCTTCCATTTCTTTGCATTTTGTTTTCGGCCAAGCTTCCTTAGCTTCATTGTACCTATTCCTGATTTCTTTGTTTATCTTCCTGTATATCTCCTCGTTTCTCTTTGCCTTCCTCTTTTCCTCCATCAAGCCCAAAATTTAATTAGTCATCCAGCTCTTTTTTGCTTTTCTATCTGCCTTAGGGATTTCTTCAGAAGCTTCATTTATCGAATTTCTCAACTTTGTCCATTGTTCCTCACTGTCACCAACGTCTTCCAGAGCAATGAATTTGTTTTGAACACGTACGTTAAATGTTTTACGTATCACTTCATCTGTCTTTAAAAGTCCAAGATCTAGTTTGATGTTGCTTTTGGTCTGTTTCCTTTTCTTTAATTTCAGCCTAAATCTTTCCACTACAGGATTGTGGTCACTGTTGCAGTTTGCGCCTGGTAGTATTTTAGTTGACAGTAAAGAATTTCTAAATCTTTTATTGATCAGGATGTAGTCAATCTGATTTTTGGATTATCTCCTGGACTCATCCAAGTCCATTTTCTTCTATTAGGCTGCTCAAACCAGGTGTTTCCTACTATGAACTCATTCATCTGTGCCCATTCTGCAAGTTTCCCTCCCCTTTCATTTTGTGCACCAAGGCCATGAGATCCAACTACATCCTCCACCCTATCCTGTCCCACTTTAGCATTAAAATCTCCCATTATGATTGTAGCTTCTTGTGATTTACATTGGACCTTGGACATCTCTAATACTTCGTAGAAGTTGTCGATGTCTTCCTGAGTACTTGCGGATGTTGGTGCATATACCTGAATGATGTTGATATCAAATGGTCTGCCTCCCAATTTTACCAGCAAAACTCTGTCGGACTCAGCCCAGTATCCCTCAACTGCTGTTGATTTGTCTTTGTCCATTATGATGCCTACTCCTCTTTCGTGTGAATTACCACCAGAGTATATCATTGTGTATTCTCCTGATGTTATCATGCCTGCCCCCTTCCATCTCACTTCCCCTAGTCATAAAATACTAATTTTTTCCCTTCTGCAACAGTGTTCTGATTTCCATGTTGCTATTCTGGTGTTTTTGAGTTTGAGTTTGGGTTTGGGTTTGGTCGCAGTAGCTGGCTGACGGTCTGGCGTCACCTGCGCCACATGACAGTCCCTACCGGACGAAGGTGCTCCTGTGGAGCACATATTTACGTCGTTATCTTCAATTTCCTTTTGTTTGTCCATCCATTATTGTCCTGGGGAAAATACGATGGTGATTTCCAGTTGCCTTCCATTGGTTTTTTTTTTCAGGGTTAACTCCCTTAGCCATATTCTCTCCGAGATGTCCACAAGGCAGTGGAGCTATTTACCCATAGCTAGGGGATCTGGTTCGTGGGCACCAGGGCATATCCACACGCCGGTGGGCCTCCATTCCGCACGTCTGGGGGCCAGACCTCCTCCGAGTCCCTCGAAATCTATCCTGAGTCCTTGAGGTGCTCAGTTATCACAAGTCGCCAATGAGGAGGCACAACGTAGGGCTTGCTGATGGACAGGCTATGTACTGACAGGAAGAGACTAACGCATTCTGCTCTTCTTTACGCATAGCTGCAAACAGCAGTGCTAGCCAGCGGTGCATGTTGAAAATGAGAGGTGATAAGCACGCAGTTACTAGCTGACACACTAGATGCATCACATCCGTCGTTGACATGTATTATGTCTTCTTATTTATATCTGATATCAGGTCAGGGTTTCCCTGCCACTGGTAAAATGTAACCCAGCACAAACTGCCACATTAATTATAGGGTTCGTCGTTTTGGATGGCATCTCATCTAGGAGAAGGAAAACGCTGACCTGAAATCTCTGCTGCCTTGTGGCAAATTCAGGAACGGGAAAGGCTTCAGGAGTGAACCCTGAGGACAAATCCAGAGCTGGAGTCCCTAGGGCGGTCTGCTGCTGTTTTCTACAACGTGCAGGCAACTCCTGCGACACTGTTGGTGCCAAACTGTGCCGTCCTCTGCCGTATCTACATGTCTATATCTGCATACGTATACATACGTACATATATATATATATATATATATATATATATTATATATATATATATATATGTGTGTGTGGGGTGTGTGTGTGTGTGTATGTTGTTGTGTGCGTGTGTGTGGGTTGTAGTAAGTAACTTTGGAGAGAGCCGGACAGGAGAAGGTCCTCAGTGTTTCGGTCCTTCACTCACTGTAAAGGGGTGTGTCAAAATGGCTGATGTAACCCGTCTGGTATGTTGGCTAGTGATTGTGTGCTTGTCACCTTTTGCTGTCAGCCTGCACCGCTGGCTAGCACTGCTGCATGCATATATGCGAAAAGAAGAGCAGAACGCGTAAGTCTCTCTCTGTCAGTACACAGCCTCTCCCTAAGCAAGCCCTACGTTGTACCTCCTTGTGGCGACATGCGGTAACTGAGCACCCGCACGGACTCAGGCTAAACTCAACGGACTCAGAGGAGGTCTGGCCCTAGACGCGTGGCATGCAGGCTCACTCGCATGTGGACATGCCCTGGCGCCCACGAATCAGACCCCCAGCTATGGGTAAATAGCACCCCTTGTGATTATCTCAGGAGAGACCGAGGCTAAGGGAGTAAACCCTGACAGAAAACTGATGGAAGGCTACAGGAAACCACCAACGTATACTCCCAAGTTAATCATGACCAGCCAAGAGAGAACGAAGGTAAACGACGTAAATCAGGGATGCCGTGGAGCATCTTCGTCCAGTAGGGACCGTCAAGCTGCGTAGGTGACACCCGACCATCAACAAGTTACTATTATCAGACTCATCATCATCATCAGGTGCCCTGCCGCATGGCGTTGACGATCATGGACTTCCATCTGCCTCTATCTCTCGTTGCCCCTAACATCTCTGTGTCTAATATTTTGTCTTTTTCCATGATAAGCATGCCATCTTTCGATTTCAAGCATCCAGTTGATGTGCATGTATTTTTCCCGTGGACAATTTGTTCAATTCGTCTGTACATACCCTGAGGATCCGTTTTGTGTCGGTCTTCCATTTCTTTTGCACTTTGATTTCAGCCAAGCTTCCTTAGCTTCATTGCACCTATTCCTGATCTCCTTGTTTATCTTCCTGTAGATCTCAGACTACAAACCATAAAAAATGCAACCTGGAATAAAAGAGCATTGCTGGGAAAATGAAAATAAGAAAATGTCAAGATGGACATGGAAAGGCTTAACATCAATATTTTAGGAGTAGGGGAACTACATGTAAGATGGAAGGGGGCAAGCACGATAATGCCAGGCAAGCACGATAATGCCAGGCAAGCACGATAATGCCAGGCAGGCACGATAATGTCAGGCAAGCACGATAATGCCAGGCAAGCACGATAATGCCAGGCAGGCACGATAATGCCAGGCAAGCACGATAATGCCAGGCAAGCACGATAATGCCAGGCAAGCACGATAATGCCAGGCAAGCATGTAAATAATATGTTCTAGTGGAGAAACACATGAAAGAGAAGGCATCATAATGGAAAGGGACAAGTCAAAGTCTATCAATGGAGACTGGGCTGTGTCAGACCGAGTTTTATTAGTTAAGTTGGATGGCAGGCCATTTGATGTCAAAATCATCCAGTATATATCACCAAAATTCGCAAGTACTCTAGAAGAAATTAACAGCTTCTATAAAGTGTTAGAGACAGCCCAGTCTCATTGCAAATCACAGGATATTACAGTAATCATGAGAGATGTTGATGCTAAAGTAGAGTAGAGAGTGGATAACATAGTTGGACCTCATGACCTTGGCACACAGAATGAAAGTGGAGAAAAACTTGTTGAGTGGTCACAAACAAAATGAATTCATACTAAGAAACACCTTGTTTGAGCAGCCTAACAGAGGAAAATGGATATGGATAAAGCCAGGAGATAATACTAAAAATCAAATTGATTACATCCTGATAAATGAAATATTTACAAATTCTTTACTGATAGCAAAAATATTACCAGGTGCAGACTGAAACAGAGAAATAGCAGATGAACAATGTGAACTTGTCAAAAGGAAAGGAACTATTAATGCCGAAAACATCCTAAGAACTCTCATACAGAGGTCAGTCGAGTTGAATAAGGATTTACACTTATGCTCTGTTGATTGTACCAAGGCTTTCGATAGGGTAAGACACGAAGAATTGATAAACAAACTAGAAAGGCTCAATGTTGATGGAAAAGATCTGAGAATACTCAGAAATATGCATTGGGAACAAACAACAGTAATGAGAATAGAAAACAATATAAGCTCTTTCCAAAATATCCAAAGAGGGGTTAAGCAAGGTTGTGTTCTGTCACCAGATCTGTTTTCATTTTACAGAGAAACCATCATAAGGAACATAGGAGAATAGCCTGAGATAAAGGTTAGAGGAAAAATAATAAACAATCTTTATTACCCAAAACATGTGTGAATGCCCGCGTTCAAGCAAACAGGATAAGAAAATACATGAAAAAGAAAAAGAACGCGTATTTAACAGAACCAGACAATACAGGCGCAAATTTTCAACACAAAATAAAAAAAATCTTCATTACGCATATGACGCTGTGCTAATTGGAGAAAATGAAAAAAGACCTTCAATATCTTGTGAATATAATAGAAATAGAAAGCAAAAATAAAGGGTTGGAGTTAAATAGCAAGAAGACTGAAGTCATGGCAATCAGTAAAAAACAAAAAGTCCCCTCATGCAAAATAACTGGAAACGGCACAACCTTGAGACAGGTTCATAAGTTTAAATATCTGGGAACGGTCATCTCACCAGACGGCAAATGCACACCAGAAATAGCAAGCAGAACTGGCCAACCTAAAACAGCATTCATGACGATGAAAAGTGTTCTTACCAAAAAATGTCTATCAATTTACATCAGGAAGAGAGTTCTTGAGTGTTATGTAAAACCAATACTGTTGTACGGTTGTGAGGCGTGGACAGTCAGCACACGAAGTCAGAACAAGATTGAGGCAACTGAAATGTGGTTTCTAAGAAGAATGTTAGAGTTCCATGGACATCAAAGAAAACAAACGAGACAGTCTTGAAGATAGCATACTGTACACAAGAACATTAGACAAAGTAGACAAAGACAAGCAACATATATAGGACATTTTATGAGGCAAGACAAATTAGAGCACCTGGTCACAACAGGAAAGCTGGAGGGAAAGACAGCACCAGGTAGACCCAGGGAGAAAATACTTGACGGACTTGCAGAGTGGCTGAAGACAGAAAGGGTGGGAGATGTATTTGCAGTGACAAGGGATAGATTTGTATGGAGGGTTATGATTGCCAACGCCATGCAGCAATACACATGATGATGATGATGATGATGATGGATGATGATGATGATGATGATGACGACTCTAAAGGGACCAGGCCACATCCAGGTCATGACTCCTGGATGCTGTTCTGCCGTCATCATTTTTTTGTTGAGAAATTTGTCCTCCTCCTGGAATTGAACCTGCACATCCAAGGTGGTCAGGTTTCTCAAGGCAAGGTCACACTTTTGACGGATGTCTTAACTTGGCTATCGGTCACCAGCAACAAATGGGGGAATTTTAAACCCAATGATGTTCACTTCTGTTCGTCCTGGTTTAGATCCAGCTGAAGCTTTTCCCCCACTCTTTCTGTCATTGCCTTTAGGGCTCTGCTCCTCTCTCTCCCTGAAATCGAGAGCTGCTTGATGTGCCTAGCACCCCTCTTGCTCCAACCTCTATGGCGAGGACTTTGGCATCAAAGCCAGATGTCCTCAAGGTCTTGGGGCTGAATGTCAGGCAGGAACAACTTAACTCAGATCTCAGGAGTGTGTTAAACTTCAGCATCTGTTATACTGAAACCAGTATTACAATGATACATATTCAGAATAAAAAAACTGGTTATGTAATAGAGACTCTCCCCCTCCCCCTTTCAGTTTTCAATGTATCTGACAACAGATCTCAGCACAACAGGACAAGGACTTAGAGTCAATTGTCAGTAAAATTCAAAACAGTAACGTAAAGTTTACAGTCTATTGTTGATGGTGCTATGCCAAGTAAGTTTACTGTATCAATGAGAAAGTGGTGTAGTACTACATCAATAGTGATGTATCTTGTCCTTGAAGTAAAACTACTATTTGATATTGAAAATCACTTGATTCGTTTTTTTTCCTAGTACGCACATCTCATTCATCTGTTCTGGTAAATACAGAATGGAATTCTTCACAAATTTCTACTTCCCAAGATAGATTGATTTAAGTTTCAGACAATTACAACATCTCGGAATGGCGATGCCTGCACCTACAGCGTGTCTAAGACAAATGTCAGAGCAAGAGTTACAGGCCTTTGTAGCTGAACATGACCAGGTATATAACATGTGACTCCTGAACATCATGAAACAAAATACAGGTGATACCAGTGACACCAAACGTAGGTAAGGGATTCTTACCTGACATGTTCGTACAAACAGCTTATCTAAAATGTCCATACTAACTAACAACTTATCTGCCATGTTGATACTAACAGCTTATCTGCCATGTTCATACTAACAACTTATCTGCCATGTTGATACTAACTAACAACTTATCTGCCATGTTGATACTAACTAACAACTTATCTGCCATGTTGATTAACACTATCTCCATGTCAACTAACAACTTATCTGCCATGTTGATACTACTAACAACTTATCTGCCATGTTGATACTAACTAACAACTTATCTGCCATGTTGATACTAACTAACATTATCTGCCATGTTGATACTAACTAACAACTTATCTGCCATGTTGATACTAACTAACAACTTATCTGCCATGTTGATACTAACTAACACTTATCTGCCATGTTGATACTAACAACAACTTATCTGCCATGTTGATACTAACTAACACTATGCCATGTTGATACTACAGCTTCCCTGCATGTTGATACTAACAGCTTATCTGCCATGTTCATACTAACAGTTATTGTCGTTCATACTAACACTTATCTGTCATGTTCATACTAACAGCTTATCTGCCATGTTCATACTAACAGCTTATCTGCCATGTTCATACTAGCAGCTTATCTGCCATGTTCATATTAACAGTTTATCTGCCATGTTGATACTAACAGCTTATCTGCCATGTTGATACTAACAACTTATCTGCCATGTTGATATTAACAGCTTATCTGCCATGTTGATACTAACTAACAACTTATCTGCCATGTTGATACTAACTAACAGCTTATCTGCCATGTTGATTCTAACTAACAGCTTATCTGCCATGTTGATACTAACTAACAGCTTATCTGCCATGTTGATACTAACTAACAGTTTATCTGCCATGTTGATACTTAGAACTTATCTGCCATGTTCACACTAACTAACAGCTTATCTGCCATGTTGATACTAACTAGCAGCTTATCTGCCATGTTCACACTAACTAACAGCTCATCATCAACTCCCACTCTATAAAACACCACTTCTATGCTGATGACACCCAACTTCAAGATAGTGACTCACCTGATAATATACAGCGCCTGTTGACTCGCACCACTGAGTGTTACTCGGACATTAAGAACTGGATGACACACAATAGACTTCAGCTTAATGACGACAAGACAGAAGCTATCCTCATTGGCACCCGTCAGAAACTTTCCCAGCTGCCTCCTCTTTCTCTCCCATTATGTAACACATCAGTCCCAATTTCTGATTCAGCTAAAAACCTTGGTGTCTGCATTGACTCTACCCTGTCCATGAACAACTTTGTTTCTCAAACTGCCAGATCTTGCTACTATCATCTCCATCGTATAAGCCTGATCAGGAAGTATCTCTCTGTGGAAACAACTGCAAAACTCGTTCTCTCCTTCATAATGTCTCGCATTGACTATTGCAATTCACTCCTGTCTGGTCTTCCTGCCTCCACCATTCACATCCTACAGCGCATTCAAAACAATGCTGTACGCCTTGTACTCAAAAAGAAAAAAGCTGACCACATATCTCCTCTCCTGGCACAACTTCACTGGCTCCCTGTATCAAAGCGCATACAGTACAAACTAGACACCATGTGCTACAAAAGCCTAAATAACGCAGCCCCCGATTACCTGTCAAGCCTACTTGAGATCTATGTTCCCTCACGTACCCTCCGCTCTGCCTCCGATCCTCTGATTTTTCGCTTTCCACGCACTAAGCTCAATACCTATGGTCCACGAGCCTTCTCTGTTTCTGGTCCACTCTGCTGGAACAAACTTCCTCTCTCAGTCCGTCAGCAACCTACTTTTGCCTCCTTCAAGTCCGCTCTCAAAACTCACCTTTTCTCCTCTGCATAAAATCCTAACCTCACTCAACCCCCCTCTGCAGCCTGTCTCCGCTCGGAGGGGAATCACTTTGTTTTAATATATAATTGTATATGATGTGCTCTCTGTGGTTTTCCATTGGTTTTATTCTTGCTTTTATTGCTTTTATTCTTTTCTCCCCATTTGTGGCCATGCATGTGTGTGGTGTGTGTGTGTATGTGTGTGTGTGTGTGTGTGTGTGTGTGTGTGTGTGTGTGTGTGTGTGTGTGTGTGTGTGGTGCGTGCGTGCGTGCGTGTGTGCGTGTGTGTCTTTTCGGCGCTTGGATTTGATTTTGTCGAGATTTGCGCTGTATAGATATTGTAGTTGTTATGTATGCATGTGCGTACGTATGTATGTATGTATGTATACGCTTAGATTTATGTATGTATGTATGTATGCATGTATACGCTCAGCTTAGATTTATGTATGTAAGTATGTAAGCATGTGTGTATCCATGTATACGCTCATATGTATGTAGGTATGTGTGCATGTATACGCTCAGCGCTTAGATTTGATTTTGTCAAGATTTTGCGCTATATAAATAAAATATATTATTATTATTATTATTATTATTATCTGCCATGTTGATACTAACTAGCAGCTTATCTGCCATGTTGACACTAACTAACAGCTTATCTGCCATGTTGACACTAACTAGCAGCTTATCTGCCATGTTGATACTAACTAACAGCTTATCTGCCATGTTGATACTAACTAACAGCTTATCTGCCATGTTGATACTAACTAACAGCTTATCTGCCATGATGATACTAACTAACAGCTTATCTGCTATGTTGATACTAACTAACAACTTATCTGCCATGTTGATACTAACAGCTTATCTGCCATGTTGATACTAACTAACAGCTTATCTGCCATGTTGATACTAACTAACAACTTATCTGCCATGTTGATACTAACTAACAACTTATCTGCCATGTTGATACTAACTAACAACTTATCTGCCATGTTGATACTAACTAACAACTTATCTGCCATGTTGATACTAACTAACAACTTATCTGCCATGTTGATACTAACTAACAACTTATCTGCCATGTTGATACTAACTAAACAACTTATCTGCCATGTTGATACTGACTAACAGCTTATCTGCCATGTTGATACTAACTAACAGCTTATCTGCCATGTTGATACTAACTAACAGCTTATCTGCCATGTTGATACTAACTAACAGCTTATCTGCCATGTTGATACTAACTAACAGCTTATCTGACTCGACAGTGGTCAGACGGAACTGAGAGAGAGAAGGAAATCTGAGGTAGCGACCATCGTACGACAGCTTTCAATCTTCATGCACGCACGCACGCACGCACGCACGTACAGAGCAGGTCCTGAGAGGAGAAACTCCCGTCAAGGAAGTGTTTTGACCCTCAACTCCTGACCCTGTAAGGAGGCCAGGCCACATCAAGGTTATGACTCCTGGAAACCCTTCTGCTGGCGCCTTTATTTATTTATTTTAGAAAGCTGCCCTCCACCTGAACTCAAACCTGCACATCCAAGGTAATCAGGTGTCTCAAGACACAGTCAGCCTTGTGACGGATGTATTAACCACTTAGCTATTGGTCGCCAGCAATGGATAGGGGAATTTCTAGTCTACCAGAGTTCACTTTTGTTCCATCTCGTCCATTCTAGCTAGAGCTCTGTTACTGCCTTTAGGGCCCGGGTCCCTCTCTCTCCCAGAGATCGAGTGCTATTTCATGAGGTGATAGGCTGGTGTGCCAGTCAACCCCCTTGTTCCAACCTCTATGGCAAGGACTTCGGCATTAAAGCCAGATGTCCTCAAGTTGCTGGCTACACTGGCATACTTTTCAGTCTTGTAGATATGGGCATCCTCCATCCTACTTTCATACGGTACAGCGAGCTTGATCAGAGTCACTTGTCTGGATGAATGGGAGTGGAGAACTGTCTTATGCCACTCTTTCTGATGAATTCTGGGTGTTTTTATTTTTTTATTTTTTTTATTTCCATTGTAGAAGATCTGCTGTGCACTCCCAGTCTCCATTTCACCCAACAGATCCCGCTTCCATGCTCTGGATATCACATCTTTTTCAGGCCACACTTTGCTGCCTCCTATCGTGTAGAAGGTTGTTGTCTCATTTGCTGTGTTTCCTTACCCCTCTGTGTGTCTATCAGGAGTCGATACACCGCCTTAAGAGGCTTTTCAGTGGTTTTCCTGTCGCTGTTGGTATGGACTCACTCTTCCTTAGAAGATCACTCATAAGGAAGATTGGGAAAAGACAGGCAACATCTATAGGCCATTTTATGAGGAACGGGGATTTGGAGCACCTGGTCACAACGGAAAGCTGGAGGGAAAGAGAGCACCAGGTAGACCCAGGGACAGAATGCTGGACGGACTTGCAGAGTGGCTGGGGATGAGGAGGGTGGGGGAGATGCTAGGGGCAACGAGAGATAGAGATGATGGAAGTCCATGGTCGCCAACGCCATGCGACAGGGCACCTGATGATGATGATGATGATGATGATGATGTTGGTATGGACTGATTGGCGGCAGTAAACGTTACTGTTTCGTCTACTTTACCTTTCCTCACTGACAGACTCCATGACTTTTTCAGTTTGAAATTCATCCTCGATGAGGCGACAGCTTTGTCTAACTGCTTCGAGATCCCACGTGTGTCTTCTTCATTTCGTGGAAAGCACTGTTGTGTCGTTCGTGAAGACTTTTAGAGTGGGCATTTGGTGTCCGTTTCTAAGGTTAGTTTCAGTTTCTCTAGATGACGTCTCCGCGCTCGGAACGCATTCTATATGCACTAAAGTCAGAGGTGCCATGTGTATGGTGATCATGGCACAAGCCTTAAGCCTGCACATAAACCCATGAGCTGGCCAGGTCCTGAGGCCCTACCTAGCTTATGTCTTACCTAGTCTATATTTCATACTGGTATTGTATCAGCTTATCACTGGAATAATGTTGGTTAATTGTAAATGACATGTGTATCTGTGTATCTCAACTTCAGAAAAAGGAATATATACATAAAGTAAATAAATAAATAATTAAAGGTCTGAATCACAACGCAAACTAGCTAATCTGCATAAACTCGTCTCACATACCATAAAGCCCCCCCCCCCCCCCCACTCCTGTTCAATGCACAATGATCAGCTGTCCTATCAACTAGGTGAAGACAATATTTTTCTTATTTCTTTATTTTCTTAATCATACGTTTGACAGTCTGTCGTTCACTTCCAAGGAAAAAAAGACAAAATAGATAGGTATGTAAGTAATTGAGTGAGTGAGTGGGTAAAAAAAAAAGTAAGTAAGTAAGCCAGTAAGTGAGTAAGTAAGCAAGTAAGCCAGTAAGTAAGTAAGTAAGCCAGTAAGCCAGTAAGTAAGTAAGCCAGTAAGTGAGTGAGTAAGTAAGCAAGTAAGCCAGCAAGTAAGCTAGTACGTAAGCCAGTAAGTAAGTAAGTAAGCAAGTAAGCCAGCCAGTAAGCTAGTAAGTAAGCCAGTAGGTGAGTAAGTAAGTAATTAAGTAAATAATAGATTCTCTGAATAATTAAAACGGCATAAGCTCGACATCAGGTTCTGTATAAACATGTGTCAGGGACATGGTACGTCAACGTCTATTCAACTCGAAGTCAGAAAGTATTCTGAGCGTTAGGTCTTCCCTGATTCTCCGCTGGCTTCCCTGACTATCGCTCACGATTCCCCTAAGTTATATCAACAGGGGAGCTAAGTCTCTCGTAACAGGAGCGCTAATCAAGACGTACATTACAAGTCAATAAGTAAGAAAGTATTAAGTAAGTAAATAACTATATACGTAAATAGATGAATAAATAAATACTAAATATAAAAATATAATGTAAAAGATGAAAATAATAAATAATAGTAAATACATGCATATACCCACACGCCCACACACAGACATACACACTTACATTCATACATACACTCCCATATCCACATGACCAACAGCAACAGCAAGAACAACAACAACAGCAGCAGCAGCAGCAGCAGCAGCAACAACAACAACAACAACATCAACAGCAAAGAGGAAACATAGGCATATACATACCATGACAAACTTTCAGACATATCTGGACAACAATCAACAAACAGCCCCCCCCCCCACACACACACACACACGCACGCACACACCACACACAGACTGTTTGGCAAACTTGCTTGTTCTCCAGTTGCATTTTCCATTTCTTCACTTTTCTGTTACCTCTGTTTCAGGAAAAGCCCAAACACTTTTCATCCCGTGCTGTAAGAGTCTGTGCGGTGTTACTTTTGAGATAATACCAATGTCAGCAAGCAAAGCCAGAGCAAGATTGAGGCAGCCAAGATGTGTGTTGAGAGTTCCATGGACAGCAAAGAAAACAAACGAGACAGTCTTGATGGAGGCAGACACAAGTAGATCATTCATAAGGAAGATTAGGAAAAGACAGGCAACATTTATAGGCCATTTTATGAGGAAGGGGATTTGGAGCACCTGGTCACAACGGGAAAGCTGGAGGGAAAGAGAGCACCAGGTAGACCCAGGGAGAGAATGCTGGACGGACTTGCAGAGTGGCTGGGGATGAGGAGGGTGGGGGAGATGCTAGGGGCAAGAGAGATAGAGATGGTCGGAAGTCTATGGTCGCCAACGCCATGCGGCAGGGCACCTGATGATGATGATGACCAGTGTCAGTCTGATTAATGATAGCTCTTGTTTTGCCTTTCTTAGTGGATTTCCGGCCACTTCCTCTATCTATTCCTTTTTGTGTAAGACGTTCGATGGTATGATGACTCACATTTTGTTCGCGAAGGTATGATTTAAAGCGTCTAAAGACCTCAGACTTTCCCAGAAAAAGAATTTTGTTGTAGTGGCATTGCCCACAAGTTTATTGGCCCGTTCATTTCCTTTAACACCAGCGTGTCCAGGGCAGTAGATGCACGTGAGACTGTTTAGGTTGATACTGTTCATTGGTTTGTGCCATTCTGGGGTCCATACTCCATTTTGCACTTTTTGAAGTAGATTTATTGAGTCAGTCAGGATGAAGGCTTGGCTTTCTTTCATGTCGTCATCCAGTGAGGTTAACCATTGTAGTGCATGTGTTACTGCCTCAGTTTCCATTGTTAGACTGGAGGTTGTGATATCATATGTAGCGTTTTCTTCATGTATTGTGTTACCATTTTGTTTGACAGTGAAACCCCATTCAGATTTGTTACTGGTGACTGAGCCATCCGTGTATATGCTTACATCTTTGGAATTGCAACTTAGTTGCTCCATGAGTAGCTGAATTTCTGAGTTTGTTTTCCCTTCTGGCCATTTGCGACAGTGTCTCCCTCGATTTTTAAAGGTATGATAGTTTTGTACAGGTGTTTGAAATGGTTTGGATATTTTTCCCATTCGTTTGTCCCTTTGAGTTCTGTCAGTTGACACACATGTTGAATGGAGTCTTCTGTCTGTCCTATCCATGATTTTCTACGTTGGAGTCTTTTGCCTTTTGCTGTACCGACTATCTGGTGAAGTGGGTGTTCTGGATTCTCCAGTGCTTGAAATATGCCTTTACTTGTTCTATTTTGTGTATCGACTGTAGTGAAGAAAGGTCGAGCAGATATCGCATAGTTTCCATGGGTGTGTCTTTTGTGGTTCTGAGGATCACTGTCATTGCTTCGTTTTGTATCCTTTCTAGTTTTAGCAGGTTTGTCTGTGGCAACGTAGTGAGGCCCAGTCCATGTCGATGACACTCAGTATTACAGCTTAGTATAGTTGAAAGAGATGACGTTGTTCAATGCCTTTAGCTGCCATTGCTTTCAGGATTGAAAGGCCTTTTTTACATTTGTAGTAGTTTCCACATGTTTTGTGAAGGTTAAATTTCTATCAGTACTGATGCCAAGTTCAGTTGGGTCTGAAGTCTTTACTTCTGCTTTCAAGATGACCTCCATTTCTCCATTGCTAACACGAACAATATTGGAGAAATTGCACAGCCCATGGCTATGCCTACTTACAAATTAATCCAGTCAGTGGTTTAGTGTTTTGTGGAGAACCGCATTGAGAATCCATGAAAGTACTTCTTCAGCATTTCTTGGATTTTCTTTGGGACATGATCGTCTCCAGAACCAGTTGAATCATCTTGTGTGGGACTGATCCATATGCATTTGCCAGGTCAAGCCACTCCACGTCCAGATGACGTCTCTGTGGTCGGAACGAATTTCATATGCACTAACGTCACAGGTGCCATGTGATGGTGACCAAGGCACAAGCCTTAAGCCTGAATATACGCCTGTGAGCTAGCTAGGTCCTGAGGGTCTACCTAGCCTATGTTTTACCTGGTCTATATTTCATACTGGTATTGTAACAGCCTATCATTGGAACAGTCTTGGTTACATATAGATAACGTGTGTATCTGTCTATCTTATTTTTAAAAAAAAGAAGAGACAAATAAATAAATAAATAATTAAATGTCTGTCATCAATTGTTTCACACAAGAATCTGTCAAAAATACAAAAGCGACTGTTAGACCATGGAAACGACTGCAAAGTTACTTGTATCTTTACATCACGCATCCTATCAAGAATACATACATGTTTATTTTGTGTGATTTCCCAACACCGGTCCTCTGTCATTTTTGTCAAAACAATCGATACTGATACAGACAGCAGAAGAAAAGTTGTGTATTTACCTGTCAAGGACTGGAAAGAGTGTACATTGCTGAGGCATTGTACGTATATACATTTGAAAATACGTTGATGCTTGTATGACTGAACTTGCTGCTGTTTTGTTGTTGAACACATTTGTGCTTCAGACCCCGCTATCATCATGTTCTTTTGGTTTGAATGGGAACTGAAGGACAGAGAGATCTACAATGAACTCAGTCAACAGGCCATCTACTCTTTCCGTACACTGAGCAGAAGACATGTGACACACCGTTTTAATCTATTCTCTAGAAACACAAACCATGGTGTTCATTCTGACGTTTGCACCGACTTATGTCAGTTATGGTGATTCTGGTCGTTTTCAGACTGAAAGCCTGTTTGAATTTAAAATGTTAATTTGACTGCTAGAAGGGAAGAAATTATTTCTGTACCAATGGCAATATAATTATAAATCACACAGAATTGCGTGTAACTGGCTTGAATGCTGTGCCAACTACGTTAAACGATGGAGACGTGAGTCAGTGATAAGTTCTGTTGCTTGTGATGGTTTAAAGTTGGAGCTGGCTTGATCGATATTTCACGCCTTAGCATTGTTCTGGCGCAGACTTGCAGAGCTACTGTGTGTCTGTTCAAACCGTGCTAAGGCGTGATCGTCAATCAATGCAAAGTCAGTCACCTTCCAGTCTGAAAAATCACATTTTCTAACGCAACACCGACGTTTACTACAAACGATAACTGTAAGATCAACCGTGCAGGCTTCAGAGAGCTTTCTACTGCATAGAGTGGTGATAAATGTCAGGATTACTGTCTTAATCAGATATGTTCTCTTTAACTTTTAAGAAGAATTTATATTTTCTGCTTTTAATGGCTGCCCCAGAGCTACGCCTATTTGTCATTTATAACTACAAGAAAGATCAAAGTGGAAGACATCCCACATTTTTCTGATGATTTATGACTTTCCTGCAAACTCTCGTGATTTCTGTGACAGCAGAGATGTAAGCCTACTGCTGGATATTTATTGCCTTTGCTTTCTTGAGAGATTTATTATCTTCACAATTTTAACAAAACATAAATCAATATGAACAGATATTAAGCAGCACACCAACTCTCCACCACCACTACTGCCACCAACACTAAAACAATCTCCACCATATCTAAACCACAACTATCATCACCACCACCACCACCATCACCACCACCACCACCACCACTACCACCACTACCACTACCACCACCACCACCACTACCACCACCACCACTACCACCACCACCACTACCACCACCACCACTACCACCACCACCACTACCACCACCACAACACTAAAACAATGGATACCATCACCTCAAACCACCATCACCACCATTACCACCACCACCATTACCACCACCACCACTACCACCACTACCACCACCACCACTACCACCACCACCACTACCACCACTACCACAATTTCAATAATTATTCGTTAACTCCGCAGAGGTGATCTCCATATCTGTCATTCTTCAAATGCTACTTCTAGAACGTGAAACTAACAAAATAGTGTTACTTTGAGTTAAAACATATTGTCAAACACTGTACATGTAATCTTCCATCTTCTTCTTCTTCTTCCTTTTCTCCGTGAACAGCCACTGGGGCACTGCACTAGACTTGTTCACCAGATTCTTCCTGCTCTGCCGTTTGTAGGCCAAAACCTGGGTCTTTGCAAATGTTTTCTTTGTCCATCCTGCAGTGTTGTCGGTCCATTGTATTTTCTGTCTTCTCCTAGAGTTGTCTCCCTCCCTAAACCGTTCCTTGGAGGAGTGATTTAGCAAGGCCACTGGATCTTGTCAGTTGGCCATATCAATGTAGTTTTCTTTTCTGAACTGAAATCAGCACATTATCATATGATCCACAGTGCTGTGTGATGGTTTGGTACAGGTGTCATTAGTGATATGATCAGTGTATCTGATGGTTTGGTACAGGTGTCATTGGTGATATGATCAGTGTATCTGATGGTTTGGTACAGGTGTCATTGGTGATATGATCAGTGTATCTGATGGTTTGGTACAGGTGTCATTGGTGATATGATCAGTGTATCTGATGGTTTGGTACAGGTGTCATTGGTGATATGATCAGTGTATCTGATGGTTTGGTACAGGTGTCATTGGTGATATGATCAGTGTATCTGATGGTTTGGTACAGGTGTCATTGGTGATATGATCAGTGTATCTGTTGGTTTGGTGTAGGTGTCATTGGTGATATGATCAGTGTATCTGTTGGTTTGGTACAGGTGTCATTGGTGATATGATCAGTGTATCTGATGGTTTGGTACAGGTGTCAGTGGTGATATGATCAGTGTATCTGATGGGTTGGTACAGGTGTTATTGGTGATGTGATCAGTGTATCTGATGATTTGGTACAAGTGTCATTGGTGATATGATCAGTGTATCTGATGGTTTGGTACAGGTGTCATTGGTGATATGATCAGTGTATCTGATGGGTTGGTACAGGTGTCATTGGTGATATGATCAGTGACTCACCTGATAATATACAGCGCCTGTTGACTCGCACCACTGAGTGTTACTCGGACATTAAGAACTGGATGACACACAATAGACTTCAGCTTAATGACGACAAGACAGAAGCTATCCTCATTGGCACCCGTCAGAAACTTTCTCAGCTGCCTCCTCTTTCTCTCCCATTATGTAACACATCAGTCCCAATTTCTGATTCAGCTAAAAACCTTGGTGTCTGCATTGACTCTACCCTCTTCATGAACAACTTTGTTTCTCAAACTGCCAGATCTTGCTACTATCACCTCCATCGTATAAGCCTGATCAGGAAGTATCTCTCTGTCGAAACAACTGCAAAACTCGTTCTCTCCTTCATAATGTCTCGCATTGACTATTGCAATTCACTCCTGTCTGGTCTTCCTGCCTCCACCATTCACATCCTACAGCGCATTCAAAACAATGCTGTACGCCTTGTACTCAAAAAGAAAAAAGCTGACCACATATCTCCTCTCCTGGCACAACTTCACTGGCTCCCTGTATCAAAGTGCATACAGTACAAACTAGACACCATGTGCTACAAAAGCCTCAATAACGCAGCCCCCGATTACCTGTCAAACCTACTTGAGATCTATGTTCCCTCACATACCCTCCGCTCTGCCTCCGATCCTCTGACTTTTCGCTTTCCACGCACTAAGCTCAATATCTATGGTCCACGAGCCTTCTCTGTTTCTGATCCACTCTCCTGGAACAAACTTCCTCTCTCAGTCCGTCAGCAACCTACTTTTGTCTCCTTCAAGTCCGCTCTCACAACACACCTTTTCTCCTCTGCATAAAATCCTAACCTCACTCAACCCCCCCCCCCTCTGCAGCCTGTCTCCGCTCGGAGGGGAATCACATTGTTATAATATATAATCGTATATGATATGCTCTCTATGATTTTCCATTGCTTTTATTCTTGCTTTTATTGCTTTTATTCTTTCTCCCCATTTGTAGCCATGCGTGTGTGTGAGTGTGAGTGTGTGTGTGTGTGTGTGTGTGTGCGTGTGTGCGTGCGCGTGTGTGCGTGCGTGCGTTCGTGCGTGTGTGCGTGCGTGCGTGCGTGCGTGCGTGTGTGTGTTTCAGCGCTTAGATATGATTTTAATCAAGATTTTGCGCTATATGAATATTGTAATTATTATAATTATGTATCTGATGGTTTGGTACAGGTGTCATTGGTGATATGATCAGTGTATCTGATGGTTTGGTACAGGTGTCATTGGTGATATGATCAGTGTATCTGATGGTTTGGTACAGGTGTCATTGGTGATATGATCAGTGTATCTGATGGTTTGGTACAGGTGTCATTGGTGATATGATCAGTGTATCTGATGGTTTGGTACAGGTGTCATTGGTGATATGATCAGTGTATCTGATGGTTTGGTGCAGGTGTTATTGTGATATGATCAGTGTATCTGATGTTTTGGTACAGGTGTTATTGTGATATGATCAGTGTATCTGATGGTTTGGTACAGGTGTTATTGTGATATGATCAGTGTATCTGATGTTTATAGTCTTGCCATAACATCTCATTTTCGTGCAGTGCATTCGTCTTTCTACATCTGCTGTGAGGGTCCATGTCTGGCATGCATGCAGAAAGATGGAATTTACCAG
The DNA here is from genome assembly GCA_030674185.1 of Monoplex corrugatus. Classification (NCBI taxonomy): domain Eukaryota; kingdom Metazoa; phylum Mollusca; class Gastropoda; order Littorinimorpha; family Ranellidae; genus Monoplex; species Monoplex corrugatus. The sequence continues at coordinate 58,866,886 of JAPXFY010000026.1, forward strand.
TGCACGTAAAAGCCTGATCTTGTATTTCAAAGATGTTCTTGTCCTTCAATACAGGTTTCTGTGTATTTCATGAAGATGTTCTTGTCCTTCCATACAGGTTTCTGTCTATTTCATGAAGATGTTCTTGTCCTTCCATACAGGTTTCTGTGTGTTTCATGAAGATGTTCTTGTCCTTCCATACAGGTTTCTGTGTATTTCATGAAGATGTTCTTGTCCTTCCATACAGGTTTCTGTGTATTTCATGAAGATGTTCTTGTCCTTCCATACAGGTTTCTGTGTATTTCATGAAGATGTTCTTGTCCTTCCATACAGGTTTCTGTGTATTTCATGTAGAAGTTCTTGTCCTTCCATACAGGTTTCTGTGTATTTCATGAAGATGTTCTTGTCCTTCCATACAGGTTTCTGTGTATTTCATGAAGATGTTCTTGTCCTTCCATACAGGTTTCTGTGTATTTCATGCTTTGAAATCCTGACACACGGTGATGTAAATATTTGTTAAAATTTTGAATATTTTACCAGATAATCTGATTTTAAAGTTTTTATACCTACTTTTCATCATTTTAATTCAGCCGCTCAAGTCGGACATTTTATCTGTGAACTGTGTTTACATCTTAGCCTACTGTGTTCGCCCAACGCTACAGCTTCCAAACCCTTGTGTTCTGCGTTCTCTGGATTTAAGTGTTGTGAACTGACCAACCCACACACCAACCTGCAAGTATCTTCCTCTCCTGCCTGGCTCGCAATTATGGACCCGTCTTTTATAAAACAAATTGGACTGACACTTTTTAAACACAGCAAATGCTACCTCGGTGGAGGCGTCTACCAGCGAATACGAACACTGGGGCTGTGTCCTAAGCCCCGCACTGCGCGATCCTGTCGTGGTGGACGTCTCCACCGTCTTTGGCACAACCTGCCTCCTGCCCGACGCCACTTTTCGTCTCCTGCTTCTTCTTCTCCTCCACTGCACCTGCCCTCGACCTCGCTGCTGCAAGCTTCGTCTCCTCCTCTGCCGTCTTCGCCTTTGCCTTCTGTCCTGATGGTGCCGCCTTCGCCTTGTGTCCCGCCGGTGCTGCTTTCGCCTTCTGTCCCGTCGGTGCCGCCTTCGTCGCCACCTCGGCCGCCACCATATGACTGTGATAAGCTGAAACTATGCCTTTTTAATGCTCAGTCAACATGCACTGATGGCAAAGCCGAAGTCATTGCTGATTTTATCGCAGATGAGCATGTTGACATTGCTTTTATCACAGAGACATGGCTTAACCCCCTTGGTCACGAACCTATACATGCTAGCTTCACTCCGAGTGGTTACAGGCTTGCTTCTTTCCATCGCTCATCCCGAGGTGGTGGTATCGCCATCTTCTACAACGACTCACTCCATTCCCGCCTATCTTTCTCGCAGTCTCTGCCTTTCTCCCATCCTTCTTTCGAGCACGTTGAAGTATCCTTCCAATCCACCCCTCACCCCATCACCTTCTCCTGTGTCTATCGACCCCCACCTAGCTCTGCCAACAAACTCACCATATCCACGTTTCTCTCTGACTTTGACCAATTGCTTAACCACTACTGCCTCTTACCTGGAAATCTCATCATTCTAGGTGACATCAATGTCCACTATGACAACACTCACCGTTATGACACAAGACATATCATCAACTCTCTGTCCAATCACAATATGACTCAACACATTTCTGAACCAACCCATCAAAAAGGTCACATTCTTGACTGGATCATTTCTCGTGATCACCACAATTCCGCTACTGACAACTGCTTAGTTCTTTCTACCCGTCTAACTTCAGCCCTTCCATCTGACCACTCTGCAATTCTCTGTTTCTCTCGACATTTCTCCTCATTCCCGTACCATGCGCACAGTGACTCGACGCAATCTCAAATCTATCGACCTCTCCACATTTTAATCTGATGCCTCCCGTCTCCTTTCTGAAAAGTCACATAACCTTGCCAATGAATTCTATACTACTCTCCACCATCTTCTGGACACTCATGCTCCAGCCACAACCCGTCTTTTACCTGACCGCCCCCCTACCCCCTGGCTCACTCATGAGATCGCCTGTGCAAAACGTGCCCACTGCAGAGCAGAGCGCCGCTGGCGCAAATCCAAACTCACTGTACACAGGCAACTTTTCCAAGCCTCTAAAACAAAAGTATCCACCCTCATTGCATCAGCAAAAACAAGCTATTTCCAAACCAAAATCCTGAATGCCTCTTCTTCAAAAGAACTCTTTACAACCATGAATCATCTCCTTGGTACACGAAAAGATTTACCTCTCCCAAAAAAACATACAAATGAAGAACTCCATCTGTATTCTCCAAGTATTTCACCACCAAAATACAAACTCTTCGTGACAGGCTTGACAGGACACCCTGTCAACCATGCCCACCTGACCCTTCCTTCTCTGGCACACCTCTTACTACTTTTACCCCAGTCTCACAAGAAGAAATTCTCAACACAATCTGATCCATGTCGTTCGGGACCTGCGAAATGGATCCTCTTCCAGGTTCTCTCTACGCCGACTGTCTCCCTGCTCTCCTCCCATTCATCACTGACATCATCAACACTTCTCTTCAAACTGGAACTGTCCCAGATTCTTTCAAGTCTGCTATTGTTCACCCTCTCCTCAAGAAACACAATTTAGACCCAAATGAACTGAAAAATTACCGGCCTATCTCTAATCTCTCTTTCTTGTCAAAACTCCTTGAAAAAGTCGTCCTCAACCAGCTGAACTTTCACCTGTCTGCCAACAATCTCCTCAATCCTTTCCAGTCAGCCTACCACCAGTGCCATAGCACTGAAACTGCCCTACTACACATTCTCAACAATCTCCTCCTTGCAACTGATACTGGCAAAGTCTCTCTCCTCACACTCCTTGATCTGTCTGCAGCCTTTGATACCATTGATCATGGTATTCTCCTTTCTAGACTTCATCATACTTTTGGCATCTCTGACATTGCTCTGTCTTGGTTTACTTCATACCTATCAAACAGAAAACAAACCGTTCTCATCAATGGCACTTACTCTCAACATGCATACCTGACCTGTGGTGTTCCACAAGGATCTGTCCTTGGCCCTGTTCTTTTCACTCTTTACACCTCCCCCCTGTCCACCATCATCAACTCCCACTCTATAAAACACCACTTCTATGCTGATGACACCCAACTTCAAGGCAGTGACTCACCTGATAATATACAGCGCCTGTTGACTCGCACCACTGAGTGTTACTCAGACATTAAGAACTGGATGACGTTCAACAAACTTCAGCTTAATGGTGACAAGACAGAAGCTATCCTCATTGGCACCCGTCAGAAACTTTCTCAGCTGCCTCCTCTTTCTCTCCCATTATGTAACACATCAGTCCCAATTTCTGATTCAGCTAAAAACCTTGGTGTCTGCATTGACTCTACCCTCTTCATGAACAACTTTGTTTCTCAAACTGCCAGATCCTGCTACTATCATCTCCATCGTATAAGGCTGATCAGGAAGTATCTCTCTGTCGAAACAACTGCAAAACTCGTTCTCTCCTTCATAATGTCTCGCATTGACTATTGCAATTCACTCCTGTCTGGTCTTCCTGCCTCCACCATTCACATCCTACAGCGCATTCAGAACAATGCTGTACGCCTTGTACTCAAAAAGAAAAAAGCTGACCACATATCTCCTCTCCTGGCACAACTTCACTGGCTCCCTGTATCAAAGTGCATACAGTACAAACTAGACACCATGTGCTACAAAAGCCTCAATAACGCAGCCCCCGATTACCTGTCAAGCCTATTTGAGATCTATGTTCCCTCACATACCCTCCGCTCTGCCTCCGATCCTCTGACTTTTCGCTTTCCACGCACTAAGCTCAATATCTATGGTCCACGAGCCTTCTCTGTTTCTGATCCACTCTCCTGGAACAAACTTCCTCTCTCAGTCCGTCAGCAACCTACTTTTGTCTCCTTCAAGTCCGCTCTCAAAACTCACCTTTTCTCCTCCGCATAAAATCCTAACCTCACTCAACCCCCCCCCCCCCCCTCTGCAGCCTGTCTCCGCTCGGAGGGGAATCACATTGTTATAATATATAATTGTATATGCTATGCTCTCTATAATTTATAATTTTCCATTGCTTTTATTCTTGCTTTTATTGCTTTTATTCTTTCTCCCCATTTATAGCCATGCGTGTGTGTGAGTGTGTGTGTGTGTGTGTGTGTTGTGTGCGTGCGTGTGTGTGCGTGCGTGCGTGCGTGCTTGCGTGTGTGTCTGCTTCAGCGCTTAGATTTGATTTTATCAAGATTTTGCGCTATATAAATATTGTAATTATTATATTATTTATTATATTATTATAGAAGTTTTTGTCCTTCCATACAGGTTTTCTGTGTATTTCATGAAGAAGTTCTTGTCCTTCCATACAGGTTTCTGTGTATTTCATGAAGAAGTTCTTGTCCTTCCATACAGGTTTCTGTGTATTTCATGAAGAAGTTCTTGTCCTTCCATACAGGTTTCTGTGTATTTCATGAAGATGTTCTTGTCCTTCCATACAGGTTTCTGTGTATTTCATGAAGAAGTTCTTGTCCTTCCATACAGGTTTCTGTGTATTTCATGAAGATGTTCTTGTCCTTCCATACAGGTTTCTGTGTATTTCATGAAGATGTTCTTGTCCTTCCTACAGGTTTCTGTGTATTTCATGAAGAAGTTCTTGTCCTTCCATACAGGTTTCTGTGTATTTCATGAAGATGTTCTTGTCCTTCCATACATGTTTCTGTGTATTTTATGAAGATGTTCTTGTCCTTCCATACAGGTTTCTGTGTATTTCATGAAGAAGTTCTTGTCCTTCCATACAGGTTTCTGTGTATTTCATGAAGAAGTTCTTGTCCTTCCATACAGGTTTCTGTGTCTTTCATGAAGAAGTTCTTGTCCTTCCATACAGGTTTCTGTGTATTTCATGAAGATGTTCTTGTCCTTCCATACAGGTTTCTGTGTCTTTCATGAAGATGTTCTTGTCCTTCCATACAGGTTTCTGTGTATTTCATGAAGATGTTCTTGTCCTTCCATACAGGTTTCTGTGTATTTCATGAAGATGTTCTTGTCCTTCCATACAGGTTTCTGTGTATTTTATGAAGATGTTCTTGTCCTTCCATACAGGTTTCTGTGTGGACATTGCTGGTGTTGTCTTCAGATGTTTTCTGTCTAGAATTCCACATCAATAACAATGGATCCCAGATAAGTGAAACGTTGAACAGTTCCTAGCTTCAGTCCATGGACAGTTATATCAGTAATGATGGTGGTACTCTCACTGGCCATCAACTTGGTCTTCTCAGCAGTGATTTCCATACCATATCTTGTCCATGTTTTTATTTAAACTTTTTATAAGCTTATCTGTTCACTGCCCGCCCAGACATCAGTGTCATCTGCAAAACGAAGGTTTGTGATATTCCGGGGGGGGGGGGGGGGCAGGAGGACCGTGCCCCACCCCTCTACTGAGCGGCCGAACCCTTCGAGAGGGCACGTCTCCATGCCATACGTCGGCGGCGTCGCTGGGGCTCTCGGCGGGGGGATCGGGAGGTTGGGAGTCGGTGTCCGCGCCGGGCCCACCGGCACCATCGGAGGCCAGTTGGTCCACCCCGGGGACAGGACGGACAGGTTGGACACACCGGGGGTGATATGCGGGATGGACTGCCAGGACTGTGGCCATGGTTATATTGGCGAAACTGAGCGCGGCTTGCGCAGAAGATTAGGGGAACACAGGCGTGGGTCCTCTCCGGTGGGGGAGCGTCTGGCCCACACCTGGCACCGCTTTGAAGGGGACAGTGTGCAAGTTCTCGACGGAGGGGCGGGATGGTTCCGGAGGGGAGTGGAGGAGGCAGTTTGCATCGCCGCAGGGGGCCCCACCCTCGGCCGTGACCGGGGCCGGCGCGGCCTGCCGTCGGTGTGCTCCTCGCTTATTCAGTCGCACTGTCGTGAGTTCGCTCGCGGCGGTGCGCACTGGGGCCAGTTCTCGGCCTGGCGGTTGCGCTGGAGAGGTCGGCCGGGTCGCCGGTGGGAGCTACGCAGTAAGTAGCGTTTTTGTGACTGAGCGCCAGGTTCAACCAGGTAGCCTTTGTGATAGTTCTTTCTCCAGTGCTGTGTTGACGTGATCTTCGAGTGGGGACAGTTCTAATGACGTTCCAGGAATATGTTGAAGAGTGTTGGAGACAGAAGAGAGCCCTCACGAATTCCAATCAAAATGTGGAACCACTCTCCAATGACGCCTTGTATAAATAAGGTACCAGTTGTTCTGGAGTATAATAGCTGTATGATGTTGATTAGTTTTTGTTTTGATGTTAAATGTCTTCATTATGGCTTACATCATCCTCCTGCTGAATTTTGTCAAACGCCTTTTTGATGTCTATGAAGATGTAATAAACTCTTCCTGGCACTGGAGACGTTTTTTTCACAAAGGATAGACAGGTTTAAGATCTTTTCAATAGTATTTCTCCTCTGTGGAACTGCACCTATTCTTCAACAACGATTTTATCAGCTTGTGACTGTAATCTATTCGACATAATCTGGAGCCTACTTTTGCAGGCATGGGTGATCAAAAGAAAAGAAACGTGAACGACGTAAATAGGAGCTCCACTGGAGCAACTTTGTCTGGTGGGAATGTCTTGCTGATGTCAGTAGAGGAATATAACTCAAAATCCAGTCTTGATCTTTCCCAAATCTCTGCCAATTGATACTATTACAAATCTTTTCTTGCTGAAAATTAAGTTAACGTTACATTCTTTTTCTGTTTTTTTCTGTGTTTACTTTCATCTATCAATGATGCTTGCGCATGTGTATATATTTCGGACTTAATTATTTTGTGTTACATGTCAGAGATATGTGTTTTAAAATGATGTGATAGCTGTCTTCTGGAATGCATGTCTTCATCATTTGTATGTCAATTTCACAGACATTTCTAGAATTGTGACCACACATGATGATGATGATGATGATGATGATGATGATGATGGTGTGGTGGTGGTGCTTGTGTGGCCACTGAAAGTAATTAACTATTGATATAATGCATTGACCTGTTTCTTTTAAAAATAAATTATAGAAATGTTATGTATGTATGTATGTATGTATGTATGTATGTATGTATGTATGTATGTATGTGTGTGTGTATGTGTGTATGTATGTATTATGTATGTATGTATGAATGTATGTATGTATGAATGTATGAATGTATGAATGTATGTATGTATGTATGTATGTATTATCTATCTATCTATCTATCTATCTATCTATCTATCTATCTATCTATCTATCTATACATATACATACATATAAGGGATCTTAAACTAAAGGGAATATGGGGCTGGCTTAGTGGTGAGTGAAAGAGAGTAGATACCAAAAAGAATATCAAGACAGAATATTGTGAAATTAGTGAGTGGTAAAATGATGGGTAGTGGTGGAGAGAAGAATGGATGTGGGATGGTGAAAGACAGACGGAAAACATTCCTAGTGTGAGTGAAGGACGATATTCAGGTAGCACTGGTGATGGCAATGTTGACACTGTAACCTGAATTCGTTTTTAAAAAACGTGTTCCTGTTTTCTTACACTAGAGTAAATTGTGACCTTTTCTACTGAATCAAGACACACTTCAATCCATATATAGCTTTACTACAATTTGTTTATGAAATGTGTTTGTGTTGAATTAATAATCTTATTGTGTATACATATAAACACATGATTCATGTTTAAATGCTGAGAGCGATGAAAATCAGAGACGTTGTGGCAGTCATTCAGTTTTCTGTGTGGGCAAAATATTTACATGAGCCTGTAGCACTGATTGTGGATAATGAGGGTTTTATAACATTTCATGTCTTGGATATATAGACAGTAGTGATGTGGACACTTCAAATTAAAACAAGGACACGTGGTTGTGGGTATGAAGGTTTTTGTAACATTCCATGTCTTGGATATATAGACAGTAGTGATGTGGACACTTCAAATTAAAACAAGGACACGTGGTTGTGGGTATGAAGGTTTTGTAACATTCCATGTCTTGGATATATAGACATAGTGATATGGATGCTGTCAAATTAAAATTACATATGGTCGGAATGAGGACTACACCAATAGAACTTGGTGGTAGAGGTTCTCTTTATAATGAAATTTAAATAAAACAAAAACCCTCCTGCTGGAACTCTGGACAAACTTGTGGAATAAATGTTTCTTCAAGATAACCCAACCAACAGCAGGCAAAGACAATACTGCTGGAGATGAGGTAACTAACCTAAAACCTATTGACATTATTCCTACAAGCCTGGTTGCCACACTAAAACCTATTGACATTATTCCCACAAGCTGGTAGCCACACTAAAACCTATTGACATTATTCCTACAAGCTGGTAGCCACAAAGACAATACTGCTGGAGATGAGGTAACTAACCTAAAACCTATTGACATTATTCCCACAAGCCTGGTTGCCACAAAGACAATACTGCTGGAGATGAGGTAACTAACCTAAAAACCTATTGACATTATTCCTACAAGCTGGTAGCACACTAAAACTTTACATTATCCTACAAGTGTAGCACTAAAACATTGACATTATTCCTACAAGCTGGTAGCCACAAAGACAATACTGCTGGAGATGAGGTAACTAACCTAAAAACCTATTGACATTATTCGCACAATCCTGATGAACTGAAGACCACAGGGATAGCGACGTTTGTAGTGACAGCCATAAATTATGGGTGTCGAATAACGCAATGTAGTGATCATGATGAAAAGCAAGTAGAACAAAGAACTATAGGTCTACTTATCAGTTTCAGGACAGTGTACACAAACATGTTGTTAGTGTTCTTGTGGCCATCCCAAAAGATGAAGATAGTAGTGTGCAGATTATACATAATGACAGTAGGCCTGTCAGACCAGCTTTAATACCTACTTGATATCTGGTAATGTAAAATTGAAACATTAGCTGATGCTTGTAAATTTAGCAAAACCTGGATGTTATTGTACATTACAGTTGATTTACGATCTGTTCATTGTTCAGGATTTCCCTGCTACTGGTAAAATGCAGCCCAGTACAAGCTGCCGCATTGGGTAGAAGAGGTTTGTAGCCTTGGATGGCAGCTCATTTAGGAGAAGGAAAACTCTGACCTCAAACCTATGCTGCCTTTCAGCATATCCGGTCATGGGAAAGGCTTCGGGAATAAACCCTGAGGATAATCAGGATCTGTGGTCTCTAAGACGGTCTGCTGCTGCATTCCGGGAACTCCAGCTACACTGTTGGTGCCAAAATACACCGGGCTTCGCCGTTCCTTTAGTCTCATCAACAGTGTGGAGAGGGGGAGACCTGCTGCAAGAGAAACAGCTTGTCCTCCATATCACCCCAACCTGGCTTGTGCCCTGAAGAAGTTACTCCACGCGGGTTGCCCTGGCTAAGCCATGTGCGTTGGACGGAAGATAGACGTATCCCAAACGGTATCCTTTACGGTGAATTTGTCTCCAGCAAGAGATCTGTTGGCTGCCCCCAGTTACCATACAAAGACGTCTGCAAGCGTGATATGAAAGCTCTGGACATCAACACAGACAGCTGCGAAGATTCAGCAGCTGGCTGCAACAGATGGCACTGTGTGCTCCAGAAACAACTCAGGTCGGGGGAAAACAAGGATCCAGATCTTAGCTGAGATAATTAGAGTCAGGTGGAAAGCAGTCTCCTGTGAAGGCAATCCCATGGCCAGCATCCATACATATATCAATGTTGCAGAGTCTGCCTTCTCTAATTGCCTTACCAACCACAGCCGACCCTGCTTCAAAGGCGTCAACTCCACTCAACACAACACCAGGTGCATCATCCATAGTGGACGCTGACTGACGGAGGCGTACTACTACTACTATCGTTCAATGTGTATTCACTCTCAAAATAATACAAGGAACATGCCACAAATGGACTTGTTAAGGTTATATGAAGCTAAGGAAGCTTGACTGGAAACAAAGTGCAAAGAAATAGAAGATAGACACAAAACAGATTCTCAGGGTATGTACAAAAACATTGAAGAAATTGCCCACAGGAAACAGACATGCACATCAACTGGATGCTTGAAATCGAAAGATGGCAAGCTTATCATGGAAAAAGACACAATATTAGTCAGATGGGGAGAGTACATTAAAGACCTTTTTAACGATAACAGAAACGAATAAAGAACGTGTACCACCCATAATGAAAGATAAAGCTAGAGCAGCATCAAAAAAGATGAAACCAGGAAAAGCCCCAGGACAAACCAATATTACTACAAAAATGATTGAGGCCCTAGAAGAATTCAGTATTGAAAAAATAACAGTCCTCCCAAATGAAATTTATAACACCATAAAAATCCCCAAAGATATGTCAAAATCAATTTTCATTGCAGGGGCTACAGAATGCAAACTCCATCGTACAATCAGCTTGATGAGTCATGTTACAAAACTTATTTTCAAAATAATCATGATGAGGGCAAGGAATAGAATCAAAAGACAAATTGCAGAAGAACAGTGTGGATTTGTGGAAGGGAAAGGAACTATTAATGCCATATACATCCTAACAACTATCATAGAGAGGTCAGTTGAGT
>JAPXFY010000026.1:58882464-58929964 GCA_030674185.1 Monoplex corrugatus
TCCAAAAAATTACATCAGATCAATCTCTGTTAGTTAAAATTTCAGAATCATTAGTTCACAGTCCTGTTAATGCATTACTTTAACTTTATTCGGTTTGTGTTTTAGTGTTACAATTTCCCTTCACATTGTTGAAGTTAATTGTTAGTGTTCAGTTCTCGTTCCATTTTTCTGTTCTCCCACCTACTAACGTTTTTTCCTCTGTCTTCCCTCTGCCCCAATGCAACCCGTCCAACTATCGTTCTACATTTTATTTTGTTCATTCATTTTTATTCCCCCCTCCCCCGTCTAATATCACTTATAGTGAAAAGACGTTAAATCAAAGAACGAACACACACACACACACACACACACACACACACACACACACACACACCCCACACACACACACACACACACACACACACACGACACACACACACACACACACACACACACACACACACATGACATACGTGACGTTGTTATTGTTAATGTTTTCATCATTAAGTGACACGTCTGTCCCACTCCATTGTTTGTTCTGAATGATTATAAAGTGTCTTTTGTTCTGTTTTCCACTGTGACACTACCAGGGTACTTTCCAGTAGAATGAGACCAACGAACTTATACGTCAGGCTCACCGGCAAAAAAAATTCTTATTTCATCTTTTCGAAGCATTCACCTCCTGCTGCCACACACTTCTGCATTCGCTCGATCCACTGTAGAAATGCGCTCTGTAGGCTTCTTTGGGATATGTGACAGACACTGGAAAACCGCCGTCCCAAGGCTTCTCGGGTCTTGAAACTTCTTCCTGCCAGTGACTTCTTCTGATGTGTAATCAGGTAAAAGTCACAGGGTGCAAGGTCTGGGGAGTAAGCAGGGTGTGGCAAAGTATGGATGTTCTCGGTTGCAAGGTATTGTTGTACGAGCCTTGACTTGTGAGCAGGTGGTTATCATGAAGAATCTTGATTCCTCTCATGCCTGCGGTTGGTCGGGAAGATACATAAAACTTCTTGATGTCGACATGTACTGAGTCTTGTAGAACTTTCGGTGATGGTCTCTCCTTGTTTGCATGGTTTCTGTAGCGTGATCCCCTTTGATTTGAAAAAGATGGTGCATAACACTTTCTTTTGCGAATGTTGACGACGAGCGATTTGAGGAGGAATCCCACCTTTAGAATCCAGGCCTTGTTCTGTGACTTTCTCCGAGGTTCTATACATGTACACCCAGGTTTCGTCACCTGTCACAATTTCATGCAGCGTTAGGGTCGCAGTTCTTGTAAATTTTCAGCATATCTTGGCAGAAACATAACCTGCCACCCTTATTTTCTGGCGTCAAAATATGAGGGATCCATCTTGATGACACCTTCCGTAGCCAAGCTGATTTCTTAGGATCCTCGATGCAGTCGACGAACGAATGTCGAGACAATCAGCGATCTCTCAAGGCTGACTCTTGAATCAGCAGCAACCATTGTTTTCACACTAGCCACTAACTTTTCATCGCACTTTTTGCTTTTTCGCATTTTCCCCCTGTTGTCTTCAGTGCTGGCCTGGGCCACTTACAAAACATTTTTACCATCTGAACACAGTTGATTTGGAGGAGCAGAAGGTTGTCCCAAAACTCTCATGTCCGCAAGTATTTCGGATGCATTCTTTCCGAGGGCGACACGTAGCTTGATGTAGCTGCGATAATCCGCTGTTGAAAACGCCATTTTCTTTGCCATTTTTCAAATCAGTGTCTGACAGGACCTTGACATACACTGTCAGAACCGTAAGACGGATCAAAGATGAATAACGAAATGTTGGCACAGAATTACATCACAGACTGACGTTTTCTGTGACTTATTTTTCCATTTTCTGTAAATGCGTTTTCAAGCTGTACAGACGTGGTCTCATTCTACTGGAAAGTACCCTGTATGTCCCTATTTTTGACAGAATATCAGTACAACAGGTAGACCCGGGGAGAAAATACTGGATGGACTTGCAGGGTGGCAGAGGAGGGTGGGAGATGTACTTGCAGTGAAGGGGATACATTCGTGTGGAGGGCCATGATCGCCAACGCCATGTGGCAGGGGACATCATGATGATGATGATGATGATGATGATGATGATGATGATGATGATTAGTACAACTACTAACAATACTGTTACGTTATTGCTGTTGTTTTTGTTGTTGATATCAAGAGCTGACGTGTATCTATCAACACATATCTGCCTTTGTTCTCAGTGTATTGACTTTTGGAATATACGTAAAAGTCCATACGTAAAAGTCCCGCCACGAAATCAGTCTTAACTCGCAGACAGTCGAACAGAACTAGGAGCTGAAAAGGTGACTGAAGGTCTATCTGGGGTGTTTTGACTTTTTCTCAAAATTGATTTCTGTAGACTATAATCTATCCCCCACAGAAACTTTTTTCTTGAAAAAATATTATCAATCAATTTAAATCGGCATTTTAATGCACTGCTCGCAGCAGAAAGAACTCCATTTTCTACCAAAAGTACCTATTTTTGTCTCTTATTATGAACCGCAACCTGTACAGTACACGTACATGTAATATACTGATGGAAAGCTCTTTGGTGCACCTTTCAGATAATGACAGCTAAAATCAGAAACAAATTGGGTCAAAGCCACCATATAAAGAAATTTAAGGAAAATGTGTAGGAGAGAACATAAAAACTTTAGAGGCCGTGTTCTCAAAATGGCCGTCATACAACTTAATGACTTTAAACATACATAACTTCTACATTTTTGTGAGTACAAGCTTTGTTCAAGTACCAAAATAATCAGCAGAATGTACACTTTCCAGTGATATGTATATCTCAAAATGCCCAAAATGCTAGTTAAGACTTATTTCGTGGTGGGAGGTCACATATTTGATCACAGCTCATGTTATAACACGTGTTACATTTCATGTGTTATGGTTTGGTTCAGTGTACATGGTTTGTGTGTAGAGAAGCAAAGACTGGTTGTAAGACAGGCCCGGTGTGACTTGTGCTGCTGTCTTTGTGTTACAAAGTGCTCTGTCTCTGTCTGTCTGTCTGTCTGTCTATCTCTCCACCTGTTACATACACAGAGATAGATAGATAGATTAGATTAGATAGACAGATAGATAGATAGACAGATACACACACATATACACACACACACATATATATACATACATATATATATATATATAGATATATATATATATATACAGACACATACACACATATATACACATACAGACACACACACACTCACAGACAGATCGACATACAGACACACACGCACACACAGAGACAGATAGACATACATACACACACATACACACACAGACACGGACAGGCAGACACGCACACTCACACACACAAACACACACACACACACATTCATATATATATATATACATACATACACGCATACATATTTACATAGATATATATATATATATATATATACATATATATAATTATATATATATATATATATATATATATATATATATATATATGTATATAAGCTACGCACAAAAAGTTAAGGATCACTTGCACAAAAATTCATAACTTTCAAAATAAGAAAGCCAATGCGTTGAAGTTTGGCAAACATTTAATTCCATGCTTTAGTGATAACGATACACAATTGCCTTCAATTTCGAGCAATCGTTTGGTGTGTACATTTGATCAAAGTGGGTACGTATCGAAATTTGATTTCCCAAAGTCATTGAAATCACAAGACAGGGCATTCTGATGCTCCCAAAAGTTCAGTAATGCGTGTAACCGCCATGGCTGTTCTGGCACTCGACGCAGCGAGTCCTCATCGAGTTGACCAGGTTGGTGAAGATCCTCTGTGGAAGCGCCTGCCACTCAGCCTGCAGCATCTGGTAGAGGTGTTGGGCATCCCTGGGAGGGGGGTGGTTGCTCCTCACTTTGCGATCCAGCTCATCCCAGAGGTTCTCAATCGGGTTGAGATCGGGACTGCATGCTGGCCACTCCATTCTGTTGACTCCAGACTGCTGCAGGAAGTCGTTGACCACCCTTGCCCTGTGGGGGCGAGCATTGTCATCCTGGTAGACAGCCGTTGGTCCCATCTGCTGCAGTGTAGGCACAGCCAGCGGTCGAAGGATCTCATCCCGGTATCGGAGGCCAGTCAGGTTACCCTGTACATGATATAAGGGTGTTCTGTGGCGAAGGCTGAAGGCCCCCCAGACCATTACAGAACCTCCACCAAAGGCCACCTTTTCTTGGACAGTGGTGTCAATAAAGCGTTGCCCTGGGCGCCTCCAGACCCTCAGTCGGCCGTCGTTGTGGTTCATGGTGAAGCGTGATTCATCACTGAACAGGACCTGGGACCATTGCTGACGTGTCCACCTCACGTGACGTCTGCAGAAGGCGCGGCGTGCTGCCCTATGGGCTGGAGTTAAGCGTGGCCGTACAGCTGGGCGACGAGAACGGAGGTTAAACCCATGAAGGCGGTTCCGTATGGTCTGCTGGCTGATGTTGATGTTAGTAGCCACCCTCAGCTGCCTTCGAATGATGCTGGAAGAGGCTGTTCTTGTCTGCAGGGCTTGTCGTTCAATGAGACGATCTTCACGTGGGTTTGTCTTCTTTGGTCGACCAGATCTGCGTCTTTCATGGACCCTCCCAGTGGCTGTGAAGCGTTGAATCAGTCTGACAATGACCGAGATGGACACCTGAAGTCGCCTGGCCACTTCTCGCTTGGGAACACCATCTTGGAACCATGCAACAGCTCGTCCCCTCTCAAACTCGCTCAATTTTCGTCGTGGAGGCATTGTCAGATCAGGCCTACTATTGGTGGAATGTCTTCTTATAAAGCCAAGCAAGAGACAGCATCTCACACATAAACAGCAGTGCTTGCACGTGCATAATGGTTTTTCCATCTGGCTTGTGCAATGTGTTCAGGCAGAACGGTCCAAAACAAGGTCCTTTTTCGCAAGTTTCCGCTTTTCCGTTTGCGGCCAAGCTCAGTAGAAGAGAATCCCGTGCAATTTTCGCACTAACACAACATCGCCCACTTACAGCTGAACAAGAATTCATAACAATTTGGCTGGACTGAGAAATAAATAACAGTAGCGAACTGAGTTTATTACGCACCTGTTTTCTCATAGTGATCCTTAACTTTTTGTGCGTAGCTTATATGTATGTGTATATATATACACACACACACAGACATAGATAGATATACAAACGCACATATTAACACACACACACGCGTGCGCAAACAAACACACACACACACACACACACACACACACACACACACATGCACACATACGCACACATACACACACACGCACACACAAACACATACACACACGCACTCAGACACGGACATATAGACACACACACACACACACACACACACACACACACACCACGTAAACACACGCATACACAGACACACAGACAGAGAGACACATACACACAAGCGCACGCATGCACACACACACACATATAGGCCTACATACACAGATACACACAGAGACACACAGTCAGTGACACAGAAAGATAGATACACACAGACTAACACTCATACACACACACACACACACACACACACACACACACACACACACACACACACACACACACACACACACGCTAGTAACCAATTTGGACTGATAAATCTCACACCTATTTTGAGAGAGAAAAAATGATTTCAACCATTGACTCCTTGGTCATTAGTCCATTATGCTAGTCATTTGGCCAACAATTTATATTTGTTTGTTTGTTTGTTGTTGTTTTTCTCAAAAATAATGATGATGATTCTAGTCTTCGTCGTGACAACGTCGTAATTATATGATGAAAATTGTAATGTTTGTGACAACGCTGTAACTATCTCCCACGCATAATGATGATAATTGTAGTCTTCGTTGTCAACAACCCCGCACTATTCTAACTCTGACGGTGTAAGGGAAGCAACTCGAAATATGCGGTAAACCATTCTTTCTTGGGTTGTTTCCCTTCGTCCAGCCAAGGCAGCTTCGTACTATTTTCAATAATTTATGTTTTTGTGTGATAAACATAACTAGCTGTCTAGGACAGCAAGGGATCTGACTGTAAATTTATTAAAATTGCAGAGAACATTATTTCTAATATACATTTCATTTTTCACAGGTGAGATCAAGATGGGACGCAGCAGCAGACAAGAACACCCCATCTTGAGAGAGCAGCAAGCAGTTGAGGCATGCAGAGGATCTCAATTCATTTTATTTGAAATAAACTATACAACTTGTTTCACACGTGTTCATGGCTACATTTGAAATATACATCTTATTTCACACATGTTCATGGCTACATTTGAAATATACATCTTGTTTCACACATGTTCGTGGCTACATTTGAAATATACAACTTGTTTCACACATGTTCATGGCTACATTTGAAATATACATCTTGTTTCACACGTGTTCATGGCTACATTTGAAATATACATCTTATTTCACACGTGTTCATGGCTACATTTGAAATATACAACTTGTTTCACACATGTTCATGGCTACATTTGAAATATACATCTTGTTTCACACGTGTTCATGGCTACATTTGAAATATGCATCTTGTTTCACACGTGTTCATGGCTACATTTGAAATATACATCTTGTTTCACACGTGTTCATGGCTACATTTGAAATATACATCTTGTTTCACACGTGTGTTCATGGCTACATTTGAAATATTCATCTTATTTCACACGTGTTCATGGCTACATTTGAAATATACAACTTGCTTCACACATGTTCGTGGCTACATTTGAAATATACATCTTGTTTCACACATGTTCATGGCTACATTTGAAATATACATCTTGTTTCACACGTGTTCATGGCTACATTTGAAATATACATCTTGTTTCACACACGTGTTCATGGCTACATTTGAAATATACATCTTGTTTCACACGTGTGTTCATGGCTACATTTGAAATATACATCTTGTTTCACACACGTGTTCATGGCTACATTTGAAATATACATCTTGTTTCACACATGTTCATGGCTACATTTGAAATATACATCTTGTTTCACACGTGTTCATGGCTACATTTGAAATATACATCTTGTTTCACACACGTGTTCATGGCTACATTTGAAATATACATCTTGTTTCACACACGTGTTCATGGCTACATTTGAAATATACATCTTGTTTCACACACGTGTTCATGGCTACATTTGAAATATACATCTTGTTTCACACACGTGTTCATGGCTACATTTGAAATATACATCTTGTTTCACACGTGTGTTCATGGCTACATTTGAAATATACATCTTGTTTCACACACGTGTTCATGGCTACATTTGAAATATACATCTTGTTTCACACATGTTCATGGCTACATTTGAAATATACATCTTGTTTCACACGTGTTCATGGCTACATTTGAAATATACATCTTGTTTCACACACGTGTTCATGGCTACATTTGAAATATACATCTTGTTTCACACACGTGTTCATGGCTACATTTGAAATATACATCTTGTTTCACACACGTGTTCATGGCTACATTTGAAATATACATCTTGTTTCACACATGTTCATGGCTACATTTGAAATATACATCTTGTTTCATACATGTTCATGGCTACATTTGAAATATACATCTTGTTTAATACACGTCTTCATGGCTACATTTGAAATATACATCTTGTTTCACACATGTTCATGGCTACATTTGAAATATACATCTTGTTTCACACGTTTTCATGGCTACATTTGAAATATACATCTTGTTTCACACGTCTTCATGGCTACATTTGAAATATACATCTTGTTTCACACGTGTTCGTAGCCACATTTGAAATATACAACTTCTTTCACACGTGTTCGTAGCCACATTTGAAATATACATCTTATTTCACACCCCTCGTCCTCGTCGTGGGAGGTGGAAACAGGTAATGCTGGCCAACGGGGCACTGGTGAAGCTGTGACTGGCTTAGGAGGCCGGCAGTGGATAAACAAACTGCTCAAGACAACATAAGGAGATACAAACGGACGGATCACAACGGAAAACGACGCGGCGAGGAAAACGGACAACGATCAACGAAAAACGAAAAGGTTGGGACCTGGAACATTTGCGGTTTGACGAACAAAGAACCAGAGATAGTAGAGTTCATGACCCAGCGCAAGATCTCCATACTGGGCATTGCAGACACCAGAAAGAAAGGAACAGGAACAAAGGAAATAGACGCCAACTATGTTCTCATTTGGAGCGGTGTAAGCAAGGAACAGAGAGCAGCACATGGCGTGGGTTTCATCCTACACCATGACAAGGCAAAAGACCTAGTGAGTACGGAGTTAATTTCAGAGAGACTCTTGAAGATCGGCATTAGAGAGGACAACAAGATCAACAACTACATTCAAGTGTATGCACCATGTAATGACTCCTACTCAGATGAGGATAAGGACTCCTTCTTCGAAAAACTCTTGGACACCATCAACAGCATCCCGGACCAAGAAGACATGTACGTCATGGGAGATTTTAATGGCAGAGTCGGAGAGAGAAGAACACCATGGACAAAACACCTTGGTCCACACAGTGACCACAGAACACCATGCAACTACAACGGCAACCATGTATTGGAACTGTGTGCAGAGCATGATCTTATTGTCACCAACACCTTCTTCCAGCACAGAGCCACTCAGATCTACACCTGGTACAAATGGAGCGACATCGACGTCTCATCTCAAATCGACTTCACACTAGCAAGATCTAGAATGTGGAGCAACATCAGATGCAAACGGGGAAGCATTGCATGAAGAGGAGAAAATAGTGAAGAGATGGGAAAACTATTTCAAAGACCTACTCAACCCATCAGGAGTACGGGCACAAGACACACGGTCCCTGTTCACCCCCAGCCACCCAGACCACTCAGAACCTACCATCCTAGAGAGTGAAGTAAAAAAAAGCAGTGAAGACCAGTCCTAAAGGCAAGGCAGCTGGAGACGACGGCATAACAATTGAAGCCATCCATGTGTGCGGTGAAACCGGAATTCAGTGGCTCACCACCATCTTTCAGAAAGCTTGGGAGGAGAGTAAAGTACCAGAAGACTGGCAAAATGCAATAGTGGTGCCAATATGGAAGAAGAAGGGCAGCAAGAAAGACTGCAGTACCTACAGAGGTATATCACTACTCAGCCAAGTAGGGAAAATGTACGCAAAGATCCTGGAGCAGCGCACTCGAGCGAAAACAGAACATCTCAGTGACGCCCAATTTGGCTTCAGAAAAGGAAGAGGGTGCACCGATGCAATCTTTGCACTCCGACAACTGTGCGAGAGGGCGATCGAATATGACCGAGATCTCCATCTTGTATTCGTTGATCAAGAAAAGGCCTTTGATCGAGTCAACAGAGACAAGCTATGGAAGGTCCTCGAGCAGTACGACGTCAAGGGCCAGCTGCTAGACAACATTCGGGCCATCTACGCCAACAGCAGGAGTGCAGTCCGCACCGCCAGTGGAACATCTGACTGGTTCCCAGTGACATCGGGAGTAAGACAGGGCTGTAATCTCTCCCCTCTTCTCTTCGTGATCTATATGGATCAGACTACGAAGGAGGCAAACCCAGACCCTGAGGCACTCAATGAACTCATGTTTGCAGACGACCAGGCAATGGTGAACAATGACAAGATACAGCGACAGGAGCACACAGACCAGCTCAATGAAAGATGCGAGACATAAGGCATGAAGATCAGCGTCAGCAAGACCGAGGTCATGACTGTCAGTAAGAGACCAAACAAACTGGATATCAACATCAACGGAACCCAGTTGAAGCAAGCCAGTGAATTTAAATACCTGGGCAGCATCTTCACTGAAAATGGCAAACTAGACAGAGAAATCGAGACCAGATGCCAGAAAGCCAACGCAATCAGCTACCAACTTGCCCCTCTCCTGAAACACCCCAGCATTCCCACCAGCACTAAGGCGAAACTCATCAACGCCATTTTTCTACCAACGCTGACATACCAGTGCCACACATGGTCCCTAACTAAAGTCCTCGAGAGAAAACTGGTCACCTGTGAAATGAAATACCTGAGGAAAGCAGTAAACAAGACAAGGCAGGACAAGATCAGAAATGAGGTGATACGAGACATGGTAGGAGCAACACCAATCCTACAACACATCGAACATATGAGGATCAAGTGGTTCGGACACCTCACACGTATGCCCCTAAACCATCCAGCTTTTCGGGCATACAACACCAGATACTCTGGCTGGAGAGCCAGAGGAAGACCAAGACGACGATGGAGCGACTCCGTGGCAGACACCCTCAGAGCTCACCAGATGTCCCTTCTCCATGCCACCCGCCTTGCTGCTGACAGACGACTATATCTCCCCGCGACGCCCACCGGTACAAGTGGAAGGAAAAAGTAAAAGTAAGTAAAGATCTTATTTCACACGTTTTCATGGCTACATTTGAAATATACATCTTGTTTCACACGTGTTCATGGCTACATTTGAAATATACATCTTGTTTCACACGTGTTCATGGCTACATTTGAAATATACATCTTGTTTCACACATGTTCATGGCTACATATGAAATATACATCTTGTTTCACACGTGTTCATGGCTACATTTGAAATATACATCTTGTTTCACACGTGTTCATGGCTACATTTGAAATATACATCTTGTTTCACACGTTTTCATGGCTACATTTGAAATATACATCTTGTTTCACACGTTTTCATGGCTACATTTGAAATATACATGTTGTTTCACACATGTTCATGGCTACATTTGAAATATACATCTTGTTTCACACGTTTTAATGGCTACATTTGAAATATACATCTTGTTTCACACGTTTTCATGGCTACATTTGAAATATACATGTTGTTTCACACATGTTCATGGCTACATTTGAAATATACATCTTGTTTCACACGTTTTCATGGCTACATTTGAAATATACATGTTGTTTCACACATGTTCATGGCTACATTTGAAATATACATCTTGTTTCACACGTGTTCATGGCTACATTTGAAATATACATCTTGTTTCACACGTTTTCATGGCTACATTTGAAATATATCATATTGTTTCACACGTTTTCATGGCTACATTTGAAATATACAACTTGTTTCACACGTTTTCATGGCTACATTTGAAATACACGTTTTGTTTCACACGTTTTCATGGCTACATTTGAAATATACATCTTGTTTCACACGTTTTCATGGCTACATTTGAAATATACAACTTGATTCACACGTGTTCATGGCTACATTTGAAATATACGTCTTGTTTCACACATGTTCATGGCTACATTTGAAATATACATCTTGTTTCACACGTGTTCATGGCTACATTTGAAATATACATCTTGTTTCACACGTGTTCATGGCTACATTTGAAATATACTATACGTTCTCTTGTTTCATTCATAGTCATACTACATTTGAAATATACTATACGTTCTCTTGTTTCATTCATAGTCATACTACATTTGAAATATACTATACGTTCTCTTGTTTCATTCATAGTCATACTATATTTTTTGTAGTTTTGTGTGATGTTATTGGTTTCACCACCCTACTCCTTCCCCAATAAAATGACCTTTGCGAGGGCACCACAACATCTTTGCCACCAACAACAGCAACAGTATGTAACAATGTATGGTAGGATAACACCGTCAACATCATCAACAACAACAACAACATCATTATGGGTGTTTTTCTGGGTGTTATAATGTGGCCTGTGTTGATGGCATGTGTATGTGTGGTGTGGGTGTGCTTTGATTTGAATGGTAAAGATTTGGCGCCATATAAATACTGTAATAATTCCTCTTCTTTTTAGTATTAAGTAACAATGTATGGTAAGACAATACTATCACCATCATCATCACCAACACAACAACATGGTATGTATGATTTCTTTTAATATGACAACTTTCTTTGCTAAAGCTATCACCACCACCACCAACAACAACAACAAAACTGTATTGTATCCCTAAAAGCTGACCCACGAAACCCACCTCAAGTCGGTGCATTAAAGTTCAACCAACCATCTAAAAATGATAAAATTGATCATTTGAGGCTCAAACCCAAATTATTAAGAGCAGTTACTCCTGATTTATGACACTACTTCAAGCAACGTTGACCTCCCTCCTCCTTGTAGGTGACCACATTGATATTAATAAACTTGTCTAAAATGGCTGTGAAATCAGAAATAGTGACTACATTGATATAAATAAACTTGTCTAAAATGGCTAAAAATCAGAAATAGTGACCAAATTGATATTAATAAAATTGTCTAAAATGGCTGAAATCAGAAATAGTGACCAAATTGATATTAATGAACTTGTCTAAAATGGCAGAAATAGTGACCAAATTGATATTAATGAACTTGTCTAAAATGGCAGAAATAGTGACCAAATTGATATTAGTGAACTTGTCTAAAATGGCAGAAATAGTGACCAAATTGATATTAATGAACTTGTCTAAAATGGCAGAAATAGTGACCAAATTGATATTAATGAACTCGTCTAAAATGGCAGAAATAGTGACCAAATTGATATTAATGAACTTGTCTAAAATGGCAGAAATGTTGACCAAATTGATATTAATGAACTTGTCTAAAATGGCAGAAATAGTGACCAAATTGATATTAGTGAACTTGTCTAAAATGGCTAAAATCAGAAATAGTGACCAAATTGATATTAATAAACTTGTCTAAAATGGCTGAAATCAGAAATAGTGACCAAATTGATATTAATAAACTTGTCTAAATGGCAGAAATAGTGACCACATTGATATTAATAAACTTGTCTAAAATGGCAGAAATAGTGACCAAATTGACATTAGTGAACTTGTCTAAAATGGCAGAAATCAGAAATGGTGACCAAATTGATATTAATAAACTTGTCTAAAATGGCAGAAATAGTGACCACATTGATATTAATAAACTTGTCTAAGATGGCAGAAATGGTGACCAAATTGATATTAATAAACTTGTCTAAAATGGCAGAAATAGTGACCAAATTGATATTAATGAACTCGTCTAAAATGGCAGAAATAGTGACCAAATTGATATTAATGAACTTGTCTAAAATGGCAGAAATAGTGACCAAATTGATAGTAGTGAACTTGTCTAAAATGGCTGAAATCAGAAATGGTGACCAAATTGATATTAATAAACTTGTCTAAAATGGATGAAATGAGAAATAGTGACCAAATTGATATTAATGAACTTGTCTAAAATGGCAGAAATAGTGACCAAATTGATATTAATGAACTTGTCTAAAATGGCAGAAATGTTGACCAAAGTGATATTAATGAACTTGTCTAAAATGGCAGAAATAGTGACCAAATTGATATTAATGAACTTGTCTAAAATGGCAGAAATAGTGACCAAATTGATAGTAGTGAACTTGTCTAAAATGGCTGAAATCAGAAATGGTGACCAAATTGATATTAATAAACTTGTCTAAAATGGATGAAATGAGAATAGTGACCAAATTGATATTAATAAACTTGTCTAAAATGGCAGAAATAGTGACCAAATTGATATTAGTGAACTTGTCTAAAATGGCTGAAATCAGAAATAGTGACCAAATTGATATTAATAAACTTGTCTAAAATGGCAGAAATAGTGACCAAATTGATATTAATGAACTCGTCTAAATTGGCAGAAATAGTGACCAAATTGATATTACTGAACTCGTCTAAAATGGCAGAAATAGTGACCAAATTGATATTAGTGAACTCGTCTAAATTGGCAGAAATAGTGACCAAATTGATATTAATAAACTTGTCTAAAATGGCTGAAATCAGAAATAGTGATCAAATTGATTTAATAAACTTGTCTAAAATGGCAGAAATAGTGACCAAATTGATATTAATAAACTTGTCTAAAATGGCAGATATGGTGACCAAATTGATATTAATGAACTTGTCTAAAATGGCAGAAATAGTGACCAAATTGATAGTAGTGAACTTGTCTAAAATGGCAGAAATCAGAAATAGTGACCAAATTGATATTAATAAACTTGTCTAAAATGGTTGAAATCAGAAATGGTGACCAAATTGATATTAATAAACTTGTCTAAAATGGATGAAATGAGAAATAGTGACCAAATTGACATTAATAAACTTGTCTAAAATGGCAGAAATAGTGACCAAATTGATATTAGTGAACTTGTCTAAAATGGCTGAAATCAGAAATAGTGACCAAATTGATATTAATAAACTCGTCTAAATTGGCAGAAATAGTGACCAAATTTATATTAATGAACTCGTCTAAATTGGCAGAAATAGTGACCAAATTAATATTAATAAACTTGTCTAAGATGGCTGAAATCAGAAATAGTGACCAAATTGATTTAATAAACTTGTCTAAAATGGCAGAAATAGTGACCAAATTGATATTAATAAACTTGTCTAAAATGGCAGATATGGTGACCAAATTGATATTAATGAACTTGTCTAAAATGGCAGAAATAGTAAACAAATTGATATTAATGAACTCGTCTAAATTGGCAGAAATAGTGACCAAATTGATATTAATGAACTCGTCTAAAATGGCAGAAATAGTGACCAAATTGATATTAATGAACTAGTCTAAATTGGCAGAAATGTTGACCAAATTGATATTAATGAACTTGTCTAAAATGACAGAAATAGTGACCAAATTGATATTAATGAACTTGTCTAAAATGACAGAAATAGTGAGCAAATTGATATTAATGAACTTGTCTAAAATGGCTGAAATCAGAAATGGTGACCAAATTGATATTAATAAACTTGTCTAAAATGGATGAAATGAGAAATAGTGACCAAATTGATATTAATGAACCTGTCTAAAAAGGATGAAATGAGAAATAGTGACCAAATTGATGTTAATAAACTTGTCTAAAATGGTAGAAATAGTGACCAAATTGATAGTAGTGAACTTGTCTAAAATGGCAGAAATCAGAAATAGTGACCAAATTGATATTAATAAACTTGTCTAAAATGGTTGAAATCAGAAATGGTGACCAAATTGATATTAATAAACTTGTCTAAAATGGATGAAATGAGAAATAGTGACCAAATTGATATTAATAAACTTGTCTAAAATGGCAGAAATAGTGACCAAATTGATATTAGTGAACTTGTCTAAAATGGCTGAAATCAGAAATAGTGACCAAATTGATATTAATAAACTTGTCTAAAATGGCAGAAATAGTGACCAAATTGATAATAATGAACTCGTCTAAATTGGCAGAAATAGTGACCAAATTGATATTAATAACTTGTCTAAAATGGCTGAAATCAGAAATAGTGACCAAATTGATTTAATAAACTTGTCTAAAATGGCTGAAATCAGAAATAGTGACCAAATTGATATTAATAAACTTGTCTAAAATGGCAGAAATAGTGACCAAATTGATATTAATGAACCTGTCTAAAATGACAGAAATAGTGAGCAAATTGATATTAATGAACTTGTCTAAAATGGCGAAATAGTGACCAAATTGATATTAATGAACTTGTCTAAAATGGCAGAAATGTTGACCAAAGTGATATTAATGAACTTGTCTAAAATGGCAGAAATAGTGACCAAATTGATATTAATGAACTTGTCTAAAATGGCAGAAATAGTGACCAAATTGATAGTAGTGAACTTGTCTAAAATGGCTGAAATCAGAAATGGTGACCAAATTGATATTAATAAACTTGTCTAAAATGGATGAAATGAGAAATAGTGACCAAATTGATATTAATAAACTTGTCTAAAATGGCAGAAATAGTGACCAAATTTATATTAATGAATCGTCTAAATTGGCAGAAATAGTGACCAAATTGATATTAATAAACTTGTCTAAAATGGCTGAAATCAGAAATGGTGACCAAATTGATATTAATAAACTTGTCTAAGATGGCTGAAATCAGAAATAGTGACCAAATTGATATTAATGAACCTGTCTAAAATGGATGAAATGAGAAATAGTGACCAAATTGATGTTAATAAACTTGTCTAAAATGGCAGAAATAGTGACCAAATTGATAGTAGTGAACTTGTCTAAAATGGCAGAAATCAGAAATAGTGACCAAATTGATATTAATAAACTTGTCTAAAATGGTTGAAATCAGAAATGGTGACCAAATTGATATTAATAAACTTGTCTAAAATGGATGAAATGAGAAATAGTGACCAAATTGATATTAATAAACTTGTCTAAAATGGCAGAAATAGTGACCAAATTGATATTAGTGAACTTGTCTAAAATGGCTGAAATCAGAAATAGTGACCAAATTGATATTAATAAACTTGTCTAAAATGGCAGAAATAGTGACCAAATTGATAATAATGAACTCGTCTAAATTGGCAGAAATAGTGACCAAATTGATATTAATGAACTCGTCTAAAATGGCTGAAATAGTGACCAAATTGATATTAATAAACTTGTCTAAAATGGCAGATATGGTGACCAAATTGATATTAATGAACTTGTCTAAAATGGCAGAAATAGTGACCAAATTGATAGTAGTGAACTTGTCTAAAATGGCAGAAATCAGAAATAGTGACCAAATTGATATTAATAAACTTGTCTAAAATGGTTGAAATCAGAAATGGTGACCAAATTGATATTAATAAACTTGTCTAAAACGGATGAAATGAGAAATAGTGACCAAATTGACATTAATAAACTTGTCTAAAATGGCAGAAATAGTGACCAAATTGATATTAGTGAACTTGTCTAAAATGGCTGAAATCAGAAATAGTGACCAAATTGATATTAATAAACTTGTCTAAAATGGCAGAAATAGTGACCAAATTGATATTAATGAACTCGTCTAAATTGGCAGAAATAGTGACCAAATTTATATTAATGAACTCGTCTAAAATGGCAGAAATAGTGACCAAATTGATATTAATGAACTCGTCTAAATTGGCAGAAATAGTGACCAAATTGATATTAATAAACTTGTCTAAGATGGCTGAAATCAGAAATAGTGACCAAATTGATTTAATAAACTTGTCTAAAATGGCAGAAATAGTGACCAAATTGATATTAAAAACTTGTCTAAAATGGCAGATATGGTGACCAAATTGATATTAATGAACTTGTCTAAAATGGCAGAAATAGTAAACAAATTGATATTAATGAACTCGTCTAAATTGGCAGAAATAGTGACCAAATTGATATTAATGAACTCGTCTAAAATGGCAGAAATAGTGACCAAATTGATATTAATGAACTCGTCTAAATTGGCAGAAATAGTGACCAAATTGATATTAATGAACTCGTCTAAAATGGCAGAAATAGTGACCAAATTGATATTAATGAACTCGTCTAAATTGGCAGAAATGTTTGACCAAATTGATATTAATGAACTTGTCTAAAATGACAGAAATAGTGACCAAATTGATATTAATGAACTCGTCTAAAATGACAGAAATAGTGACCAAATTGATATTAATGAACCTGTCTAAAATGGCAGAAATAGTGACCAAATTGATATTAATGAACCTGTCTAAAATGACAGAAATAGTGACCAAATTGATATTAATGAACCTGTCTAAAATGGCAGAAATAGTGACCAAATTGATATTAATGAACTTGTCTAAAATGGCAGAAATAGTGACCAAATTGATATTAATGAACTCGTCTAAATTGGCAGAAATAGTGACCAAATTGATATTAATGAACTCGTCTAAAATGGCAGAAATAGTGACCAAATTGATATTAATGAACTTGTCTAAAATGGCAGAAATAGTGACCAAATTGATATTAGTGAACTTGTCTAAAATGGCAGAAATCAGAAATAGTGACCACGTGGAGCTGTTTTGAGTGACTCACATAAACCAATGTTGCAAAATCTCACAATGTAGCGTAGCGTAGTCGGGGAAGTGATATGTCAGCTCGAACCAATAGCAGGGACTGGGATCAGCAAAAATGAAACTGTAGTCAAACGTCAGGGAAAAAAAAAAAGAAAACACAGTAATACAAAAGATTTAGAAAGAAGACGATGCCAACATAAACCAGAAGGCAATACAACAAGGACAATGGACAAGGTGGGGAAAGTGCACTGTAAACAAGTCTCAACTGGAATGACATGTGGCATATGGACTCTGTCAGCATCACTTTCATCCTTGTGTCTGTATATGACCTCCTGCCCTCCATGTAAATCGGGTGAAACGGGGGAAATCACACGACCTTGTGTGCCCGTTCTGCCGTTCTCGCCAGGGCAAACAAATGATGGCAAATGTCCTGAGTATATACAAAGAGTGCTAAGCCAAGGAAGATACACATGGAGGTACGATCATGTTCTTAAAGAGATCACACAAACGATCAGTACAGAAGATCCGTCAAGTTTCCACACGGCAGGAGGCAGCAAAACAGTGGCCTGAAAAAGCTGTGACATCAGGAACATGGAAGCAGAGTCTGCTGGCTGGAGTGGATGACTGGGAGGGTACAATAGATCTCCAAAACAAGTGCCACTGCCGGCATTTAAGCAAACAGGAACCAGAAAAAAAAACACGAAAATAGAATCAGATCGCGTATTTCATACAACCAGACAAGACAGGAACAAACTTTCGGCCAACTGGCCTCTGTCAAGCGTAAACGTAAGATCACAAACGAACAAACACTAAATACAAAACTTAGGAGAAAAAGACTGAAACTTCCCTGCTGCTTCGTCCCACTGCACGCTTGACAAAGGCGAAAATTTGTGCTTGTCTTGTCTAGTTGTATAAAATACGTGCTCTGATTCTATTTTCTGGTTACCCAGATATCATCAACAAGAGCAGTAAGGGACCGGATACAGTTCTCCATTCCCATTCATCAAAACAAATGAACAGAACAGCATCCAGGAGTCATGACCTGGATATGGCCCAGCCCCCTCAGATGTAAGCAGTTTAGGACTGAAACACTTGATGGGGGGGGGGGGGGGGGCTTCTCCTATAAGGACCGTCTGCTGTCCCGCTCTTCCAACAGCGTCTTGCTATTGCCTTCATCCTATCTGAAACCATACAATTTCTATTTCCAGAACATTTTGAAATTTTGTCAAATGTTTTTATCTAATTTTCTGAGGATCATCTCCCATTTGTCATAACATCGAGGCTTGCTACAGCTTCAGTTAGTGTTCTATAATGATATTGCCGATTTCCTTCATTTACAGCACAAAGCTCTTGGATACTATTTCAACCACTTAGATATGTATACGTTCAATATTTAACCCTTTGACTCATGCACCCGATCCACCAACTGCAAAAACTTAACTGTTTGACTTCCTCACCCTCTCCACCAGCTTCCCTGCGACCGCAGAATTATGGAACTATCTAGTTAGGACCGGGTGTAGGGGGCTCTGGATAGAGGTAGTACCTTTGCTGTCTGGCGGCTGCATAATACCTGGTAGGGTGGACGGGCACCACTGGTCCTCATCCATCTCCTAAATGTATCACGTGCTGGCTCCAAGCACCACACCCCGGGACACCGCTTCAGCCAGTGGGCTAAACCACGTGAGGGGGCGGTGTTTACACTGCACCGCTAGGCGGAGGAGCTGCTCTTTGCAGCCAATGGCTAGAGGGCGGAGGAGATCCTGGATGGATCCAACGGCCAAGTGTAGGGGAGTAAACCTTTAAAATCAGGAGTGGAGCCCCGAAGGCGGACCAGTGCGCTGTGCTCACTGACTCCGGCAGCTCCTGCAGCCAACCTAATGCCAAACGTACTGCTTTGCATTCTTTGGAGTACACCAGCGAGGCCGAGAGGGGGTTCTTGACGACTAGGTAACCCAGGA
This sequence comes from Monoplex corrugatus, assembly GCA_030674185.1. NCBI lineage: Eukaryota > Metazoa > Mollusca > Gastropoda > Littorinimorpha > Ranellidae > Monoplex > Monoplex corrugatus. The sequence goes on from JAPXFY010000026.1 coordinate 58,902,179, forward strand.
CCTCCATATATCTTGCCCAGGCTTGCGCCCTGGAGAGGTCACTCCAATGCCGCTGTCTCAGCGGCAGAAACAACACGGGAAGCAGCAGTTACGAGTCTAGAGCATATTGGCGAGAGCTCTGGTGCTACGGGTTGCCTCCGACGGTGGGAGGGATCATCGCGTCCCACTGGTCAGCTATCGCCCGCCTCAAGCTGGGCAGACCCCAGCCAGTAAGGTGCTGACCCGTCACAGTCTGCCTGCTTCAATGGGTGCTTGGAGCTCAGGATAATACCGAAGAGCAGACTGTAAACCCTGCACCAGGCAAAGAAAAAAGAAATAAAACAAAGCCGCCAATGCTGAGACTGGCAACCTGGAACGTCAGGACCATGTGTCCTGGCCTCTCTGACGATCTCCAACAGGTCGACGATGAAAGAAAGACAGCAGTCATCAGTCGCGAGCTCAAGAGGCTCAATATTGATATCGCTGCGCTGCAGGAAACCAGACTTCCATCAAACGGCAGCCTAAAAGAAAAGGACTACATATTCTTCTGGCAGAGGAAGGCCCCGGAGGAGCACCGAGTGCACGGCATAGGTTTTGCAGTGAGAAACTCTCTACTGTCTTCAATCGAACCGCCCTCAGAAGGCACAGCTCGCATCTTTTCCCTTCGCCTCTCAACCACCTCAGGCCCTGTGAACATCATAAGCGTCTACGCCTCACACTTTGCTCTTCAGCAGAGGCGAAGGACGAGTTCTACGAGGAGCTTGAGACCGCCATCAAGAAGCTACCCACCTCAGAACACTTGTACCTTCTCGGTGATTTTAATGCTCTGGTTGGTTCAGACCATATCTCCTGGCCCCGATGCATCGGCCACTTTGGCGTCGGCAAACTTAACGAGAACGGGCAACGACTCCTTGAGCTATGCTCCTTTCGTGACCTCTGCATCACGAACACTTTCTTCACCATAAAACTCAGCCACAGAATGTCCTGGCGGCATCTCAGATCTCGTCACTGGCACCAGTTGGATCTCGTCATCACTCGAAGACCCTCGCTGAACTGTGTTCTCACTACTCGCAGCTATCATAGCGCTGACTGCGACACTGACCACTCTCTGGCCGCCAGCAAGGTGCGTCTTCAAGCCAAGCGAATTCATCGATCAAAGCAGAAAGGACGCCCTCGCATCAATACAGCCATGTCATCAGTCCCTGAACTACGTGAACGCTTTGAAGACGCCATCCAAGAGGCCCTTAGCAACTGCCCAACCAGCAGTGCGGAAGAGAGGTGGAAACACATCCGTGATGCCACATACAAGTCTGCTGTTGGCGCTTTTGGAAAGAAAGAGCAGAGAAATCCCGACTGGTTTGAAGCCAGAATTGTGGACCTTGAGCCAGCCATCTCATTCAAAAGAACTGTCTTACTCAACTACAAACACGATCCCTGTGAAAAGACACTTGCCGCCCTCAGGAGGGCTAGAAGCGACGCCCAGCGGATTGCTAGACAGTTCGCCAACAACTACTGGCAGAACCTATGTCGAAGCATCCAACTGTCCGCCGACTGCGGCAACATTCGAGGCATGTACGAGGGTATGAAAAAGGCCTTTGGCCCATGCGCCATCAAGATCGTCCCGCTGAAATCCACCACTGGCGAAATCATCACCGATCGTGCAAACCAAATGGAGAGATGGGCAGAACACTGCCAAGAGCTATACTCGAGGGAGACCATTGTTACAGACTCAGCGGTGGAAAACACGAGCCTCCTGCCAGTCATGGAAGAGCTCGATGACCCACCCACCACCAAGGAGCTCAGCATGGCCATCGACTCTCTAGCCAGCGGCAAACCCCAGGAAACGATGGCATCCCCCCATGAGGTCATCATAGCAAGCAAACATACCAGCCTCCTCGATCACCTCCACGAACTCCTGCTACAGTGCTGGGAGGAAGGAACTGTGCCTCAGGACATGCGAAATGCCAACATCATCACGCTCTACAAGAACAAAGGCGATCGCAGTGATTGTAACAACTATCGCGGAATATTTCTCAAAGCATTGTCGGGAAGACCTTTGCCCACGTCGTACTGAACAGACTGCAGTTGCTTGCAGAACGCGTCTACCCAGAGGCGCAGTGCGGGTTTAGAGCTGAGAGATCAGCGATCAACATGATATTCTCTCTGAGGCAGCTGCAAGAGAAGTGCCGCCAGCAGAGACGCCCTCTGTACATCGCCTTCATAGACCTGACCAAGGCGTTCGATTTGGTCAGCAGGACAGGCCTGTTTACACTCCTGCAGAGAATTGGATGTCCCCCCAAGCTCCTGAGGATGATCATATCCTTTCATGAGGACATGAAAGGCACCGTCCAGTACGTTGGCTCCTCCTCGACCCCTTCCCCATCAAAAGCGGAGTCAAACAGGGGTGTGTCCTCGCCCTGACACTTTTCGGCATCTTGTTCTCCCTGCTGCTGCGCTACCCTTCAGTCAATCCGAAGAAGGCGTCTACCTTCACACCGGGAGCAACGGCAGCCTGTTCAACCTCGCACGCCTCCGTGCAAAGACGAAAGTGCGAAAAGTCCTCATTCGAGAAATGCTGTTTGCTGACAATGCTGCCTTGACGGCACACACCGAGGCTACCCTCCAGAGCTCATTAGCTGTTTCGCTCATGCCTGCAAAGAATTTGGCCTCACGATCAGCCTAAAGAAGACCAACGTCCTGGTCAAGATGTCAGCTCGGCTCCTCGCATTTCCATCGTGACTGCACTCTCGACGTGGTGGAAGACTTCATATACCTTGGTTCCACCATCTCCAGCAGTCTCAACCTGAACACCGGCCTGAACTCAAGGATCGGCAAGGCATCAGCAGCAATGGCCCGCCTGTCAAAGAGAGTTTGGGGAAAACTCCATGCTGACCATCAAGACAAAGTCTAAAGTGTACCAAGTCTGCGTGCTGAGCACACTGTTGTATGGATGCAAGACCTGGACTTATACTCCTGTCAAGAACGCAGGCTCAACACCTTTCACCTACGCTGCCTCAGAAGGATTCATGGCATTTCATGGCAGGACCACTCCCCAACAAGGACGTCCTAGCACGTGCAGGAACTCTCAGCATGTTTGCCCTGTTCACAAAGAGACGCTTGCGCTGGCTTGGCCATGTTACCCGCATGCAAGATGGCAGAATACCCAAAGACATTTTGTACGGCGAGCTTGCTACTGGCTCCAGACCCACGGGAAGGCCCATACTCCGCTACAAAAATGTGTGCAAGCGGGACCTCAAGGCAGGTGGCATTGCACCAGCAGGCTTCGAAGTGGTAGCAGCAGACCGCAGCAGCTGGAAACTTGCCATCAGTTCGGCCATCAAGACATCCGAGCAGAGGAGAGAAGAGCAGTGGGAGGTAAGAAGAGCACGCAGACACCAGAGAGCAGGGTCAGCGCCTTCGGACGACGCCATCTTCACGTGCAGCAACTGCAACAGGACCTGCCGTTCGAGGATCGGGCTCTACAGCCACAGCCGGTGCTGCAGTTCCACCACAGAATGACTTCCAAGGCGCCATCTCCATTGTCTCCCGAGACAGACGGATGCCAATACAAATATAATACAATAGTTAGGACTTCAGGACCTGGCCAGCGAGTCTTCTGGGTTTATCATATTTCCAGAGTCCTCAATATATTCCCGCAAAGCAGGAATCTGGTGGAGAGGGTGAGGGAGTCAGAGGGTTAAGTTTTTGTTTTCCTAGCATGGTTAACGATACAGGATACTGATGGACGGGGTATGAGAGTCACAGGTTAAGTCAACTTTACATGAATGACGCTTTACCACTTGCACGACACAAATGCATGTCATTAAATCAGTTTTCATTCTATTCTTACTTAAAAAGTAGTTTTACCATGTTTGTAGAGTTTTCATGTACTGACCCTAGAGATATCCTTTACAACAAAAACAATGATATTATTTCGGTAGTCCAGCTGATTCTCACATCCCCTGTTGGCAGATTGTTATGAAGAGTTAATTAATTGTTGTATGTTATTATTTGACACTGTTAATTCATTATTCTGAAATATTAATTGTAAGTGTACCCCTACATTCAAACTTCTGCTAACTCTCCCCAACCCTACCCTTTTTGTGTATTTCCTTTTCTTTTCATTTTTTCTTTGTGTGTGTGTGTGTGTGTTTGTTTGTTTGTTTTGTGTGTGTGTGTGTGTGTGTGTGTGTGTGTGTGTGTGTGTGTGTGTGTGTGTGTGTGTGTGTGTGTGTGTGTGTGTGTGTGTGTGTGTGTGTGTGTGTGTGTGTGTGTGTGTGTGTGTGTAAACTCACTATTGTGAACAGACATTAAATAAAAGATTCCTTCCTTCGGATTTCGATCGTAACATTTATGCTTTCATTATTTCCGCTTTTAGCTGTATGTTATATTGTAATTGTCAATACTTTTAGCTGTATGTTATATTGTAATTGTCAATACTTTTAGCTGTATGTTATATTGTAATTGTCAATACTTTTAGGCTGTATGTTATATTGTAATTGTCAATATATTTGCTGTATGTTATATTTGTAATTGTCAATACTTTTAGCTGTTGTTAGTATTGTAATTGTCATACGTTTAGCTGTATGTTATTATTGTAATTGTCAATACTTTGCTGTATGTTATTTGTAATTGTCAATATCTTTTAGTGTTGTTTTTGATTAATTGTCAATACTTTTAGCTGTATGTTAATTTGTAATGTCAATACTTTTAGCGTATGTTATATTGTAATTGTCAATACAGTTTCTTATGATAGCGTGACAATGAATGGTTTATGATGACGTGTATGTCAGTGAATGAGTGAGTGTGTGTGTGTGTATGTATGTGTGTGTGTATGTAAGCGAATGAGTGTGTGTGTGTGTGTGTGTGTGTGTGTGTGTGTGTGTGTGTGCGTGTGCGAGCGTGTGCGAGCGTGCGTGTATAATACATTCATTGGTGTGTGCGTATGTATGCGTGTGTGTGTTTGTGTGTGCGTATTGCGTGTATGCATATACTCATTCGTGTGTGTGTGTGTATGCATGTATAAGCGTCCATACATCCATAAGTCTGATGTGTGTATGCGTGTACATGTATATGTATAGGTGCGCGTGCATGTACGTATGTGTGTGCAGGCAGTGCAGCCATTGATAGGTTTGGAATACTACACAGAAAAGTGAACAATTACGTTTCCTTCCAAAACATCAAACGTCTATTTGCCTGTACATGTAATTTAACATCTGTGCTTAACCTGTGTGGCAACAGATCTCAGCCGAAATAATGAGGGGAAAGTAACATCATTAAACACGAATATTAGTCATGGAATTGATCATCTGTTTTTTTTGTTTTTGTTTTTTTGGGGTGAGGTGGGGTACGGATAATTGGCGCGCGCGCGCGTGTGTGTGTGTGTGTGTGTGTGTGTGTGTGTGTGTGTGTGTGTGGTGTGGTGTGTGTGTGTGTGTGTGTGTGTGCGGTGTGAGTGTGTTTTGTGTGTGTTTATGTGAAGTGTGGTGTGTATGTGTGCGCGTGTGAGTGTGGTGAGTGTGTGTGTTGTGTGTGTTGTGGTGTGTATATGTGTGTGTGTTGTGCGTTGTGTATGTGTTTGTGTGTGTGTGTGTGTGATGTGTGTTTGTGTGAGTTCGTTCGTTCGTTCTTGATTTAACGTCTTTTCACTATAAGTGTATTAGACGGATTGTGTGAGTGTGTGTGTGGTGTGGCATGTGTGTGGTGTGAGTGTGGGTGTGTGTGTGTTTGTGTATGCGTTCATGAGAGTGTGTTTCTGTTGCTTTCGTTGTTCATAATTTTTAGCGTATGTGTCTGCGTGCGTGCGTGTGTGGTGCGCGCGCGCGCGGTGTGTGTGTGTGTGTGTACGCGCGCGCGCGCGTGCACGTGTGTTTGCGTATGTGTTCCTGGGAGTGTGTTTTTGTTGCTTTCGTTGTTGTTAATTTTGAGCGTATATGTATGTGTGTGCGTGCGTGCGTGCGTGTGTCTGTCTGTCTTTGTGCTGTGTTCATGAATGTGTGTTGTTGTTTTCGTTGCTGTTGTTGCTGCTATTTTGTGGTTGTGTATGGGTATGTGCGTGCGTGTATGTATGTGCAAAAGCAAGCACACAATGGTGTGAGTCTGTGAGTACGTGTATACGTGTATGTGTATGTGCGTTGGTGTGTGCATTTACCTAATCTGTTTATGTGCGCTCGCGTGCTTGCCGCTGTGTGTGTATGTGTGATTGTGCGTGCGTGTATGGTTGTGTTTGTGTCAGTGCGCGTGCGCGCCTGTGTGTATATGTGTTTGTTTGTAATTGTGTGTTCTGACGATCGTTTTGTGTGTGTGTGTGTGTGGTGTGTGTGTGTGTGTGTGTGTGTGTGCGCGCGCACACGTGCGCACTTGTGTGTATGTGTTTGTATGTGTTAGTGCATGTGTGTATGTGTGTGTATGTGTGCGTGTATGTCTGTGTTTGTTCGTGTGCATGTGTGTATGTGTATGCGTGCGTATGTGTGCGTGTGCCAATAAAAGAGTGAGTGTGTGTGTGTGTGGTGCGCGCGCGCTCGCATGTGTGTGTGTGCGTATATGTGTGTATACCTGTGTGTTCCTGTGTGTGTATATGTGTGTACACGCGTGCACCAGCGTGTGCATATATGCCTTTGTGTGTGTGTGTGTGTGTGTGTGTGTGTGTGTGTGTGTGTGTTACACGCACGCGCGTGTGTGTATGCTTTTGCTCAGTATGTTGTGCCTTTATTATTGCATGAAGCGCCAGTGTACGGTAATGAAAAGATGTTGAATGCATGTAAAAAAACAAAGCGCCCACAGAAACCAACAGAGGAAGAAACAAGCGACACAAATACCTCAAAATAAATCAGTGGAGAAAAGTTGACTAACAAACAAACAAATAGATGAATAAATAATTAAGGCATATACAAGACATGATATAAACATACGAACAGATAAATAAGAAGAAATTAACGATCATTGATAACGGATCATTAGGAGAGAGATTCATCGCACTCTGATTGTGAATATCATCTGCACGTAAGAAAGACGTGTATAATCAATATCAAACAACTAGTACTGTTATAAGTTTCAACCACAGAATTATTTCACCTTAATTATTGTCAGGTCCCGAGACTCAAGTCTGCATTTACTCTGAAAGTATGTTGTAATTTTGTGTTCGTAATAACAGTGATTCATCTAAGGCAAACATACATCTCATCCAGTGTCAAAGTAAATCAGAATCAAAATCATCTTTCTCTGACTTTGTCTTCTTTGTCTGTTTCTTCTTGTCTTTTTTTCTGTCTGTCTTTCTTTCATTCTTCTTGTCTTTTTTTCTGTCTGTCTTTCTGTCTTTCTCTCTCACATGCAATAACGAGAGTATTAAAATTTTCAGCGGAAGTCTAATTGTGAACAAGAATTCAGACAAAATGAAATCAGAAACTACGGAAACAAGGTTGGTTCGAGCCATGCATACAACAGACAATGATCTCAATGAAGCTTTAGATTTGTGTAATACAATTGTAAAGGAACAAATAGAAAGTATAAAAACAATGAACGTACATATCAACGAAAATAGACAAACGTCCACAGTGTCATTGAAATATAAATCCTAACAAACGTCCACAGTGTCATTGAAATATAAATCCTAACAAGCGTCCACAGTGTCATTGAAATATAAATCCTAACAAATGTCCACAGTGTCATTGAAATATAAATCCTAACAAGCGTCCACAGTGTCATTGAAATATAAATCCTAACAAACGTCCACAGTGTCATTGAAATATAAATCCTAACAAGCGTCCACAGTGTCATTGAAATATAAATCCTAACAAATGTCCACAGTGTCATTGAAATATAAATCCTAACAAACGTCCACAGTGTCATTGAAATATAAATCCTAACAAATGTCCACAGTGTCATTGAAATATAAATCCTAACAAGCGTCCACAGTGTCATTGAAATATAAATCCTAACAAATGTCCACAGTGTCATTGAAATATAAATCCTAACAAGCGTCCACAGTGTCATTGAAATATAAATCCTAACAAACGTCCACAGTGTCATTGAAATATAAATCCTAACAAGCGTCCACAGTGTCATTGAAATATAAATCCTAACAAATGTCCACAGTGTCATTGAAATATAAATCCTAACAAACGTCCACAGTGTCATTGAAATATAAATCCTAACAAATGTCCACAGTGTCATTGAAATATAAATCCTAACAAGCGTCCACAGTGTCATTGAAATATAAATCCTAACAAATGTCCACAGTGTCATTGAAATATAAATCCTAACAAACGTCCACAGTGTCATTGAAATATAAATCCTAACAAGCGTCCACAGTGTCATTGAAATATAAATCCTAACAAACGTCCACAGTGTCATTGAAATATAAATCCTAACAAACGTCCACAGTGTCATTGAAATATAAATCCTAACAAGCGTCCACAGTGTCATTGAAATATAAATCCTAACAAACGTCCACAGTGTCATTGAAATATAAATCCTAACAAGCGTCCACAGTGTCATTGAAATATAAATCCTAACAAGCGTCCACAGTGTCATTGAAATATAAATCCTAACAAGCGTCCACAGTGTCATTGAAATATAAATCCTAACAAATGTCCACAGTGTCATTGAAATATAAATCCTAACAAACGTCCACAGTGTCATTGAAATATAAATCCTAACAAGCGTCCACAGTGTCATTGAAATATAAATCCTAACAAACGTCCACAGTGTCATTGAAATATAAATCCTAACAAACGTCCACAGTGTCATTGAAATATAAATCCTAACAAGCGTCCACAGTGTCATTGAAATATAAATCCTAACAAACGTCCACAGTGTCATTGAAATATAAATCCTAACAAGCGTCCACAGTGTCATTGAAATATAAATCCTAACAAGCGTCCACAGTGTCATTGAAATATAAATCCTAACAAGCGTCCACAGTGTCATTGAAATATAAATCCTAACAAATGTCCACAGTGTCATTGAAATATAAATCCTAACAAACGTCCACAGTGTCATTGAAATATAAATCCTAACAAGCGTCCACAGTGTCATTGAAATATAAATCCTAACAAGCGTCCACAGTGTCATTGAAATATAAATCCTAACAAACGTCCACAGTGTCATTGAAATATAAATCCTAACAAGCGTCCACAGTGTCATTGAAATATAAATCCTAACAAGCGTCCACAGTGTCATTGAAATATAAATCCTAACAAGCGTCCACAGTGTCATTGAAATATAAATCCTAACAAATGTCCACAGTGTCATTGAAATATAAATCCTAACAAACGTCCACAGTGTCATTGAAATATAAATCCTAACAAGCGTCCACAGTGTCATTGAAATATAAATCCTAACAAACGTCCACAGTGTCATTGAAATATAAATCCTAACAACGTCCACAGTGTCATTGAAATATAAATCCTAACAAGCGTCCACAGTGTCATTGAAATATAAATCCTAACAAACGTCCACAGTGTCATTGAAATATAAATCCTAACAAGCGTCCACAGTGTCATTGAAATATAAATCCTAACAAGCGTCCACAGTGTCATTGAAATATAAATCCTAACAAGCGTCCACAGTGTCATTGAAATATAAATCCTAACAAATGTCCACAGTGTCATTGAAATATAAATCCTAACAAACGTCCACAGTGTCATTGAAATATAAATCCTAACAAGCGTCCACAGTGTCATTGAAATATAAATCCTAACAAGCGTCCACAGTGTCATTGAAATATAAATCCTAACAAATGTCCACAGTGTCATTGAAATATAAATCCTAACAAACGTCCACAGTGTCATTGAAATATAAATCCTAACAAGCGTCCACAGTGTCATTGAAATATAAATCCTAACAAGCGTCCACAGTGTCATTGAAATATAAATCCTAACAAACGTCCACAGTGTCATTGAAATATAAATCCTAACAACCGTCCACAGTGTCATTGAAATATAAATCCTAACAAACGTCCACAGTGTCATTGAAATATAAATCCTAACAAGCGTCCACAATGTCATTGAAATATAAATCCTAACAACCGTCCACAGTGTCATTGAAATATAAATCCTAACAAACGTCCACAGTGTCATTGAAATATAAATCCTAACAAGCGTCCACATGTCATTGAAATATGAATCCTAACAAGCGTCCACAGTGTCATTGAAATATGATTCCTAACAAACGTCCACATGTCATTGAAATATGATTCCTAACAAACGTCCACATGTCATTGAAATATGATTCCTAACAAACGTCCACATGTCATTGAAATATGATTCCTAACAAACGTCCACATGTCATTGAAATATGAATCCTAACAAACGTATCGTCTTTCAAAGAGAACATATGAAAACAAAAATATAAAGTATGAACAGCAAAATGTATAATGATGATGTTGTGCTTGAGGAACTAGTAGCTTCGATAAAATAACACAAATAATTTGGGTAGACACATACGTTTTTGTTGTTGTTGTTATTGTTTGTTTGTTTGTTGTGTGTGTGTGTGTGTGTTTGTTTGTTTGTTTTGTGTGTGTGTGTGTGTTTGTTTGTTTGTTTGTTTGTGTGTGTGTGTGTTTGTTTGTGTTTGTTTGTTTGTGTGTGTGTGTGTGTGTGTTTGTTGTTTGTGTGTGTGTGTGTGTGTGTTTGTTGTTTGTTTGTTTGTGTGTGTGTGTGTGTTTGTTTGTTTGTTTGTTTTGTGTGTGTGTGTGTGTGTGTGCGTGTGTGTGTTTGTTTGTTTGTTTGTTTGTTTTGTTTGTGTGTGTGTGTGTTTGTTTGTTTGTTTGTGTGTGTGTGTGTGTTTGTTTGTTTTGTGTGTGTGTGTGTGTTTGTTTGTTTGTTTGTTTGTTTTGTGTGTGTGTGTGTTTGTGTTGTTTGTTTGTTTGTGTGTGTGTGTGTGTTTGTTTTGTGTGTGTGTGTGTGGTTTGTTTGTTTGTTTGTTTGTTTGTGTGTGTGTGTGTTTGTTTGTTTGTTTGTTTGTGTGTGTGTGTGTGTTTGTTTTGTGTGTGTGTGTGTGTTTGTTTGTTTGTTTGTTTGTGTGTGTGTGTGTGTGTGTGTGTGTGTGTGTGTGTGTGTGTGTGTGTGTGTGTGTGTGTGTGGTGTGTGTGTGTGTGTGTGTAAAACAAATCCAAGGCACAAAACAATATACTCACATATACAATTTCGACTCTAGAACATTTTAAAGAGAGTTTTAATTACAGAATAACCAAACTAAAATGGGCAAAAATACTATATGATATTGATTATATGTGCATGTTGTTGGGTGTTGTTCAGAAATACTTTGCAAATAATCGGAAGTTGTACGTGACATTAATTGATTTTGAGAAATCATTTGATTTCGTTTCAGGAAGATGTTTGTGGCCAGTTTTAACGAAGTATGATATTAGGTGAAAATGATATTAGTATGTGAAAAGTATGTGTAAAGAGGTAAAGGCTCACTTTAGATCTGGGGCCAGATTTAGTGATTAGAGAACTGTCAAGGTGTTTAGCAAGGAGATGTCTGTAGTCATGTTCTGTTCTCTTTGTTTATAAACGAATTAGCTCAGGGGATGACACATAAGGGCACAGATGATTAAATATTTCATGTTGTTTTACGGATTTTTTTTTACTCTCCTGTTTGTTGATGGTATTCGTCTTTTATCGGAAACTCTTACTGGTTTGCAGATTGAAATGAACAGTCTCTATCGAGCAGCAACAAACATTTACTTTTTTCAGAAAGGGAGAACACCTAGATGCACATGAGAAATGATGTAATGGAGGCACCGGAATATCTGCCGTAAACAGTTGTAATATTTTGGTATTCATTTTACTACAAGGTTAAGCTGTAAGTTTGCTTGTGATCAAGTGATACACAGAACTAAGAAGGGAGCTCTCACTGTTTTAAAGAATTTGAATAAACTGGACAACTACCTAACAGGATATCTGACTCCACAAACCAACCTAACGTACCATAAGGTCAAGACATTTGGGGTTTGCACGAAAGTATTACAATGGCAAGGTTCGTTCCCCGATGAGGCCTCGTCTTTTCTCCTTAGTTTGATCGGAAAATGGAACTGAACGTCTCGTCCTTGGGAAGGGGACAAAAAGCGAGCCGGACCTGTGTGTCCTCTGACAAGTGTCTTCTGACAGTATTGACACCTGTGTCTTCTGACAGTATTGACACCTGTGTCTTCTGACAGTATTGACACCTGTGTCTTCTGACAGTATTGACACCTGTGTGACTTCTGACAGTTTTGACACCTGTGTGACTTCTGACAGTTTTGACACCTGTGTGTCTTCTGACAGTATTGACACCTGTGTCTTCTGACAGTATTGACACCTGTGTGTCTTCTGACAGTTTTGACACCTGTGTGTCTTCTGACAGTATCGACACCTGTGTGTCTTCTGACAGTTTTGACACCTGTGTGTCTTCTGACAGTTTTGACACCTGTGTGTCTTCTGACAGTATTGACACCTGTGTGTCTTCTGACAGTTTTGACACCTGTGTGTCTTCTGACAGTATCGACACCTGTGTGTCTTCTGACAGTTTTGACACCTGTGTGTCTTCTGACAGTTTTGACACCTGTGTGTCTTCTGACAGTATTGACACCTGTGTGTCTTCTGACAGTTTTGACACCTGTGTGTCTTCTGACAGTTTTGACACCTGTGTGTCTTCTGACAGTATCGACACCTGTGTGTCTTCTGACAGTTTTGACACCTGTGTGTCTTCTGACAGTTTTGACACCTGTGTGTCTTCTGACAGTATTGACACCTGTGTGTCTTCTGACAGTATTGACACCTGTGTGTCTTCTGACAGTTTTGACACCTGTGTGGCTTCTGACAGTATTGACACCTGTGTGTCTTCTGACAGTATTGACACCTGTGTGACTTCTGACAGTATTGACACCTGTGTGTCACCTGTGTGTCTTCTGACAGTATTGGCACCTATGTGTCTTCTGACAGTATTGACACCTGTGTGTCTTCTGACAGTTTTGACACCTGTGTGTCTTCTAACAGTATTGACACCTGTGTGACACCTGTGTGTCTTCTGACAGTATTGACACCTGTGTGACACCTGTATGTCTTCTGACAGTTTTGACACCTGTGTGTCTTCTGACAGTATTGACACCTGTGTGACTTCTGACAGTATTGACACCTGTGTGACACCTGTGTGTCTTCTGACAGTATTGACACCTGTGTGACACCTGTGTGTCTTCTGACAGTATTGACACCTGTGTGACTTCTGACAGTATTGACACCTGTGGACACCTGTGTGTCTTCTGACAGTATTGACACCTGTGTGACTTCTGACAGTATTGACACCTGTGTGACACCTGTGTGTCTTCTGACAGCATTGACACCTGTGTGACTTCTGACAGTATTGACACCTGTGTGACACCTGTGTGTCTTCTGACAGTATTGACACCTGTGTGACCTCTGACAGTATTGACACCTGTGTGACACCTGTGTGTCTTCTGACAGTATTGACACCTGTATGTCTTCTGACAGTTTTGACACCTGTGTGTCTTCTGACAGTATTGACACCTGTGTGACTTCTGACAGTTTTGACACCTGTGTGTCTTCTGACAGTTTTGACACCTGTGTCTTCTGACAGCTTTGACACCTGTTGTCTTCTGACAGTATTGACACCTGTGTGACACCTGTGTGCCTCTGACAAGTGTCTTCTGACAGTTTTGACACCTGTGTGTCTTCTGACAGTTTTGACACCTGTGTGTCTTCTGACAGTTTTGACACTGTGTGACACCTGTGTGTCTTCTGACAGTATTGACACCTGTGTGACTTCTGACAGTATTGACACCTGTGTGACACCTGTGTGTCTTCTGACAGTATTGACACCTGTGTGACTTCTGACAGTATTGACACCTGTGTGACACCTGTGTGTCTTCTGACAGTATTGACACCTGTGTGACTTCTGACAGTATTGACACCTGTGTGACACCTGTGTGTCTTCTGACAGTATTGACACCTGTGTGACCTCTGACAGTATTGACACCTGTGTGACACTGTGTGTCTTCTGACAGTATTGACACCTGTATGTCTTCTGACAGTTTTGACACCTGTGTGTCTTCTGACAGTATTGACACCTGTGTGACTTCTGACAGTTTTGACACCTGTGTGTCTTCTGACAGTTTTGACACCTGTGTCTTCTGACAGCTTTGACACCTGTATGTCTTCTGACAGTATTGACACCTGTGTGACACCTGTGTGTCCTCTGACAAGTGTCTTCTGACAGTTTTGACACCTGTGTGTCTTCTGACAGTTTTGACACCTGTGTGTCTTCTGACAGTTTTGACACCTGTGTGACTTCTGACAGTTTTGACACCTGTGTGACTTCTGACAGTATTGACACCTGTGTGACTTCTGACAGTTTTGACACCTGTGTGACTTCTGACAGTTTTGACACCTGTGTGTCTTCTGACAGTATTGACACCTGTGTGACTTCTGACAGTATTGACACCTGTGTGTCTTCTGACAGTAGTGACAGGTACGGAAGGAGCAGGCAGTGGCATCAAGAGCTACCCTAACAAATTCAGAAACACCTTCACAATGCTGGACAACCTGCCCAAGTCCCCAGTACATCACCAACACCAAGCTGAGACTGTGCTAGAGCTGTGTCTCCTTTCCATCTAATTCACTGCTCAAACGAGAGTCAGAATGGTTCAGACATTCGCTTGCCAATAACTAAACTCGAGATTCCAGAGTTCGCTTCCAGCTGAGGCCTCGTCTTTTCTCCTCAGCTTGACCGGAAAATCGTACTGAAAGTCTAGTCCTTTGGAAGGGGACATAAAACAAGCTGGATCCGTGTGCCTTCTGGCCTGCACGCGCTAAAGATCTCACGGCAGTTGGAAATCATGAAGTGGAGGCCATTGCTCGGCTGCCCTGGTAAAAACATTGGAAAGACGGGTTGATATCCCATGTCCCTCCCCTTGAAGACCAATTAGCTTTCTTGCTTTTCTGAAGTCTTGATGGCGCTGCAGTGCGGCGACGAGCTCTCAAGGGAGAGAGCAGCCCCAGTTTCACGTGGTAAATCCACTGTGACAAAAGAAATATGAAAATACGAAAATGCTGGAGGATCTTACCAAGCATACCTTTTACACCAGGTACGTCAGAAGCATCATACGAATTTTCTGACCCAATACCATCTGCAGCCGACTACTACTCAAACAATACATGTACAATCAAGAGAATATTGGCACCGTCATCATGAAGATACGATAGAGATGGACTGGGTACATCATCCCAAGACAGCAGGAAACGAGGAAGACTCAGAAACACCTTGCCATAAACAGTAAAATGAAAAGTCAAAACCCTGAAACACACCGATAGTAACATCAGAGGCTGGACCAGAACAGATAGCAATGAAGGATATTCCTTGTTGTCCGATAATCATGCTAATAGGAAGCACATGAATGAGCGATTTCGTAAGAAAGTAAGTCAATGAAGAAGTGAATAAGTGAAGTACGTAAATAAATAGCAATTTCATTGACAGACTTTGTAGTTTGTTCAACAGGGGTTCATCGCACTCCAACAATTCCATATGTGCTCAACCCAAATCCACCAATAATTATCTGACAGACTCCCTAAGTCTGCGCTAAACCCTATGTGCTGACAAGGTCTTGAAATTGGGCAGGGACACTTACACTGACACCACCAGAATGATAAAACATTAAGATGGGCAGCCAACAGGCCAGTGGATCTATGAGACACTAAGCTGACACCACCAGAATGATGGAAACATTAAGATGGGAAACCAACAGGCCAGTGAACCTATGACACAGTAAGCTGACACCACCAGAATGATGGAAACATTAAGATGGGCAGCCAACAGGCCAGTGACCTATGACACAGTAAGCTGACACCACCAGAATAATGGAAACATTAAGATGGGCAGCCAACAGGCCAGTGGACCTATGACACAGTAAGCTGACACCACCAGAATGAATGGAAACATTAAGATGGGCAGCCAACAGGCCAGTGATGACCATATGACACAGTAAGCTGACACGCAACCATGAATACAGGTGAAACATTATAAGATGGGCAGCCAACAGGCCAGTGGACCTATGAACAGTAAGCTGACACCACCAGAATGATGGAAACATTAAGAGGACAGCCAACAGGCCATGGACCTATGAACAGTAAGCTGACACCACCAGAATGATGGAAACATTAAGATGGCAGCCAACAGGCCAGTGGACTATAAACAGTAAGCTGACACCACCAGAATGATGAAACATTCAGCTGGACAGCCAACAGGCCAGTGGACCTATGAAACATACACTGACACCACAGAATGATGTAAACATTAAGATGGCAGCCAACAGGCCAGTGACCTATGAAACAGTAAGCTGACACCCTGGAAAATTAAGGGCAGCCAACAGGCCAGTGGACCTATGAAACAGTAAGCTGACACCACCAGAATGATGGAAACTTAAGATGGACAGCCAACAGGCCAGTGGACCTACGAAACAGTAAGCTGACACCACCAGAATGATGGAAACATTAAGATGGACAGCCAACAGGCCAGTGGACCTATGAAACATAAGCTGACACCAGCAGGAATGATGGAAACATTAAGATGGACAGCCAACAGGCCAGTGGACCTATGAAACAGTAAGCTGACACCACCAGAATGATGGAAACTTAAGATGGACAGCCAACAGGCCATTGGACCTATGAAACACTAAGCTGACACCACCAGAATGATGGAAACATTAAGATGGACAGCCAACAGGCCAGTGGACTATGAAACACTAAGCTGACACCACCAGAATGATGGAAACATTACAGATGGACAGCCAACAGGCCAGTGGACCTATGAAACAGTAAGCTGACACCATCAGAATGATAGAAACATTAAGATGGGCAGACAACAGGCCAGTGGACCTATAAAAACTAAGCTGACACCACCAGAATGATGAAAACATTCAGATGGACAGCCAACAGGCCAGTGGACCTATGAAACAGTACACTGACACCACCAGAATGATGTAAACATTAAGATGGCAGCCAACAGGCCAGTGGACCTATGAAACACAGAAAAGTGATGAACACCACCAGGAGCTATAGGAAGCGAACCATAATGGACGGGCAGCCAACAGGCCAGTGGACCTATGAAACAGTAAGCTGACACCACCAGAATGATGGAAACGTTAAGATGGACAGCCAACAGGCCAGTGGACCTACGAAACAGTAAGCTGACACCACCAGAATGATGGAAACATTAAGATGGACAGCCAACAGGCCAGTGGAGCTATCGAAACAGTAAGCTGACACCACCAGAATGATGGAAACATTCAGTGGACAGCCAACAGGCCAGTGGACCTATGAAACACTAAGCTGACACCACCAGAATGATGGAAGACATTAAGATGGACAGCCAACAGGCCAGTGGACCTATGAAACACTAAGCTGACACCACCAGAATGATGGAGACATTAAGATGGACAGCCAACAGGCCATGAGTGAGGACACCTGATGGAAAACACTAAGCTGACCACACACAACCAGAATGATGGAAACATTAAGATGGACAGCCAACAGGTTTTAATGTTGCAGGCCGGGGTTGAACTGGAGATATCAGATCTGGAGTCCAGGGCTCTATCATAAGAAGCAACCAGCCCAGAAATGCACAACAACAAAGAGAACTGGACCAGCGGCACAACCAGCGGTAACGACACAGGGACACATGGTATTCCAAACGTCACCATGCTGCCAGCTTTACCAGACCAACATCTGGAAGGACTTCTGTCCGATGCTACTGCCCGTTTCATCCAGACCGTAGTGGAGGTGGGGTTACTTCCAGAACTGGTGCTGGCTGGAGTGACCATGAACATCATGAACATGGCCGTGTTTCTACGTCAGGGGTTTTCTGACCGCATCAACCTCTGTCTCTTCAGGTTAGTTGTGTTGTCTCTTCCATTGTTGTAGCTTTGATCAGTTATGTCGTTATTTTGATGTAGGTTTAGTGTACACATACACGTACAGATGGATAAACTGACAGCAATGTCAAATCTTCTGACCAACACTGCAGGTGTCCTGTATCTCTCGGACCTGTTTGACGTCAGGATGTATTATGATATTAGGCAGCCCTATCGCGCAGTCTCAATCCTAGATGGAATTCGATAGCATCATGATTATCATCTTCATCGTCATCATCATCGCATTGTAAAAATCTGTCCCAGCTTCTGTGGCCATTAGATGACGTAGAAAAATTAGACCATAAACAAAAAGGGTGAGCGCGCGTGCACACACAACACATCACAACACACACACACACAAACACACATCACAACACACACATACACACACACACACACACACAACACAGCACAACACAACACAACACAACACACACACAACACAACACAACACAACACAACACAACACAACACAACACAACACAACACAACACACACACACACACACACACACACACACACACACACACACACACACACACACACACACACACACACACACACACACACAACACACACACAAACAAACAACAGTAGTGCTTGCAGTTTTGAGAGATGACTATAACATTCATACAACAAAGTCAATACCGATGCTTTTTTAAATCTATTTTTCTTTATTTAAACAGCATTTGAGAACACTTATAGCAATAGCATTATATAAAGGAAGAATGTGAAAAGTTGCATGGCCTCGCTCACGTTGAATTGTGTCTGTATAATGTTTCTGTAAGGCGCAAGGCGTTCAGAGGCCTGTTTCTCTGGCTGTAAGCGTTACACAACTCTTCATTCTTAACAGCAGCAGCAGCAGCAGCATCACATAATATAAAACAGTTACATTAATAATAATAATAATGATAACAATACTGATGATGATAATGTTAATAACAACAATAATAATATAATGGTAGTGATGTTAATAATAATAATAGTAATAACAATAATAATAATAACAATAATAATAATAACAATAACAATAATGATAATACTAATAATAATAGCTACTACTACAACAATAATAACGATAACAACGCAAAGACTACTGACTTGAAGTTCGTCGGGT
This sequence comes from Monoplex corrugatus, assembly GCA_030674185.1. NCBI lineage: Eukaryota > Metazoa > Mollusca > Gastropoda > Littorinimorpha > Ranellidae > Monoplex > Monoplex corrugatus. The sequence goes on from JAPXFY010000026.1 coordinate 58,921,180, forward strand.
TCAACCTCCCCCCCCCCTCCCCCCACTACTATCCCACACAGCCCCAACCATCAGTTACAAAAACATACAGTGACATCATTCGGCTCTAAAGGACTTCAACCCACAGATCAGCCTACTACGGGCTCGTTGGGAAGACTGGGACCACACGGTCGAATCTCATCCTAAAAAAAAAAAGAAAGAAAGAAAGACAAAAAATGTATTAAAAAATACCTTGTTTGTAAAAGATCCTTGGGAGTATAAAACACAACGTTTCGAGCCCAGGCCCTTTGTCAAAACGTTGTGTTTTATAGTCCCAAGGATCTTTTACAAACAAGATATGCTTTAATATTTTGTTTTTACCCTCAAGATCCAGCAGTCACATTTTGTTTTACCGACAAAAAATATATACTTTATTACTTAAAGAACTGGGACTTTAAACCTTGGATATCAGGTTCTGTCTCTCTGTCTCTGTCTCTGTCTCTCTGTCTCTGTCTCTCTCTCTGTCGCTAACTCTTTCACTCTCTCTCTCTTTCAGTCTCTCTCTCTCTCTCTCTCTCTCTCACACACACACACACACACACACACACAAACACACACACACTCTCTCTCTGTCTCACCTCTCTCTCTCTCTCTCTCTCTCTGCTTGACTGCCTGCCTATCTATCTGTCTGTATGTCTCTCTGTCTGTCTGTCTGCCTCTCTCTATCTCTCTCTCTCTCTCTCTCTCTCTCTCTCTCTCTCGTGTTTAACTGATCGTGTTTGCTTGCTGTGATTCAGAGTATTTTGCATTATGTTTTCATTGATGATTTTATCTAGTTTAGAATCATCATCATTGAACGGCTTTTATAGTGCTCCAGGGTAGGCATTATCCGATAATTCCAACAGCCCATTGCAATGATATTTACACGTTTGTCCTGTTGGCTGTGCATATATGTATCTGTGCACACTATCCAATAATCCCAACAGTCTATTACAATGTCACCTGCACGTTCACCCTGTTGCCTGTGCATATATTCAGTTAACTGCCCCGACACACGGATGTACAAATCTCAGAAAATTTTGTTTTTCTTTTTGATTGTATTCCATCATTCCTTTTGCAATGAATCAGTTTAATAAAAAAAGAGATGTTGAGTATGTTTATTTCAAACGTAAAGACAAACTACAGAGGTCATGTTACTCATACTGGAGCGCAACCCTCCCCCCCCCCAACACACACTCACACATACACAATGAAACACACACACATACACACACACACGCAAGCGCACAAACACGCAAGTGCACAAACACGCAAGTACACTTACAAATACATACACACAAATGCACGTGCGTGCGGGCGCACACACACACACACACACACACACACACACACACACACACACACACACACACACACACACACACACACACACACACACACACACACACACACACACACACACACACACACACACTTCACACACACACACTGTGCACTCGACTTGTTCTCGTCCTATCTATCAAATCGAAAACAGTTTGTTGTTGTAAACAACTCCCGTTCACACGAAACAACCCTGGATTTTGGTGTCCCGCAGGGCTCCGTACTGGGCCCTGTTCTTTTCTCACTATACACGACTCCACTTTCAAATCTTATCACTGATCATTCTATTCGTCATCAAATGTTTGCTGATGACACACAGTTAAACAACTCTGAATCCCCTTCAAATTACTCTTCACTTATTCAATCATTGCAAGACTCTGTTTCTGACATAAAAACCTGGATGGACGATAGTCGCCTCAAGCTAAACCAAGGAAAAACCGAAGCAATGCGCTTTTCTCCCAGTCCTGCTATCTCTTCTGACCTTCCCTCTAACATTCGTTTCGAAGATTCTATTGTTGATTTCTCTGAACAGTCACGCTATCTTGGATTCTTTCTTGATTCTCATCTAACTATGAAACATCAGATCATGAAAACGTGTCAGGCCGCATACATCCAACTCCGACAAATCAGTTCCATACGTCATTACCTCACATATGAAGCAACAAAAACACTTGTAACTGCTTGTATTCTGTCCAGATTAGATTATTGCAACTCCTTACTTCTCGGCTGTCCCAAGACTCTTCTCAAACCCCTTCAACAGGTTCAAAACTCTGCAGCCAAATTAATTTTCAAAGCTCGCAAATCACACCATTGCACACCTCTCTTTAAACAACTCCACTGGCTTCCGATCGAACAAAGAATTAAGTACAAATCTGCTTGTATTTCTTTTCATGTCATCTCGGGCACTGCTCCAGCGTATATATCTGATCTATTTCAAGTCTATGTTCCTTCTCGTTCTTTACGTTCCGCTTCTGACGACAGAATATTCCGTGTCCCCGGATTCAATAGAAAGCAACATGGTGGTCGTTCCTTCTCATACTCTGCTGCTGTTGAGTGGAATTCCCTGCCTCACTCTCTCCGCCACAGCCCCTCTCTCTCTTCCTTTAAATCCAACCTGAAAACTCACTTATTCCGCCAGTACTTTTGAAACCTGAATTTTCTTGTTCTATTGTATGCGTGCGTGGGTGTGTGTGCGTGTGGGTGCGCGCGTGGGTGTTTGTGTGTGGGTGTGTTTGTGTGTGCGTGTGTGTGTCTGCATTCGTTGCTGCACACGCGTGCATGCCTACATGTATGTGTTTATGTGTATTTCTTGTATTATGTATTTTGTTGAAAATGTGTTCTCCCCTCCCATTTCACCACTTTACTCCTCCTTTTCAAATTTGTGAAGCGCTTTGAGTCCATAGAAAGCGCTATAAAAATCTCCATACTTACTTACTTACTTACACACATACACACACACACATACATATATGCACACACAAACACGTATAGATAATCACACACACGAACAAACACTACACACGCGCGCGCGAACACACACACACACACACACACACACGCGCGCGCGCGCGCACACACACACACACACACTCACTCACTCACTCACTCATACTGACACACACACTGACACACAGGCACACAGACACACACATCTCTCTCTCTCTCACATACATACACACACACACACACACACACACACATACACACACAGGCAAGCACGCTCACACAGACACATACACACACACTCACTCTCTCTATCACACACAATGCACACACACACACACACACTCACACACACACACACACACACGCACTCACACACAGATAGATAGATAGATAGATAGATAGACAGATAGACAGACAGATAGATCGACAGATAGATAGATAGACAGAGAGAGAGGCAGGCTAATATACATATACATCATCAGTGTCAACGTTGTGGTGATCAGTGACTAACACTGTGTGCAGCCTGGCTATATCAGACTCTGGCTACATCCTGTTTCTGTTGAGCAGTCGTCTTCACAGCATCTTCAGACTGATTGATCCCCTGCTGGGTCAGTATTGGCAGGTACTGTTCACTTTTGCAATTCTTAATTTCATGGAAGTTAGCGTCCGTTTAAGAGGGATTAATCGTACTCGGTCAATTCCATATCCCTCCTCCCTATCTGCCAGTGATTACCTGGCAAACTTCTTGATCTTGCGTAAAACTCTGTGTTTTCAGTTTCAGTTTCAGTTTCTCACGATGTGGTGTTTGTGTTCAGAATAAATTCCATATGCACTAAAGCCAATTATGCCATGCGTATGGTGATCATGGCACGAGCCTTATGCCTGCACATAAACCCATGAGCTGGCCAGGTCCTGAGGTCCTACCTGGCCTATGTTTTAACAAGTCTATGTTATTTTACTAGAATTGTAAAACTATGCGCTGGCAAAGTCTTGAAATGTGGGAAGGGAAGGAGAGAAGGGGGCCTCTGAAAGACAAAGCTGGCGTCACCGAAATTAGTGGAAGACTAAAATGAAAAACAAACATGGCGTTTTATGTTGCAAGGTAAGGATTGAACTCCAGACATCTGATCTGAGCTCACGGCTCTATCAACTGAGCTAACCAACCTGCAAATAGATCAATCTGCCATGATAATTATTTCATTTATTATATTTTATTTCATTTTTTTTTTCACTTTGTTTTATTGTATTTTGATTTATTTTATCTTATCTATTTTAGTTTAGTTTAGTTTAGTTTAGTTTAGTTTAGTTCAGTTTAGTTTAGTTTAGTTCGGTTTGGTTTAGTTTAGTTTAGTTTGGTTTGGTTTGGTTTGGTTTAGTTTAGTTTAGTTTAGTTTAGTTTGGTTTGTTTGGTTTGTTTAATTTAATTTAGTTTAGTTTAGTTTAGTTTAGTTTAGTTTAGTTTGGTTTGGTTTGGTTTGGTCTGGTTTGGTTTAGTTTAGTTTAGTTTAGTTTAGTTTAGTTTAGTTTAGTTTACTTAAGTTTAGTTTGTTTAGTTATTTTTTATTCAATTTTTTGATACGACTGGTTAGCTTAAACTATTTTATTTACTGTCTATGCCCGTCGATCTACAGAATCTGACAAAAAACAACAACCAACCAACAACCAACCAACCAACCAACCAACCAACCAACCAACCAACCAACCACCAACCAAACAAACAAACAAACAAACAAACAAACAAAGGTGAAGCACCAAGGTATAACCAGACAAACGTGAAACACACAAGGTCTAACCAGACAAATGTGAAGCACACGAGGTCTAACCAGACAAACGTGAAACACAGAAGGTCTAACCAGACAAACGTGAAACACACAAGGTCTAACCAGACAAACGTGAAACACAGAAGGTCTAACCAGACAAACGTGAAACACACAAGGTCTAACCAGACAAACGTGAAACACACAAGGTCCTAACCAGACAAACGTGAAACACACAAGTCTAACCAGACAAACGTGAAACACAGAAGGTCTAACCAGACAAACGTGTAACACACAAGGACTAACCAGACAAACGTAAAGCACACACGACTAACCAGATAAACGTGACGCACACACAAGGTCTAAACCAGACAAACGTGAAGCACACACAAGGTCTAACCAGACAAACGTGAAGCACACACAAGGTCTAACCAGACAAGCGTGAAGCGCACAACAAGGTCTAACCAGACAAACGTGAAGCACACACAAGGTCTAACCAGACAAACGTGAAGCACACAAGGTCTAACCAGACAAACGTGAAGAACACAAGGACTAACCAGACACACGTGAAGCACACACAAGGTCTAACCAGACAAACGTGAAACACACAAGGTCTAACCAGACAAACGTGAAACACACAAGGACTAACCAGACAAACGTGAAACACACAAGATCTAACCAGACAAACGTGAAACACACAAGGTGTAACCAGACAAACGTGAAACACACAAGGTCTAACCAGACAAAACGTGAAACACACAAGGACTAACCAGACAAACGTGAAACACACAAGGTGTAACCAGACAAACGTGAAACACACAAGGTCTAACCAGACAAACGTGAAACACACAAGGTCTAACCAGACAAACGTGAAACACACAAGGTTTAACCAGACAAACGTGAAGCACACAAGATCTAACCAGACAAACGTGAAGCACACAAGGTCTAACCAGACAAACGTGAAACACACAAGGTCTAACCAGACAAACGTGAAACACACAAGGACTAACCAGACAAACGTGAAACACACAACGTCTAACCAGACAAACGTGAAACACACAAGGTGTAACCAGACAAACGTGAAACAAAGGTCTAACCAGACAAACGTGAAACACACAAGGACTAACCAGACAAACGTGAAACACACAAGGTCTAACCAGACAAACGTGAAGCACACAAGGTCTAACCAGACAAACGTGAACACACAAGGTCTAACCAGACAAACGTGAAGCACACAAGGTCTAACCAGACAAACGTGAAACACACAAGGTCTAACCAGACAAACGTGAAGCACACAAGGTCTAACCAGACAAACGTGAAGCACACACAAGGTCTAACCAGACAAACGTGAAACACACAAGGTCTAACCAAACAAAACGTGAAACACACAAGGTCTAACCACACAAACGTGAACACACAAGGTCTAACTAGACAAACGTGAAGCACACAAGGACTAACCAGACGAACGTGAAACACACAAGGTCTAACCAGACAAACGTGAAACACACACAAGGTGTAACCAGACAAACGTGAAGCACACAAGGTGTAACCAGACAAACGTGAAACACACACAAGATCTAACCACACAAACGTGAAGCACAGAAGGTCTAACCAGACAAAAACATCAGCTATAGAGAACAGAGGAACGTCATCAGATCACTCCTTAAACCGCGCACAGAAAAGGACAACTACCATCTTCTATCCAGACAGCTAGAACTAAATAGCAAGTAGACTGAAGTCATGGCAATCAAATAAAACATGAAATCCCCTCATGCAAGAGGCACAACTCTGAAACAAGTTAAGTTTAAATACCTGAGAACATCAACTCATCAGACAGCAGATGCACATTAGATATAGCCAACAGAATCGGTAAAGCTAAATCGGCGTTCAAGAAAATGAAAAGCGTTCTGACCACAAATGCCTTCAGTGTTATATAGAACCGATACTGTTGTACGGATATGAAACGTGGACAGTCAACACACAAAGTCAGAACAAGATTAAGACAGCCGAAATGTGATTTCTGAGAAGAATGTTAAGAATTACATGGACAGCAAAGAAAACATACGAGACAGCCTTGAAAGTGTCAAAAACAAAAGAACATTAATGAAGAAGACTAGGAAAAGACAAGCATTTTTTATAGGACATTTTATGAGGCAAGAGACATTAGAGCACCTAGCTACAACAGGAAAGCTGAAGGGAAAAAGAGCACAAGCTTGATCCAGGGAAAAATATTGAACGGGCTTGTGCAGTGGGTGAAGACAGAGAGGGTGGGAGATGTACTTGCATGTTTACATCTATCTTTTTATCTGTCTGTCTGTCTGTCTATCTATCTGTCTGTCTGTGTGTCTGTCTGTCTGTCTATCTGTATATCTATATGTATGTCTATCTCTCAGTATGTCTATTTGTTTATGTATCTGTCTGTCTGTCTGTTTATCTGTCTATTTCTCTATTTGTTTATCTGTCTGTCTGTCCTGTCTATCTGTCTATCTATCTATCTACTATCTATCTATCTATCTATCTATCTACTATCTGTTCCTGTCTGTCTTCTATTCATGTCCTGTCTGTCTATCTACTTGTAAATATATATATATATAATACATACATTCATATACACATTTATACATATATACATAATCTATATCTACTACTACTGTGATACAAACATCATCATATCATGTCGAATAATTGCCCTGCGTGCTACTGATAAGTGAGTTATTCTTACATACTATTCTTCTACTATCTCCATTCTACTACTCTTCCTACTGTCTACATTCCTACCTATCTACCTTCTACCTATATGACCTTCTTCCTATCTATTGTTTACCTTAATCTGAATCTATCTACTCTGTATTCTTCTTTTCTACATTTCTATCTCCCTTCTACTACCTTCTACTATACTATCTACTTCCTACCTATCTACCTATCTACCTATCTACCTTCCTACCTTCTACCATTCCTACCTATCTACCTTCCTACCTATACTCCTACCTATACCTATCTACTATCTATTCCTATCTACCTATCCTACTATCTACCTTCCTATCTATCTACCTTACTTACCATATCTACCTCTCCTCACTATCTACTATCTACCTATCTACCTATCTACCTTCCTACTATCTACCTTCCACTATCTACCTTCCTACCTATCTACCTTCTACCTATCTACCTACCTTCCTACCTATCAACCTTCCTACCTATCTACCTTCCTACCTATCTACCTATCTACCTATCTACCTATCTACCTATCCTACTCCTACCTATACCTACCTATCTACCTTCCTACCTATCTACCTATCTCCTACTCTATCCCTTCCTACCTAACCTATCTACCTATCTACCTCTACCTATCTACCTTCTACCTACCTTCCTACCTCTACCTTCTACCTTACCTACCTATCTACCTCCTACCTATCTACCTTCCTACCTATCTACCTATCTACCTATCTACCTATCTACCTATCTACCTATCTACCTTCCTACCTATCTACTTCTTCTACCTATCTACCTTCCTACTATCTACCTATCTACCTCTACTATCTACTCCTACCTTCTACCTTCCTACCTATCTACCTTCCTACCTATCTACCTTCCTACTATATCTACTATCTACCTTCTACATACCTCTATCTACCTTCCCTACCTATCTACCTTCTACCTATCACTTCTACCTATCTACCTTCCTACCTATCTACCTTCCTACCTATCCTTCCCTACTATTACCTACTACTTCTACCTTCACTATCTACCTATCTACTATCTACCTTCCTACCTATCTACCTCTACCTATCTACTACCTTCCTACCTATCTACCTTCCTACCTATCTACCTATCTACCTATCTACCTTCTACCTATCTACCTATCTTACCTATCTACCTATCTACCTATCTACCTTCCTACCTATCTACCTTCCTACCTATCTACCTTTCCTTCACTATCTACCTTCTACCTATACTCCTACTACCTATACCTTCTACCTATCTACCTATCCTACCTATCTACCTTACTATCTACCTATCCTATCTACCTTCTACCTATCTACCTCTCTATCTACCTATTCCTACCTATCTCACTATCTACCTATCTACCTTCCTACTCTATCTAATACCTTCTACCTATCTACCTATCTACCTTCCTACCTACTACTTACCTTCTACCTATCTACCTATACCTCTACCTTCCTACCTATCTACCTATCTACCTTCCTACCTATCTACCTACTACCTCCTACCTACTACTCTAC
>JAPXFY010000026.1:58937464-59044964 GCA_030674185.1 Monoplex corrugatus
TTTGCCACTATTTTTCTTGAAAGATGGTTGCCATGAATGGTCCGTATTCTTATTGCGTGACACATGGCCGGCCAGTGTATTTTAGTCTTCTCTTGTTGATGTCTGCTAGTAGTTTTCTTGTGGTATCGAGTTCTTCTAAGACACTTTCAGTAGTTCTTCTGTCTGTCCATTTGACACGTAGTAGTCTCCTATAAAACCACATCTTTGCTGCCTCGATTCTTCTGCAATCAGTTTTTCTCAGTTTCCAGGCTTCGCAGCCATAAATCATGATTGACCAGATCAAACATTTCAGAAGTCTAACTTTCAGGCCATTTGGTATGAGTCTGTCTTTCCAGATGTTGTTGAGTTGGACATTTTCTGCTTTGCCATTCCAATTCTTACTTTGATGTGTACGTAGTAGAGGAGGTTTTGTGTTTTTATTCTTGTCATTTCTAATATTAATTCTAAATTCAATCATGTTTTTAACAGACACATGGCAGCCATCATCGTCTTCACCTTCTCTACATGTCTGTCCTGTCTGTGTGTGTACGGCCTAAAGTTCGATGTCATCACTGCAGCTAACCCAGAGACCAACACCACCATTTTCATGCCGGTGTTGACCAAATATTACCTGGACAACAGAGACGGAATCGAGTTTCTGTTTCACGTGTTCACCATTATCATTCCCACCGTCGCGTGTGTTGGTGTCATCATTACCACTTCCGCTATCGCCGTGCGCATGCGCATTGTTGCTGTTTGGCGCCAGGAAAGTGCTCATGTAAGTGAAAAACATAATTCTACCAATTTGATATCTGATTTTTTTCTCTCTCCATCTGCATGTCTCAGTCTCTGTCTGTCTCTAACTGTGTAGATTTTGTAAAAGAGTTTGGCGCAATTAAATCATAATTTCCTACCCTCTAACTTCAAATGCCATATTTCAATGGCAGATCACGATGTGCAAGTACAAATATTTCAGTCTCAACATTGCAGTCAGTTAAACACGAAATTCCCTATCTATCTGTCTTAGGCCCTGCACTGTTTTCAGTACCTAACAGCAATCTTCTATTTTATATTAAAGTCCAAAAAGAACTGTTTGCTGATGAGACAACAATACATATACACACCACTAGCATAAATGGACCAACACAAACACACCAAGACATTTTGCTTTCGTAAAATGAACAGAACAAACCGTATGTCTTTTCATCCACTGTAATACCACCACCACCCCATCTCTCTCTCTCTCTCTCTCTCTCTCTATATATATATATATATATATATATACAAAGCATGATATGAATATAATAACAATAAAAATTACAATATTTATATGGCGCAAAATCTTGATAAAAATCAAATCTAAGCGCTGAACATACACATACGCATGCATGGACACATGCACACACGCACACGCATATATACACATGGCTATAAATGGGGAAAAAAAAGAAAAGCAATGGAAAATTATATATAAGTGTACTCAAAGTAGAAAAAAAAATCAATAGAAAACATATATAATTATATACAAAATATATTACAATGTGATTCCACACCGAGTGGAGACAGGCTGCAGAGGGGGATGAGTGAGGTCAGGATTTTATGCAGAGGAGAAAAGGTGAGTTTTGAGAGCGGACTTGAAGGAGACAAAAGTAGGTTGCTGATGGACTGAGAGAGGAAGTTTGTTTCAGGAGAGTGGACCAGAAACAGAGAAGGCTCGTGGACCATAGGTATTGAGTTTAGTGCGAGGAAAGCGAAAAGTCAGAGGATCGGAGGCAGAGCGGAGGGTACGTGAGGGAACATAGATCTCAAGTAGGCTTGACAGGTAATCGGGGGCTGCGTTATTGAGGCTTTTGTAGCATATGGTGTCTAGTTTGTACTGTATGAGTTTTGATACAGGGAGCCAGTGAAGTTGTGCCAGGAGAGGAGATATGTGGTCAGCTTTTTTCTTTTTGAGTACAAGGCGTGCAGCATTGTTTTGAATGCGCTGTAGGATGTGAATGGTGGAGGCAGGAAGACCAGACAGGAGTGAATTGCAATAGTCAATGCGAGACATTATGAAGGAGAGAACGAGTTTTGCAGTTGTTTCGACAGAGAGATACTTCCTGATCAGGCTTATACGATGGAGGTGATAGTAGCAAGATCTGACAGTTTGAGAAACAAAGTTGTTCATGGAGAGGGTAGAGTCAATGCAGACACCAAGGTTTTTAGCTGAATCAGAAATTGGGACTGATGTGTTACATAATGGGAGAGAAAGAGGAGGCAGCTGGGAAAGTTTCTGACAGGTGCCAATGAGGATAGCTTCTGTCTTGTCGTCGTTAAGCTGAAGTTTATTGTATGTCATCCAGTTCTTAATGTCAGAGTAACACTCAGTGGTGCGAGTCAAGAGGCGCTGTATATTGTCAGGTCAGTCACTGTCTTGAAGTTGGGTGTCATCAGCATAGAAGTGGTGTTTTATAGAGTGGAAGTTGATGATGGTGGACAGGGAGGTGTAAACACATATACATACATATATACATATATATATATATATATGTGTGTGTGTGTGTGTGTGTGTGTGTGTGTGTGTGTGTGTGCTAATGATAACAGGACTGACAAGACAAAAATACAAAAACAAAGACAAAATTTTCCTAAAAAAAAAACTCCACATCACCAGAATCAACGTACAGAAAACATTGTAACGTAAAGTTGTAGAAGTGACAACAGATTCTGTCATCTGATCCGTAAAGTTGTAGAAGTGACAACATATGTCTGTTCATCCTGATCCCGTAAAGTTGTAGAAGTGACAACATATGTCTGTTCATCCTGATCCCGTAAAGTTGTAGAAGTGACAACAGATGTCTGTTCATCCTGATCCCGTAAAGTTGTAGAAGTGACAATGATGTCTGTTCATCCTGATCCCGTAAAGTTGTAGAAGTGACAACAGATGTTGTGATCCTAATTCCTGATCCCGTAAAGTTGTAGAAGTAACAACATATGTTTGTTCATCCTGATCCCGTAAAGTTGTAGAAGTGACAAGTGATGTCTGTTCATCCTGATCCCGTAAAGTTGTAGAAGTGACAACATATGTCTGTTCATCCTGATCCCGTAAAGTTGTAGAAGTGACAACAGATGTCTGTTCATCCTGATCCCGTAAAGTTGTAGAAGTGACAACATATGTCTGTTCATCCTGATCCCGTAAAGTTGTAGAAGTAACAAGTGATGTCTGTTCATCCTGATCCCGTAAAGTTGTAGAAGTAACAAGTGATGTCTGTTCATCCTGATCCCGTAAAGTTGTAGAAGTAACAAGTGATGTCTGTTCATCCTGATCCCGTAAAGTTGTAGAAGTGACAACATATGTCTGTTCATCCTGATCCCGTAAAGTTGTAGAAGTAACAAGTGATGTCTGTTCATCCTGATCCCGTAAAGTTGTAGAAGTAACAACAGATGTCTGTTCATCCTGATCCCGTAAAGTTGTAGAAGTAACAAGTGATGTCTGTTCATCCTGATCCCGTAAAGTTGTAGAAGTAACAAGTGATGTCTGTTCATCCTGATCCCGTAAAGTTGTAGAAGTAACAAGTGATGTCTGTTCATCCTGATCCCATCACATTGTAATCCTGAGCACACACAGAATGAATTCTATACAGTCCATCATGAAAAGCATCCATCTATTTGATGTTACATTTCAGAAAAATATTTTTCCACCTTTATAGCCATAGACTGTTGAGCACTGCATCAACCCTGTGGAATCTACTCCTGGCTTTGTTTGTACTGGTTCACCGTCACACTCAGAGTCTGTGTCTCCAACTATCGTACTGGCTCTTTGTTTCTTGTATGGTACCTAGCTTACTGTCAACACACAAAGTCAGGACAAAATTGAGGCAACTGAAATTTGGTTTCTAAGAAAAATATTGAGAGTTCCGTGGACAGCAAAGAAAACAAACGAGACTGTCTTGATGGGAGCAGACACAAGAGGATCAGTAATAAAGAAGGTTAAGAAAGGAAGAAAGCAACATATATAGGACAGTTTATGAGGAAAGGGGAATTAGAGCACCTCGTCACAACAGGAAAGCTGGAGGGAAAGAGAACACCAGGTAGACCCAGGGAGAAAAAATACTGGACGGACTTGCAGGGTGGCTGAGGACAGAGAGGGTGGGAGATGTATTTGCGGCGACAAGGGATAGATTCATATGGAGGGCCATGATCGCCAACGCCATGTGGCAGGGCATATGATGATGATGATGATGATGCTGCTATGATGATGATGATGATGCTATGATGATGATGATGATGATGATGCTGCTGCTATGATGATGATGATGATGATGCTATGATGATGATGATGATGATGATGATGATGATAGCAAGCTTGGTCAGAAGGCGTCTACTGGCCGTACCACTGACTTCGGTCTTGTCGTGTTTTCTGTATTGGTTAGCCCCACCCTTAGCTCATGGACAAAAGACCTGCCTTGTGACAGTAGGGGCATTGAGACATTTTAGGCGGCCATTGTCTGCTGCTGGCTCCGTCATGGAACAGACAGGTTTTTGTTTTGTTTTCCAAAACAAATGTGACTGCCCGCGTTCAAGCAAGCAGGAACCAGAGAGAAAAAAAAAGACACGAAGAAAAGAAAACAATCAGAACGCTTATTTAATACAGTACAGTCTATTGTCTGCGTATATTTTCTCTTATGCATGATTCAATAGTACGATACTTTACATTAAAAAAAACCCAACTACTCTTAGCAAGCGCATCATAGTTTTGTCTTGGCACTGGCCCCTCTTCAAAATTTATATGGCATGACCACTTTTCAAATTGCAGAATTCATCTCACTTCCCCTCTGACATCATATTCACTCACAAACACATTATGATGTCATTTTAGTCATTTTAGTCATTTTCTTCCACTTGACGAAGCAGCAGGGAAGTTTCAGATGTTTTTTTTTTTCTCTAAATTTTTTCATTTGGTGTTTGTTCGTTTATGATCTTACGTCTACCCTTGACAAAGGCCAGTTGACCGAAAATATTCACCTGTCTTGTCTCATCATCATCATCAAGTGCCTTGCCACATGGCGTTGGCGATTATGGCCTTCCATTTGTTTCTGTCTCTTGTTGCCTCGAGCACCTCCTCCACCCTCTTTGTCTTTAGCCACTCTGCAAGTCCGTCCAGTATCTTCTCCCTGGGTCTACCTGGTGCTCTCTTTCCCTCCAGCTTTCCTGTTGTGACCAGGTGCTCCAATTCCCCTTTCCTCATAAAATGGCCTATAAATGTTGCCTGTCTTTTCCTAATCTTCCTTATGAATGATCTTCTTGTGTCTGCCTCCTTCAAGATTTTCTATGAAGAATGTTGACAGTTCCATGTTTTCTTTGCTGTCCATGGAACTCTCAACATTCTTCTTAGAAACCACATCTCGGCCGCCTCAATCTTGTTCTGGCTTTGCTTGCTGACTGTCCACGCCTCACAACCGTACAACAGTATTGGTTCTATATGACATTGAAGAACTCTCTTCCTGGTGTTAATTGATAGGTGTTTGTCTGTCTTGTCCGGTTGTATTAAATACGTGTTCCGATTCTTTTTTCGTGGTTTTTTTGTTTGTTTGTTAATTTGTTTTGTTTTGTTTTGTTTTGTTTTTGTGTTGTATTATTTTGGGCGTAGTATTACCAGACGCCACCTCACCCCGTACTGACAGTAACCGCCACCTGGTGATTCAGGTTTGCCTATTCGTCCAGCCACACCTGTCTTTCATTTAGCAGCTAACTTTCATATCTGAAGGCCATACGCCAAATGCGACATGCCATCCGCTGTGTTAGTGATGATCGTTCCACCCCAAGCTGGACTGGCCTTTCCCAGTCTGCTAGCGGCAATACTTTCAATCCACTTGCTAGTCTCCACACTTTGAGTTTCAGTTTCTCAAGATGACGTGTCTGCGCTCGGAATGAAATCTATAATTATGCAGTATCGTCACACGTACCGTGGGATAATAATAATAATAATAATAATAATAATAATAATAAGAATAATAATAATAATAATATATTTTATTTATATAGCGCAAAATCTTGATAAAATCAAATCTAAGCGCTGAGCGTATACATGCATACATACCTACATACATATGAGTGTATACATGCATACATACATGCATACATACTTACATACATAAATCTAAGCTGAGCGTATACATGCATACATACATACATACATAAATCTAAGCGTATACATACATACATACATACATACATACATACATACATACGTACGCACATGCATACATAATAATTACAATATTTATATAGCGCAAAATCTCGACAAAATCAAATCCAAGCGCCGAAAAGACACACACGCACACACGCACGAACGCACACACACGCACACACACACACACACACACACACACACACACACACACACACACACACACACACACACACACACACACACACACACACACGCATGGCCACAAATGGGGAGAAAGAATAAAAGCAATAAAAGCAAGAATAAAACCAATGGAAAACCACAGAGAGCACATCATATACAATTATATATTAAAACAAAGTGATTCCCCTCCGAGCGGAGACAGGCTGCAGAGGGAGTTGAGTGAGGTTAGGATTTTATGCAGAGGAGAAAAGGTGAGTTTTGAGAGCGGACTTGAAGGAGGCAAAAGTAGGTTGCTGACGGACTGAGAGAGGAAGTTTGTTCCAGAAGAGTGGACCAGAAACAGAGAAGGCCCGTGGACCATAGGTATTGAGCTTAGTGCGTGGAAAGCGAAAAGTCAGAGGATCGGAGGCAGAGCGGAGGGTACGTGAGAGAACATAGATCTCAAGTAGGCTTGACAGGTAATCGGGGGCTGCGTTATTGAGGCTTTTGTAGCACATGGTGTCTAGTTTGTACTGTATGCGCTTTGATACAGGGAGCCAGTGAAGTTGTGCCAGGAGAGGAGATATGTGGTCATATGAGGAGATATGTGGGATGGTGATCATGCACAAACTTGAATTAATTAATTAATTTAAAACCCGTTAACTGCCCGCTACGAGTAACGCTCATACCTATTTCCGGTATTCTGTGAGCCTACATACGAACGCATCTCGTACCTTTTTGGTCATCGGATTTTGATGGTCTGCAAATGGAGGTAACACTGATAATGGTTCCTGGCCATTGTAGACACAGTAAAGACACAGTTATAGCCCTTTGATTAGTCAGGCGACCACAGTAAATGGCTGAGCAGTAGACAGAAAAGTGAACCTACTGAAAAAGCTAGATTTTATCAAGTTTACATCTGGACTGTGGTACCCCCAGGTATGCATGGAGTACTGCACAGAAAAACATTTACTGGCTGTTATGTGAATTCCAGATGTTTGTCCTGTTCTTCACTAAACAACTGCACCAATTTCCAGTGTTTTCTGTTGTTTTATGTGCTGTAAAGACTGTGTTTATGTTCCGAATTTGTCATTTTTTGTACAAAATGTACATTATATCCACCTCTCCCATAATGCTTACCAACAAAATCAAGTTCTACTTACACCACATCATAGCCAGGGGTATAACCAAAAAACATGCAAAACATGTTAGAGATATCTCAATAAATGGCTGAATACTGGACAGTTTAGTGAACCAACCATACAATGCAGACATTTGCTCTGGCACACAGCAATGCAAAAAAGGCTTTATACCGTGGCAGTGAAGGGATTTAAGCCTGCTTATAAACCCATGGGCTGGCCAGGTCCTGAGGTCCTACCTCGCATCTTCATTTTTTATCAGCATTGTATGTGTCCACAAACAAGCAATAAAATCCTATCCTTAACCCTTTGACTCCTGCAGCCTGTCCAACAGCATCCTTCTTTGTCAACCATGCTGGAAGAGCAAAAACTTAACCCTTTGACTCCCTCACCCTATCCACCAGCTTCCTGCAGGAAGCTGGTGGATAGGGTGAGGGAGTCAAAGGGTTAAGTTTTTGCAGTTGGTAGATAGGGTGCAGGTGGCAAAGGGTTAAGCTTAACCAGCTTAGTGTATGTCGACAGCATATTTTCCGGTCAGACTGCAGACTACAATGCAATAAAGGACGACGCATACACAAACAAACTGACAGGACATGTTCTCTTGACTTGTTACAGAAATATTCCCCATAAATGTCTCACAAAACTACGAAAAATCAACATGCCAGCATTAGTAATGAATATTTATAAATTCAGTCATCAATCCCCTCATGCAAAATATCAGCAAATGGCACAACCTTGACACAGGTTAATAAGTTCAAATACCTGGGAACGGTCATTTCATCAGACGGCAGATGCACATCGGAAATAGCTGGCAGAATCGGCCAAGCCAAAACAGCATTCAACAAGATGACAAGCATTCTTACCAACAAATGCCTATCAATTAACATCAGAAAGAGAGTCCTTGAATGTTATATAGAACCAATACTGTTGTAAGGATGCGAGGCGTGGACAGTCAGCAAGCAAAGCCAGAGCAAGATTGAGGCAGCCGAGATGTGGTTTCTCAGAAGAATGTTGAGAGTTCCATGGACAGCAAAGAAACAAAACCAGACAGTCTTGATGGAAGCAGACACAAGTAGATCATTCATAAGGAAGATTAGGAAAAGACAAGCAACATTTATAGGCCATTTTATGAGGAAGGGAGATTTGGAGCACCTGGTCACAACGGGAAAGCTGGAGGGAAAGAGAGCACCAGGTAGACCCAGGGAGAGAATGCTGGACGGACTTGCAGAGTTGCTGGGGATGAGGAGGGTGGGGGAGATGCTAGGGGCAACGAGAGATAGAGATGGTTGGAAGTCCATGGTCGCCAACGCCATGCGGCAGGGCACCTGATGATGATGATGATGATGATGATAATGATGATGATGATGATGATGATGATGATGATGATGATGATGAATACTCTGGTCCATTTTTTAACTCACTCTCTGATTCCTTAAAAACAGACTTGACAATGGAGATTTCAAGAATCATAACTATTCCAACCTCATCCACAAGTGAACTTGAAATGATTATTTTTGACATATCAACGCACGCATTCAAAACCAACTTAGTCTACTCGGTAAAATTATTGTTACTACCGTAATTATTATTCATGTCCTCGTTACTCTTGCTAATATCATACTCAATAACAGCAATAGCAGTAGTTGTATTAGTTCCAGTGTCGTAATAACAACAGTAATAACAGTACGTGTACATGTAGTATTGATGTTGCTTCTGCTTTCTTGTTGTTCGATCGACATTATCTCTTCCTCGTCTTCCATTTCTGTGTTTCTTATTCATTCATTTTCATATCATTCTCTTTCGTTAAAATCTCACTGAATTCAAATTCATTTGTTTTTCTTCTCTTGTTGGTGTTACTGATGATGTGAATGATATTATTGTATCTTTGATGTTGGTGTTACTAGATGATGTTAATGATGTTATTGTATCTTTGATGTTGTTGTTACTAGATGATGTTAAGATATTATTGTATCTTTGATGTTGGTGTTACTAGATGATGTAAATGATATTATTGTATCTTTAATGTTGGTGTTACTAGATGATGTTAATGATATTATTGTATTTTTGATGTTGGTGTTAGTAGATGATGTTAATGTTAATGATATTATTGTATCTTTGATGTTGGTGTTACTAGATGATGTGAATGATATTATTGTATCTTTGATGTTGGTGTTACTGATGATGTAAATGATATTATTGTATCTTTGATGTTGGTGTTACAAGATGATGTAAATGATATTATTGTATTTTTGATGTTGGTGTTAGTAGATGATGTTAATGTTGTTATTGTATCTTTGATGTTGGTGTTACTAGATGATGTTAATGATGTTATTGTATCTTTGATGTTGGTGTTACTAGATGATGTTAATGATATTATTGTATTTTTGATGTTGGTGTTAGTAGATGATGTTAATGTTAATGATATTATTGTATCTTTGATGTTGGTGTTACTGATGATGTAAATGATATTATTGTATCTTTGATGTTGGTGTTACTGATGATGTTAATGATGTTATTGTATCTTTGATGTTGGTGTTACTGATGATGTTAATGATATTATTGTATCTTTGATGTTGGTGTTACTGATGATGTTAATGTTAATGATATTATTGTATCTTTGATGTTGGTGTTACTGATGATGTTAATGATATTATTGTATCTTTGATGTTGGTGTTACTGATGATGTTAATGTTAATGATATTATTGTATCTTTGATGTTGGTGTTACTGATGATGTTAATGTTAATGTTATTATTGTATCTTTGATGTTGGTGTTACTGATGATGTTAATGTTAATGTTATTATTGTATCTTTGATGTTGGTGTTACTGATGATGTAAATGATATTATTGTATCTTTGATGTTGGTGTTACTGATGATGTTAATGATATTATTGTATCTTTGATGTTGGTGTTACTGATGATGTTAATGATGTTATTGTATCTTTGATGTTGGTGTTACTAGATGATGTTAATGATATTATTGTATTTTTGATGTTGGTGTTACAAGATGATGTAAATGATAATAGTTCCTTTCCCTTCCACAAATCCACACTGTTCTTCTGCAATTTCTCTTCTGATTCTATTCCTTGTCCTCATCATGATTATTCTTAACAGGATTTTTGTTACATGACTCATCAAACTGATTGTGCGATGGAGTTCGCATTCTATAGCCACTGTCTTCTTTGGAAGTGCAATGAAAATTGATTTTGACATATCTTTGGGGATTTTTCCAGTGTCGTAAATTTCATTTAGGAGGACTGTTATTCTTTCTATGCTAAATTCCTCCAGGGCTTCAATCATCTCTGTAGTAATGTTGTCTGGTCCTGGGGCTTTTCCTGGTTTCATCTTTTTCAATGCTGCTCTAACTTCATCTTTCATTATGAGTGGTCCTTCAAAGTTCTTATTTATAATGTGTTCTTCGTTTCTGTCATCCTCAAAAATGTCTTTAATGTGCTCTCCCCATCTATCTAATATTTTGTCCTCTTCCATGATGAGCAAGCCATCTTTCGATTTCAAGCACCCAGTTGATGTGCATGTATTTTTCCTGTGGACAATTTCTTCAATTCGTCTGTACATACCCTAAATAATAGAATAATAATATAAATGACTGTTTAGTTATATTTGTCATTGTATGTCTACCGCACTCACTTTCTATTGTTATTTATCTTCGGTTTATGCAAGTGTATATTTTTACGTGTATAAATCTAGATATGACAATTTACATTAGTGGTCTCCCTTGCTCAGTGTGTCCTTGCTTCAGATCTCCATATAGCGACATCGTTAGAATGCGCTGTCTTCCACACAGAGAGCGTGTTCTGTTCAACGAGGCTGACATTCGATCAATAAACACTTTGTGTTTAAACCAGATAAAAACACAAAAATACAACCAGAAAGCGTATTCAATACAGCCAGACAATGATGATGATGAGACAAGACAGGTGCAAATTTTCGGCCAACTGGCCTTTGTCAAGCGTAAACATAAGCTCACAAACGAATAAATACCAAATACAAATTTTATGAGAAAAAGACCGGACGAAGCAGCAGGGAAGTTTTTTTCTTTGTTACTCCTAATTTTTGTATCTGTTGTTTATTCGTTTGTGATCTTACGTTTACGCTTGACAAAGGCCAGTTGGCCGAAAATTTGTGCCTGTCTTGTCTGGTTGTATCAAATACGCATTCTGATTCTATTTTCGTGTTTTTCGTGTTTTGTCTTGGATTATTTTATATTTGACAAGCCACATCTCTTCATAACTTTAATGTTGGACACTGGATCTTAGTTTGACAGGAAAATCAAACTGAACGTCTAGTCCTTTGGAACGGCACGAAAAATGAGTCGGACCCGGTGTGCCTCCTGGCCTGCACACGCTAAAGATCCCACAGCAGTTGAAACTCGTGAAGAGTACGACAGTCCACCCGGCTAGATTGGTATAAAAGATTGGAAAGATAGGTTGACTTCCCAGGTCCCTCTCTATGTAGCTCAGTTAGCTTTCTTGCCTTTCTGAAATTATGATTTATAAACATTGAGAGGCGCTTCACTGTGGCGACGCGCTCTCAAAGAGGACAGCAGCTCGAATTCCACACGGAAAATAAACTGTAAGAAAAGAAATAATATGAATGAATGAATATGAAAATGAATATGAATATGAATATGAATAACATTATGTTGCCGGTCTTACTCATATATCTTTGGTTAGTCTAACAGTAAGCTGAAATAAGGCGGTTTGTTGTTGTTGTTGTTGTTGTTGATGTTGGTGGTGGTGGTGGTAGTGGTGATGGTGTTATTGCTGCTGCTGCTGCTACTGTTGTTGTTAAGCTGGCGGTAATGCATTTCTACGAAATGAACGGGGTTTTTAACATAATGCAGAATCGATATAATGAAGCTTGATTTGTGAACATCTAAGGGTGAACTGGAACACAGACACGCGATGGCACCGTTGGGCAACCTGTAGAGGAGACCTACAATCCAACAGGGTTACTTCTATGGTGCTCAACGGTGCATCTTCTGACACCACATAAATCATGTATTGCATTACTTTCTTAATCGTTTCAGCAACAGCCCGGTGGTATGAGCGTTCGGTTTACACACCACTGGTTGTGAGTTCGAGCTTGCGATGTGTTGTTGGTCTTGTTGTTTTAGCATTGCAGACGGAGATATCTATCAATTAACATCAGAAAGAGAGTCCTTGAATGTTATATAAAACCAATACTGTTGTACGGATGCGAGGCGTGGACAGTCAGCAAGCAAAGCCAGAGCAGGATCGAGGCAGCCGAGATGTGGTTTCTCAGAAGAATGTTGAGAGTTCCATGGACAGCAAAGAAAACAAACGAGACAGTCTTGTTGGAGGCAGACAAAAGTAGGTCACTCATAAGGAAGATTAGGAAAAGACAAGCAACATTTATAGGCCATTTTATGAGGAAGGGAGATTTGGAGCACCTGGTCACAACGGGAAAGCTGGAGGGAAGGAGAGCACCAGGTAGACCCAGGGAGAGAATGCTGGACGGACTTGCAGAGTGGCTGGGGATGAGGAGGGTGGGGGAGATGCTGGGGGCAACGAGAGATAGAGATGGTTGGAAGTCCATGGTCGCCAACGCCATGCGGCAGGGCACCTGATGATGATGATGATGAGACGGAGATATACATTTCACTACAGCACAGCCTAGGTTTTTACAATGAAGCATAATACAGAGACAGACATAAAACCCATACGCTAGGTAAGGACGTCAGGCCTTTGCCAGCACAGTGGGTTTATGTCTGATCTGTTTGGATCTTCTCAATTACATGAGATCGGTGGCGTCATTGTAATTAGAATTTTTTTTATCCGAAGGGCGTAGAAACCATTTTGACAAACTGAAACTGAAGTACAAGCGATGAGGATGTTTGGAAACTGTAGGCTGCCTTAGGTCAATGATAATTTATGTGTGACAAGAAGGTAACACGAAAAGTCAGAATAAAAATTGAGGCAACTGAAATATGATTCTTAAGAAGAATGTTAAGAGTTCCATGGACAGCAAAGAAAACAAACGAGACAGTCTTAAGGGAGGCAGACACAAGATCATAATGTATAAGATTAGGAAAAGACAAGCAACATTTAGAGTACATTTTATGAGGAACGGGGAATCGGGATACCTGGTCACAACAGGAAAACTGGAGGGAAAGAGAACACCAGGCAGACCCAGGGAGAAAATATTGGACGGACTTGCAGGGTGGCTGCGGATAAAGAGGGTGGGATATGCCCTTGCGCGACAAAGTATCAATTTGTATGGAGGGTCATGATCGCCAACGCCATGCCGCAGGGCACATGATGATGATGATGATGAAAGAAGGTGTAGCGCAGAGAGAGAGAGAGAGAGAGAGAGAGAGAGAGAGAGAGAGAGAGAGAGAGAGAGAGAGAGAGAGAGAGAGAGAGGAAACGGGCATCGCCTTCATTATGCGAGAGAATATGAGGTGTTTACCACCTCACCCCCTTACGACCTCAGGGGCCGTAAGATGACCTTCCAGCCTAAACTATTGTAACTCTGTCCAGTCCGGCTTACCAGCAGAACAAAATCATTGACAGCCAGTTCAGAACAATGCAGCATATCTAACCATAAAAGAAATATTGTTTGGTCAATCAATACCATTACTCATTTAGTTGCCGCTATATATTTGCATATTGCCATTTTGATGGATCTTTACAACCAGTCGCCTCTGTATATATCAAGCATCATGAAACCCTTCGATCTTCACAACAAAAGCTTTCCTGATGATGGGAAAACGCAGTCTTAAATCAGTCCATAGGATAACCCTTGGCTGGCAAGTGTTTGGAAGAGCAAGTTCTGTTTTCCACAATGACAAAATTCCAATTGTCCTGAAATGAAAAGTCTACGCCCGGTGCATTTTGCCCACAGTCACCTACGTGCAGAAACATGGAATCTGACAAAAAAAAAAAAAACTCCCTTGGAAACTAAGAACCATGCAGCGAGTACATGAAAAATCATGCTTGGTATCATCTGGAAAGATCACAAAACGGCTCAGTGGATCAGAGAAAAAACAAAAGTGCTACACATCCTGGAAACCATCAACAAACTGAACTGGATCTGGGCAAGGACATCTCAACCGGAGAATGGACAATCTTTGGACAACAACAACAAAAACCACGTTCTGGATACCAAGAGACGGCACTGGCAATAGAGGAAGACAGAAAACAGATGGAGAGACGACCTAGATGGATTTGACAAGAACTGGAGAGGAAAAGCGCTGGAACGAAGTGAATGGAAGCGGCTGGGGAAGGCCTATGTCCAACAACGGACTTCTGATGGCTGAAATAATAAGAAGAAATCATCAGTTCCTTTAAAGTCTTTCCTTGATCATGCCAATATACACAGTCTTAAATCAGTCCCAAACTTTCCTGATGATGCCAAAACACAGTCTTAAATCAGTCCCAAAAATCTCCTTGATGAGATGGCAAAACCCACAGTCTTAAATCAGTGCCAAAACTTTCCTGATGATGCCAAAACAGTCTTATAAATTCAGTGCGCAACAAAACTCTCCTGATGATGCCAAAACACAGTCTTAAATCAGTGCCAGTCCAGTAACATCATCGTGCAGACTCCTTATGCAACCAGTCTTAATGCAGTATGCTTTTCATTCATTGATCGGAACTCAGCCAGTTGATCTGAAGGAGCTGCTAATCCTTTCACATTTGAAGTCACCGGTAAACACTTCCCTGCTCAGCCAGGCTTGTCATTGTTCATGTCATATATTGATGTTACATTTCACGTGTATGTCAACTCTCGTGGGGATGCCGGGGGCTCTTTCAGTACAAATAGTCTCCCCACCTTCTGGAAATTCTGTGCTAGAAATTTCATCTTTTCTGTCACTCTCTTTTCTTTCTGCCTTGTTCCTTTGCTTTCTGTCATTTCTACCTATCATTTTCTGTCTTGCTGGTTCATTCACCTGTATGTGTTTGATAAAGTCTTACGTACTTTTTCTTAGGATTTATAATTGGGTGCATGTATTAATTGCATTTTTACCCATAGGGAGGTGAGATATGCTGAAGCAATTTTAGGTAATTTATGCCCATTTTACATGTTTTGGTGTCCTTGGTTATGTTTAAATTTGTATTCAGGTATGTTGTTTAAATCCCCTGTGCAATAAATTGGATGGAGTGGTCAGCGTCGGGGACATGTCCCTAGATTATGTGCGCGAATACATTGATATGTGTACTTAATTTTCTTTTCTCTTTTTTTTAACCCATTGAAATTTTGTCTGTTTTGAAGCGGTTATAGCCCTGATACGGCTCTACGCAGTCGGCTGGGATTTAAACAACAATAATAATAACGTGTATGCCATCGTCTCCACAGATTGTCACATCAGCAGAACGACAAGAATCTTCAGTCACACGGATGTTGTTTGCCATCTGCGTCATGTACACCATCTGCAGCATCCCTTCCGCTGCCCCACCTCTGGTGATCCTGCAGGTGCCTGACTTTCAGCCAGGCAGGAGGTACCACAACGCCATGTTTACAACGGTATCTCTCAACCATCTTATCGCTACTGTTAACAGCAGTTTCAATTTCGTGATCTATTACCTCATGAGCACACGTTTTCGATGCACGTTTAAGGAACTGTTCCACAGAACCCAGGGCAAGAAAGGTCATAGTGTTGATTCCAGCACGAAGACGTCTTGTCGTACCCTTTGATCTATCCATCTTCGTTTGATGTGTCGGCTATAATTATCCTTTTCCGTTTGATGTGTCAGCTATAATTATAATTTTCTGTTTGATGTGTCAGCTATAATTATCCTTTTCCGTTTGATGTGTCAGCTATAATTATCCTTTTCCGTTTGATGTGTCAGCTATAATTATCTTTTTCCGTTTGATGTGTCAGCTATAATTATCTTTTGCCATTTGATGTGTCAGCTATAATTATCTTTTTCTGTTTGATGTGTCAGCTATAATTATCTTTTTCTGTTTGATGTGTCAGCTATAATTATCCTGTTCCGTTTGATGTGACAGCTATAATTATCCTTTTCCGTTTGATGTGTCAGCTATAATTATCTTTTTCCGTTTGATGTGTCAGCTATAATTATCTTTTTCTGTTTGATGTGTCAGCTATAATTATCTTTTTCCGTTTGATGTGTCAGCTATAATTATCTTTTTCCGTTTGATGTGTCAGCTATAATTATCTTTTTCCGTTTGATGTGTCAGCTATAATTATCTTTTTCTGTTTGATGTGTCAGCTATAATTATCTTTTTCCGTTTGATGTGTCAGCTATAATTATCCTTTTCCGTTTGATGTGTCAGCTATACTTATCTTTTTCTGTTTGTATTCTACGCTTACTGTCATAATATTTCCTGGTATCAACTGATAGGTATAGGCCTAGACACCTGTGATGTTGGTCAGACGATTTGAGCAACACCCTGAATGATGCATCTGAGAAGTGGACGAAGCTTGACTGTGTGGTTCCAGTCCTCCCAGTGACTTCATAGCACGCTCAACCCCAATCTTCCTGTCTGCAGTCTGTTGCACTAACTTGTACACTACGACGACGGGTTAATTTACCCTTCTTAGTTTGACGTGTGAGCCAAGACACAGGCCAGTGTTGTTACCCTTTGCATTACCCTTTTCAATTTGATTTATGTTGTACCCTTTGATTTACCCTCCACATTTTGATGTGTGAAATAAGACGTTTGTTTGTAGTCTTTGACATACTCTTCTCTGTCTGATATATCAGCTAAGATATGTGCACTTTTTGATATAAATTTGATACGTCCTTTTCTGCCAGCGTCCAAGCAAACAGGAACCAGAAAAAAAACACGAAAAAAGAATAAGAAGGCGTATTCAATACAACAAGACAAGACAGGAGTGCTTGTCTTGTCTTGTATTAAATAAACCTTCGTATTCTTTTTTCGTGTTTTTTTTCTGATAACCTTCTCTGTTTGACATATCACCTAAAGATATATGATTTTACTCTTTGATAGAAATTCTTCGATATACCCTTCTCTATTTGATGTATCAGTTAAGATGCATGTTTGTAACATTTGATAGAAATTTGTTTGATATACTATTCGCTGTTTAACATATCAGTTAATACATATATTAGTACCCTTTGTCAGGTTGATAAATTCAAATAGCTGGGAACAATCATTTCACCAGACGGTCGATGCACACCAGAAATAGCCGGCAGAATCGGCCAAGCCAAAACAGCATTCGGGAAGATGACAAGCATTCTTACCAACAAATGCCTATCAATTAACATCAGGAAGAGAGTTCTTGAATGTTATATAGAACCAATACTGTTGTACGGATGTGAGGCGTGGACAGTCAACAAACAAAGCCAGAACAAGATTGAGGCAACCGAGATGTGGTTTCTAAGAAGAATGTTGAGAGTTCCATGGACAGCAAAGAAAACAAACGAGACAGTCTTGATGGAGGCAGACACAAGTAGATCACTCATAAGGAAGATTAGGAAAAGACAGGCAACATTTATAGGCCATTTTATGAGGAAGGGGGATTTGGAGCACCTGCTCACAACAGGAAAGCTAGAGGGAAAGAGAGCAACGGGTAGACCCAGGGAGAAAATGCTGGACGGACTTGCAGAGTGGCTGGGGACGAGGAGGGTGGGAGAGATACTAGGGGCAACAAGAGATAGAGACAGATGGAAGTCCATGATCGCCAACGCCATGCGGCAGGGCACCTGATGATGATGACCCCTTGTTAGAAATTTCTTTGATCTACCCTTCTCTATCTGATATATCAGATAAGAAATATGTTTGTAACCTTTGATAAAAATACGTTTGTATTCTTTGATGTACCTTTCTGTGTTAGATATATTAGCTAAGATATATGTTTTTGCCCTTTGATGTACCTTTCTGTGTTAGATATATTAGCTAAGATATATGTTTTTGCCCTTTGATGTACCTTTCTGTGTTAGATATATTAGCTAAGATATATGTTTTTGTCCTTTGATGTACCTTTCTGTGTTAGATATATTAGCTAAGATATATGTTTTTGCCCTTTGATGTACCTTTCTGTGTCAAATATATTAGCTAAGATATATGTTTTTGCCCTTTGATGTACCTTTCTGTGTCAAATATATTAGCCAAGATATATGTTTTTGCCCTTTGATGTACCTTTCTGTGTTAGATATATTAGCTAAGATATATGTTTTTGCCCTTTGATGTACCTTTCTGTGTCAAATATATTAGCTAAGATATATGTTTTTGCCCTTTGATGTACCTTTCTGTGTTAGATATATTAGCTAAGATATATGTTTTTGCCCTTTGATGTACCTTTCTGTGTTAGATATATTAGCTAAGATATATGTTTTTGCCCTTTGATGTACCTTTCTGTGTTAGATATATTAGCTAAGATATATGTTTTTGCCCTTTGATGTACCTTTCTGTGTTAGATATATTAGCTAAGATATATGTTTTTGCCCTTTGATGTACCTTTCTGTGTTAGATATATTAGCTAAGATATATGTTTTTGCCCTTTGATGTACCTTTCTGTGTTAGATATATTAGCTAAGATATATGTTTTTGCCCTTTGATGTACCTTTCTGTGTTAGATATATTAGCTAAGATATATGTTTTTGCCCTTTGATGTACCTTTCTGTGTTAGATATATTAGCTAAGATATATGTTTTTGCCCTTTGATGTAGCTTTCTGTGTTAGATATATTAGCTAAGATATATGTTTTTGCCCTTTGATGTAGCTTTCTGTGTTAGATATATTAGCTAAGATATATGTTTTTGCCCTTTGATGTACCTTTCTGTGTTAGATATATTAGCTAAGATATATGTTTTTGCCCTTTGATGTACCTTTCTGTGTTAGATATATTAGCTAAGATATATGTTTTTGCCCTTTGATGTACCTTTCTGTGTTAGATATATTAGCTAAGATATATGTTTTTGCCCTTTGATGTACCTTTCTGTGTTAGATATATTAGCTAAGATATATGTTTTTGCCCTTTGATGTACCTTTCTGTGTCAAATATATTAGCTAAGATATATGTTTTTGCCCTTTGATGTACCTTTCTGTGTTAGATATATTAGCTAAGATATATGTTTTTGTCCTTTGATGTACCTTTCTGTGTTAGATATATTAGCTAAGATATATGTTTTTGCCCTTTGATGTACCTTTCTGTGTTAGATATATTAGCTAAGATATATGTTTTTGCCCTTTGATGTACCTTTCTGTGTTAGATATATCAGCTAAGATATATGTTTTTGCCCTTTTGATGTACCTTTCTGTGTTAGATATATCAGCTAAGATATATGTTTTTGTCCTTTGATGTACCTTTCTGTGTTAGATATATCAGCTAAGATATATGTTTTTGCCCTTTGATGTACCTTTCTGTGTTAGATATATTAGCTAAGATATATGTTTTTGCCCTTTGATGTACCTTTCTGTGTTAGATATATTAGCTAAGATATATGTTTTTGCCCTTTGATGTACCTTTCTGTGTTAGATATATTAGCTAAGATATATGTTTTTGTCCTTTGATGTACCTTTCTGTGTTAGATATATTAGCTAAGATATATGTTTTTGCCCTTTGATGTACCTTTCTGTGTTAGATATATTAGCTAAGATATATGTTTTTGCCCTTTGATGTACCTTTCTGTGTTAGATATATTAGCTAAGATATATGTTTTTGCCCTTTGATGTACCTTTCTGTGTTAGATATATTAGCTAAGATATATGTTTTTGCCCTTTGATGTACCTTTCTGTGTCAAATATATTAGCTAAGATATATGTTTTTGCCCTTTGATGTACCTTTCTGTGTCAAATATATTAGCTAAGATATATGTTTTTGCCCTTTGATGTACCTTTCTGTGTCAAATATATTAGCTAAGATATATGTTTTTGCCCTTTGATGTACCTTTCTGTGTCAAATATATTAGCCAAGATATATGTTTTTGCCCTTTGATGTACCTTTCTGTGTTAGATATATTAGCTAAGATATATGTTTTTGCCCTTTGATGTACCTTTCTGTGTCAAATATATTAGCTAAGATATATGTTTTTGCCCTTTGATGTACCTTTCTGTGTTAGATATATTAGCTAAGATATATGTTTTTGCCCTTTGATGTACCTTTCTGTGTTAGATATATTAGCTAAGATATATGTTTTTGCCCTTTGATGTACCTTTCTGTGTCAGATATATTAGCTAAGATATATGTTTTTGCCCTTTGATGTACCTTTCTGTGTTAGATATATTAGCTAAGATATATGTTTTTGCCCTTTGATGTACCTTTATGTGTTAGATATATTAGCTAAGATATATGTTTTTGCCCTTTGATGTACCTTTCTGTGTTAGATATATTAGCTAAGATATATGTTTTTGCCCTTTGATGTACCTTTCTGTGTTAGATATATTAGCTAAGATATATGTTTTTGCCCTTTGATGTACCTTTCTGTGTTAGATATATTAGCTAAGATATATGTTTTTGCCCTTTGATGTAGCTTTCTGTGTTAGATATATTAGCTAAGATATATGTTTTTGCCCTTTGATGTACCTTTCTGTGTTAGATATATTAGCTAAGATATATGTTTTTGCCCTTTGATGTACCTTTCTGTGTTAGATATATTAGCTAAGATATATGTTTTTGCCCTTTGATGTAGCTTTCTGTGTTAGATATATTAGCTAAGATATATGTTTTTGCCCTTTGATGTACCTTTCTGTGTTAGATATATTAGCTAAGATATATGTTTTTGCCCTTTGATGTACCTTTCTGTGTTAGATATATTAGCTAAGATATATGTTTTTGCCCTTTGATGTACCTTTCTGTGTCAAATATATTAGCTAAGATATATGTTTTTGCCCTTTGATGTACCTTTCTGTGTTAGATATATTAGCTAAGATATATGTTTTTGTCCTTTGATGTACCTTTCTGTGTTAGATATATTAGCTAAGATATATGTTTTTGCCCTTTGATGTACCTTTCTGTGTTAGATATATTAGCTAAGATATATGTTTTTGCCCTTTGATGTACCTTTCTGTGTTAGATATATCAGCTAAGATATATGTTTTTGCCCTTTGATGTACCTTTCTGTGTTAGATATATCAGCTAAGATATATGTTTTTGTCCTTTGATGTACCTTTCTGTGTTAGATATATCAGCTAAGATATATGTTTTTGCCCTTTGATGTACCTTTCTGTGTTAGATATATTAGCTAAGATATATGTTTTTGCCCTTTGATGTACCTTTCTGTGTTAGATATATTAGCTAAGATATATGTTTTTGCCCTTTGATGTACCTTTCTGTTTTAGATATATTAGCTAAGATATATGTTTTTGTCCTTTGATGTACCTTTCTGTGTTAGATATATTAGCTAAGATATATGTTTTTGCCCTTTGATGTACCTTTCTGTGTTAGATATATTAGCTAAGATATATGTTTTTGCCCTTTGATGTACCTTTCTGTGTCAAATATATTAGCTAAGATATATGTTTTTGCCCTTTGATGTACCTTTCTGTGTCAAATATATTAGCTAAGATATATGTTTTTGCCCTTTGATGTACCTTTCTGTGTTAGATATATTAGCTAAGATATATGTTTTTGCCCTTTGATGTACCTTTCTGTGTCAAATATATTAGCTAAGATATATGTTTTTGCCCTTTGATGTACCTTTCTGTGTTAGATATATTAGCTAAGATATATGTTTTTGCCCTTTGATGTAGCTTTCTGTGTTAGATATATTAGCTAAGATATATGTTTTTGCCCTTTGATGTACCTTTCTGTGTTAGATATATTAGCTAAGATATATGTTTTTGCCCTTTGATGTACCTTTCTGTGTTAGATATATTAGCTAAGATATATGTTTTTGCCCTTTGATGTACCTTTCTGTGTTAGATATATTAGCTAAGATATATGTTTTTGCCCTTTGATGTACCTTTCTGTGTTAGATATATTAGCTAAGATATATGTTTTTGCCCTTTGATGTACCTTTCTGTGTTAGATATATTAGCTAAGATATATGTTTTTGCCCTTTGATGTACCTTTCTGTGTTAGATATATTAGCTAAGATATATGTTTTTGCCCTTTGATGTACCTTTCTGTGTCAGATATATTAGCTAAGATATATGTTTTTGCCCTTTGATGTACCTTTCTGTGTCAGATATATTAGCTAAGATATATGTTTTTGCCCTTTGATGTACCTTTCTGTGTTAGATATATTAGCTAAGATATATGTTTTTGCCCTTTGATGTACCTTTCTGTGTTAGATATATTAGCTAAGATATATGTTTTTGCCCTTTGATGTACCTTTCTGTGTTAGATATATTAGCTAAGATATATGTTTTTGCCCTTTGATGTACCTTTCTGTGTTGAATATATTAGCTAAGATATATGTTTTTGCCCTTTGATGTACCTTTCTGTGTTAGATATATTAGCTAAGATATATGTTTTTGCCCTTTGATGTACCTTTCTGTGTCAAATATATTAGCTAAGATATATGTTTTTGCCCTTTGATGTACCTTTCTGTGTCAAATATATTAGCTAAGATATATGTTTTTGCCCTTTGATGTACCTTTCTGTGTCAAATATATTAGCTAAGATATATGTTTTTGCCCTTTGATGTACCTTTCTGTGTCAAATATATTAGCTAAGATATATGTTTTTGCCCTTTGATGTACCTTTCTGTGTCAAATATATTAGCTAAGATATATGTTTTTGCCCTTTGATGTACCTTTCTGTGTCAAATATATTAGCTAAGATATATGTTTTTGCCCTTTGATGTACCTTTCTGTGTTAGATATATTAGCTAAGATATATGTTTTTGCCCTTTGATGTACCTTTCTGTGTCAAATATATCAGCTAAGATATATGTTTTTGCCCTTTGATGTACCTTTCTGTGTTAGATATATCAGCTAAGATATATGTTTTTGCCCTTTGATGGAAATGTATTTGTACTCTTTGATATACCATTCTGTAACATATCAGCTAATATAATCAAAAGACATAACTCTTGAGAATTATCTCCCATGTTGTATAGAACTTCTCAAATCTAACACAGTTTGCGCCACCCACCCAGCTAGCATAGAAGCAGATACAAAGTACAGAAACAGCAAGCTCAGAACACTCCTCAAAAAAGGAGCGCCCAAGCCTACCTTTATACTCTGCAACTACCCTACACACAACTATGAGAGAGGAGAGAAATACATACAATATATCAGCTGAGATATATGTTTGTACCCTTTGATAGAAATGTATTTGTGTTCTTTGACATATTCTTCTCTGTTTGATATATCGGCTGAGATATATGGTTATATCCTTTGATTCAATTTTTGTTTGATACACCGTTCTCTGTTTGATGTGTCAGTTAAGACATGTGTGTACCCTTTGACAGAAAATTGTTTCCACTCTTTGATATACCTTTCTCTGTCTTATATATCAACTAAGATATATGTTTGTACTCTTTGACATAAATCTGATGTGTATACTCTTTTCTGTTGGATTTGTCAGCTACTAAGGTCAACATGTATGTCTGTATCATTTGCTGTACCTGTCCTACTTTGATGTATCAGCTATGATACCTTTGTACTCTGGGATGTACGACTGTGAGCTTAATAAATCAGTTATGACATCTTTGTACTCTGGGATGTACGACTATGAGCTTAATGAGTCAGTTATGACACCTTTGTACTCTGGGATGTACGACTGTGAGCTTAATAAATCAGTTATGACATCTTTGTACTCTGGGATGTACGACTATGAGCTTAATGAGTCAGTTATGACACCTTTGTACTCTGGGATGTACGACTATGAGCTTAATAAGTCAGTTATGACACCTTTTACTCTGGGATGTACGACTATGAGCTTAATAAATCAGTTATGACACCTTTGTACTCTGGGATGTACGACTATGAGCTTAATGAGTCAGTTATGACAAGGGCTTGTACCTTCTGATTTACCCTACACGTTTTTGACGTCACAGTTACGACTTATATTTGTACCTTTTGATTTATACTTTGTTGCTTGACGTATCAGCTGAGACATTTGTTTGTAACCTGTGATTTGTGTCAGCTGAGACGTACGTTTTTATCTTTTGTTTTACCCTTCTTATTTTGATCCATCAGTCTAATAACACGTGACTGGACACCTCAATGTACCCATCTGAAATAGATGTATCAACTAAGGCATAACTATGCTATACTCTTTAATGTACTGTTCTTACTTTTATTTATCAGCTATGATATTCGCTTGAACCTTTTGATTTACCCATCTCAGCTTTATGTATCAGCTAAGACTGTCTGTACCGATTGACTTACTGTTTCATTTTCAAGTGTCAGTCACGTAGGAATCAGCATGGAATAAAGAAAAACCCAACAACAACTTTAGACTGATGGGACAGAAACCCCTAATCGTCCATGGAAGCTCTGACCATAGGACAATTATTTTGTCTTTTATACAGGGGGTGCAAAAGTAGGTATATACAGTTGTGAAGAAAGAAAACACGTACAATACTCATTGCATTTATCATACCGTTGCATTTATTATACAAACAAATGAATATTGCATATACATGCAATAACAAACACAGCCTTAATCCCTCAGATACTCAAACTGCTTGCCGTCAGTATTCACACACTCCTCTAATCGAGAGCGCAATTAAGCATTATAATAATGATGTGATACTGTATACCTACTTTTGCATCCCCCTGTATTGTTAAATTCAAAAGACTTATGGGGGTTTCCATGGTGTTGCATCATACATTGCGGATGGACAGATGCGGTTAAGTACTGTGTAGGTGTAAGAGTGTTTCAGTACAAGAATAGACATAGATGATAGAATATGTAAGTACTGTATAGGTGTAAGAGTGTTTCAGTACAAGAATAGACATAGATGATAGAATATGTAAGTACTGTATAGGTGTAAGAGTGTTTCAGTACAAGAATAGACATAGATGATAGAATATGTAAGTACTGTATAGGTGTAAGAGTGTTTCAGTGCAAGAATAGACATAGATGATAGAATATGTAAGTTGGTATATATTTTAGTTTCTCGAGATAATGTTGTTGTGCTGCACTCGGAATAAACGCCAATGCATTGACGCCATGGTGCCATGTGAAGGAAAAGATCCAAAAATATCATGGCACAAGCCCTAAGTCTGTATGTAAGCCCCATGAGCTGGCAAGGTCCTCAGATCATGTCTAGTTTGTGGGTTTTGTATGTAATATTTTATCAGTCTTTCGTTCCAACAACTTTGGCTTCATTGTAATTACACGTGTATCTGTATATCTCCTGTTCAAATTAAAAAACGAAAAGAAAAAAACCATAAAACACAACCTGCCACTAAGTATGAACTTATCTTACCTATAAGAACCAGAAGAACAAGAAAACCAAAGTGAACGCGTATTAAACACAACAAGACAAGACAAGCGCAAATTTTCAGCCAACCTGCCTTTGTCAAGCCAAGCGCGAATGCACGGTCACAAACAGACCACAAACAACACCAAACAACGGATAATAAGAAGAGGACTAAAAACTTCCCTGCCGCCTCGTCCAGTGGATAAAAAGGGACCAAATGAAATGCCCATGTGTTCATGAGCAGTAGTAAGAAGTGGGGAAGGGGAGGCAACTATGATGTCAAAGGGGAAGTCACGAACCATAAGTAATCTATTACGCAACAGAATCCAGGAATGCCATTTCATGTTTCTTCCTGTTCCCAGATCTACCTGATTCGTTGCACTGGGCACAATCCCTTACCTCTTGCCCTGTGCCTTCTTCAGAACAGGGCAATACCGATATGGCATGTCCACTTCTCAAATTGCAGAACTCATCTCACTTCCCCTTTGACATCATAGTTGCCTCCCCTCTCCCCACTTCTTACTACTGCTCATGAACGCATGGGCATTCCATTTGGTCCCTTTTTATCCACTGGACGAGACTTGTTCTTCTGGTTCCTGTTTGCTTGGGCACGGGCAGTCGCACTTGTTTTGGATCTTACCTTACCTATGTTTTATGTAATTACATCACAGAAATCACTCCATTCCTTAATAACTTAGCTACAACCTGAAATCCTTGCCAGAACGTAAGGTTTATTGACATGCTTACGTCTCATACTGCCATCATTCTGGATCTCCTCCATCACATGACATCTCTGGTTTTAGTCAACATGGAATTTATTCTGAGTGTGGAGACTCTGTCTTGAGAAATCTCTGACCTGATGGATGACGTACTTTTGGCAGTGGTTTTCAGCATGGTCCAGGTCGTGGTATAGATGTGAATATACAACATGTGGGGGACAGTTGGCCTTATGACTCTTGATTCTACAAAACAGTCGCATGTCAATTTGTGGATTATCAAAATGTCAGTGTCTCTGTGAGATTGCACGAAGAAACAAATGTTTAAAGTGTTTTATTGTGTCATTAAAATGGTATGGACGCTTTTTGCGTCGAGAGTTTTTTCAGTTAATTGAATCTCTGCTTCTTGTAAAGAAACACTTATGCTACACTACAACTGGTTGTTACAGTGTCATAACAGCAATAGTAATAATAGTAGCATTGGTGTTGATTTTGTTTTCTTCTTGTTCTTGTCTTCTACCGACATTATCTGGTGTTTAAATATTTTGTTTTATGCCACCCAAAAGCCCACCCGAAACACTAAAAACTGGCCTGTTCACAGCCCATCTTAATATTGTTATCATTCTGATGGTGTCAACTTATGTTTCATAGAACTCTCTCCCCATCCTCCCCACTTTAAGACTTTGCCAGCTGACTGGGTTTTGTGCAGAAGTCTGCCAGATAATTGCTGGCAGATTGAGAGCGGATGTGGAATTGTACAAGTGTGATGAATCTCTTGAATAATCTACAAACTTCAACCAAAAACACTGATGTCAGTTGACATTTGTATGGCGCCAAATCTTGATTTAAAAATCATACCAAAACGCACACTTTCACCATTTGTGACCTCCCACCACGAAATCAGTCTTAACTCGCAGTCAGTCAAACAGCATTAGAAGCTGAAAAAGTGACTTAGGGTCTATCGGGGGTGTTTTGACTTTTTCTCAAAATTGATTTCTGTAGATTACAATCTGTCCCCCACAGAATTTTTTCTTGAAAAATCATTATAAATCAAATTTAAATCGGTATTTTAATGCACTGATCGCAGCAGAAAGAATGCAATTTCCTATCAAAAGTACCTATTTTTGTCTCTTATTATGACCCGTAACCTGTACAGTACCCGCACATGTAATATACTGAGGGAAAGCTCTTTGGTGCACCTTTCAGATAATGACAGCGAAAATTAGAAACAAACTGGGTCAAAGCCACCAAATAAAGAATTTGAAGGAAATTATGCAGGAGAGCACACAAAAACTTTAGAGGCCGTTTTCTCAAAATGGCCGTCATACAAGTTAATGATTTTAAACATACATAACTTCTACATTTTTTTTAGTACAAGCTTTATTCAAGTACCAAAATAATCAGCAGAATGTACACTTTCCAGTGATATGTATATCTCAAAATGCCCAAAATGCTAGTTAAGACTGATTTCGTGGTGGGAGATCACATTTATCCAAAGCATCCAGGCACAATGATCAAAACTCCAGGGTGCACAGCACAGGCACACCAGGAGGGGACAACAGGAGAAGTGTGGGACAAGAGGGTGGGCATGTAGAGGAGAAAACCTGTGTACTGCTGAACAATAACTTGAACACTTGGAAGGAAAACATCAGTGTGTGGCTGTCAAACAGGGGAAGCTCGTTCCAGTTCTATGGACCAGACACAGAAAACAACGGCCACCGACTGTGGAACATCTGTTATTGAGGAATTTGTAAACAAGTACTGTAATCTCCAGGAATTTGTAAACAAGTACTGTAATCTCCAGGAATTTGTAAACAAGTACTGTAATCTCCAGGAATTTGTAAACAAGTACTGTAATCTCCAGGAATTTGTAAACAAGTACTGTTATCTCAGGAATTTTAAACAAGTACTGTAATCTCCAGGAATTTGTAAACAAGTACTGTAATCTCCAGGAATTTGTAAACAAGTACTGTAATCTCCAGGAATTTGTAAACAAGTACTGTAATTCGAGGAATTTGTAGACAAGTACTGTAATTTCGAGGAATTTGTAAACATGTCTGTAATCTAGAATTGTAAACAGTACTGTAATCTCAGGAATTTGTAAACAAGTACTGTAATCTCCAGGAATTTGTATACAAGTACTGTAATTTCGAGGAATTTGTAAACAAGTACTGTAATTCGAGGAATTTGTAAACAAGTACTGTAATCTCGAGGAATTTGTAAACAAGTACTGTAATTTCGAGGAATTGTAACAAGTACTGTAATCTCGAGGAATTTGTCAACAAGTCTGTAATCTCGAGGAATTTGTCAACAAGTACTGTATCTCGAGGAATTTGTCAACAAGTACTGTAGTCTCGAGGAATTTGTCAACAAGTACTGTAGTCTCGAGGAATTTGTCAACAAGTACTGTAGTCTCGAGGAATTTGTCAACAAGTACTGTAACCTCAGGTGCAGAAGGAAGAGGGTGGACAGGATAATGATGATAGATTCTCCTAACCAGTCGCCGTGGTGTAGTGGTTAGTGCAATGGACTACCAACTGGAAGGTTGTGCATTCGATTCCCCATTAGCGTTTCCAAAAATCACATTGTGGGATTTTTCTAGTCTAACCGGCACCTACACAGAGTTGGGCGTGCTATGGGCTCACTGGGAAGACTAGGACGACTCAGTCGAGTTTCATCCACTTCACGGATGCTCATTGAGGTGTTGCTCAAATCTTCTGACCAGCACCGCAGTGTCGGTATCTCTCAATCTGGTTGACGACAGGATATACTAGGATAATACGCTTGGAGTACAGCCCTGTCACGCAGTCTCAATCCTAGATGGAACTCCATAGCATCACGATGATCATCCTCACCAACATCATCATAATCATCTCATTGTAAAATCTGTGTCAGCTTCTGTGGCCACTAAAGAGGCGAACAAAATGGGACGAAAAAAAATTGGTGAGCACAAAGGTAACCTTCCTGAATGCAATGATCCTAATAAATAAAGAAAGGTGAGCACAAAGGCAACCTTCCTGAATGCAATGATCCTAATAAATAAAGAAAGGTGAGCACAAAGGTAACCTTCCTAATGCAATGATCCTAAAAATAAAGAAAGGTGAGCACAACGGTAACCTTCCTAATGCAATGATCCTAATAAATAAAGAAAGGTGAGCACAAAGGTAGACCTTCCTCAATGCAATGATCCTAATAAATAAAGAAAGGTGAGCACAAGGTAACCTTCCTCAATGCAATGATCCTAATAAATAAAGAAAGGTGAGCACAAACGGTAACCTTCCTCAATGCAATGATCCTAAAAATAATACAAAAATAATAAATTATAAATAAAAAAAATGGACTCTTCTTCCGATCAGAGGGCTGCGAAGACACAGCGTCCTTATCGCCAAGAATGGTGTCCATGTAGGATACAAGAACCATCCTCCAGGCAACGTGTTTTTTGGCAGACGATACATAGGAGCCCTGAACGCTGAGGCCTTGGATTGTGCTTCTGCCTGTCACTGTTTCTATTCAATACCAGCTGTTCTGCTCTGTTCAGGTGTGACTGTGCTCTGTGTACGCTGTAATGTCGCCACTCACTCTGTTGCAGGCAATGTCTTCAATGTCTTTCCAATTGGCAGTGTTGATGCCACAGATTATCAGGCTGGACTTTATAGTATCTACGAGGGTGAGTCAAAAAGTAATGCCTTTTTCTTTAGTACAGGAACAATTACCGACACAGGAACGTGTATCATACATCAAAATGAAGCTGGTCCTCTGGGGATCACATCCCTACTTCTCAACATAGTCACCGTTTCTCTCAATAGCAATGTTCCACCTTCGAATGAGGGGCATGTATCCCTGCCTCGTAAAATTCTGTTGACTGTGCTCGGAGCCACGTCTTCACTGCAGTTTTCACGTCCTCGTCACTGGCATTATGTTTGCCTCTCAAACCCTTTTCATGGGGCCGAAGAGATGATAGTCTGAAGGCGCTAAGTCTGGTGAGTATGGAGGATGCGGTAAAGTTGTCCACCCGAATGAGGCAATTGTCTCCCTTGTCCTGATGCTTGTGTGTGTTCGAGCATTGTCATGCAGAAAGAGGAATTACCGATTTGCAAGTTGGGTATCACTCGTTGGATTCTTACTTTGAGCCTCGTCAGGGTCTTAATGTATGCCTCAGAGTTTATTGTTTCTCCTCTTGGCAAGAAATCAACCAGAATAACACCTTGAGTATCCCAAAAGACAGTCGCCATGATTTTTCCAGCTGACTGGAAATTTTTCGTTTTGGTGACGTAGGGTGGCGCCATTCCATTGACTGCCTCTTTGATTCTGGTTCATAATGGTGAATCCATGTTTCATCACCGATAACGAGCCTTCCAAAGAAGGTGTTGTCTCTTTGACTTTGTTCAAGAAATTCAGTGCAGGCGATTGACCCTGTCAGACTTGCGTTGAGTAGTCAGCTCTCTCGGTACCCAACGGGCACACACTTTTGAAAACCCAAGTGATTCAACAATGTTATAAGCACTTCCATGGCTCACTTCAAGGTTTTGTGCCAACTCCTCAAGATTATGCACTATCTTCTCTAATCAGAGCATCTGCTTTTGCTTTATTGGCAGGATTCACAGAAGTGTATGGACAGCCAGAAGGGGATTTATCTGGCTACGCTCGCAGCTTCCACCTGTTAATCATTCAGACGACAGACCCACCTGCGAACATTGCTATAATCTAAAGTATTCTCTTTATACACATTCTGTAATCGTCTGTGAATGTTCACAGGGGTTTCCTCCTCAGCAACAAGGAATTCAATCGCTGCTCTTTGTTTTTGACGCAGCTCTGAGGGGGCAGCCATTTTGAATTTTCCTCACGAGTCTATGAACCGGAAACATACCAAACAAAATATTTCAGTCCGTAACAGTTATAATCATTTGTAACTGAGCAACATTTAAGGTAATTTTTTCAAAAACCTCGTCTGATATAAATAAAAAGGCATTACGTTTTGACTCATCCTCGTATGCATCGCTTCACTTATATCCCCTGGTCAAGGTATTCTTGCTTCAGTTCTCCCTACAAGACCATCTCCAGGATGGTGTTTTCTTCCATGCGGACAGCGCGTCCCTTCCAACAAAGCTGGCATTTGCTGAGAAGACACTGTGTATTTCACAGACCATATTTCTTCAGCACTTAATATAGTCATCATGATAATAATATATTATGATCGTAAAACGTTATTCTTCAAATTCATAAAAGGATTCACTGTGCATGACGCATTTTCCAAAGCACAGAGTGTAATACGTACATAAGCACTAATACATACGTACAATAGCACTAAGACATACGTACAATAGCACTAATACATACGTACATAAACACTAATACATACGTACAATAGCACTAATACATACGTACAATAGCACTAATACATATGTACAATAGCACTAATACATACGTACAATAGCACTAATACATACGTACAATAGCACTAATACATACGTACAATAGCACTAATACATACGTACAATAGCACTAATACATACGTACAATAGCACTAATACATACGTACATAAACACTAATACATACGTACAATAGCACTAATACATACGTACAATAGCACTAATACATAATACAATAGCACTAATACATACGTACAATAGCACTAATACATGCGTACATAAACACTAATACATACGTACAATAGCACTAATACATACGTACAATAGCACTAAATCATACGTACATAAGCACTAATACATACGTACAATGGCACTAAATCATACGTACATAAGCACTAATACATACGTACATAAGCACTAATACATACGTACAACAGCACTAACATATCACCCATTATACATACAAACACCAAAGAGATTAATGTCACCACATGTTTACACTATTTCAAAAGAAAGCACACTGATATTCACTGCCCTGATTACCAATCTCTCTTTCACACGTCCACCTCATCCCTCCCAGCGTCTCAAATGCCAACAGACAAAACTATCTGTTGTGATTGGTCTTATCACGTTCTAGTCTTTATCGAGGAACGTTGTACAACACACGTACTGAGTTTAATTGTGAGAAAACAAAAACAATCCAACTGCAGTACATTGTAGAACACTATGCGAAATATGTTATCATCATGGCCAACCAGGACGAATCTTTGCTGGGGAAAGTTAGCATGGTTCTTGTATAAAGCCTTTAATTTGCTTGAGTTTCAGTTTCAGTTTCCCAAGACGACGTCCCCGAGCTCGGAACGAATTCCGTATGCACTAACGTCACAGGTGCCATGTGTATGGTGATCATGGCACAAGTCTTAAGCCCGCACAAAAACCTATGAGCTGGCCACGTCCTGAGGCCCTACCTAGCCTATGTTTTACCTAGTATATATGTCACGATGGTATTGTATCAGCCTGTCACTGGAATAATCTGGGTTACATGCAAATGACATGTGCATGTGTGTATCAAATCTTCAACAAAAGGAGCATATATATTAAGCAAATAAATAAATAATTAAAGGTCTGAATCACATTACAACTAGCTATTCTGTACAAATTCTCTCACATGACAGAAAGACCCCCCCCCCCCCCCACTCTCCAGTTAATGCACAAAAGCCTTAGTTGTCTCTCAACTAGGTGAAGACAATATTTTCTTAACTATAGCCCCGCCAGTCTGTCGTTCTCTTCTGAAGGAAGAAATGAGGAAACAGGTAAGTGAGTGAGTGAGTGAGTGAGTGAGTAAGTGAGTGAGTGAGTGAGTGAATGAGTGAGTGAGTGAGTGAGTAAGTAATTTGTTGGAACGGAATATCAATGCTTATCCTATTCAGTAGCAGTGAAGGAAGAAATCTGTCTATTCTATAATATGTGTACATGTGGCCCGTGACAAAGTAGTGATGGATCTATCTGTCTATTCTATAGTATGTGTACATTTGGCCAATGACAAAGTAGTGATGGATCTATCTGTCTATTCTATAATATGTGTACATGTGGCCATGACAAAGTAGTGATGGATCTATCTGTCTATTCTATAGTATGTGTACATGTGGCCTGTGACAAAGTAGTGATGGATCTATCTGTCTATTCTATAATATGTGTACATGTGGCCTGTGACAAAGTAGTGATGGATCTATCTGTCTATTCTATAGTATGTGTACATGTGGCCTGTGACAAAGTAGTGATGGATCTATCTGTCTATTCTATAATATGTGTACATGTGGCCTGTGACAAAGTAGTGATGGATCTATCTATCTATTCTATAATATGTGTACATGTGGCCTGTGACAAAGTAATGATGGATCTATCTGTCTATTCTATAGTATGTGTACATGTGGCCCGTGACAAAGTAGTGATGGATCTCTCTGTCTGTTCTATAGTATGTGTACATGTGGCCCGTGACAAAGTAGTGATGGATCTATCTATCTATTCTATAGTATGTGTACATGTGGCCCGTGACAAAGTAGTGATGGATCTATCTGTCCGCCATGGATCCTGATCATGATTTCAGTCAGCTGAGATGAAGGTGTATCAGGGGTAGACAAGGGATCCTTGCTGTGTACATTTTCCCTCAATTCACCTATAGGTAACAATGCTATGAGTGTCGTGCGGTCAGTGATTGTTTGTATGCTACTGGATCCTTTTTTGAGGCTTTTGTGCATTCATTGGAGAGGGGCGTGTCTTTCTGTCATGTGAGACGAGTTTGTACAGAATAGCTCGTTTCCCCTTCCATTTGTGAGTAGAACTGCCAGAATTGTGACTGTGTTGTATCAACACTGAGTCTTTCACAGAATTGTGTCCATTTATTGTCTTTTGCTTCTTGGGCTATGGTTTTGGACCACTCTGTTTTTTCATGCATATTCCGTTTATACTCGTCCATTTTTCTAGTGCTGTTATGGCCTGAACGATGTCTTCTTCTATACTGTATTTTGCCAGGTTTTTACAGCAGTTCGTTTTGTCTTTCCAGGCAGTCTCTGTGTCATTGTTCCACCAGAGAGGTTGTTTTCTAGATGTTTGGTCATTTCCTGCTTTCCATTTGAGTTCATAGCTCTCAGTTTAGAAACAATATCAGATTGTATACTGTCACATTGAAACAGGTTTCTTGGTTGAAGTGCGGAGTTTCTAGGTGACATATGTTTCTTATACTGAAAAGCACTGGAAGGTGGTCGCTGCCATGTGTGTTCAGTGTCTGTGCACTCATTAGTGATGTTAGTTAGGAGAGATGAGTGTTATATCAATGATGCTGTCTGTGTCTGTGCACTCATTAGTGGTGTTAGTTCAGGAGAGATGAGTGCTATATCAGTGGTGCTGTCTGTGTCTGTGCACTCATTAGTGGTGTTAGTTCAGGAGAGATGAGTGCTTTTCAATGGTGCTGTCTGTGTCTCCTTGTTTTTCACCAATATGGGTTGGTGATATTGTTGTGAGTGGCCTGAACTAGATATCGCACATCATCTCTTCCAGAGCATGTCCCTGGGCGTTAGTTCCGTTCTGATCCAACATTGCAGATCTTGCACTGAGATCGTCACATACCACCGTAATGTCTCCTAGTTCATCTTCGATTTCTTCTTGGAAGTTCCACATTGTTTTTGAGGTACAGGATCCTGGGTGCACATAAGCTTTAATGAGTATGATGTTCTTCTGTTTTTCGTTTGGAGTTTGAAGGCGTATACCTAGCACTTCACATGAACTATCACACCATTATTCTAGACCTAATATGGACACTTTTCAGGTTCTTTTTGATGACTATAGCCAGTCCTCTGCCATCATGTTTCTGAATTACTGCAAAGTTTTCAAAGTCTACTGGTTTTCCTTTGTGTGTTCTAGTTTCTTGTGCACACAGTATGTTAAAACCATATGGTAATTTTTCAATGGCTGATATCCTTTTGTTTTGCACTGGCGTTGTTCAAGTTACACATTCTGCATTGTTTCTTGGAGAGCTGTTCAGATTTTGTCATCTGTCTGTC
The DNA here is from genome assembly GCA_030674185.1 of Monoplex corrugatus. Classification (NCBI taxonomy): domain Eukaryota; kingdom Metazoa; phylum Mollusca; class Gastropoda; order Littorinimorpha; family Ranellidae; genus Monoplex; species Monoplex corrugatus. The sequence goes on from JAPXFY010000026.1 coordinate 58,972,856, forward strand.
TGTCTGTGAGTGACAGAATGGTTCACACGTTTGCCTGCCAATAAGTAAACTCCAAGTTCCAGGCTTCGCTCCCCATACAGGCCTCGACATTTCTCCTCAGTTTGACCGGAAAATCAAACTGAACGTCTAGTCCTTCAGAAGGGGCGAAAAAATTATTCAGACCCGTGTGCCTCGGCAGTTGAAAATTGTGAAGAGCAGGGCATTCCCTGGCTGCCTTGGTTAAAACATTGGAGAGAAAGGTTGATTTCCCAAACCAATTAGTCTTTTGCCTTTCTGAATTCTTGGTTGAAAAAAAAAGTGAATATGAATATGAATTTGAATCAAGGGAGAGGGGATGGGCGGCGCCCTCGTGGTGCTGGCACTGGGAAGACTTAAGGCCTCTGCCACCTCACTCCCCTACGATCCCGTAATTATGAAACTATCTCGGTAGGACCACAGGACCTGGCCAGCTCATGGATTTATGTGCAGGCATAAGGCTTGTGCCGTGATCATTCTGGATCTCCACACATGGCGCCTGTGACGTTAGTGCTTATGGAATTCATTCCGAACGTGGAGACGTCATCTTGAGAAATTGAAACTGAAACTAAAACTCTCTATGTTTGTCTCTGTCTCTCTGTCTCTGTCTCTCTCTCTCTCTCAGTCATTTTCTCTCTCTCTTTGTGCCTCTCTCTGTATTTGCCTGTCTCTCTGTCTCTGTCTGTCTGTCTATCTGTCTGTCTCTCTGTCTCCAGCCCTCTCTCTGTGAGTGAGAGAGAGACAAGAGAGAGAGTGTGTGTGTGTGTGAGAGAGAGAGAGAGAGAAGAGAGAGAGAGAGAGAGAGAGAGAGAGAGAGTGTGTGTGTGTGTGTGTGTGTGTGTGTGTGTGTGTGTGTGTGTGGTGTGTGTGTCTTGCTCTGTGTGTCTGTGAAACTTTGTACCTATCTTGTTTTGTTATATTGAACACGCGTTCTGAAGTTTTTGTGTGCATTTCTTGTTGCTAGTTGCTTGAGTGTTTGTCATTTTGATTTGGATTGATTGTTTGTACAGATAGCAAAACTAAGACATGGTTGACAGGTCTGAAAACTTTATTTTGTTTACACTGTATTTAGTTACAGCACAACACATCAGGGGAAAGGAGGTAATGAACTGTCTATGTTCTCATCGGATCCATCATTTAACATTGTTCCTAGCACTTCATCAAGTAACGCATTGATGCCATCCTGCTCCTGATAGACTTTTTATGGTACAAGAAATGGCAGCTGCATGTGTGTGTGTGTGTGTGTGTGTGTGTGTGTGTGTGTGTGTGTGGTGTGTGTGTTGTTTTGCTGTGTATGTTGTATGTGTTTTGTGTGTTTGTCTGTCTTGTGTGTCTGCGTGTATGTGAACATGTGTGTGTGTGTGTTTGTGTGTTGTGTGTGTGTGTGTCTGTGTCTGTGTCTGTGTCTGTGTGTGTCTCAGTGTGTGTGTCTGTGTGTGCTGTGTGTGTGTCTGTGTGTGCATGGTCTGTGTTGTCTGTGTGTGTCTTGTGTGTGTCTGTGTAGTGTGTGTTCTGTGTGTTGTTGTGTGTGTGTGTCGTGTTGTGTCGTGTGTGTCGTGTGTCTGTGTTGTGTCTGTCTGTGTGTGTCTTGTGTGTGTGTGTGTGTTGTCCATGTGTGTGTCTGTGTGTGTGTCGTGTGTTGTCTGTGTGTGTGTCTGTGTGTGTTGTGTCTGTGTGTGTGTTTGTGTGTGTTCTGTGTGTGTGTCTGTGTGTGTCGTGTGTGTGTTGTGTGTTGTTGTGTGTGTGTGTGTCTGTGTGTGTGTCTGTGTGTGTGTCTGTGTGTGTGTCTGTGTGTGTGTGTCGTGTGTGTCTGTGTGTGTGTTTGTGTGTGTCTGTTGTGTGTGTCTGTGTGTGTGTCTGTGTTGTCTGTGTGTGTGTCTGTGTGTGTGTCTGTGTGTGTGTCTGTGTGTGTGTCTGTGTCTGTGTGTGGTCTGTGTGTCTGTGTTGTGTGTGTCTGTGTGTGTGTGTTGTGTGTGTGTGTGTTCCATGTGTGTGTCTGTGTGTGTGTGTGTGTCTGTGTGTGTGTCTGGTGTGTCGTGTCGTGTGTGTGTTTGTTGTGTGTACTGTGTGTGTGTGTCTGTGTGTCTGTGTGTGTGTCTGTGTGTGTGTCTGTGTGTGTGTTCTTGTCTGTGTGTGTGTGTCTGTGTGTGTGTTGTGTGTGTGTGTCTGTGTGTGTGTGTGTCTTGTGTGTGTGTGTCTGTGTGTGTCTGTGTGTGCTGTTGTGTGGTGTCTGTGTGTTGTCTGTGTGTTGTTGTGTGTGTGTGTGTCTGTGTGGTGTGTGTGTCTGTGTGTGTGTCTGTGTGTGTGTCTGTGTGGTGGTGTGACTGTGTGTGTGTGTGTGTGTGTGTGTTGTGTGTGTGTGGTGCTGTGTCTGTGTCTGTGTGTCTGTCTGTGTGTGTGTCAGTGTCTGTGTGTGTGTCTGAGTCTGTGTGTGTATCTATGTGTGTCTGTGTGTGTGTGTCTGTGTGTGTATGTCTGTGTGTGTGTGTCTGTGTGTGTGTGGTCTGTGTGTGTGTTGTGTGTGTGGTCTGTGTGTGTGTCTGTGTCTGTGTGTGTGTCTGTGTGTTGTCTGTGTGTGTGTCTGTGTGTGTGTCTGTGTGTGTGTCTGTGTTGTGTCTGTGTGTGTGTGTGTCTGTGTTGTGTGTGTGTGTGTGTGTGTGTGTGTGTGTGTGTCTGTGTGTGTGTCTGTGTTGTGTGTGTGTCTGTGTGTGTGTGTGTGTCTGTGTCTGTGTGTGTGTCTGTGTCTGTGTGTGTGCGTGTTTTGTGTCTGTGTGTGTTGTGTTCTCTGTGTCTCTGTGTGTCTGTGTGTCTGTGTGTGTGTCTGTGTGTGTCTGTGTGTGTCTGTGTCTCTGTGTGTGTCTGTGTGTGTGTCTGTGTGTGTGTGTGTCTGTGTGTGTGTGTCTGTGTGTTGTGTGTCTCTGTGTGTGTGTGTCTGTGTGTGTGTCTGTGTGTGTGTCTGTGTGTGTGTCTGTGTCTGTTGTGTGTGTCTGTGTGTATGTCTGTGTGTGTGTGTCTGTGTCTGTGTCTGTGTCTGTGTCTGTGTCTGTGTCTGTGTGTGTGTGTGTGTGTCTGTGTGTGTGTGTTGTGTGTGTCTGTGTGTGTGTCTGTGTGTGTGTCTGTGTGTGTGTCTGTGTCTGTGTGTGTGTGTCTGTGTGTGTGTCTGTGTCTGTGTCTGTGTGTGTGTCTGTGTGTGTGCTGTGTGTGTGTCTGTGTCTGTGTGTGTGTTTGTGTCTGTGTGTGCTGTGTCTGTGTCTGTGTCTGTGTGTGTGTGTCTGTGTCTTGTGTGTCTGTGTTCTGTGTGTGGTCTGTTGTGTCTGTGTGTGTCTGTGTCTGTGTTGTGTGTTGTGTGTGTCTGTGTGTGTGTTGTCTGTGTGTGTGTGTCTGTGTGTGTGTGTCTGTGTGTGTGTATCTGTGTGTGTGTGTCTGTGTGTGTCTGTGTGTGTCTCTGTGTCTGTGTCTGTGTCTGTGTGTTTGTGTCTGTGTCTGTGTCTGTGTGTGTGTCTGTGTGTGTGCCTGTGTCTGTGTGTGTGTGTGTGTGTGTGTGTGTGTGTGTGTTTGTGTCTGTGTGTGTGTGTCTGTGTCTGTGTGTGTGTCTGTGTGTGTGTCTGTGTGTGTGTGTCTGTGTGTGTGTCTGTGTTTGTGTCTGTGTGTTTCTGTGTGTGTGTCTGTGTGTGTGTCTGTGTGTGTGTCTGTGTGTGTGTGTCTGTGTGTGTGTCTGTGTGTATGATTGTGTGTGTATGTGTGTATGTGTGTGTGTGTGTATGTGTGTGTGTGTATGTGTGTGTGTGTGTGTCTGTGTGTGTGTGTCTGTGTGTCTGTGTGTATGTCTGTGTGTGTGTCTGTGTGTGTGTCTGTGTGTGTGTCTGTGTCTGTGTCTGTGTCTATGTGTGTCTGTGTGTGTGCCTGTGTCTATGTGTGTCTGTGTCTGTCTGTGTGTGTCTGTGTGTGTGTCTGTGTCTGTGTCTGTGTGTGTGTCTGTGTCTGTGTGTGTGTCTGTGTGTGTGCCTGTGTCTGTGTGTGTGTGTGTCTGTGTATGTGTGTGTGTGTCTGTGTGTGTGTCTGTGTCTGTGTGTGTCTGTGTGTTGTCTGTGTGTGTGTCTGTGTGTGTGTCTGTGTGTGTGTCTGTGTGTTAGTCTCTGTGTGTGTCTGTGTGTGTGTGTGTTTGTATGTTGTGTGTATGTGTGTGTGTGTGTTTGTGTGTGTGTTTGTATGTGTGTGTGTATGTGTGTGTGTGTGTGTGTGTGTGTGTGTGTGTGGTTGCGTGTGTGTGTGTGTGTGTCACACTACATCATGGTGTGCAGCGTGCAGTTCGCTTAACCGTTGGAGGTACAATGATGATCGCCAACGTGTTAAACTACGGGAACTTTTGTTTGGCAAACAGTTAAATCAGAAGCCACCAATCGTCTTAGAAATAACCACCACCAGTTCAGTCATTCTGATCAGTAGTGGGATAGACAACCTCCTCACACAGAAATCCAAATTCAAAATGGAATAACACAGACCCACGTAACAATTAAAACCAAAATGTAAGCATGAACGCAACGGAAAATAAAATCAATTGCAGAGCACTTGGTGTGTGAGATTAGTACGTTGAATGCTGTGTACCAGTGAGAGTGTTCGCAATCAATAAGATGGAGACATGACTGTATAGCGTTATGTTACCAGCTGCCTGACAATATATCAAATGATCTGTCAGTGAACAAAAGATTCTTGTTGCTGTTCGTGTCGCCCTATAACCGAGGAATGGGTGAGGCTGGACAAGGAAACAGTTTACATAGTAAATGCACTGACAAGAAGATCACACTGGAATACAAACTCGCCACACATGGAGATACAGTATATACAACATGTAGACAGGCCAGTGGAGTAAGACAGCCAAAAGTGAAAACGGCTCTTCAAAAATCCAGACGTTAGCGTCAGCTGTATGATATCTAGTGGAAACAATTCTGAAGAAATAAATGAGAGCTGCTTCAGACTTTCAGAAGTAAGGGTTCAAGAAATTATGGCAAGGACTGAAAGCAAAACATAATACTGTTACCAAAACACAATCAGCAAGTAGAGAAGAAGCAAAAAGAAAATCTAAGACTGCTCTTTCAGAGACCCCTTTCCAATCCACTGGGAAACTGTTTGAGCAACCCAAATCCAGGACACTCACAGTGGAGAAGAAAGCTCTGGAACACCACAGGAAAATATGTTTTAACCCTTACTGTGAGACACCATCTGATTTCTGAAGTCTGGTGTGGCTACAACGCCACAGAAAATGTTTGATAACAAGCTACAGACACTGGATGACGTAAACACAAAAATGAGAGAAAAATATGCCATTCCAACCAGGATCTTGTGGAAGCCTGGCTTTCAAATGAACTTCATTACTGTAGAGGTTGAAGCAAGAGAAGTACATGTAGTAGGCACATCAGCCTATGACTTCACGAAACTGGCAATGAGAGAACCAGAGGCCTAAAGGTAATGGTGTAGGCAACTGAAAGGAGGTCTCGCTAAATCTTGTTGTGAAGAAATAAAAGTAAACTCCATAAGTTTGAAATTCCCCAATATGGTGTCTGTGTCTGATATCTAGATTGTTAAGACATCCGTCACAAGGGTGACTTGGCCTTCAGACGTCTGGCCAAATTGGACGACAAACATTGGGACAAGAGAGAGTTATGTTGACGTTATGATCTGGATGTTGACTGGCCTCTTAGAGTGTAAAGAGTTTAGGGCCACAGTGTGTGTGTGTGTGTGTGTGTGTGTGTGTGTGTGTGTGTGTGTGTGTGTGTGTTTGTGTGTGTGTGTGTGTGAGTGTGTGTGTGTGTTTATAAGTGTGTGTATGTGTGTGTGTATGTGTGTGTGTGTGTGTGTGAGTGTGTGTGTATGTGTGTGTGTGTGTGTGTGAGTGTGTGTGTGTGTGTAGTGTGTGTGTGTGCGTGTGTGTGTGTGTATGTGTTGTGTGTGTGTGTGTGTTTGTGTGTGTGTATGTGTGTGTGTATGTGTGTGTGTGTGTGTGTGTGTGTGTGTGTGTGTGGTGTGTGTGTGTGTGTGTGTGTGTGTGTGTGTGCGAGTGTGTGTGTGTGTTTATAAGTGTGTGTATGTGTGTGTGTGCTTATAAGTGTGTGTGTGTGCGTGCGTGTGTGTGTGTTTTTTGTGTGTGTGCGTGAGCGTGCGAGTGTGTTGTGTGTGTGCGTGCGCGCGCGTGCAAGCGTGTGTATGTGCGCGTGTACGCGCTTGCTTATGTATGTATGTGTATATGCGTGTGTGTTAGTAAAAGGTACACACACACACACACACACACACACACACACACACACACACACACACACACACACACACACCACACACACACACACATGTGAATACAGTGCAGGAAGTTTAGGTAGAAGTCAACACTCTCTGTGACATGTTGGCATCATCAGTGTTAAGCTTCAACGTTCAAACACTTACATAGAAAAGACTCAAGTCGTAGCCATGATTAGCATGACTTTAAAAACCCACGACAAAGAATATTTGACGCTAAGTTTTAAAGCCAAACTGATAAGTCATGCCACCAGTCTCCATTTTGTTGAAAACATGCAAGCAGCTACAACAACGCATAACAAAACGATACAAGTAAACCGAAACAACAGCCAAGTGTTTCATGCTGTAGATACAAAACACTGCATTTGCAGTTAGTCAGACTCCCCTGTATAATACAGGACAAATATCATTCAACAATGAACAGTGTTTTATACAGCATGGCAAAGTAAAGCATGGCAAAGTCATTGCTTGTTTTTCCTGTCAGAAATGTTGATTGAAGCACTAATCAAATAAATTCAGTAAAGTATACTTATGGCGATCACAAAAACAAACAGAGACACAAACACATGCTTACGTACATACACACAGACACACACAAACACAAACAAACACACACACACACGCGTGCGCGCACGTGCGGAAGCGCATGTACACACACAGGTGAACACTGTTGAATAAAGACGCATTCTACTTTTTTATTGTTATAAACACGCGCCTCTGATTCTATTTTTTGTGTGCTTCTGGTTGGTGTTTGTTTGAAAGCTGGCAGTCAGTGTGATTCAGATTACTGTTTTTTTTTACGACACAAAACGCTAGGAAAACCATGCAAGACACCCTGAAATGTAGGATCAAGTATTTTAACAGCCCAAGTCTGTTTCCTTACCTGGTTTACGTCTCTCAATTTTCATATCTTATTTCCATGTTTTGAAAAAAACATGAAGGAAAACATTTTTAAGAATTTGAAGCATGTGTAAAACAAGACATGACGAGAGAAGAATAATTATTGTTTTCTGAAACAGTGTTACACAGACAAACCTCAAAAGCAGGGTGTTGTCAAGTTTCTGAAATCAAAAGACTGTTTCGTATTTTACGTACAACACAACGTTTAACTGTGGAAAGAACAACGTGCAAATGTAACATTATAGCAGCACATTGTTGGACATTTTAATGACACTAGAATAATTCAGTCTGTGGTTTTACTCGTGTGAGTGCATGGGTGAGTGTGTATGACCGTGTGTGTGTATAGCGCACTGCATCATGATGTGTCCCGCTGGTGCCGCCTTTGTCTTCTGTCCCGCTGGTGCCGCCTTCATCTTCTGTCCTGCTGGTGCTGCCCTCATCTTCTGTCCCACTGGTGCCGCCTTTGTCTTCTGTCCCGCTGGTGCTGCCTTTGTCTTCTGTCCCGCTGGTGCCGCCTTCATCTTCTGTCCCGCTGGTGCCGCCTTCATCTTCTGTCCTGCGGGTGCCGCCTTCGTCTTCTGTCCCGTCGATGCTGCCCTCATCTTCTGCCCCGCTGGTGCCGCCTTTGTCTTCTGTCCTGCTGGTGCCGCCTTTGTCTTCTGTCCCGCTGGTGTCGCCTTCATCTTCTGTCCCGTTGGTGCCGCCTTCATCTCCACCTCAGCCACTGCCATGTGACTCTTGACAAACTAAAAATATGCCTTTTTAACGCTCAATCAACATGCAAAGATAGAAAGCGGATGTCATTGCTGACTTAATCGCAGATGAGCATGTTGACATTGTTTTTATCACAGAAACATGGCTTAACCCCCTTGGTCAGGAACCTATACATGTGAGTCTCACTCTGAGTGGTTACAGGCTTGCTTCCTTCCATCGCTCATCCCGAGGTGGTGGTATCGCCATCCTCTACAATGACTCACAGTCTCTGCCTTTCTCCCATCCTTCTTTCGAGCACGTTGAAGTATCCTTCTAATCCACCCCTCACCCCATCACCTTCTCCTGTGTCTATCAACCTCCACCTAGCTCTGCCAACAAACTCACCACATCCATGTTTCTCTCTGACTTTGACCAACTGCTTGACTGCTACTGCCTCTTACCTGAAAATCTCATCATTCTAGGTGACATCAATGTCCACTATGACAACACTCACCGTTATGACACAAGACATATCATCAACTCTCTGTCCAATCACAATATGACACAACATATTTCTAAACCAACCCATCAAAAAGGTCACATTCTTGACTGGATCATTTCTCGTGATCACCGCAATTCAGCTACTGACAACTGCTTAGTTCTTTCTACCCGTCTAACTTCAGCCCTTCCATCTGACCACTCTGCAATTCTCTGTTCTCTTGACATTTCTCCTCCTTCTCGTACCACGCGCACAGTGACTCGACGCAATCTCAAATCTATCGACCTCTCCACATTTTCATCTGATGCCTCCCGTCCCCTTTCTGAAAAGTCGAATAACTTTGCCGATGAATTCTATACTACTATCCACCATCTTCTGGACACTCATGCTCCAGCCACAACCCGTCTTTTACCTGACCACCCCCCTACCCCTTGGCTCACTCATGAGATTGCCTGTGCAAAACGTACCCGCCGCAGAGCAGAGCGCCGCTGGTGCAAATCCAAACTCACTGTACATAGGCAACTTTTCCAAGCCTCTAAAACAAAAGTATCCACCCTCATTGCATCTGCAAAAACAAGCTATTTCCAAACCAAAATCCTGAATGCCTCTTCTTCAAAAGAACTCTGTACAACCATGAATCATCTCCTTGGCACACGAAATGATTTACCTCTCCCACCAAAACACACAAATGAAGAACTCCCATCTGTATTCTCCAAGTATTTCACCACCAAAATACAAACTCTTCGTGACAGGCTTGACAGGACACCCTGTCAACCATGCCTAACCTGACCCTTCCTTCTCTGGCACACCTCTTACTACTTTTACCCCAGTCTCACAAGAAGAAATTCTCAACACAATCAGATCCATGTCGTTCAAAACCTGCGAACTGGATCCTCTTCCAGGTTCTCTCTACTCTGTCTCCTACTCTCCTCCCATTCATCACTGACATCATCAACACTTCTCTTCAAACTGGAACTGTCCCAGATTCTTTCAAGTCTGCTATTGTTCACCCTCTCCTCAAGAAAACCTTGACCCAGACTGCTTGAAGAATTATCGTCCAGTTTCCAATCTACCGTTCCTATCGAATATATTGGAACGTATTGTACTAGAACAGCTTCTGCAGCAGCTGGAATCACAACCTGCTAGAGCCATTCCAGTCAGCCTACCGTAAGTGCCATAGCACAGAAACCGCTCTATTGCGTGTAGTCAATGACCTCCTTCAGGCTTCAGAAAATGGGAGTGTGTCTATCTTGTCACTGCTTGACTTGTCAGCAGCATTTGACACCATAGACCATAGCATCCTCATAACGTGGTTGCGTACCACTTTTGGCTGTTCTGGAAGGGTTCTGGACTGGTTTACCTCCTATTTGACTGGCCATGCCCAGTCTGTTGTCACTGGCCACAAATCAGCTCCATCTGTTCTGGAATGTGGTGTGCCACAAGATTCTGTTTTGGGACCTGTCCTGTTCACTATGTATACACAACCTCTCAGCACTATCATTCATCAGTCAGGCCACTCATACCACTTCTTTGCAGATGACTCATATCTGCGTAGCTCCTCTGCCCCATCAGATTTTGACGCTCTTGCGTGCAGTTGAGAGATTATATAGAGAATGTCTCCAAGTGGATGAGTGAAAACAAGCTGAAGATGAATGATGATAAAACTGAGCTTATTGTTACTGGTAAAAAGTCAGAGATCAATCAGGTTACTCATGCCCCCATGTCTATCTCTGGTTTGTGTTGTATGTTTCTCACAAACTGAAAAATTTTGCTTTCTACCTGGATGAAACATTGTCTATGGAAGCCCATGTCAAACAGTTGTGCCGTACTCTGTACTATCAGCTATGCAGAATAGGTAAGATTCGCTCCTTTCTTTCCACTGAGGCTGCGACAAGCTTGCTGTCTATTTTATATTATCTAGGCTGGACTATTGTAACTCTCTACTCGCAGGTCTCCATGACAATCAACTATCTAAACTTCAGCGCATACAGAACCATGCGGCTCGCCTTGTTCTCCGCAAGCCCAGGGTGAGAGTGCAAAATCTCTACTTAGAACACTTCATTGGCTCCCGGTAAAGGCTAGGATTCAATGTAAAGTTGCCTGTTTCTGCTTTCAGTGTATAGATCATGAGAACATGCCATCAAATCTTGCCAACCTCCTGCAGACTTACAAACCGTCTCGAACGCTCCGCTCTTCTGACACCTCACTGTTGACTGTTCCTCGCTTCTCTCTAGAACCTTTGGTAAAACGTCATTCTCTGTCTTTGGCCCAAATGTATGGAACTCTCTACCGTTGTCTCTTAGAAAAACTAAGTGTTTCTCAACCTTCAAACAGAACCTGAAAACCCACCTCTTTCAAACTCATTTAACCTGAAGAACCTAAGTTTGCAAGTCTGTCAGACGAATTTCTCCTGCCTGCATAACAGTATTTTGTATTAGGGCCTATAGAGCGAGGTGCGTGCATATGTGTGTGTGTGTGTGTGTGTGTGTGTGTGTGTGTGTGTGTGTGTGTGTGTGTGTGTGTGTGTGTGTGCATGAGTGAACATGTGTGTGTATCACTGTATGTTTGTGTATAGCTGAGGAGGGGTTAGGGGAGAAACTGAGTGGGAAAGGGACTGAAATACCTTAAGAAATGTCCTAACCTTTTTTGAATGTAAATTGTGATATATGATATGCGAATAGTTTATAATTTGTGATGTAATTTTGATTATCAAGGTGTTAATGCTGTGATACTGAAGTTATATTGTTTTTTCTGTATATGAATTAGAATTTTTCTGTGATGTAATTTTATTGTCATTCATAATATTCATTATAGTTTCATATACAACTATTGCATACACACACACACGCACACACACACACACACACACACACACGCGTGAACATGTAAACACAGTATGCCTCTTTATTCATATGAAAACTCTGTTTTTTATTACATAACTCAGTGTTTTAACTTTGATATTTTGTGGTTTCTTATGTGTCTTCTTAGTTATATAGCTTTAATGATGTGTGAGTAGATGTCGCGCCAGCAGGCAGCAAAAGTGTGTGTTGTGTTTTACAGTGATTTTATCGTGGTTCTATTTGATTTTATGCATTGAATTTTGTATCAGTTTGTTCTTTTTAAATCCCGACATACGGTGATGTATATATATTTTTTAAAAATTCTGAATATTTTACCAGATAATCTGATTTTTTAAAGTTTTTATACCTACTTTTCATCATTTTAATTCAGCCGCTCAAATCAGACATTTTATCTGTGAACTGTGTTTACATTTTAGCCTACTGTGTTCGCCCAACGCTACAGCTCCCAAACCTTTGTGTTCTCTGGTTTTAAGTGTTGTGAACTGACCAACCCACACACCAACCTGCAAGCATCGTCCTCTCCTGGCTGGCTCACAGTTATGGACCCATCCTTTCTAAAACAAATTGGACTGACACTTTTTAAACACAGCAAGTGCTACCTCGGTGGAGACGTCTACCAGCGCATACGAACACTGGGGCTGTGTTGTAAGCCCCGCACTGCGCGATCCTGTCGTGGTGGACGTCTCCACCATCTTTGGCACAACCTGCCTCCTGCTGTACTAGACCGACACCACTTTTCGTCGTCTGCTTCTTCATCTCCTCCGCTGCCCCTGCCCTCGACCTTGCTGCTGTGGGCTTCGTCTCCTCCTCTGCCGTCTTCGCCTTCGCCTTCTGTCCTGGTGGCGCCGCCTGAACCTTCTGTCCTGATGGTGCTGCCCTCACCTTCTGTCCCGCAGGTGCCGCCTTCACCTTCTGTCCCGCCAGTGCCGCCTCCATCTTCTGTCCTGCCGGTGCCGCCTTCATCTTCTGTCCCGCCGGTGCCGCCTTCATCTTCTGTCCCGCCGGCGCTGCCCTCGTCTTCCGTCCCGCTGGTGCCGCCTTTGTCTTCCATCCCGCTGGTGCCGCCTTTGTCTTCTGTCCTGCAGGTGCTGCCTTCGTCTTCTGTCCCGTCGTTGCTGCCTTCGTCTTCTGCCCCGCTGGTGTTGCCTTCATCCTCTGTCCCATTGGTGCTGCCTTCATCTCCATCTCGGCCACCGCCATGTGACTCTGATAAACAAAAACTATGCCTTTTTAACGCTCAGTCAACATGCACAGATGGCAAAGCCAATGTCATTGCTGACTTTATCGCAGATGAGCATGTTGACATTGCTTTTATCACAGAAACATGGCTTAACCCCCTTGGTCATGAACCTATACATGCGAGTCTCACTCCGAGTGGTTACAGGCTTGCTTCTTTCCATCACTTATCCCGAGGTGGTGGTATCGCCATCCTCTACAACGACTCACTCCATTCCCGCCTATCTTTCTCGCAGTCTCTGCCTTTCTCCCATCCTTCTTTCGAGCACGTTGAAGTATCCTTCCAATCCACCCCTCACCCCATCACCTTCTCCTGTGTCTATTGACCTCCACCTAGCTCTGCCAACATGCTCACCACATCCATGCTTCTCTCTGACTTTGACCAACTACTTGACTACTACTGCCTCTTACCTAGAAATCTCATCATTCTAGGTGACATCAATGTCCACTATGACAACACTCACCGTTATGACACAAGATTCTTTCAAGTCTGCTATTGTTCACCCTCTCCTCAAGAAATACAATTTAGACCCAAATGAACTGAAAAATTACCAGCCTATCTCTAATCTCTCTTTCTTGTCAAAACTCATCGAAAAAGTTGTCCTCAACCAGCTGAACTCTCACCTGTCTGCCAACAATCTCCTCAATCCTTTCCAGTCAGCCTACCACCAGTGCCATAGCACTGAAACTGCCCTGCTACACATTCTCAACAATCTCCTCCTTGCAATTGATACTGGCAAAGTCTCTCTCCTCACACTCCTTGATCTGTCTGCAGCCTTTGATACCATTGATCATGGTATTCTCCTTTCTAGACTTCATCATACTTTTGGCATTTCTGACATTGCTCTCTCCTGGTTCACTTCATATCTATCAAACAGAAAACAAACTGTTCTCATTAATGGCACTTACTCTCAACCTGCATACCTGACCTGTGGTGTTCCACAAGATCTGTCCTTGGCCTGTTCTTTTCACTCTTTACACCTCCCCCTGTCCACCATCATCAACTCCCACTCTATAAAACACCACTTCTATGCTGATGACACCCAACTTCAAGACAGTGACTCACCTGACAATATACAGTGCCTCTTGACTCGCACCACTGAGTGTTACTCGGACATTAAGAACTGGATGACATACAATAAACTTCAGCTTAATGATGACAAGACAGAAGCTATCCTCATTGGCACCCGTCAGAAACTTTCTCAGCTGCCTCCTCTTTCTCTCCCATTATGTAACACATTAGTCCCAATTTCTGATTCAGCTAAAAACCTTGGTGTCTGCATTGACTCTACCCTCTCCATGAACAACTTTGTTTCTGAAACTGCCAGATCTTGCTACTATAACCTCCATCGTATAAGCCTGATCAGGAAGTATCTCTGTCGAAACAAATGCAAAACTCGTTCTGTCCTTCATAATGTCTCGCATTGACTATTGCAATTCACTCCTGTCTGGTCTTCCTGCCTCCACCATTCACATCCTACAGCGCATTCAAAACAATGCTGCACGCATTGTACTCAAAAAGAAAAAAGCTGACCACATATCTCCTCTCCTGGCACAACTTCACTGGCTCCCTGTATCAAAGCGCATACAGTACAAACTAGACACCATGTGCTACAAAAGCCTCAATAACGCAGCCCCCGATTACCTGTCAAGCCTACTTGAGATCTATCTTCCCTCACGTACCCTCCGCTCTGCCTCCGATCCTCTGACTTTTCGCTTTCCACGCACTAAGCTCAATACCTATGGTCCACGAGCCTTCTCTGTTTCTGGTCCACTCTCCTGGAAAAAACTTCCTCTCTCAGTCCGTCAGCAACCTACTTTTGTCTCCTTCAAGTCCGCTCTCAAAACTCACCTTTTCTCCTCTGCATAAAATCCTGACTTCACTCAATCCCCTCTGCAGCCTGTCTCCACTCGGAGGGGAATCACATTGTAATATATAATTGTATATAATATGCTCTCTATAATTTTCCATTGCTTTTATTCTTTCTCCCCATTTATAGCCGTGTGCGTGTGTGTGTGTGTGTGTGTGTGTGTGTGTGCGTGCGTGCGTTCGTGCGTGCGTGTGTGTGCGTGCGTGTGCGTGCGTGTGCGTGCGTGCATGTATGTCTGTTTCAGCGCTTAGATTTGATTTTATTAAGATTTTGCGCTATATAAATAAAATATTGTATTGTAAAAAAAATGTTTGTTGTTTTCTTACTGTGTATGTAATTATGAACATTTTTATCACATTTGCTTTTTCGCGAAATGTAAAGCGCTGGTGAGCATGTTTTCATATGGAATATGTGCTATACAAATAAACATTATTATTATTATTATTATTATCATTATTATTATTATCATTATTATTATTATTTGTGCTTTTCTATAAACACGCATTCTAATGCTATTTGTTGTGTTTTTCTGGTGTGTCATTTTAATTCAGATTACTGTTCTTACCAAACATAACGCTGGGAAAACCACGCCCTGAAATGTGTGATTATGTATTGTAACAGCGCAAGTCTGTTTCCTTACCTGTCTTTACGTCTGTCATTTTTCTTCTCTTCATGTTTTCAAAAAGATGAAGTGGAACATTGGTTAGAGAATTTAAAGCATGTTAAAACAAGACATGAAGAGACATAATAATTGTTGTTTTCTGAATGTTACAGACATGAAACTTAAAAATAATAATAATAATAAAAAAGCAGAGTATTGTCAAGTTGTTTCTAAATCTAAAGATTGTTCCAAAATTTACGTGCGGCACAACGTTTAGCTGTGGACAGAACAACATGCAAAACTAACATTATAGCAGCAAACTGTTGAACAATTCAGCGATACTTGAATAATTCAGCTTATGGTTTTACCTGCATGAGTACATGGGTGAGTGTTTATGAGTGTGTGTGTGTATAGCGCACTGCATCACGATGTGAAGTATACAGCTCGCTTAACTGCTGAAACTATGTTGAAGATCGCCAACGTGATAAACTAAGGGAACTTGTTTTCTAAACAGTTGAAAATATATGACACTCATTTTTTGAAGGAGAAACACCACAGTACAGACGTTCTGATCAGTAGTGGGATAGAAAACCACCACACACAGGAATATACATTCATAATGGAACACTCCACAACCCAATTCATGATTAAAAACAAACTATAGACATGAACTAAACAGAACCTACATATGTAACCAACTGAAGAGCGTGAACCGTGTGAGGTTAGTGACTGTGAAGCAGCGTACTTGTGAGCATGTTTGCAATCAGTACGACAGGAACACAACTGCACAGTGTCATATTATTGACTGCATGACAATAAATCAAGCGACTTGTCTGTGAAGAAAATGTTCTTGTTGCTGCTCGCGCTACAATAGTATCTCGACATAAATGTTTTGTGTAATTCCCTGTTCACTATAATACTGTTTTTGTCAGTCTGTTTGTCATTGTAACCAGCACGCCATGACATAAATCATGGATGTTCATTGTTCTATCTAAAATATTTTTTCATGATTTACGGCATGATTCCAGCTTGAAGAAAAACTTTCCTTTTTCAGCGTGAGAGGGGAGAGGGAGGGGATAAAGGGTGTAGCATATGCTGTCTTAGAAATAAATCATATTCATTTGTGACTGAACAAAATTGATGTGTTTGTGTGTGTGTTTGTGTGTGTATGTGTGTTTGTGCGTGTGTGTGTGTGTGTGTGTAGAAGCCATGCTTTTATAACTAGTGTCAGAGGGCTTCTGTCAGTAGATAGTGAAACCGCTGGCAAGTATAGACGGATAGAATTTAGCAATGTGTATGTTTAATCAACATAATTTGGGCTGGTATGCACATAACTGTGCTGCTACATTCCACAGAGCACGAGCTAGGTCTATGTTTAGAACTGGACCTCTTCTTCCATGGTTTACCTGTTTGTTGCCTGACGATTTCATAATGAAATCAGCGCCACGTTCTCTTTATGTATACCCAACTCGTTGGAAATGAAAATCAAGAATGTAAAAGAGACGACTAGAATGTGAAAAGCTAGATTGTGTATGGAATCAGGTTGAGTAGGCTTACCAAAGTATGACAGTGTTAAGTTATTTGAAAAGTGACTGCCATAACTGATGAAATATATCTCAGTTGTAGGCCAACAACAACAACAACAACAACAACAACAACAACAACAACAACAACAACAACAACAACAACAACAACAACAACAAAAACAACAATAAATGAAGTTTCAATATTATGCTTTTCCTATTCTACAATGGGTTAGATCTCTGTTTGACAAATTATCAACACCTTGACGCCAGTTTCCGGAATGTGCACGCCTCAATATTGTTGCTCAAGGCCACATTCTGTGACTGAATTGAACAGCTACAGACCCAGCCGTAGGCAGTGTGATCATCCCAGAAAAGAACTCACCAGGGGATATCAGTCTCAAGGCAAGCCAGTGTCATACGTTCTGATCACATTCTTCTGTGGACAACTTGCACACGCTCACAGCACAACGTACACAGCACAACACAGCCAGGTCATTTGATAGAATTTAGGTCGTCTGTCAATATCGTCTGCTCAAAACAGTCAGCCACTGTTGTGTGTCAACTGTGAACTGTTACTGGTGCGTGTGTAAATGAACTGATTAGTGTTCTTTGTAAATCAGATGACTGATGAATCAGACAACAAGCAGTAAAGACGTATGAAGGTTTGTAAATCAGATCTGTGATGAATCAGTCAACAAGCAGTAAAGACGTATGAAGGTTTGTAAATCAGATCAGTGATGAATCAGTCAACAAGCAGTAAAGACGTATGAAGGTTTGTAAATCAGATCAGTGATGAATCAGACAACAAACAGTAAAGACGTATGAAGGTTTGTAAATCAGATCAGTGATGAATCAGACAACAAGCAGTAAAGACGTATGAAGGTGTGGCTTGTCTGTAGCGATGATCATCAACAGAACGAAACAAGATACTTTACGAACGAAAAATAGCTGCGTGAAGACTTAGCATGTATGCACTAGCTGATAGGATGTCAGAAAACCAAGGTCAGGGGTCAAACCACAATGCCAAAAACATCCACGCTGATGGCCCACACAAGGAATTTTGTACAAGGTCTTGATGCTAAGCACCATAAGCTCAACTGACTACCCACAAGTACAACAGTGAGATGGGTCAGGCTGGATACAGAAATAGTCTACAAACAGAAAGCGCCAATAAAAAAAAAACCCAGCATCCTGGAACACAGACTGACATCAATCAGACGTATTGCATGTACAACAGACAGAGGTGTCTAGAGAATAAAATAGCCAGAGAGGTACAGACATCAACCAAAGGTATTGTATATGCAACATACACAGACACCCAGGAAATATAATAGCCAGAGGTGAACAGACATCAGTCAAAGGTATTGTCTGTACATCATACACAGACACCTAGGAATGTAATAAACAGAGGTGAACAGACATCAACAATCAAAGGTATTGTATATACAACATACAGGGATACCCAGGGAATGTAACAGCCAGAGGTGAACATACCTCCTCAGAAATCCAGGCGTCAGCGTCACATGGAGGAAATCCAGAATAAGAAAGGATTCTGAAGAAACAAAGGAAGGCTGATTTCAGAATTTGTGAAACAAAGGATTGCAGAAACTGTGGACATGGAGCTTGGAGTTTATTGAAGACAGATTCGTCGCACATGGACAATTCCATTCGCGCTCCACCCAAATCTGCTAGCAATTACCAAAAAGAGAGACTATGGAAAAATCTGAAAGCGAAACTCAGTGCCCTCAGCAAAGCAGAATCAGCAAGAAAGAAAAAATAGCAAACACAAATAGATCCAAGACAGCTTCCTCAGATACACCATCTAGTTCACCAGGAAAATATTCGAGCAGCCCAAATCTGTACACTACCATTAGACAAAGAAGCTTTGGAACAGCATCTCAGGAAAACACATTCTGACCTTTACAGCGAAGCACCTGCGACATAGCGAAAAAATTAAATACCAGACCACCAACACTGAACGAAGTTCATAGAGTGGTTAAGAAATCCACAGCCAAATCATCACCAGAGTCTCACTAAAGTTTGTACAGTGGTTAAAAAAGCCACAGCCATATCATCACCAGTCTCACTAAAGTGTGTACAGTGGTTAAGAAAGCCACAGCCAAATCATCACCAGAGTCTCACTAAAGTTTGTACAGTGGTTAACAAAGCCACAGCCAAATCATCACCAGAGTCTCACTAAAGTTTGTACAGTGGTTAACAAAGCCACAGCCAAATCATCACCAGAGTCTCACTAAAGTTTGTACAGTGGTTAAGAAAGCCACAGCCAAATCATCACCAGAGTCTCACTAAAGTTTGTACAGTGGTTAAGAAAGCCACAGCCATATCATCACCAGAGTCTCACTAAAGTGTGTACAGTGGTTAAGAAAGCCACAACCAAATCATCACCAGAGTCTCACTAAAGTGTGTACAGTGGCTAAGAAAGCCACAGCCAAATCATCACCAGAGTCTCACTAAAGTTTGTACAGTGGTTAAGAAAGCCACAGCCATATCACCAGAGTCTCACTAAAGTGTGTACAGTGGTTAAAAAAGCCACAGCCAAATCATCACCAGAGTCTCACTAAAGTTTGTACAGTGGTTAAAAAAGCCACAGCCAAATCATCACCAGAGTCTCACTAAAGTTTATACAGTGGTTAAGAAAGCCACAGCCATATTATCACCAGGGCCTTACTAAAGTTTATACAGTGGTTGAGAAAGCCACAGCCCCCCCCCCCCCCGGAAAAAACAACACACCCACACCCTACCCCACACGGCACGGGCAAGCGTAATAACCCTCTCACACACATACGCCCTAGCACATTTCGTCATTACACACAGGATTACAGAAATGTCAAACCATCACAAGATTCAAACGCTCCCCCCTCCCCCACTCATCCGTCAGCAAGGTGATAACCACAGACAAGGCCAGCTATGGTCTGAGATCATTGCACACAGATTGTTGAACGGGGTCTACAACTACAGTACGTGGAGAAACAAGTGTTAGCAAATACCGACTGCGGCGACCAGTGAAGACACTGTATGAACACAGTTTGTGTCAATGAATGGTTCTGCTCCCCCTTCTGTTCCATTGTGACTTGGAGTTCCCCAAGGTTCAGTTCTTGGATGTTTTCTGTTTGTTGCGTACACTCCTTTTCTTCCCCAGTGTAACCAGCACTCTATTGACCATCACCTGTTTGCTGACAACACTCTATTGACCATCACCTCTTTGCTGACAACACTCTATTGACCATCACCTGTTTGTTGACAACACTCTATTGACCATCACCTGTTTGCTGACAACACTCTATTGACCATCACCTGTTTGCTGACAACACTCTATTGACTCTGTTGCTGACAACACTCTATTGACCATCACCTCTTTGCTGACAACACTCTATTGACCATCACCTCTTTGCTGACAACACTCTATTGACCATCACCTGTTTGCTGACAACACTCTATTGACCATCACCTCTTTGCTGACAACACTCTATTGACCATCACCTGTTTGCTGACAACACTCTATTGACCATCACCTCTTTGCTGACAACACACAACTACAGAAATAAGTATCGTCAACTGAACTGGACGAAACCACTTCCTCACTGCATTTTGCGTAGATGACAATAAAAAACTAAATAACTGACAATGACTTAAAGTTTAACAATGATAAGACTGATCTTCTGTTGTTTTTACACACCAGCAAAGATGTACCTTTCCCAAGTTCAGTCTCTCTCTATGTACATGTATATGACATTCCCTTGTCTGATTCTGTATGAAATCCAGGATTTATCTTTGACTCTAACCTTTCCATGCAACAACATGTAACCAACGTATGTCAAGTGGCGTATTTGGAACATAAATGCATCAGCGCTATTCGCCATCTACCCTCTGATTCTGTAACTAATAATCTCGTAACCTTTTGTGTATTTTCTAGTCTAGATTACTGTAACACTCTTCGGTCTTCTTATTGGTGCTCCCTTGTCTGTTGTCCAGCTTTTACAGGAGGTTCAACATTTTGCTACAAGACTTGTTGTTATAGCTTCTGTCTATGACAGTTTACCATCCTCTGCTTTGTATGCTCCACTGGCTGCCTATTCAACAGTGTGTTAGATACAAGGCAGCTTGTATGGGTTACAATGTTATCTCTGGCTCGACTACTGCTTACATATCTGAATCTCGATACAGATGTAAGACTCATACTTTCTGAACCTTTGCCCATATGCGTCGTTTTTTGTTTGTTTGTTTGTCTTTACTTTTTATTTTTTTGTGGGAATAAATTTGCATGAGATCTGAGAAATTTACCTAACATTTCCACTTTTATGTCGCAACTTACAGTTCATCCTTTCTGTGAATTCTTCTGTGTAAACCAAATTTGTTCACGTTGAGCTTATCCCCATCCTATGTTAGTGTAGCAGCGTAGTCCCCTATCATTGGTACTCTCCTTGCCATACAAGTCACAGAGATTCTTCCAGTTTTCTCCTTGCCATACAAGTCACAGAGATTCTTCCAGTCTTCTCCTTGCCATACAAGACACAGAGATTCTTCCAGTCTTCTCCTTGCCATACAAGTCACAGAGATTCTTCCAGTCTTCTCCTTGCCATACAAGTCACAGAGATTCTTCCAGTCTTCTCCTTGCCATACAAGACACAGAGATTCTTCCAGTCTTCTCTTTGCCATACAAGTCACAGAGATTCTTCCAGTCTTCTCCTTGCCACACAAGTCACAGAGATTCTTCCAGTCTTCTCCTTGCCATACAAGTCACAGACATTCTTCCAGTCTTCTCAGGCATCTTAACCAACCTTGACGTTGTAGTCACCCTGAGCCATGACGATGTGTTTCTTGTTGACTTTGATGATGGCTGTTTGAAGCTGTGTGTAGAATTCTTCAATCAGGTCATCGTCATAGGTCGATGTGTTAGCACATACGCTCGTATTTGCACTGCTGTGACGTTAAATTGTTTCCCTTGCATGTGGATGCTCATGAGTCTGCTGGAAACGGGTCAGTATTTCAACACAGCTTTCTTGATGTTTATCAAAATGCCTGCTCCATGTGCCTGTTTCTGTTTTTTCCACTGTAGGATAGAACATGCCACTCTCCATCTGTATGTCACCATTTTGTTCATCTGACTTCACAGAAGTGTCTTGGGTAAGACTGTTCTGGTGGAGCCCATCCTTCTCCTGGTCAGATGTTGTTGTGTTCATTCCTCACATGTAGCATGTAGTGCTGGCTTACATGGTTACCTGTGACAGGTAGTACTGGGTTACATGGTTACCTGTGACAGGTAATGCTAGGTTACATGTTTACAAGTGACAGGTAGTACTGGGTTACATGGTTTCCTGTGACAGGTAGTACTGGATAACATGGTTACCTGTGACAGGTAGTGCTGGGTTACATGGTTACCTGTGACAGGTAATGCTGGATTACATGGTTACCTGTGACAGGTAACACTAGGTTACATGGTTACCTGTGACAGGTAGTGCTGGGTTACATGGTTACCTGTGACAGGTAGTGCTGGGTTACATGGTTACCTGTGACAGGTAATGCTGGGTTACATGGTTACCTGTAACAGGTAGTACTGGGTAACATGGTTACCTGTGACAAGGTATTACTGGGTTACATGGTTACTAGTGACAGGTAGTACTGAATAACATGGTTACCAGTGACAGGTGGTACTGGGTTACATAATTACCAGTGACAGGTAGTACAGGGTTACATGGTTACCAGTGACAGAGGATGACCTCTGACCTGATCTATAGGCATTGACAACATTCCTGTACAACACTGGAAACATGCCATCTGCGACAAAATCAGGCACACAGGTGAGTGGCCACTGCCATGGATCCCGTCACTAATCGTCCCCCTCCCCAAGAAAGGAAATCTCCAGCACTGTCAGAACTACCACACTATCAGTTCCATCAGCCATGCCAGCAAAGTGATGCTCAAAGTCGTTCTGAATAGATTACTGCCACAACCAGATACTATCATTGCTGAAGAGTAGGCAGCACTCTGCGAGGGCACAAATCCATCAAACAGATCTTTAACCTGCGTATCCTTTGTGAAAAACGGCTCCAGCACCAGAGGGAGTTCTACTAAAGCTTTGTAGACTCCAATAAGGCGTTTGACGGAGTATAGTAAAAGGCGCGTTGGGTCATCATGAAGCAACAGGACATCAGACATAACCTAATCAAGACGTCTGGCAAGTGTACTCTACAGTAACCGTGCAGTACTCACACTGTGTGCTGTTGGAGTGTAGTTCCACACTTCAGTTGGAGATCATCAGGAATGACTGTTGTCCCCAAACTGTTCAAGATATTCCTGGAAGATATCATTACTGAAGCACTTAAAAATCACATCAGCACAGCAACAGTGGAGGAAGAATAATTACAAATGTTCACTTCTGAGATGACATTGATGGCCTGGCAGGCAGTGAGGAAGAATTCACCAGCTTGTTAAAACACTTGATGAAATATTGACGAGACATGACGTGGAAACCAGAACCAACAGGAGGAAGTTGATGGGCGGCCATAACACCTCCATCACTACTGATATAAATGTCGATCAACTAAAACTAGGAACTACTAAAAAATTCACTTACATGGAATCCATCATTAGTAGTAAGGGATCCAAACCTGAAATCCTCTCAAGGCAGCAAAGACAACAACAGCACTGTCCAGCTGAAATATGTATGGAAGGACAAGAACATCTCCATGAAACACAAGATCAGGCTTTTTCGTGCACTGGTATATTTCATTTTACTGTACGCATGTGAGACATGGACCCTCACAGCAGATTTGGAAAGACGAATCCAAGTCATGGAAAAGAGGTGTTATCACAAGACAGTAAACATCAGACACACTGATCATATCACAAGATAGTAAACATCAGACACACTGATCATATCACAAAACAGTAAACATCAGACACACTGATCATATCACAAGACACCAAACAACAGACACACTGATCATATCACAAGACAGTAAACATCAGACACACTGATCATATCACAAGACAGTAAACATCAGACACACTGATCATATCACAAGACAGTAAACATCAGACACACTGATCATATCACAAGACAGTAAACATCAGACACACTGATCATATCACAAGACAGTAAACATCAGACACACTGATCATATCACAAGACAGTAAACATCAGACACACTGATCATATCACCAGTGAACAAGTGTGACAAACTATCAGCACACTGCACTATGAGAAGATCTGCTGACTTTAGTTAAGGAAACAAAACTACGTTGGTTTGGCCCTGTAACACGATCCAATGGCCTTGCTAAACCTGCCAACCAGTTCTGCTAGGAACTGTTGAGGAATGGAGAGTAAGCAACAACAACAACAACAATAACAACAACAACAACAATAACAACAATAACAACAACAACAACATCAAAACTGATGCACAGACAAATTTGCACAATCTGAATTCTCTTGCCTCATAAAATGTCCTATAATTGTTGCTGGTCTTTTCCTAATCTTTTTCATTAACGTTCTTTTTGTGTCTGCTTCCTTCCAGACTGTCTCGTTTGTTTTCTTTGCTGCACATGGAAACCTTAACATTCCTCTTAGAAATCACATTTCTATTCAGAAGATTTTACAGGTCTTCTTCATTTTCTGCAAATTAGAACAGTGTCATCTGCATAACAAAGACCGATGCTGGGTAGATACATTCATTTAACACTTGTAGGACCGTCAGCAAGCTACTGCCATCAATCTAAAGAGAACAAAACAAAACAAAAAAGAAACACCACAATAGCAACATGGAATGTGAGGAAATTCCTGCAAGAGGGAAAATTAGAGAATGTCAAAATGGAGATGGACAGGCTTAACATTAGTATTTTAGGACTAGGGGAAGTGATATGGAAGGGGGCAGGCATGGTAACATCAGGAGAGCATACAATAATATATTCAGGTGGAAACTCACATGAAAGTGGAGTAGGCATCATAACTGACAGGGACAAATCAAAAGCAGTTAAGAGATACTGGGCTGTGTCTGACAGAGTTTTTCTAGTTAAATTGGATGCCAAGCCATTTGATATCAACATCATCCAGGTGTATGCACCAACATCCGCAAGTACTCAGGACGAAATTGACAACTTCTACAAAGTATTAGAGATAGCCAAGGCTCAATGTAAATCACAAGAAGTTACAATGATAATAATAATAATAATAACGAAGATTTGTTGAGCGCCTTTTCTCGACTGAGCTCTAAGCGCTTTACATCGATACAAATTATGATAATGACTAGAGCAAATCAAACAATCACTAAATCAAACAAGCAAATGAATCAACAAATGAATAAAACTCAAAAAGACATGCTCGCAATGCCCCCTCCCCCCCTCCCCCGCACACACACATACCCCACCCCACCTGCACATACTGGCGTGCCGCACGCGCGCACGCGCACGCACGCACACACACACACCCACCCACCCACACACACACACACACACACACACACACACACACACACCGCTCCAAAGACACATGGAAAATATAAACACTAGAGGTAAAGTGGATTGGGGGCAGCGGAAGGGGGGGGGGGCACTGAGGGGATTCTAGAGGAGGGTGGGAGGCGGCGTAAGATAGAACCGGGATCAGTGTTGCTTAAATAAACAGGAGAGATGCAGTGGATTGGGGGCAGCGGGAGGGGGGCAGGGCACTGAGGGGATTCTAGGGGGGGGGGGAGGGAGGCGGCGTAAGATAGGGCCGGGTCAGTATTGCTTAAACAGATAGGTCTTCAGAGAGGACTTGAAAGAGGCTGTAGAAGTAGAATGTCTATTGGTGAGGGGAGGGTATTCCAGATGGCTGGACCCTGATAGGAGAAACAACGCTGACCAAAGGATTTTGTTCTAACAGTAGGGAGACAGAGAATGCGATCATCAGATGAGGAACGGAGATTTCGAGAAGGGACGTAGAGGCGAAGAATGTCAGACAGATAATCAGGGCCTGTGCCAGAGACAGATGAGAAACAGATTGAAGAAAGTTTATATGAGATTCTAGATTGTACAGGTAGCCAGTGCAAGGATTTCAGAAGAGGTGTGATATGTTCATGTTTGGGTGACTTGAGAATCAGCCTTGCAGCATTGTTTTGTACTTTTTGGAGCTTTTGAAGCAGATACTTTGGCATGCCTGCAAGAAGAGCATTACCATAATCAAGCCTGGATAAAACAAAGGAACAAACCAGAGTTTTGGTTGCATCTACAGACAGATAGTGGCGGATGGTGCTTATTCTCCTAAGTTCCAGGTATGCTATCCTGCAGACATTTGATATGTGAGATTTAAAAGAAAGGGTCTGATCAAAAATGACACCAAGGTTACGAACATGGGGAGAAATCTGAATGTCAGCACCATCAATACAAATCGCGTCTGGAAGTGAGGGATGTTTTTCAAATTTTGGAGGAACAGTTAACAAAACTTCTGTTTTTTCTTCATTGAACTGCAGTTTGTTGAGTGTCATCCAAGCCTTTAAATCATATATGCAGTTTTGAGTACTTTCAATCACTTGATGGATTTGAGTAATTGGGCTGGACTGATAGAGCTGTGTGTCGTCAGCAAAGCTTTCATGTGATAGAGAGTGACGATTAACTATCCCAAAGATAGGTGTTGTGTACATGATAAACAACACAGGTCCCAGCACAGAACCCTGTGGAACTCCGTATTCCAATCGCGTAGCAGGTGAGCAGAGGCCATTTACTAAGACTTTTTGTGTACGCTCACTAAAATATAAGACTTTATCCAAGCAAGGACGGTACCCTGAATGCCAAAAGAGTATTGCAGTCTAAACAGAAGAATTTCATGGTCAATCGTATCAAATGCTGCTGATAGATCAAGAAGAGAAAGAACAGAAATTCTATCATCATCAAGCGATGTGAGAAGATCATTTGCAACTTTTAAGAGGGCAGTTTCTGTGCTGTGACCTGCTCTATAGGCTGATTGATGTGGGTCGAGGAGATTATGGGTCTTAAGATGGTCAAGAAGCTGAGCCAGTACAACTCGTTCAATCAGTTTGGCCAAAAATTTCAAATTTGAGACAGGTCTATAGTTTTTCAAGATGTTGGGATCAAGGGAGGGCTTCTTTATCAAAGGGCGGATGATGGCTGATTTGTAAGTACTGGGGAAAATACCACTTGAAAGAGAGTCATTAATAATATGAGTTATACACGACAAAAGGACATCAAGACAATCAAACAAAAGGTGGGCTGGGACTGAATCAAGTTCACAAGATTTCTGTGGAGAAGCAAGCATGATTTTCCGTACTGCTTCAGTAGTTACACTTTGAAATGAAACAAGGGGTTCACCACAGAAAGATTTGTCACTTGAGTGAGGGGAGCCACAAGTTGTAGACACGTCAAGATTGTCACGAATAGTTCTTATCTTTGCACTAAAGAAATCAGAAAAATGGAGTGGTAGTTCAGTTGGTGATATAACAGATGGTAGAGTGGTGGTCTGTTTTTTTCCTAAAAGAGTATTTAAAACACCAAACAGTTCTTTGGATGTGGCACATTGGGCAATTTTTGATGAGTAGAATGCTGTTTTAGCGTCTGTCAGAAGTTTAGTCACTTGGTGTTTGACAGCATTCATAATGTCTTTGAATACATGAAGCCCAGACTTGAGCCACTGGCGCTCTGCTCTCCGTCGTTCCTGCTTCGTCTTCTTCAGCTGGTCAGCCACAGCACTGTACCATGGGCACGATGGCCGGGAGGTGACCTTGCGTCGTCTGGCAGGGGCGTGGGTGTCTAGGACATCACAAAGACATCGATCCAGTTGCTCAGCAGATGGTTGAGGTGTTAAGTAGAGGCTGGTCTGCAGGTCCTCTTTGAAGGCAGCTAGGTCAATGGAAGCCAAGTTCCATAATGGGATATTTTAATGCTAAAGTGGGACAAGATAGGGTGGAGGATATAGTTGGACCTCATTGCCTTGGTACACAAAATGAAAGGGGAGGGAAACTTGTGGAATGGGCACAGATGAATGAGTTCATAGTAGGAAACACCTGGTTTGAGCAGCCTAAGATAAGAAAATGAACATGGATGAGTCCAGGAGATAACATAAAAAATTAAATTGACTACATCCTCATCAATAAAAGATTTAGTAATTCTTTGCTGACAGCAAAAACACTACCAGGAGCAGACTGCAACAGTGACCACAATCTTGTAATGGGAAGATTTAAGCTGAAATTAAGGAAAAGGAAACAGACCAAAAGCAGTATCAAACTAAATCTTTGACTCTTAAAGACAGATGAAGCGATACGTAAAAAAAATTAATGTACATGTTCAAAACAAATTCAGTGCTCTGGAAGACATTGGTGACAGTGAGGAACAATGGACAAAGCTGAGAAACTCGTAAAATGAAGCTTGTAAAGAAATGCCTAGAGCAGATAGAAAAGCAAAACAGAACTAGATAACAAAGAAATTCTAGGCTTGATGGAAGAACGGACGTAGGCAAAGGGAAAAGAGGAAAGAGGAAAGGTGCAATGAAGCTAAAGAAGCTTGGCTGAAAACAAAATCCGAAGAAACAGAAGACCGACACAAAACAGATCCACAAGATATGTACA
The DNA here is from genome assembly GCA_030674185.1 of Monoplex corrugatus. Classification (NCBI taxonomy): domain Eukaryota; kingdom Metazoa; phylum Mollusca; class Gastropoda; order Littorinimorpha; family Ranellidae; genus Monoplex; species Monoplex corrugatus. The sequence continues at coordinate 59,000,922 of JAPXFY010000026.1, forward strand.
GAAGAAGTTATGAAATTGTCCACAGGAAAAAGACATGCACATCAACTGGTTGCTTAAAATCGAAAGATGGTACGCTAATAGAGGAAAAAGACAAAATATTAGCCAGATGGGGAGAGTACATTAAAGGCCTTTTTGAAGATGACAGTAACGAAGAACACATTATAAGAAAGAACGGTAAAGGACCACCCTAATGAAAGATGAAGTTAGAGCAGCACTGGAAAAGATGAAACCGGGAAAAGCCCCAGGACCAGACGACATTACTACAGAGATGATTGAAGCCCTGGAGGAATTTCGCACTGAAAAAATAACAGTTCTCCTAAATGATATTTACGACATTGGAAAAATCCCCAAAGATATGTCAAAATCAATTTTCATTGCTGTTCCAAAGAAGACAGGGGCTATAGAATGCGAACCCCATCGCACAGTCAGCTTGATGAGTTATGTAACAAAAATCATGTTAAGAATAATCATGATGAGCACAAGGAATAGAATCAAGAGAGAAATAGCAGAAGAACAGTGTGGATTTGTGGAAGGGAAAGGAACTGTTAATGCCATATACATCCAAAGAACTATCATAGAAAGGTCAATCGAGTTGAATAAGGATTTATATTTATGCTTTGTTGATTATACCAAGGTTTTCGATCGGGTAAGACATGGAGAATTGATCAACCAACTAGAAAGACTCAATATTAATGAAGAAGATCTACGAATAATCAGAAATATGTATTGGGAACAAACAGATGCAATGAGAATAGAAAACGATATAAGCTCTTTCCGAAATATCAAAAGAGGGGTCAGACAAGGTTGTGTTCTATCACCAGATCTGTTTTCACTTTACAGGAAAAACATCATGAGATACCTATAAGAATACCCTGGATTAAAGATTGGAGGAAAAATAATAAACAACATTCGTTACGCAGATGACACCGTGCTAATGGCAGAAAATGAAAGGGGTCTACAAAACTTTGTGAATATAGCAGAAATAGAAAGCAAAAATAAAGGGCGGAAGGTAAATAGCAAGAAGACTGAAGTCATGGTAATCAGTTAAAAACATGAAATTTCATCATGCAAAATAACAGCAATCTTGAGACCAGTTGATAAGTTTAAATATCTGGGAACGATCATCTCATCAGACGGCAGATGCACATCAGAAATAGCTATCAGAATCGGCCAAGCCAAAACAGCATTCAAGAAGATGAAAAGCATTCTTACCAATGTTATATAGAACCAATACTGTTGTACGGTTGTGAGGCGTGGCCAGAACAAGATTGAGGCAGCCGAACTGTGGTTTCTAAGAAGAATGTTGAGAGTTCCATGGACTGCAAAGAAAACAAACGAAACAGTCTTGATGGAGGCAGACACAAGAGGATCATTAATCAGGAAGATTAGGAAAAGACGGGCAACATTTGTAGGCCATTTATGAGGAAAGGGGAATTAGAGCACCTGGTCACAACAGAAAGCTAGAGGGATAGAGAGCACCATGTAGACCCGGGGAGAAAATATTGGACTGACTTGCAGCGTGGCTGAGGACGGAGAGAATGGAAGACATGCTTGTAGCAACAAGGGATAGACACATATGGAGGGCCATGGTCGTCAACGCCATGCGGCAGGACACTTGATGATGATGATGAGGGCATAATCGTTGATGCTGATGAGGTTGAATCTTGCGAAGCTTGTGTTGAGGAGCCAACTGGCCATTTGAGACCAGGCTGAGTGTGATAAGTTAAGAAAGTATATCTCCCAGATCATGGCTTGACACACTTTTGGGCTTTGCTATAAACTGAGTAGAGTGGAAGAGCTTGCTATTGGACTTAGTGAGTACGTACACTCTATCACCAGATGCTCAAAAAACCATATAGCAGTTTGAAAGAGAAGAATATCAACTAGAGCGTTGAACTGGGGACGCGGCCCTGCTTCACACTGCTTTTAATGGGGAATGGCTCTGAGTAGAATGCATCAAATTGCAATATCCTATAATGTCACCATGGAACGAGACGATGGATTCAGCAGCTGCAGTGGACATCTGATCTTCTTCAGAAGTTCTTCCATATCAAACAGCTTTGGAATCAGGTCGATAAATCCAAAGTAAAATAGCTGCCCTTGTTCCTGGATCCTCCTGTGGCTGTCTGAGTTAGAAGATGATGTCAATGGTGGATCTCTCTGCCCTGAAGCCACATTGGGACACGGGATAGACGTGATCTGCTAGTGTCTGCAAACTCTTCAGAACCACTCAGGCAAAAAACCTTACCAATGGTGCTGAGATAGGATACGCTTCTGTAATGGTTACAGTTGTTTCCACATTCGTTCTTCTTCTTGTGTGTTTCTATGTTAATTATTTATATCATATCGAGGGTTGACAACCAGAAGCAAGTATGTCGATTTTCTGATAGTTTACAGGAGACGATTTTTAACTGGGTTTTCGGGGAGAGGCTATATCTGCATTTTAAGATACTGGTTTTTGGTTTTTATCGATAACCGATCAAAAATCAATGTCATGGCCAAAAAAAAAAAAAGTCCACAAGTGAAAGATCACATCAAAAGCAACAGTTCAGTAAAAAAAAAAAGAAAACTGACAAAAAAGTGAGATACTGTGTTCTGGCTGTCAACCCTCGATATATTCTTGTTGTTAGGGATGTGCTTGCTTTACGTGCCGTTATCTCATGTTTTTTAAATGAACTTGATTGACTGACATAATTTCTGTGTTGTGATATATGTTAATCTGTTTCCATCATTGCATTAGTTGACATGTCTCCACTTTTTCTTGTATTTACTGTATTATTTTCCTCACATTCTACATCTATAATTTCTTTATATATATATATATAATACTGTCACAACTACAGGCAATATTGCCATAGTAATGTTATTGTTCTGATTGCAATTGTTATGGGTTGAAATACTTTGATTAACATGTGTCAGCCTTTGTTTCTGATGCTTTTGTATAGCGCATGAATCACTGGCTGACATGTTAAAATCAGTGTTTCACCACAACTTATCTTTATAACGTGTTTTTCATTTTCTGTGTGTAGTGATTTACTTTTGTGCTCGTATTTTGTGCGCAGAGTAACAAAGACTAACTTTAAGACAGAGAAACAAAGACTAACTTTAAGACAGAGAAACAAAGACTAACTTTAAGACAGAGTAACAAAGACTAACTTTGAGACAGAGAAACAAAGACTAACTTTTAGACAAAGGAACAAGGATTAACTTTAAGACAGAGAAACGAAAACTAATTTGAAGACAGAGAAACAAAGACTAACTGTAAGACAGAGAAATAAATACTAACTTTAAGACAGAGAAACAAAGACTAATTTTAAGACAAAGAAACAAAGACTAACTTTAAGACGGAGAAAAAGACTAACTTTAAGACAGAGAAAGAAAGACTTACTTTAAGACAAAGAAACAAAGACTGACTTTAAGACAGAGAAACATACACTAAATTTAAGACAGAGAAACAAAGACTAACTTTAAGACAAAGAAACAATGACTGACTTTCAGACAAAGAAACAGACTAACTTTAAGACAAAGAAACAAAGACTGACTTTAGGACAGGGAAACAAAGGCTAACTTTAAGACAGAGAAACAAAGACTAATTTAAAGTCAGAGGAACAAAGACTAACTTTAAGACAGAGAAACAAAGACTAACTTTAAGACAGAGAAACAAAGACTAACTTTAAGATAATGTAATGAATAAATTTACACAGGAATATGTATTGGGAACAAACAGCAGCAATGAGAGTAGAAATGATATAAGTTCTTTGCAAAATATCAAAAGAGGGGTTAGGCAGGGATGTGCTCTTTCATCAGATTGGTTTCCACTTTACACCAAAACCATCATGAGAAATGCACTGGGATAAAGTTTGGAGGAAAATGATAAACAGACTTACTTATTCAGATCACATCGTTCTAATTGCAGAAAATCAAAAAGGCCTACGAAGTCTTGTGAATATAACAGAAATAGACAGCAGAAATAAAAATTGGAGCTAAATAGCAAGAAGACTGAAGTCATAATAATCAGTCCAAAAAAAAAGAGAAATCCCCTCATGCAAAAATAAAAGGAAATGGCACCACATTGACACAAGTTGGCAATTTTAAAAATGTGTAAACAGTCATCTTACCAGACGGCAGATGCACATTAAAAATATCCAGCAGAAGCAGCCATGCTAAAACAGCATTCAAGAAAATGAAAACTGTTCTTATCAACTAGTGCCTATCAATTCACCTCAGGAAGAGAGTTTTTCAGTGTTATGTAGAACCGATACTGTTGTACAGATGTGAAGCGTGGACCATTAACACATCAAGTCAGAACAAGACTGAGGCAGCTGACATGTAGTTCTGAAAAAAAATGTTAAAAATTCCATGGACAGCAAAGATGCAGACAGAAAAAAACCATTAATAAAGAAGATTAAGAAAAGACAAGCAACGTTTAAAAGTCATTCTATGAGGCAAGAGAAATTACAGCACCTAGTCACAACAGGAAAGCTGGAGGGGAAAACAGCACCTGATAGACTCAAGGAAAAATATTGGACAGATGTTTTCAGTGGATGAAGACAGAGAGAGTGGGAGATGTACTTGCAGCGACAAAGGATAGATTCATATGAAGGGCCATGATCGCCAACGCCATGCAACAGGGCACATGATGATGATAATATATGTCTGTAAGACAAACAAATTATACTATGGGACTGACGTCTATACACCTGTTTGTAACACCAACAACTTGTACTATATGACTGACGTCTGTACACCTGTTTGTAACACCAACAACTTGTACTGTAGGAATGACACCTGTACACCTGTTTGTTACACCAACAACCTGTGCTATAGGACTGACGTTTGTACACCTGTATGTAACACCAACAACTTGTACTGTAGGAATGACGTTTGTACACCTGTATGTAACACCAACAACTTGTACTGTAGGAATGACGTTTGTACACCTGTATGTAACACCAACAACTTGTACTGTAGGAATGACACCTGTACACCTGTTTGTTACACCAACAACCTGTGCTATAGGACTGACGTTTGTACACCTGTTTGTAACACCAACAACCTGTACTGTAGGAATGACGTTTGTACACCTGTATGTAACACCAAATGTAGGTAAATTCCATCGTGAAGTTTGACGTCATTGATGCACGCAGACAGTTTAAATGGATTATATCTGCATAACTCCAGTGTGTGGTCTGACATCATTGATGCGTTCAGACAGCTTAAATGGATTATATCCGCCAGGTGGCGTATTTGGAACTAAAACGCGTTCGCTCTGTTTGCCATCTTCTCGTTGATTCTGCAGCAAAATCTCTCTTAACATCATGTGTACTTTGTCGTCTAAATTACGGTACACATGCTCTCATCTGTACTCCGTTGTCTTTCATGGAATCTGTACAGAAAGTTCATCATTTTTCAGCAAAACTCGTCCTTAAAGCTTCTTGCTACGATAGTTCAGCATCCCTGCTTTGAATGCTCCACTGGCTTCCTATTCCACAACGTTTTAGGTACAATGCTGTTTGTACGTGTTACATTGTTGTGTATTGTTGGGAAAGCATTCGCCAGAGTCCTCTTAACCCGTCTTCAGAGGCTGGCAGCTCGCATCTACCCTGAATCCCAGTGTGGCTTCAGGGCCGGAAGATCGACCATCGACATGATCTTCTCTGTCCGGCATCTACAGGAAAAGTGCCGCGAGCAGCACATGCCCCTTTGCCTCGCCTTCATTGAACTCACAAAAGCGTTCGACCTGGTCAGTCGGAGTGGTCTTTTCAAGCTTTTGAAGAAAATCGGCTGCCCCCCAAGACTATCAGCTGTCATCGAGTCTTTCCACGAGGATATGCATAGCACTGTGTGCTATAATGGTGCCACATCAGAGCCTTTTAGAATCAGCAGCGGAGTGAAACAGGGATGTGTTTTGGCCCCAACTCTGTTCGAGATCTTCTTCTCGATGTTGCTGACTTATGCCTTCTGCAGATCTGAAGCTCTTCAACATTGCCAGGCTTCGTTCCAAAACTAAGGTGGGAAAGAAGACAATCAGAGAAGCTCTCTTTGCAGATGATGCTGCGCTGGCTTCCCACAGTGAACAAGATCTCCAGAGGCTCGTTGATCGCTTCGTCCACGCCTGCAGAGAGTTTGGTCTCACAATCAGCTTGAAGAAAACTGAGATCTTAGGCCAAGGCTGTGAAGAACCACCATCTCTACACATTGGAGACTACGACCTCAATACTGTCCACAAATTTCAGTACTTGGGGTCCACCATAAGTGACAACCTCTCTCTGGACTCTGAAATCAGCGCCAGAATTGCAAAGGCCTCATCTGTTATGGCTAACCTGAACAAGCGGGTCTGGTCCAACAGCAGTCTCACTGCTAACACCAAAATGCAGCATGTGTGTTGAGCACACTTCTCTACTCAAGTGAAGCCTGGACCACATACGCCAGCCAAGAAAAGATGCTCAACATTTTCCATCTCCGCTGCTTGCGACGCATCCTCGGCATCCAATGGCAAGACAAGGTGACCAACACAGAGGTCCTCTGTCGTGCAGGCCTACAGACCATCTTTGCCCTTCTAAGCCAACGCCGACTACGCTGGCTTGGCCATGTGGTCGAATGGAGGATGGACGCATACCAAAAGACGTTCTCTATGGCGAACTGGCAAACCGGAAGCGAACTCCAGGATGCCCACAGCTACGCTTTGTAGACGCATGCAAAAGGGACCTTAGAAGCTCAGGGATTGACCCAGGCTCTTGGGAGACTCTGGCGGAAGACAGGGCAGCGTGGCGGACAGCCGTTCAGCAAGGCGTTGTGAATGCGGAGAGGAGGAGAGCAGAAAGCGCAGATGAGAAAAGGGCTCTTCGCAAGCAACGTTCCAGAAACCAGACAACAGCAACTCAATTTGTATGTGGCAGATGTGACAGAGATTGCCACTCAAGAATCGGCCTGCACAGCCACAGCAGAAAGTGCACGTCATGACCACAACGCCTCCTGGTGCAGACTATCATCTCCTGAGATGCAAAGAGGCCGACTACTATTGTTGTGTCTGGTACTGCTCCTGTTTATATCTCTGACTTGTGCCATGTCTGTTTTCCATCCTGTACTCTTTGCTCTTCTTCTGATATTTGGCTATTTCAAAATCGTTTGATATTGATGCAATACTCATGCTTTCTAATCTTTTGTCCATTTCGTAAATTTGTGGAATAATCTGCCTTTTTATCTGAGACATTTGTCAAACTTTTCCCCTTTCAAGACGTAATTTAAAGCCCATCTTTTCCGTAAATCCTTCTGCTTAATTAACTTTGTTGTTCTCCTGATCCTAACCCACATTGTTTTAGTGTGTTCTTGTTGTGTCTTGTATAAGGATGTTTTTGAGACTTTATGCATGGTGTCAATTATCATCATTATTATTATTACTATTATTATTAATTAAATTATTATTATCATTATTAGTATTATCATTATTACTACTATTATTATTATCGACTTTTTGTATCTATTGTTCTAAGTGTCATAATTATCATCATTATGATCTGCACCGTCACCATTCATGTTCATACTGATATTCATTTTGTCACGTCAGATTTTACCATGTGAAACTCGGGCTGATACTCGTAGACAGCACATCGCCGCAGTGCAGCGCCACCCATCTTTTTGAGTTCTAAGGGAGGAACCAGAAAAACATACCTATTTCTTCAACACTTTATACTAGGCCAGCCATGGAATGCTGTGCTCTTCACCATGTTTAAGTGCCACGGGATCTTTAGCGTGCGCAGGGCGGAAAGCACATGGGTCTCTTTTTTTTTTCGTCCCTTTATGAAAAATTGGACGTTCAGTTTGATTTCTCTGTCAAAGTGAGGAGAAAAGTCGAGGTCTCTTTGGAAACGAACCCTGGAACCTGGAGTTTAGTTATTGACAGGTGAACGTCTGAACTATTATGCCGCTCTTCTTCTTCTTCTTCTTCTTATATTATTATTATTATTATTGTTATTATTATCATTATTATCATCATCATCGTCATCATCATCATCATTATTATTACTATTATTATTATTATTATTATTATATCATTATTATCATTATCATATTATTATTATTATTATATTAATATCATCATCATATTATTATTATTATTATCATATTATTGTTATTATTATTATCATTATTGTTATTGTTATTATTATTACAACAATCACATCATCATCATCATTATCATCATCATAACCAGAACAACATGAACATCATCAGCACCAGCATTACTCCTGATCCACTGAACATCAGTGACCTGTGTCCGGGTGTAGACTACATCATGAATCAGAACCAAACAAACCTCACAGTCCTACAGGCCAATGTGTCGTCCTGCGCCAGTTGGTATTTCGATTCATCACCATTTCGGGCCTTTATGACACATCAGAATGTGGTGTATGGAATGTGTGATGAGTTCACTACTTTCTGTTTTCTGCATGTAGTGGTACCACAGGGTGTGTTAGTACGGGTTCAGATCCAACGTTTGGCGGACTGGAGTGACTCTTGCAAATGGACCACAGAAATATTTGAATGGAATTCTGTCCGCGTTGTGATGGAAACGTGGGTAATAGGATGCCGTAGCAAATATATGAAAGAAGAGTACATGGAATCATTTGAAAACCGCATGTCTTTTGTGAACTATAACAAGTCTTTAGTTAGACTACATATACAGGCAATTAAAGATCACAGTTTCATTAAAGTATCTATGTCACCCTATTGTGGGTACATGATATTACCACGTCAGAGTTTCCATTGGGAAGCTTCTCATGACATCAGGGAAGAAGTGACAGCACCCCCTGGCTGTGTCATCATGTTCAGTTTTCAGGGAACATCGTACAGACAGCACACACCTCAAACGTATACAGACTTGATTTATACCCAGCCAGATACACGTCAATGTGTCCTGCGTGTGCTCGGTGACAGTAATTCATCACCTCACGTTTTCCCTGCAACACATGTTCAAATTCATGTCAGCAGTTTAGGTTCTGTACCATTATGTGAAAGTATCACTCTGAAAATTTTATTTTCCTTTCACCCAGTGACAGCTAAACCCCACCAGTTACCCAGTGGACTGTTCAACTGTTCTGTCGATCACTATTCCACTTTTCAGCACCATCTGGACTGTAACCTGAAGTCAGAGTGTGAAGATGGACAGGATGAAACGGAACACTGTCCCTTCAGCAGTCCTGGTTGTCAGGGTTTGGTGGCTTCACGTAACAAATGTTTTGCATATGTTAAACTAGATGTTTGTTTGCCTCCTGCACTGGCAACATATGAGTGTCAGAAGATGGGTGGACAGTTGGCTTCAATCAAAACCAGACAGGAATATGTCGACTTCCTAAAAATCTTTAATGACTTTGATGACTTTTTAGTGTTGGCAGGTTTGTCATCAGGCTGGAAGTTTGTGACTTTTATGTACAGTATGTTCCGTCATTGGTCTGACAACACCATCATCTACAACCTTGATCGTTTCTATTACGCCCCTTATACACCCACAAGGATCTTTTCACGACAAGGTCTGAACGTACAGGTCAAAACTGGTTTTGACGCCTTTAACCATATACTTTGTGAAGTTAAATCACAATCACAAAACCTGTATTCTGTTCAAACAGTTGAGCTCCCTGTTTTAGACACAGCCCTGTCCCTTTTGATAAAGCCACTGCAGATGCTATCGGATTGTCCAGAAGGTCACGTGACACATACTTTTTTGTCCTGTGATCCTCAAGTTCACTGTGGACAAATGATGTATACAAGATCATGCGTGTTCTGGAACATGAGCACTCAGAACACAGACACACCGACTTTTCCCGGAAAGCACACTGGCTACACCATTGTCATGTTTGTCTGTGATGATGACATAACAACACTGCCTTACACCCTGGTGTGTGACTTCAGACACGACTGTCCAGATCACAGTGATGAGTCATTCTGTCAACATCCTTCATGCAGTGGTTTTTTATGCACCAATGGTCAGTGTATTTTAGACAGCCAACGTTGTGATGACCACGCAGATTGTCTGGATGACTCTGATGAGGTCAGCTGCTACAGCAGCTCCAGGCACCACAAAGAGGCCAACAAAACTCATCGACTTTTCATCAACCTGGATGGTACAGGTTACTTTACTCAGCAGCTGATGACATCTCATCAGTCTTGTCCTGACACTCATTACTGGTGTACAGAAGACTGGCTGTACTGTCTCCCTGTCTACACTCGATGTAACGGATTTTCTGACTGTACATATGGTGAAGATGAACAAGACTGTGAGACATTCACCTGTCCTGGTTTCTACCAGTGTCGTGGTTCTAAAATTTGTGTTCATGGAGATCATCTGTGTGATGGCTGGGGTCAGTGTCCACAGCGTGATGATGAATGGCTGTGTGACATGATCTGTCCTGATGGCTGTCAATGTCAAGGTCATTTTTTCTTTTGTCCACATGCTTTCTGTGCTGACCTCTTCCCCCAACTTCGCTACATGGACGCCACAGGCTCAGGAATGATGCTGACTGATTTCAGTAACAACACATATCTCATTCATCTGAATCTGTCCTATTGTTCTCTAGTCAATGTATCAAGTGTGAAGCTTCGTAACCTACAGAACCTTGATCTGACCTACAACCACCTGAGAACTGTGGATAGGATTGTTTTTCTCAAACTATGGAATTTAAAAACTTTGATATTAGCAAACAACCCTCTGACATTACTAAGAGGTAAGCCATATTTTCTGTGTCATTATGCTCTAACAAAAATAGATGCTTCAAGAACACGTGTCCAGATACTTAACAGTAAGCTGCCCATGTACTTTCCCCAAGTCACACAGTTGGATTTATCATTTTCTGACATTCAAACAATCAGACCCAGAGCAGTCCAGTGTATGCCACAGCTAACTCAACTGGACATCAGGGGAAATTCCAAGATCAACTTTCCTTTGGACGCATTTTTGATGTGGAACCAGCTGAAAAGCATCTTCTCTTCAAATTATAGGCTTTGTTGCAGGAATTTACATTTAAAACAGTCACACACAGTACGGTGTGCATCACCACAGCCCGAGTTTTCTTCCTGTGAACATCTGCTTCCATCTGAACTGCACAGGCTTTTCTTTTGGTTACTTTGTACGTTCTCCATTCTAGGGAATTTGGTTTGTTTCACAGCAGCATTCGTGGAAAAGAAAACATTTGGAAGTACTTTCATAACGTTCATTGCCCATTTGCAGATTGTCAACATCTGCATGGGAATCCACGTCAGCATGGTTACAGTGGCCAACGAAACATTCTATGGAAAATACATCTACTTTGAAAAGACATGGACCAACAGTGTGACTTGTAAGGTTGCTGGTTTTCTTTCACTTCTGTCCAGTGAGGTGTCAGTTCTGATCCTCTGGTTCATGACACTGGATCACATCATCGTCCTTTGTTTCCCCTTAACTACGTGGACATTCAATAGACGTCTGACAGCTGCAGCTTGTGCAGTGTCATGGTGTGTTGGACTTTTGTTGTCTGTGATACCTTTTCTTCCTGGCCTGTCACACTGGGGCTTTGATGGCCAGTCTGGTCTGTGTCGTCTGGCTCTGTCTGATAGTAACTCCAAAGAAGAGTTCAGGTGGTTTACAGTGACTGTCGTGTTTAACTGTATCCTGTGCTCTGTGGTGGTTGTTGGTCAACTCATCATTTACAGACGAATACCTATCCATCCAATCCTGATGGATTCCACAAAGAAATTCATTTATTTTTCAGTCCACCTGTTGATAAAAGTGGCTGTAACAGATGCTGTGTGCTGGTTCTCCCTGGGTATGACCGGTATGATGACCATAGGTGGTGGTAGTGTCTCAGACAAGGCTCGTGTGACCATGGTTGTGTTCCTGCTACCACTCAACTGTGCACTCAACCCACTGCTGTACATATGGACTGTTTTAACACAGCGACGACAACAAGAACAGGAAGAGAGACTGTTACAAATGTTAAAATCAAGACATGTGATAATAGAGAAAAACATTTCATGAATAAAACTGTAAAATGACTTGATCATTACCGGAGGCCATTTATCGTACAGCTGAAGAGATGTCGTCTACATGTCAACCGCTACATCTGAACCTGGTTTAGCTGCGTGTTTGGCTGTGTGCTGTGTGTCTACATGCCAACCAGTATGTGAGGCTTTCACCAGGACCAGTGCTGGCTGTGTGTGTGGTTCTGTCTGTTATGTATCTACATGTCAACCAGTATGTGAGGCTTTCACCAGGACTAGAGATGTCTGTCTGTTTGGCTCTGTCTGTTGTGTGTCTACATGTCAACCTGTATGTGAGGCCTTCACAAGGACTAGAGATGTCTGTCTGTTTGGCTCTGTCTGTTGTGTGTCTACATGTCAACCTGTATGTGAGGCCTTCACCAGGACCAGTGCTGGCTGTGTGTGTGGTTCTGTCTGTTGTGTGTCTACATGTCAACCTGTATGTGAGGCCTTCACCAGGACCTGTGCTGGCTGAGTGTTTAGTTCTGTCTATTCTGACACTGCTTCAGTCTCTGTCACCCACCTCACATTTCTTAGTTAATTTCTCCAGAAACCCAGGAATGAAGGGCACTACTGCTGATAAAAAAACATAAGAATGAACGGAGAAGGTCATCATAGACAGGCAGGACTGAAAAAGCCGAAAGAAAGACAATTTATAAGCACTTTGGGTTTCAGATCTGTTTGAAGGGTTTATAATCTAAATGACCACAAAAGTCAATCAGTGCTATGCAGTGGACTTTGCAACATTAAGTCACATCCTGTATACCTGTAAGCAAAGACTTCTAACCTTAAAGAAACAGTTGAAATAATTTACCCGAATAAGACTAACACTTCTGCTTAAAGACTGTGCCTGGTGTTCTGATTTCTAATGTCATGTTGGTTTGTTTTTGCCCTTGTGTTCCCAGCAATGCTTTCTCAGGTGAGTTCAAGCATACTGTTCCAGTTGTTTGGTCCATACTGTATAGGTGTTATGTAACTGCACAGGTTGCATACTGCTTTCTTCAGTGGTTTGCACATCGTGTAAGCAGTCATTCTATTTTCCAGGAGTACGCATACCTGGTATTTCTATGTCTATACAAGCTACCAAACACTAATATGACTTCACTCTCTTTATCATGCATATAATAATAATAATAATAATTACAATATTTATATAGCGCAAAATCTTGAAAAAATCAAATCTAAGCGCTGAAACAGACACACACGCACGCACGCACGCACGCACGCACACACACGCACGCATACACACGCACACACACACACACACACGCATGGCTATAAATGGGGAGAAAGAATAAAAAGCAATAACAGCAAGAATAAAAGCAATGGAAAATTATAGAGAGCATAGCATATACAATTATATATTTTAACAATGTGATTCCCCTCCGAGCGGAGACAGGCTGCAGAGGGGGGGGGGGGGGGTTGAGTGAGGTTAGGACTTTATGCAGAGGAGAAAAGGTGAGTTTTGAGAGCGGACTTGAAGGAGACAAAAGTAGGTTGCTGACGGACTGAGAGAGGAAGTTTGTTCCAGGAGAGTGGACCAGAAACAGAGAAGGCTCGTGGACCATAGGTATTGAGCTTAGTGCGTGGAAAGCGAAAAGTCAGAGGATCGGAGGCAGAGCGGAGGGTACGTGAGGGAACATAGATCTCAAGTAGGCTTGACAGGTAATCGGGGGCTGCGTTACTGAGGCTTTTGTAGCACATGGTGTCTAGTTTGTACTGTATGCGCTTTGATACAGGGAGCCAGTGAAGTTGTGCCAGGAGAGGAGATATGTGGTCAGCTTTTTTTCTTTTGAGTACAAGGCGTACAGCATTGTTTTGAATGCGCTGTAGGATGTGAATGGTGGAGGCAGGAAGACCAGACAGGAGTGAATTGCAATAGTCAATGCGAGACATTATGAAGGAGAGAACGAGTTTTGCAGTTGTTTCGACAGAGAGATACTTCCTGATCAGGCTTATACGATGGAGATGATAGTAGCAAGATCTGGCAGTTTGAGAAACAAAGTTGTTCATGGAGAGGGTAGAGTCAATGCAGACACCAAGGTTTTTAGCTGAATCAGAAATTGGACTGATGTGTTACATAATGGGAGAGAAAGAGGAGGCAGCTGAGAAAGTTTCTGATGGGTGCCAATGAGGATAGCTTCTGTCTTGTCGTCATTAAGCTGAAGTTTGTTGAACGTCATCCAGTTCTTAATGTCCAAGTAACACTCAGTGGTGCGAGTCGAGAGGCGCTGTATATTATCAGGTGAGTCACTCCATGTATACACACAGGAAGAAAGTTCAGGCATCACAGTCAAATGGTTTGGAAATGTATCAGACTTCCAATCAAAAGGACTGAGTTCGATTCTTTCAGGTAAATGTAAATATCTGATGGCTAACCTCCCAGATGGACATATGTGTATACTTATGTACACAGAACATCAAATATGCACGTCTGTAAGTCATGTCTGTGTTTTATTGGCTTATGGGATCACGAAAACACCCCGCATTCACACCTACCAAAGACAGAAAATGTAGTTTGCGCAACAACTACATAAAGCCTTCATGGTGTTAGCCAAACAATGTGCATGTATCTAAGGAAACCTTGGAACGCGTAAAACAAAATGACAACACAATCAAAAACAAATCAAACAAACAAAAACAACAAAAAGAAAGGGGGGGGGGGGAGACTGCAATTCTGTTAATCTTGGAGATAACAAACATTGCCATGGCTGTTTAGATGCTGTGGTTTCCAGCCACTTAGTTATGACCTACTTAGATGGCCAGGCCTCAGCACCAGCTGTGCCACGTTATTTCTGGCACATGCTGCCTGCTAGCTGAGTCCCGTATTCTTCTTTGTTCTCTGTTAAATTCACAGATTTCGCTTACTTAGTGCAGGTTTGTTCTCTGTTAAATTCACAGATTTCGCTTACTTAGTGCAGGTTTGTTCTCTGTTAAACTCACAGATTTTGCTTACTTAGTGCAGGTTTGTTCTCTGTTAAACTCACAGATTTCGCTTACTTAGTGCAGGTTTGTTCTCTGTTAAACTCACAGATTTCGCTTACTTAGTGTAGCTTTGTTCTCTGTTAAACTCACAGACTTCGCTTACTTAGTGCAGGTTTGTTCTCTGTTAAACTCACAGATTTCGCTTACTTAGTGTAGCTTTGTTCTCTGTTAAACTCACAAATTTCGCTTACTTAGTGCAGGTTTGTTCTATGTTAAACTCACAGATTTCGCTTACTTAGTGCAGGTTTGTTCTCTGTTAAACTCACAGATTTCGCTTACTTAGTGCAGCTTTGTTCTCTGTTAAACTCACAGATTTCGCTTACTTAGTGCAGCTTTGTTCTCTGTTAATTGCTGCAAACAAGTGAAACATGCTGAGGTTGGTCTGTACCATGGGGTCAGAGACACAGCTGTTCTTCTGTCCACCTCGTATACACCTCCTTCCAGTGTATGCTGATGGATGGTCTTGGTTTATGTGTCTGGGTGGGTACTGTGGCCAAACTGCGCAAGACTGCATCACTTCACATCTATCGAAAAGCCTTGTGGATGCAACAAGATCCTTTGATTCGATGGATGGAGAAAATAAAACGTGGTTGACATAAGCTCAGTTGACACTTTCAATTTTCTGAGCAGAGGTACTGATTTGTGTTATGTTAATTTTCTTCTGTAATTTCCAGTTCTTAAGAAGTTTCAAATAGTTTTGAAGGCACACAGCGCAGGAAATAGCACAATCCACTAGAATTCCTGAAGGCACACATCACATAATTAGTACAGTTCAAAAACAAATCCTGAAGGCACGCAACATACGAAATAATACAATTCACAAGAACTCCTGAAGGTACACAACACAGGAAATAGAACAATTCACAAGAACTCCTGAAGGTACACAACACAGGAAATAGAACAATTCACAAGAACTCCTGAAGGTACACAACACAGGAAATAGAACAATTCACAAGAACTCCTGAAGACACACAACACAGGAAATAGAACAATTCACAAGAACTCCTGAAGACACACAACACAGGAAATAGAACAATTCACAAGAACTCCTGAAGACACACAACACAGGAAATAGAACAATTCACAAGAACTCCTGAAGACACACAACACAGGAAATAGAACAATTCACAAGAACTCCTGAAGACACACAACACAGGAAATAGAACAATTCACAAGAACTCCTGAAGGTACACAACACAGGAAATAGAACAATTCACAAGAACTCCTGAAGACACACAGCACAGGAAATAGAACAATTCACAAAAACTCCTGAAGACACACAACACAGGAAATAGAACAATTCACAAGAACTCCTGAAGATACACAGCACAGGAAATAGAACAATTCACAAGAACTCCTGAAGACACACAGCACAGGAAATATTACAATTCACAAGAACTCCTGAAGACACACAGCACAGGAAATAGAACAATTCACAAGAACTCCTGAAGGCACACAGCACAGGAAATAGAACAATTCACAAGAACTCCTGAAGGTACACAGCACAGGAAATAGAACAATTCACAAGAACTCCTGAAGGCACACAGCACAGGAAAAGAACAATTCACAAGAACTTACACAGCACAGGAAAGTGAAACAATCCATTGAGTGGTGTTTTCATTACTAAGGCTAAAATGTGCTATACAAGAATACAAACATTCTTTGAAGTAAATGTTCCAGAGTATAATGATTGTCTGCCTCCTCTCTCTCTGTTTCTCCATCTCTCTGTCTCTCTGTCTCTGTCTCTATCTCTGTCTGTCTGTCTCTCTCTCTCTCTCTCTCTTTCTCTCTCTCTCTCTGGTTTTGTTTTGATTGGTTGGGGGATGGTTTGAGTGGGTGACTGGTTTAGAGGAAGATTTAATGATTGATGTTCGTTGGTGTGCTGGTATATTTTTAGGGAACGATTCTTTGCTTCAAAATCTGCTTATGGTGAAGACATCACCGTTATCAGGATTCATCACACCAACAAAGAATTGCGGTGCACACCACTATACTGGTGATCTTTCTACTGAAGCTTTCATCTCTGTCCCACCTGGACACGCACTATGATCAGTCTGAGAAGAACGGTGAAGTAATTACGATATACATGTTACACTGTTTACACTCGACATTACTGACTGTTGTAACAGACTGGAGGACAGCTTTTGACGAATGCCTATATAACTGTGTGTGCAATACACCAGTACTCAAAGTTCAATGCGTCAGACCTCAATGCCTGTACGAAACCATGTTTCAGACTGTACTTTTCCTTTCACCCTGAAAGTCAAACACCCCAAAAGTTACCCAGCCTTTTGTTAACTGTTCTGTTGATCACTATTCCAGCTTTCAGCATCACTGGACTGTAACCTCAAGTCACAGTGTGGAGATGGACAGGATGAAACAGAACACTGTCCTTTCAGCAGTCCTGAGTGTCAGGGTTATGGTGGCGTTATGTAACCATTGCTACAACATAGTCTGTGTTCCACAGACGGTTCTGTTATCATGATGCGCTTGAACTATCCAACAATATTGTAACTCCTTGGGAGGTGCCTGGTATGCCAAGTTGTGAGGAGGACTGGCCTGGAATGGTTGACAATTTAACCAATCCATATCGGCATATCAGAAACCATGTTTGGGCAGGTTTGACCACTAACAACATATCTTTGCCCAACATGTACAGAAAGAACGTCATCAGGGAAGACAGGACCGTCTTTTACCATTCTCTTCAATTCAGTATGAAACAATTTTTATTGAATGGAGTATTGTGATCTACAAGAGGAAAGTAAGTTTGTGGCAGACACATGTAACAGATAAACATAATTTGAAAGGCCTCTATTTTCCTACAGTAATATGTGAATTTAGGGCAAATCAGACCCACCACCTTCACAGGCAATAAAGTTGACCAGGACACCTTTTCCTATCCACACACACCCAATCCCTGATGGCGTGTCCTGATGGTCACGTGACACATTCATTTCTACTGTGTGGTTCACATCAGAATGACGTGTGTGGTCAAATTCACACATCTTCGTGCACTTTTTCTGATAATTTGTCATACACACAGGGTGGGTTTGATTCAACAATTGATCACGTCACTTTTGTCCCGTTATTTGCTTGTGATGATGACGTCACTACGCTGTCATACACCCAGGTATGTAACTTTCTACAAGACTGTCAGGATAAGAGTGATGAGTCGTTCTGTAAACATCCTCCTTGTGTCAACATGTTTACCTGTACTAACTGTCAGTGTGTGTCCTATGATGTTGTTTGTGACAAAGTGTTCCATTGTCTGGATGAATCAGATGAGCTGAAGTGTGAAAAGTATACATACAAAACAAATGACTCGGCACCAGTTTTTCCATCTCCTGTTCTCATCGATTTCGATGGTGTCAGCACTTTTATTTCAACTCCAATAAAGTCCAATGAGTCCTGTCCTGACAGCCACTACCGTTGTCCTGGTAATTTCAATGACTGCCTGCCTGTCTACACACGATGCAATGGAATGTACGACTGTATGGGCCATGAGGACGAAGAGGGATGTAATGATCTCACTTGTCCAGGGTTCTTTCGATGCAGAGTTCCCTAATATGTCTACATACTGACCACCTGTGTGATGGCTGGCCTCACTGCCCACTGTATGATGATGAATTGTCATGTGATGTGACCTGTCCTGTGGGCTGTCTGTGTCAAGGTTACACATTTCTGTGTCATCAGCATTTCTCTGCTCACCTCTTTCCACAGCTCCGTTACCTGGATGTCACAGGTACAGGAATGAGTCTGTCTGATGTGAGTAATCATACCTATCTTATTCGTCTGATTCTTGCCCACTGTTCTTTGACTGTCCTGTCCAACATGAAGTTGCCCAACTTACACTTTCTTGATCTCACTGGCAACAAACTACAACATGTCAACATGACTTATTTTGTTGGTTTAGAATATCTACAGACACTGTCCCTGTCTGACAATCCTATCACTTCACTCCACTCTGATCCTTCGTCTGATATTCTGCAAAGTGCACTCACAACGATAGATCTGTCATATATCACACTGACAGAGTTTGACACCAAAGTCTTGTCCAATTTCCTGAAATTGCAGAAACTGAATCTAACGTTTACTACTATCAATACTGTCAGCACTGGTGGTTTTCAATTTACACCAAAGTTAACAGCATTGTACATGGAAGGTAGTCCTGTAAAAACATTTCCACCTGACATATTCAAAGATCTTGTCCATCTCCAGGTCATATCGACACTGAATTCTAAATTGTGCTGCAAAGATATATTACCACATAACTTTGATGATACGTTTTGCTATTCCCCAAAGACGAAATTTCGTCATGTGAAGATTTACTTCAATCAGCAATGTACCGAGTGTTTCTCTGGCTGATCAGCTGTCTGTCAGTGACTGGAAACATCTTCTGTTTTGTTGTACGTTTGTGTGCACAGACAAAGGCTTCTTCGAGTGGTTTCAGTGTGTTTGTCACCAATCTGACCATGGCTGACTTTCTGATGGGTATCTACATTGCTATTATTGGTGTGGCTGATGAACTGTTCCGTGGTAAATATCTTTATTATGATGACACATGGACAAGCAGTGTGGCCTGTAAAGTAGCTGGTTTTCTGTCTCTGCTGTCCAGTGAAGTATCAGCTCTGACAATCTGGCTCATCACACTGGATCGTTTCATTGTCCTTCGCTTTCCATTCAGCACCTTGCGATTTGAGACAGCATCAGCAGCTGTGGCTTGCCTGCTGACTTGGTTGGTTGGTTGGCTTGTTGCCTTGTTTCCTTTACTTCCAGTGACATCACACTGGGAGTTCTACAGTCAGACAGGTATCTGTATTCCACTTCCAGTCACTCAGAAATATTTCAAAGGATGGATTTATTTCTTTTGGTGTTTTGATCATCTTCAATTTTATTGTGTTTGTGTTGATTTCAGTTGGCCAAACTTTTATCTACTGGTCAATACAGAAGAACGCACTAAAAACTAACACGACCAAAGCATCACGAGACATGACCATAGCACGTCGGTTGATCACTGTGGCTGTAACAGACTTCATGTGCTGGTTTCCCATTGGACTGTGTGGATTTCTGGCATTGGCTGGTATTCCCATGCCTGCAGAGGTAAATGCTGCATTGGCTATCTTCGTACTGCCCCTAAACTCTGCTCTGAATCCCTTTGTATATACCTTTAACACAGTGGCAGAAAAGAGAAGAAAATCTCGGGAGACAGAGCTGTTAAAGTGGCTGGAATCTCATGCTGATTTGCATGACAATACCTAACTGCAGTATGGAGAGGCTTCATATTATACCCAGATGTATGACGTCTGGGATACCTTAAGTTAAAAGCATATAGTGGTATTTTCTTCACTGTAAATATAGATGGCCATTTTCAAAAACAAACAAACAAACAAACATTTTCTAGATAATCTAGATTGCAATAATACACAGTGCAATTCTTTTGTAATCATTCTCCTTTATAAAAGGATAAGGAAGAATATTCATGGTATCCAAAAGGAAGTGTGTCTACACGTGTTTGGGCGTGTTTGCAAGTGTGTGTGCGTGCGTGCGCGAGTGTGCGTGTCTGTGTGCGTGTGTCTTGCCTATTATGTCAAGTAGGCCTACAAAGTTTATATTAACTTGACTATGTATGGTTTTGTTATGTTGTCTGGCTGTCTGTCTGTACCAAATCTCTATCAGCAAAATGTTCTCAGCTGTTACCAGATGGATCTTTAGTGAAATCGGGTCAAAGATGTGGATCGTTATGGAATCGACAATGCAAGAATTTGGAAGGGAAAGTGCATAAAGGACAAGGTCACATGGACCCAAAAATTACCTGAAATCAGCTCATTTTGGAGAATGTGTTTGGTTTTAAAGAACTTCTCACAATACTTGAACTTTGTTTCACTGTTGTGGCACCTTATCAGTTTCAGTTTTAGTTTTTCAAGATGATGTTTCAATGCTTGGAGTGAGTTCCATATGCACCAATGCCACAAGCGCCATGTGATGGAGAAGATCCAAGTGATCATGGCTCAAGCCTTAAGCTTGTACATAAACCCTGTGTTGGTAAGCCACTGATGCCATCTAATAGAGAAGATCCACAATGATCATGGCACAAGCCTTAAGCCTGCACATAAACCCTACGTGTTGGCAAGCCACTGATGCCATGTGATGGAGAAGATCCGTAATGGTCATGACACAAGCCTTAAGCCTGCACATAAACCCTATGTGTTAGCAAGCCACTGATGCCATGTGATGGAGAAGATCTGTAATGGTCATGACACAAGCCTTAAGCCTGCACATAAACCCTATGTGTTGGCAAGCCACTGATGCCATGTGATGGAGAAGATCTGTAATGATCATGGCTCAACCTTAAGCCTTAATATAAATTCTGCTGAATATTTCTAATCTGCACCTGCCGTCTGGTGACTTGACTGTTTACAAACAATTAAACTTATCAGTCTGTCTCAATGTTGCATCACTTGCTGTTGTTTTACATGAGAGGATTTTTTTCACTGATCACCATGACGTCAGTCTTCTTACTGTTAAGCTCTACCCCTTTATGTCTGCTTTCTTATCAGGTCTTGTTTCTGCATGAAAACACTGCAGGGTACGTGATGCTGATGTTGAATCAACAAAGAAAATTATTCCCAAGAACACGGACTAAAGGTTTTCAAGACAAACCACTGCTTGCAAAATGGCAGCTAATTCATCTCTAAACATGGATACACTTACCCCAGTGAAATCTTACTTTTCTGCCTTCAACATGGGAATAAAGAATACTGCTCCTGCATTTCTATTTTCCAGGACCAAGTCCACTGGTAAAAATATGGCGATGTTAGCGGTACTTTTCATCGACATGATATTTTGCTGCAGTAATGTTGACGTATTTATCTTCTTGTAGCAACTGTATAATCAATACCAAATGTGACTTTTAACCTTTCCCAAAGCAAAGAGAGGCATTGTGGGTGGTTTCTCAGATATAATCTCAGAAGAATGGATATTGATTTGACATTAATACCACCATAGTAAGTTCCATCCAGTCATCCATCAATATCATTGAGTTTGATGGTAGCCTCAACAGCAGATGTCACAACAACTCTCCTCCATTTACTCCAGCCTTGACTTTTTTCCATGTTACTTCCTAGACCTCCAGAATGCTGATGTTCTTTTTGTGTTGGCTTCCTAAGGCTTCAGATGTTCCCAGAATGATGTCAGAAGGGTGACATGGCCTTGGGGAACCTGACCACCCTGGAGGAACGGGCTTGAACTTAGGTTGGAAAAAGGGGCCTTCGAGGCGTAGGTTCGCAATACTTGTTGGAAAAAATGATGAGATCAGAAGGGCATCCGGGATTCATGACCTGGATGTGGCCTGGCCCCATTAGAGTGTAGGAGTTTAGGGCCAAAACACTTGCTTGAGTCAGCCATCTCCTTTGAGGACCTTCGACTGTCCAGTTCTTCCCACCTTTTCTCACTACCAAATAAAATTACTTCATAAAATCCAGTTCTTGTCTTTTGTAGGATCACTGCCACCTTGGAGAAATTTCAGTTGAAGTAAAACAGATTGTTTCGTCTTGTATGTTTGAACGCACGTGTGCATGTGCACAATGTATTTTGTATGTCTGTGAATACTTTTATTGTTCATTTATGTTATTTGCTCTCTTTGTTTTTTTATTATTATGGTGCCCTAAATGCTTTTGTTACTATGGTGCCATAATGCTTTGGTTACTATGGTGCCTCATACTTAAGTTACTATGGTGCCTAATGCTTAAGTTACTATGGTGCCTAATACTTAAGTTACTATGGTGCCTAATACTTAAGTTACTATGGTGCCTCATACTTAAGTTACTATGGTGCCTAATACTTAAGTTACTATGGTGCCTAATGCTTAAGTTACTATGGTGCCTAATATCTACGTACTATGGTGCCTAATGCTTTAGTTACTACGGTGCCTAATACTTAAGTTACTATGGTGCCTAATGCTTTAGTTACTATGGTGCCTAATGCTTTAGTTACTATGGTGCCTAATGCTTTAGTTACTATGGTGCCTAATATCTACGTACTATGGTGCCTAATGCTTTAGTTGCTATGGTGCCTAATACTTAAGTTACTATGGTACCTAATGCTTTAGTTACTATGGTGCCTAATGCTTTAGTTACTATGGTGCCTAATGCTTTAGTTACTATGGTGCCTAATGCTTTAGTTACTATGGTGCCTAATACGTAAGTTACTATGGTGCCTAATATCTACATACTATGGTGCCTAATACTTAAGTTACAAACGGTGCCTAATATCTACGTACCATGGTGCCTAATGCTTTAGTTGCTATGGTGCCTAATACGTAAGTTACTATGGTGCCTAATATCTACATACTATGGTGCCTAATACTTAAGTTACTACGGTGCCTAATATCTACGTACTATGGTGCCTAATGCTTTAGTTGCTATGGTGCCTAATACTTAAGTTACTAGGTAGATAGGCGTCCTTCAGTCTCGGAAGACTATGGAGTTGTGCTCTTGGTGTTTATTCTGGTGCAGCGTCGGGTGTGGCTGGCCAGTCCGACGCGGGAATGACAATCCCTGTGGCAGAGGGCACAGATGAAGTCTGACGCTGGTCTGTCTGCCTGGGCTGCAGCCTTTCTTCTCGTTCTCTTTTCCTCGTGCTGCTGAGCGAGTGTTTCTTCGAACTTGGAGAGACCTTTTCCCGCCCAGGCTGACCGTTCGAGGGCTGTTGCTTCCCAGTTGTCCTTGTCGATGTTCAAGGCTTTTAGGTCCCTCTTGCACACGTCTTTGAATCGCAGCTGTGGTCTGCCTGTGGGACGTTTTCCCTGCACCAGTTCTCCGTAGAGGAGGTCTTTAGGGATCCGTCCGTCGTCCATGCGCACGGCATGGCCGAGCCAGCGCATACGTCTCTGTTTCAGCAGCGTGTACATGCTGGTGTATCCAGCTCTTTCCAGGACAGCGTTGTTTGGGACCTTGTCCTGCCAGGTGATGTTTAGAATGCGTCGGAGCTACGCATGTGAAAAGCATTGAGCTTTTGCTCTTGTTGGTCATGCAAAGTCCAGGACTCGCTGCCATACAGGAGGGTGCTCACGACGCAGGCTCTGTAGATCTGGATTTTTGTGTGCTCAGTCAGCTTGCTGTTGTTCCATGCTTTCTTTGTCAGTCTGGTCATGGTGGTAGCTGCCTTGCCGATGCGCCTGTTGAGCTCTGTGTCAAGTGAGAGGGTGTCTGAGATTGTTGAGCCCAGATAAACAAAGTCATGGACGACATCCAGTTCATGGTCATTGATGCTGATGGCTGGGGGAGAGTCAACATCCTGTCCCATGACCTGTGTTTTCTTCAAGCTTATGGTAAGCCCGAAGTCTTGGCAGGCATCGCTGAAGCGAGTCATGAGCTGCTGTAGATCCTCGGCTGAGTGGGCGGTTACTGCTGCGTCGTCTGCAAAGATGAAGTCATGCAGGCACCTCAGCTGGACTTTAGTCTTGGCTCTTAGTCTGGAGAGGTTGCGATAATTATTGCAATCGCTTCTGTCACCTTTGTTTTTGTACAGTGTGACGACGTTAGCATCCCTCATATTTTGTGGTGCTTCGCCTTCACTCCAACAGAGGCAGAGGATTTCATGCAACTCGGTGATGAGTGTCTCTTTGCAGCACTTCAGTACTTCGGCGGGAATACCGTCTTTCCCTGGTGCCTTGCCAGAGGCAAGAGAGTCCAGGGCTTCGCTGAGCTCATCTATGGTTGGTTCTCTGTCAAGCTCTTCCAGCTCTGGTAGGCATTCTATGGCATTCAGGGCGTCTTCTGTGACTACATTTCCCCTTGCATATAGCTCAGTGTAGTGTTCTACCCAGCGCTCCATCTGTTGTTCTCTGTCTTGAATCACCTCCCCTGTAGCTGATTTCAAAGGGGCAGTTTTCTTTTGCGTTGGGCCCAATGCCTGCTTGATGCCGTCATACATCGCCTTGATGTTGCCTGTCTCAGCCGCAATCTGAATCTGGGAGCAGAGCTGAAGCCAATAGTCGTTGGCGCATTGTCTGGCACACTGCTGGACTTTGCTGCGAGCAGCACGGAGAACCTGGAGGTTCTGCTCACTAGGATTGCTTTTGTATGCTGTCAAGGCGTTTCTCCTGGCCTCGATGACTGGTGTCATTTCTTCTGAGTGGGCTTCTAACAAATCAGCTGACTTGCTGGTCTTTTTGCCAAAGGTAGACATGGCGGCATTGTAGACATAATCTCTGAAGTGTTCCCATCGGACTTGGGCATTTGCAGTGGGTGGGCCAGGGAGAGAATCCTCCAACACACGTGCAAACTCCTCCACTTTTCTTTGATCGCTTGTTTTGCTGGTGTCGATGCGAGGTCGGCCCTCCTTTCTCGTACGGTGCAGTCTCTTCGCGCGGAGCTTCACATTGCTGCACACCAAAGAGTGGTCAGTGTCACAATCGGCGCTCTGGTAGCTGCAAGTGATCTTGATGCTGGAAAGGTTGACATGTCTGGTGAGGATCAGGTCGAGCTGGTGCCAGTGTTTGGATCGCGGGTGTCTCCAGGAGACTCGATGCTGAGGCTTCGTGTTGAAGAAGGTGTTACTGTCGCACAACCCATGATGACAACAGAGCTCTAGCAGGCGCTGGCCATTCTCGTTCATTTTCCCAGTGCCGAACTGACCCAAGCAGGTGGGCCAGGAGTTGTGATCGACACCTACTCTGGCGTTGAAATCGCCGGCGATGAACAGTAGTAATCTGTCAGGAATTCTCCTTATAGCAGCACTGAGGTCGTCATAAAACTTGTCTTTTGCTTCTGCTGTGGATGTCAAAGTTGGTGCGTGGGCTCTGATTAGACTGACTGGTCCTGAGGATGTTTGGAGTCGGAGAGACAGGATTCGCTCTGTTCCTTCTGCTGGTGGGGATATGGACCCCAATAATCTGTTTCTAACTGCGAATCCCACGCCGTGTTCTCTGACCTAGTCTGATGGTTTGCCCTGCCAGAACAGGGTGAAGTCTCTCTCCCTCACAGATCATGCTTCTGGGAGCCTGGTTTCTTGAAGGGCGACGATGTCTATCTGCAGTCTGCTCAGTTCTCTGTCGATGACGGCTGTCTTGCGAGCATCATTTACTTCCTGCAGGTCGTCAGAAAAGCCTGGTGTCATTGTCCTCACGTTCCACGTGCCCAATTTCAGGGCGGGAGTTTTCATTTTTCTGTTGCCTGGTGCACAGTTGTCAATCCGCTTGTCAGTTTTCACCCTAAACCCCACGCACCCAGTGAGGCTAACGGACCGTGGCGGGGCAGCACCTTACTGGCTGGGGACTGCCCAGCTTAAGGCGGGTGGTAGCTGCCCAGTGAGATGCGATGACCTCTCCCACCGTCGGAAGCAGCCCCTGGCGTCTGACTCTACGCCAATTGAGTATGCAGACTTAAAACCGGTAGACTGCTACTTCCCATGTTTTGTCGATGCTGCAAAGCGAAGCTGGAGTGACCTCTCCAGAGTGCAAGGCCTGGGTAAGTAAGTGTGGAGGGCAAGCTGTTACCCATGCAGCAGACCCTCCCTCTCCACGTCGCTGGAATGGTCCATTGGAAAGGCAAGCGCCGATACGCATGGTTCCAGTGCCGTCGCAGGAGTTGCCAGAACGTTGCTGTATACAGCCTCGGACTGCCTTGGGGACTCCAGGTCCGGATTTTTCCTCAGGTTTGACTCCCGAAGCCTTTCCTATGAGTGGGTATGGCCGCAAGGTAGCGGAGGTTTGAAATCAGAGTTTTCCTTCTCTTAGATGAGCTGTCTTCCCAGAATGATGAGCCCATCTACCCAAAGCACTGGTTTTCAGGCGCCAGTAACCCACCTTCACCCCTTCTCCTATCAGTAGTAGCAGTTCCGCCGGGCTTATATCTAAGCCACACGAGCAGGCTAGGAGCTGGACTTAGTTGTCAGAGGCTGTTGGAGATGCGCGCCGTGAGGGGCATTTTATAGACAATGGGAGCTTGTGCCCATTGCCACCCCTCGGCTATGACAACCTTGGACACTATGGTGCCTAATATCTACGTACTATGGTGCCTAGTGCTTTAGTTACTATGGTGCCTAATACTTTAGTTACTATGGTGCCTAATGCTTTAGTTACTGTGGTGCCTAATTCTTTAGTTACTATGGTGCCTAATGCTTTAATTACTATGGTGCCTAATGCTTTAATTACTATGGTGCCTAATATATATGTTACTATGTGCCTAATATTTATGTTACTATGGTGCATAATATATGTTACTATGGTGCCTAATATTTATGTTACTATGGTGCATAATATATGTTACTATGGTGCCTAATATATATGTTATATGGTGCCTAATATCTATGTTACTATGGTGCCTAATATCTATGTTACTATGGTGCCTAATATCTATGTTACTATGGTACCTAATATCTATGTTACTATGGTGCCTAATATATATGTTACTATGGTGCCTAATATCTATGTTACTATGGTACCTAATATATATGTTACTATGGTGCCTAATATCTATGTTACTATGGTACCTAATATCTATGTTACTATGGTGCCTAATATCTATGTTACTATGGTACCTAATATCTATGTTACTATGGTGCCTAATATATATGTTACTATGGTGCCTAATATTTATGTTACTATGTGCCTAATATTTATGTTACTATGGTGCCTAATATTTATGTTACTATGGTGCCTAATGTTTATGTTACTATGCCGCCTAATATTTATGTTACTATGGTGCCTAATATATGTTACTATGGTGCCTAATATTTATGTTACTATGGCGCCTAATATTTATGTTACTATATGCTAATATATGTCACTATGGTGCCTAATATTTGTGTTACTACGGTGCCTAATATATATGTTACTATGGTGCCTAATATGTTACTATGGTGCCTAATATTTATTATACTATGGTGCCTAATATCTATGTTACTATGGTGCCTAATATCTATGTTACTATTGTGCCTAATATATGTTTCTATGGTGCCTAATATCTATGTACTATGGTGCCTAATATTTATGTTACTCTGGTGCCTAATATTTATGTTACTATGTGCCTAATATTTATGTTACTATGGTGCCTAATATTTATGTTACTGTGGTGCCTAATGTTATGTTACTATGGCGCCTAATATTTATGTTACTATATGCCTCATATATGCTACTATAGTGCCTAATATTTATGTTACTATGGCGCCTAATATTTATGTTACTATATGCCTAATATATGTTACTATGGTGCCTAATATTTGTGTTACTATGGTGCCTAATATATATGTTACTATATGCCTAATATATGTTACTATGGTGCCTAATATTTATGTTACTATGGTGCCTAATATCTATGTTACTATGGTGCCTAAGATCTATGTTACTATTGTGCCTAATATATGTTTCTATGGTGCCTAATATCTATGTTACTATGGCGCCTAATATCTATGTTACTATGGTGCCTAATATCTATGTTACTATGGTGCCTAATATCTATGTTACTATGGTGCCTAATATTTATGTTACTATGGTGCCTGATATCTATGTTACTATGGTGCCTAATATTTATGTTACTATGGTGCTTAATATCTATGTTACTATGGTGCCTAATATATATGTTACTATGGTGTCTAATATCTATGTTATTATGTGCCTAATATCTATGTTACTATGGTGCCTAATATCTATGTTACTATGGTGCCTAATATTTGTTACTATGGTGCCTAATATCTTTCTTTCATGTTTTGTCAGTGTCTTGTTTTATTTGATTGGAATTATAATGATGTTCTATTTCTGTAAAGTACAACACTCATGTTTTGTCAGTATCGTGTTTTACTTGATTGGAATTATAATGATGTTCTATTTCTGTAAAGGGCAACAATCATGTTTTTGACATGGACTGTTGATGTTATATAAGAGAGATAATTTCCTTCATCATCAACATCATCATCAACAGAATTAAGATTATCCTCCTCCTCCTTTTCCTCATTATTATTATTATTATATTACTATCATTATTATTATTATCATCATCATCATCATCATTATTATTATTATTATCGTTATTATTATTATATATTATTATTGTTGTTGTTGTTATTATTATTATTGTTGTTGTTATCATTATTATTATTACATTGTCACATTTCTATTAATTGTTATTATTATGATTATTATTATTACTATCGTTATTGTTAGTGTTCAATTACATGTAGGACAACTATTCAAATATAAACTGCCAGTTCATACAGAAACTATGCATTCATCTCGTAAAGAAGCAAAATGTCACATCAAACATCATCTGAAAGTCACAGCAAACTTAATCCGAAACCAGTGACAGAAATGGCAACCATTATTCTCTATGAGCATGTGAATTCCAGGTCAGTTTTGCATTATATTCTTCTATTTGATATTTGTTTGGTAAGTTATCTGGTAAAAGAAATGGTGTTTTTTTCTAGTTTACTTTTGTAACTATGCATTTTTCCTATGATGATTATAAGGTCAAATATTGGATCTGTGTGCATGTTTTCGTCAGCAGCAAATAAAATTAAGTTTTCAGT
Source organism: Monoplex corrugatus (assembly GCA_030674185.1). NCBI lineage: Eukaryota > Metazoa > Mollusca > Gastropoda > Littorinimorpha > Ranellidae > Monoplex > Monoplex corrugatus. The sequence continues at coordinate 59,030,439 of JAPXFY010000026.1, forward strand.
TAATCTAATGTTTGCGTTACTGTTGATGTTATTGTTCTCACCATTATGATCAAAGATCAGCATTACACTTACCAGTGATTCTGTTAAGAAAGGGATTATTTCTGCAAATATACACAATACAATCACACGCAGAAGCACGTACACACACACACACACACACACACACACACACACACACACACACACACACACACACACACACACACACACACACACACACACACACACACACACACACCCCAACGTTATCAAAAACAATATCAAGCTGCCTCTGGCTGGACAACGGGAGATAACCGGAGAAAGCACAGTTTGCTGCTTAGTCCGAGTTGCTTCCCTCATATCTTTACACTCGGAAAATTACGGCGAAGTCACGAAGACTGGAATTACCACAAGTTATTATATGTGGGAGAAAATTACAGCGTTGTCATAAAGAATAGAATTATCATCATTATGTGTAGGAGAAATTTACGGAGTTGTCATGGAGACTAGAATTATCATCGTTATGTGTAGGAGAAAATTACAGCGTTGTGTTGAAGAATAGAATTATCATCATTATGTGAAGGATAAAATTACGGAGTTGTCATGGAGACTAGAATTATCATCGTTATGTGTAGGAGAATATTACAGCGTTGTCACGAAGACTAGAATTATCATCATTATGTGTAGGAGAAAATTACAGCGTTGTCATGAAGTCTATAATTATCACCATTATGAGTACTAGAAAATTATAGCACTGTCATGAAGACTAATATTATCACCATTATGAGTAGAAGAAAATTACAGCGTTGTCATGAAGACTAGAATTATCATCGTTGTGTGTAGAGAAAATTACAATGTTAGCATGAAAACTAGAATTATCATCATTATGTGCAGGAGAAAATTACAGCGTTGTTATGAAGACTAGAATTATCACCATTATGTGTGGGACAAATAATCGCCCGGTCATCGTGGCCAAGTGACCAGCATAATGAACTAAGGACCGAGAGGTCTTGGCCTTGAATCTTATCATATTTTTTTGTTTCAAAATCTGTGTCAGATTTGTTCAATCCCAACTGGTTTCTACAGAATGCTGAACATGCCATCAGCTGTAAGGGACCACACAGTCAAGTGTCCTTCACTTTTGTAATGTCAAGTAAGAACTGAAGTACAGGCATAAATTTGAAGAAAGTTCTGCTAAACTTTCGATAGCTTGACATTTACAATGGTTTGACCAGTTTCTTTTTATCTTTCTGAGACAGGCATGTGCGCAAATGCACTCTCTCTCTCTGTCTCTCTCTCCCTCTCTCTTTCTCTCTCACACCACACACACACACACACACACACACACACACTCACACACACACCACACACACACACACACACACACCACACACACACACACACACACACAACACACGCACGCAAGCACACTCACACTCAACACCACACACACACACCACACACCACAACACACCACAACCACACACCACACACACACACTCAACACACACATCACACACACCACACACAAACCCCACACACACACACACACACACACACACACACACACACACACACTCACACACACACACACACACACTCACACACACACACACACACACCACACACACACACACACTCACACACACACACACAAACACACACTCACACACACACACACACACACACCACACACAACACACTCACACACACAACACACACACACACTCACACACAAAACACACTACACACACAAACTCACACACACAACACACCACACACACACCACACACACACACACAACTCACACCACACACACTACACACACACACACACACACACACCACACACACAACACACACACACCACACACACACACACACACTACAACACACACTCACACACACACCACACTCACAACAACACACACACATCACATCACACCATCACAATACACACACAACACACAACACACACACACCACAACGACGCAGCACGCACAAACGCACCATCAAGCACACATCACACACATCGCTCAACACACATGCACAAACACACTACTGTGAAAGAACATGCCCAGTACCAAAATCGTCCACATCTATTTCATATGTGCAATCATAAAATTTTCGTCATCGTTAATTCTGAATATGGCCTCTGTTTATCTGCCAAGAGGTCCGATCTGTGAATACTGAGTGGCTGAACATTTTCAAGATCAACAAGACAAGTGGATAATAAGTGGTGATTTAAGGCATATGCCCATTTTGGGACAAGAATTGTAAAAACATAACTAGCAACAGGTTGATTGATAGTATTGTAGATTCCAATTTATACTTACTTAACAACGGACACGTTACCCGTATCCCTGATATACCAGCCCACAGACCCACAGCTATCGACCTCACTTTAATCTCACCGTCACTAGCACTAAATGCCACGTGGCAAACAGAGGATGACTTGTTGGGATCAGATCACATCCCCATACTTCTTACCCTAAACCTTCTCACTGAAATGGGCGCAATGACACAAGACAGTTTACCCATGTTTAAAGTTTACCCATGTTTAACAATAAATATGCAGACTGGGCTAGTTTTAAAGCTATCCTACAAATACAAGAACAGACCTATCTGAAACAATGCCTTTAAACGAGTTGCACGCAGATTTCTGTAATTCACTCTTATCATCATCATCATCATCATCATCATCATCATTATCATATCATCATCATCATCATCATCATCATCATCATCAGGTGCCTTGCTACATGGTGTTGGCGATCATGGCCTTCCATCTGGTTTTATCTCTTGTTGCCTCAAGCACATCTTCCACCTTCTTTGTCTTCAGCCACTCTGCAAGTCCGCCCAATATCTTTTCCCTGGGTCTACCGGTGCTCTCTTTCCTCCCAGCTTTCCCATTGTGACCAGGTGCTCTAATTCCCCTTTCCTCATAAAATGTCCTAAAAATGTTGCCTGTCTTTTCCTAATCTTCCTTATGAATGATTATCTTGTGTCTGCCTCCATCAAGACTGTCTCGTTTGTTTTCTTTGCTGTCCATGAAACTCTCAACAGTCTTCTTAGAAACCACATCTCAGCTGCCTCAATCTTGTTCTGGCTTTGCTTGTTGACTGTCCATGCCTCACAACCGTATAACATTATCAGTTCTATATAACATCCAAGAACTCTCTTCCTGGTGTTAATTGATAGGCATTTGTTGGTAAGAATCTCTTTCATCTTCTTGAATGCTGTTTTTTCTTGGCCGATTCTGCTTGCCATTTCTGATGTGCATTTGCCATCTGGTGAAATGATTGTTCCTAGATATTTAAACTTCTCAACCTGTCTCAAGGTTGTGCCATTTGTTGTTATTTTGCATAAGGGGATTTCATGGGGTTTTTTCACTGATCACCATGACTTCAGTCTTCCTGCTGTTTAGTTCCAACCCCTTACCTTTGCATCTATTTTTAGTATATTCACAATGTTTTGTAGGTCCCTTTCATTTTCTGCAATTAGCACGGTGTCATCTGAGTATCGAATGCTGTTTATCATTTTCCTCCAACCTTTAGTCCGTGGTCTTCCTCTAGGTTTCTCATGATGTTTTCGCTGTAAAGTGAAAACAGTTCTGGTGACAAAACACAGCCTTGTCTGACTCCTCTTTTGATGTTTTGTAAAGAGCATATATCATATTCTATTCTCATTGCAGCTGTTTGTTCCCAATACATATTTCTGATTATTTGTAGATCTTTTCCATCAATATTGAGTCTTTCTAGTTGGTTGATCAATTCTTCATGTCGTACCCGATCGAAAGCCTTGGTATGATCAACAAAGCATATTAATATAAATCCTTAATTATCTCGATTGATCTCTCTATGATAGTTTTTAGGATGTATATGGCATTAATTGTTCCTTTCCCTTCCACAAATCCACACTGTTCTTCTGCTATTTCTCTTTGATTCTATTCCTTGTCCTCATCATGATTATTCTTAATAGGATTTTTATTACATGACTCATCAAACTGATAGTGCGATGGAGTTCGCATTCTATAGTCTCTGTCTTCTTTGGAAGTGCAATGAAAATTGATTTTGACATATCTTTGTGGATTTTTCCAGCGTCATAAATTTCATTGAGTAGGGCTGTTATTTTTTCAATACCAAATTCATCCAGGGCTTCAATAATTCACTCTTAAGGAGTGCAAAAATTTCAATTCCGGAATTTAAAGCGTTAAAAACAGGAAAACACCATGGAAACGTCTGGTGGAATAAAGATTGTGAAAAGGCAGTCAACGAAAATAAGAAAAATACAAACAATATATAGCAAACAGGTCACCTGAAAATCATACGCTTTACCTATCTCACGGGAAAAAGCAGAAGCTTTTGTAGACATGTTTGCTGAAGTCTGTCGAGTAGAAGGACTTCCTGCCTCTAGTAGAAATTATAGGGTACAGGAAGAAAAGACGGACGTACCGTAAAATACCGAGTATAAGCCCACCCCCCCTTTGCACAGTTTGAGGCCCAAAAAGGGGGTGGGCTTATACACGGTATATACCCCTGTGCATGAAACTTTATAACCCACAATAGGGAAATTATACTGCTTGCTACTTTCCGAATGTTCTGTTATTTAAACCCACCCACGGAAATGCAAACACACACATTCACGCAATCACACACGAGCATGCAGGTATGGAGAGAGTGAGATTGACACCGTAGTAGATTTTAATGATTTTAATTTATAAGAGTCCCTTTCTCTTCTGGGATTGCCTGAACAAAACATATTGGAAAAAAACAATAACGCATATTTCGATTGGCCGAACAAAACATATGGGAAAAATCAATAATTTATCTTTCATTCAAAAACAATCAGTCACTTGTTCTTATCTCTTCGGAGATTGTTTGAACAACAACAAAAGCGAAGATCAATGACTTTTCCTAGTCTTTTTTCTGAACCAGAAAAGTCCTTTTCACTCGTCCTCAATCAGCATGAATTGTCACTCGTCAAACCCAAAGAAGTCTTCTCCTTCTTCTCCTTCTTCTTCTCTGTCTGCATCCCCTTCCTCTTCTTCCTCCTCTTCCTTCTCCTGGTCACCAGGGCATCGTTGGCAGCGGGAAGGTGAACCACAATGTCCTCTGGAAACCACTCCAGAGTTTGGTCATCTTCTGACCCATCCATGGCGTTGGAGATTGCGCACCTCTTGAAGGCAGTGACGATGATGTCAGGTCTGACGCTGTACCAGGCTCTACCCACCCAGCTGATGACATCCTGTCTGGTGGGTTGCCTGAGATTGCCCGCAACTGTCAGCGGACGGTCTTCTCTCATCCAGGTGACCCAGGTGTCACGCACGGCATCTTTGAAAGGCTTCGTGATGCTCACGTCCACTGGTTGGGCGAGTGGGGTGCAGCCACCTGGAATGTCCACGTTGCGCTCTAGTAGAGCTTCCCTCACTTCTTGAGTGCGATGAGCCGGGTAGCTATCCAGCACCAACAATCGGCAGCCGTCTGCCCTGCCCAGGATTCGCCTGATCCATACCATCAGAGCCTCTCGAGTCATCCACCCATTTCTCGTGGCATGAACTCGGACATTGTCTGGCACCTGCAGCTGCTGGTAGACCCGTGGAGGGATCTGGCCATTCCTTTCCTTGAAGACGATCATTGCTGGGAACTTTGTCCCATCTGCTGCAACAAACAAGGTTACAGTGAACCCCCGTTTTTCCGCTCTTGTTGTCTTAGTCCTGACTTGACGACAACCTTTCTTGTTATTGGTCCTTTGAGGCAGCATATCAAATCTCAGCATGGTTTGATCCATATTCATGACGCAGTTGAGGGGATAGTCATGTTGTCTCCGCAGCATCAGTACAGCACGCCGATAATTGAAGAGCAGATCCCGGAATTCGCCTGGCACCTTCTGGCTGATGGAAGTGGATCTTCGCGTGGATATGCCATGGCGCTTTTTCCAGCGTTGAACCCACATGTCGGAAGCAACGAACCCGTCCAGCTGCAGAGCACCTGCAAAAGACAGCAGAACCAATACAATCCATTTGATGTGCCTTTACGCATCCGTGCAAAAAAAGATATGTGATGTTTCGAAAATATCACTGAAATTTCACACACACACACACACACACACACACACACACACACACACACACACACACACACACACACACACATTTCAATAACTTTAATCGCATAAAAAATCGCACAACAAAGCAAGAAACCCTTGCACACGGCCACACCATTTACCCAAGCAAGTGCAACACGTTCAGAGCACGAAAATCAGCCTCATCCCCTATCACACATCCGTCCCACAAAAAGTCCATTCATGCGGTCGGCCCATCCCGCACCCACAGCGATGTTGTCCATCTGCACACGCACGGTCCATCTTTCTCTCTCCCTCCCCACTCCCTCTCTCTCTCTCACACACACACACACACACACACACACACACACGGACGAGCATGCATGCAATTTGTTCGAAACAGTCTGAAAAGAAAGAAGGCTTACCTGCTATTTCCAAAGCTCTCGTGCTGAGGTCTTTGTTGCGAACAACTCTTCCTGCTGCTCGTTCCTCTTCCAAGAATTCAAGCAAGCCAGATCTAGTTCTTCGGATACCACGTGTTTACCTGGATGAATCTTTTTTTTTCTCCTTTTGTTTCCCTGTTTGATTCTGTATCAAAACATGCCTCATTTCATTCCACTGCCGCACCTGCTTTCTATCCACTCCAAACTCTTTGGCAGTTTCGGAAACATTGTGATTTCGAAGGAACTGGAGGGCAGAAAGTTTGAACTCCACTGAATATGACTTCCGACGAGGCATTGTCCTAATTCTAACAATGAACCATGGGAATGAAAACAAGCATGCCTAGGGCTTGTATGACGTGCTCATTTAATGTGTTCCAATGTTTGACGCCCCTACGGAATCTGTGACGACTCTCCTTGGGGTACACGAAGGGGTTGGAAAAAAAATCAGAATTAAAGCTAAAGTGGGGGTGGGCTTATACAAGGTATTCCACCCTTTGTACAGTTTTTGCCTCAAAGTAGGGGGTGGGTTTGTACTACGAGATGGGCTAATATTCGGTAGTTTATGGTATATAAGAATCCTGCCCCAGATAATACGCACATGAAAATGCACCAATCACACTCTAAGTATTAAAAGATGCCATTAAATCAGTTCCAAGGAAAAAGACATCAGTATGATTCGATGCAATTTCCAATGAGATGTTGAAAAAATTACCAGAAAATTGTTTAATCTTGTTACACAATCATCATCATCTCCAGGTGCCTTGCCGCATGGCGTTGGCGATTATGGACTTCCACCTGTCTCTATCTCTTGTTGCCTCAAGCATCTCTTCCATCCTCCTTGTCCCCAGCCATTCTGCAAGTCCGTCTAGCATCTTCTCCCTGGGTCTGCTTGGTGCTCTCTTTCCCTCCAGCTTTCCCGTTGTGACCAGGTGTTCCAATTCCCCTTTCCTCATAAAATGGCTTTTAAATGTTGCCTGTCTTTTCCTAATCTTCCTTATGAATGATATACTTGTATCTGCCTCCATCAAGACTGTCTCCTTTGTTTTCTTTGCTGTCCATGGAACTCTCAACATCCTTTTTAGAAACGACATCTCGGCTGCCTCAATCTTGTTCTGGCTTTGCTTGTTGATTGTCCACGCCCTTCAACGTACAACAGTATTGGTTCTATATAACATCAAAGAACTCTCTTCCTAAGGTTAACTGATAGGCATTTGTTGGTAAGAATGTTACACAATATGTTTAAAAAATGCTGGAACAGCGGCAAACTGCCTAACTATTGGAAACAATCAATAGTGGTCCCTGTACTAAAACCAGATAAATGTAATACTGACTTGAAATACTATAGGCCAATTGCAATAACATCGCACGTATATAAAAAAATGGAGAAAATAATTTTAAAGAGATTGATGCACTACTGTGAAAAGAATAAAATATCACCAGTGAATCAGGCAGGATTTAGAAAAGGCAGGTCACCAGCGGAACTCCTAACAAAGCTAACCACTAATATCAAACAGCAATTTGCCAGACGTCAATGTGTTTTAGCTATATTTTTTTATATCTCTAAAGCATACAACCAAGTATGACAGTCCCGATTATTACTCAGATTGACAAGTATTGGGATGACAGGTCACATTTTTGAATATGTCAAATGCTTCTTAGAAAACCGAGTATTTCAAACGAGGATTGAAAATGTGTATTCCACAAAACGACTTTTTCAAATGGGTATCCCTCAGGGATCCGTTATTGCTCCCCTTCTCTTCATGATATTATTGCATGGCTTATCCAGTAAAATTTCTAAACATTAGTTTTAGCTCAATATGCTGACGATTTATGCATGTGTATGCAGGTAAATATGAATAGAAAAACTCCTTTGCTCTGTCTTAATTATACGCATAAATGTTATCAATTAGAGCTGGATAAAATAGCACGATATATGGTAGAAAATGGACTGCATCTGTCCGTGGAAAAAACAAAGATAGTTTTGTTTAACAGTGGAGCTAACCCAGCAAATATTTCCACTTTCAAAGTGGGAGATACTCTTCTTCAGTACAACTAGTCGATTAAATTCTTAGTTTTCCTTACCGCGAAATTATTTTGGAATCAGCATATTGAATACGTATTAACAAAAGCTCCAAAAAGTTTAAATTTCTTGAAAATAGTTGGCAAACAGACATGGGGACAAGATACCTCAACACTTGTTCATCTTTGTAAATCGCTTATTAGATCTAAAATAACCTATGCCAAGAAATCTTCTTCAGTGCACCAAAACACTTACTAACAAAACTGCAGAGCTTAGATTGTAAAGGTTTCAAACTTGCGCTGTGTCTTCCAATGAATGTCTCTTGTCTTCGCACATACAATGCAATGAAATTGTTGCCCTTGATGAATAAAGGAAAGTCGCTTCTACTAAATTTCTGTTGAGAAACACCACCACAGAAAACAGCATCGAAACAGAAACAAAAGGAAGATCAGACACCGACTTTCCAAAAAGAGTGAAATCAATATCCGCATAGGTCACACTTGCAACATATAATCTGACGTTATGAAAAACTCTGGAATTGATCTAGAAGCAGATCCTGTAACTATAAGACTTTCCTTTTCACCTGTACCCAGTTGGGAACTTCAAAGAGCACGATTTGACATACATCACACTGATTTAAAAAAAGAAGATAATATCAACTTACTGGCAAGTCAAGTTAAATGTCATATAGAAGACTTTTATTCCGATCACTTGAAAATTTACACTGATGGATCAGTAACTGAAAGACATGCAGGCTCATCGTTTTTAATACCTGCTCTCAAAATTGAGAAATCTTTCTATATACGACTTAATAAATCTGTCTTTACAGCTGAACTCTTTGCAATATTAATGGCTTTGAATTATATGATAAATCTTCCTAGTACAATTCTTCAGATACTTTTTTGCGTTGGTTCAAAATCTTGTACTTCTAGCTCTTGAATTATCAAAATTACAAACAAGATCTAAAATGATATTGGAAATTAGTCACTTGATTCATAGTTTATAAAGAGGCATTGATATTACTTTCTGCTGGATACCATCTCATACTTCTTTTCATTATAATGATATGGTTGATAGGGCTGCCAAACGGGGGACAAAGAGCTCACCAGATTCAATTAACATACAGCTTTCTCTATCATTGCATGAGTGTTTTACCTTAGTGGACACTTAAATATGGAAGCAGTTTCAAGATAAACAGAAAAAGTATGAAAAATGTTACATGAACTTTGAAATTAGCAAAACACCTAAGCAGTTTTTTGCCAGCAGAATTGTACGATCCCTTATGTATAGGTGGAAACTTGATGCATTCAAAACAAAATACACAAGGAATATAGTGTGTCTGTGTGGAAATAAGATAACACATAGTCCTATTCTTTCATGCGTTCGCGTAAAACGACATATTCCTATACTATCTACGAAGACAGTTTCTGACATATTTGCCTCACCATCCTTAACATAAGAATTTTTTATTAGCCTGTCAACACGTCTTATAGCGATTTATCATTTAAAGTGAACACTCCATTAAAAAGTGACTACGTTAATACTACAAATAGAAAATGCTGAATTATAGACGAAAACTCATCATCGTCATCATCAAGCGCCTTGCCACATGGCGTTGGCGATCATGGCCTTCCATCTGTTTCTATCCCTTGTTGCCGCAAGCACATCTTCCACCCTCTCTGTCCTCAGCCACTCTGCAAGTCCGTCCAATATTTTCTCCCTGGGTCTACCTGGTGCTCTCTTTCCTTCCAGCTTTCCCGTTGTGACCAGGTGCTCCAATTCCCCATTTCTCATAAAATGGCCTATAAATGTTGCCTGTCTTTTCCTAATCTTCCTTATAAATGATCTTCTTGTGTCTGCTTCCATCAAGACTGTCTCGTTTGTTTTCTTTGCTGTCCATGGAACTCTCAACAGTCTTCTTAGAAACCACATCTCGGCTGCCTCAATCTTGTTCTGGCTTTGCTTGTTGACTGTCAAGCCTAGAATTTCTTTTGTCATCCAGTTCTTTTTTGCTTTTCTGTCTACTTTAGGGATTTCTTTACATGCAGCTTCATTTATCGAATTTATCAACTTTGTCCATTGCTCCTCACTGTCACCAACGTCTTCCAGAGCACTGAATTTGTTTAAAACATGTAGGTTGAATTTGTACTATCATTTCATCTGTCTTTAAGAGTCCACGATTTCGTTTGATGTTAATAATAATAATAATAATAATAATAATAAATATAATAATAATGTTTATTTGTATAGCGCATATTCCATATAAAAACATGCTCACCAGCGCTTTACATTTCGCAAGAAAGGCAAAAGGTGATAAAAAATGTTCACAATTACATACACAATAAGATAACAACAAACATTAAAGCTATACAAGTAAGAAGACACATAAGAAACCACAGAATATTAAAATTTAAACACTGACTTATGTAATAAAGAAAGATTAACAGATTTTCATATGAATAAAGAGGCATACTGTGTTTATATATTGCTGCGTGAGTGTGCTTGCGTACGTGTGTGTGTGTAGTGTGTCGTAGTGTGTGCGTGCGTGTGCGTTGGTGTTTTTGGTGTGTGTGTGTGCGTGTGTTGTGTGTTGTTGTGTGTGTGTGTGTGTGTGTGTGTGTGTGTGTGTGTGTGTGGGTGAGTGTGTGCGCGTGTGCTACGTTTGCATGCGTGTGTGTGTGTTTATGCATGCAATAGTTGTACATAAAATTATAATCAATATTTTGAATGAAGATAAATACAGAAAAATTCTAATCCATATACAGGAAAAACAATTTATCTTTAGTATTACAGCATTAACACCTTGAAATCAAAATTACCTCACAAATTATAAACTATTCGCATATCATACATCACAATTTACATACAAACAAAGATTTTAAAAGTTTCTTAAAATATTTCAGTCTCTTTCCCACTCAATTTCTCCCCTATCCCCTCCTCAGCTGTACACATACAGTGATACACACACATGCTCACTCAAGCACAACACACACACACACACACACACACACACACACACACACACACACACACACACACACACACACACACACACATACACACATGCACGCACACACACCTTGCTCTATAGGCCCTTATACAAAATACTGTTTTACACGCAGGAGAGATTAGTCTGATGACAGACTTGCAAACTAAGACTCTTCAGGTTAGATGAGTTTGAAAGAGGTGGGTTTTCAGGTTCCGTTTGAAGGTTGAGAAACACTTAGTTTTTCTGAGAGACAGTGGTAGAGAGTTCCATACATTTGGGCCAAAGACAGAGAAAGATTTTTTACCAAAGGTGTCTAGAGAGAAGCGAGGAACAGTCAACAGTGAGGTGTCAGAAGAGCGGAGCGTTCGAGAAGGTTTGTAACCCTGCAGGAGGTTGGCAAGATAGGATGGCATGTTCTCGTGATAGATACACTGAAAGCAGAGACAGGCAACTTTATATTGAATCCTAGCCTTTACCGGGAGCCAATGAAGTGTTCTAAGTAGAGATTTTGCACTCTCACGCCTGGGCTTGCGGAGAACAAGGCGAGCCGCATGGTTCTGTATGCGCTGAAGTTTATATAGTTGATTGTCATGGAGACCTGCGAGTAGAGAGTTACAATAGTCCAGCCTAGATAATATAAAAGAGACAGCAAGCTTGTCGCAGCATCAGTGGAAAGAAAGGAGCGAATCTTACCTATTCTGCATAGCTGATAGTACAGAGTACGGCACAACTGTTTGACATGGGCTTCCATAGACAGTGTTTCATCCAGGTAGAAGGCAAAATTTTTAACAGTTTGTGAGAAACATACAACACAACCAGAGATAGACATGGGGGCATGAGTAACCTGATTGATCTTTGACTTAGTACCAGTAACAGTAAGCACAGTTTTATCATCATTCATCTTCAGCTTGTTTTCACTCGTCCACTTGGAGACATTCTCTATACAATCTCTCAGACTGCACGCAAGAGCGTCAAAATCTGATGGGGCAGAGGAGCTACGCAGATATGAGTCATCTGCAAAGAAGTGGTATGAGGGGCCTGACTGATGAATGATAGTGCTGAGAGGTTGTGTATACATAGTGAACAGGACGGTCCCAAGACAGAACCTTGTGGCACACCACATTCCAGAACAGATGGAGCTGATTTGTGGCCAGTGACAACAGACTGGGTACGGCCAGTCAAATAGGAGGTAAACCAGTCCAGAACCGTTCCAGAACAGCCAAAAGTGGTACGCAACCGCGTTATGAGGATGCTATGGTCTATGGTGTCAAATGCTGCTGACAAGTCAAGCAGTGACAAGATAAACACACTCCCATTTTCTGAAGCCTGAGGAGGTCATTGACTACACGCAATAGAGCGGTTTCTGTGCTATGGCACTTACGGTAGGCTGACTGGAATGGCTCTAGCAGGTTGTGATTCCAGATGCTGCAGAAGCTGTTCTAGTACAATACGTTCCAATACCTTCGATAGGAAGGGTAGATTGGAAACTGGACGATAATTCCTCAAGCAGTCTGGGTCAAGGTTTGCTTTCTTCAGAAGGGGCTCGACAAGAGCGTGCTTAAAGCACTGAGGCACGACACCAGATGACAAGGATTTATTAATCAAATAGGAGAGAGGCAGGGATAGGGTCAAGGTCACAGAACTTCTTTGGCCTTTTCTTCAGTATCTCTCTTACACAACCCTCAGACATAGGCTCAAAATTTTCAAGCTGTGTACCAGAGAACACAACAGCATCAGTGGGGCATGGTGTATCAGGGTCAAAGCTGCTTCTGATCCCTTCAATTTTTCCAACAAAACATTCATTGAATTTATCAGGAAGAGACTCTGGGGGGATGTTAGAAGGAAGCATAGTATCTCCAGCTTTTCCCAGCAACTGATCACTGAGGTGGAAGAGTTCTCTGGAACTATCAGCGCCTGCTGTCTTACCACATATGTAGTTTTTTCTTTGCTTCACGTATCATATTTGTAACTATGTTATGCTGCTCTGCATATATTTCTCTATGAATGGTCAGACCAGACTCACGCCACGCAGCTCAGCAGTACGCCGTAGCACTTTAGCATGAATGACTTCAAGAGTCATCCAAGGGGCGGATTTCTTTTTGAGTCTACCTCTGTCAAGACTGTCTCGTTTGTTTTCTCTGCTATCCATGAAACTCTTAACGTTCTTTTTTAGGAAGCAGAAGAACAAGAAAACCAATGTGAGCGCGTATTTAACAAAACAAGACAAAACAAGCGCAAATTTTCGGCAAACCGGCCTTTGTCAAGTGCGAACGCACGGTAACAAACAGATCACAAACACCAAACAATGGATAATAAAAACAGGACTAAAAACTTCCCTGCCGCCTCGTCCAGTGGATAAAAAGGGGACCATATTCTTTTTTAAAAACCACATTTCAGCTGCCTCAATCTTGCTCTGACTTTGCGTGTTGACTGTCCACGCTTCACGTCTGTACAACAGTATTGGTTCTATATAACACTAAAAAACTCTCTTCCTGATGTTGGTTGATAGGCATTTGTTGGTAAGAACGTTTTTCGTTTTTTTTAAATGCTGTATTAGCTTGGCCGATTCTGCTGGCTATTTCCAGTGTGCATCTGCCGTTTGGTGAGATGACTGTTTCTAAGTATATAAACTTATCAATTTGTCTCAATGTTGTGCCATTTACTGTTATTTTGCATGGGGATATTTCTTGTTTTTTACTGATTACCATGACTTCAGTCTTCTTGCTATTTAGCTCCAGCCCTTCATTTTTGCTTTCTATTTCTATTATACTCACAAGATTTTGTAGATCTTTTCCATTTTCTCCAATTAGATGGGTGTCATCTGCACAACAAAGATTGTTTATCATTTTTCCTCCAACTTTTATCCCAGGGCATTCTTCTAGGTTTCTCATGATGGTTTCGCTGTAAAGGGGCTGAAGGGAATTCTGGGGTACTTGGAGATAAAGAAAATTAGTCAGGCGTGGCTGGATCTGGGTTGAAAGTGTTTTTGTTTGTTTTGTTTCGTTTTGTTGTTGTTTTTGTTGTTGTTGGGTT